>OX388308.1:7755585-8385630 GCA_947579605.1 Athripsodes cinereus | reverse complement strand
CGTGTAATATCAGAATAACAACTGCTAGTTGACGTCGACTGAGTCGCATTTAGTCAACACCAATCCTTATATACATTAAAATTCATCCATGAAATCCGTTTTAACATTCAAAAGGTACTTATTATAAAACATTAGCTTAATAACCATATTACACATATTAATATAATTTTGAAATATAAGAACCAAAACGATCAGTGACGATAATGGCTAGCCATGATCAAAAACGGACTGACGACAAAAAAAAAGCAAAACAAAAATGTATAAGTTGACAAATTTATTGTGAACGTTCGAAACGATAAAAGTAATGATTCTAAAATCAATTTATCTACTTGGTTATGGATGGTACACATATTAACTTGATTCTGACTTAATGGTCGACTTTCCGCATGGCATTGTCTATAATCAAATATTTTTTTTTAAAAAGGACCATTATAAAAAGCAAATAAAAATTTCTAAAATCTTTTATTAATGAAATGCCATCACAAGAATCATTAATCTAATACTATGCAGGTATATTTATGTATTATTTCCTACATAATCTTTATTTATCTATACCTAAGTATTTGTATTTACATAGGATCGATTAAAAAGATTTATAACAATTGGTTTTATTTCAGGTACCTATAACTTTTTATCCTAGCACATTTTAGTACTAGGTGGATATTCCTTTATAATTAATACGATCAGCTTTTTGATAATTATACTCTTCTAAAATTTAATATTGATATTTTAATTTATTGTTTGCCTTGAAAATAAATTGAAATAGCTGGGCATAGATTTTTACCATTATGGTAAACTTGCATAGTGCTAGCTAGAAACAGTAGACTAGATCGTCAATAATAAAAAAAAGAGTTTTGTGCTGCTGTCAAAGACTCAAAGATTACATTTTGTTGCTGTCAACTTGAAGCCTTTTTGGAACGGAGTGTCGTCTTCTTCTACAGTTTGGCAGAGATTATAATTATAGGGCTAAGCAGTCTTCTTCCATATACCTGATCCCGGTAAAGAGAGTATATGTGTACCTTGCTCAGTAGAGCACGCTAACCTCCCAAAGTCCCTTATTGCTTCTCGATCTCCGCGTTGTATTTGGGTAGGTCTGCATAATTTCCTAGTGTCTGAAGTGATGTAAGTTCAACGTATTCTGAGCATGACCCACATATCCTGGATGATTGTTTACTGAGCTGAGCTCCACACCTTGTCTTAATTTTTTATGTTTTGCCCCTGCCAGCATTATTTACATAATTATGGAGTTCTACAATGTAATATTTAGGTAACTTCAGTATAGGGCAATATGTGAGTATATTCTGTGATAAGAGATCTTTAAGCACCCTTACATGGTTCTTTGATAGTTACCTGGAAGAAATTTGGCATTGAATTTTTTTAACTAAGTACCTAATATTGTTGTAATCGTTATGATGTATAAAATATATCTAAGGGGGAATAAACTAAAATAACACTTCATCATCGTTAGAAAGAACCTCACCACATCCGGGGCATAGCTCATGTTAGGTGACTCGCAGGAGGGCAGAGCCCCTTCCCCCCCGGAAAATAATGAACAATCGCTTTATGTATTATTTAAAAAAATAATGGATTAAATCAAATTCACAAATTACTCTGGAAATTTCTTATAATTTGTCATCACGTTAATAATAACTCTATTCTAGAGATTACATGCAGACTAGTACAACTCAGAGTTGTCGATTAGGACAACGATAAAGGATTTTTCTCTGAATATTTGTTTTTCATGCATACATACAGATCATCAAACCTCTTCCACAACTATACAGATATAGGCTGTAAATATTATGACAACTTATATCCAGTTGCCAGTACTAATCCACGACAGAGAGGTAGAATGAAGCAAATGAAACCCCTAACCATATTATAATATTTATGCCATCCACTCTGTTTCTTCGGAATTTAACTGAATAGTCTTGTTGAAAGGTCTCGATAATAATAAGTAACTCACCTCTATGTAAGCTATATTTGTGGCTTTTAAGTGAAGGGAAAGAAAATAAAAAAATGGTCTGTAGTTAGCTATTATTTTTATATTTCAGAGCCCGTAGACAATTTGTACTTAGCGATCGTCTACTGGCGAACTTTTCGACAATCTACCTACACGTACCGTATAATTATGCGTTATTGTTGCAGTTATTGACGAAAATTCGTTTGTAGGCGATCGCCAAGTACAAATTGTCTACGGGCTCAGGACTAGTGTTTGGCATACAGTACTTGTTAAACCTGACGGAAACTTTGATTATTGAAAGACAAAATAATATCCAAGAGCTAACATTATTTTATAAAAGTCTTCTGACAAAATGACCTTCCACTAAGTTATCCATCTCCTCAAACATACACCTTTCTTAACTTCACCCTTCTCACAAACTTTATTTATTTTATAAATATTTGATTATGTCCAAATTTCTTTGCACGAAGCCTGGATTTTACAAGCATGTATTACGAGTGCATACACACTAGCTCCGTGCTTGTAAAATCCAGGATTAGTGCAAAGAAATTTGGACATAATCAAAAATTTGTAAATAATCCATGGTACAAGAACCAATGTAAACAGTGGGATGTGCCGTGATGGTATAATAATAATAATATAATAATAACAAGAACCAAAATAATGTGGATAAGGAATGATCCGAGTGCTATCTGGTGAATGAGACACGTAGTTCAAGAGAACGTTTCTCAACACAAGACAAGGCCAAAAAGGTTGCAGATAATTTCAACAGATGGTAAAATACAAAATTACTAAGGTACATGTGAAATATTAACACACACATAGTATATGTACAACTTTCAAAACATTAGCACATTTGACAGAAATTGGTGAATGTTGTCCTAGGCAAAAAGTGATCACTCTGAACCAACCTAAGCCAATCTGCACGCACGTCGATTTCATACTCAAAACACAGCCATCCTTGAGAATTTGATCTACATGTTCAAGCTATGTAGTTCTTGGACGCCTGCGCTTCCTCACACCCCTCCTTTCAGACAAGTTTATCGTCGTTGAATTCAAAAAGGGATATGTGAATTCACAAATGTTTTGACATTTCTAGAATAAACTGCTTATAATGACATCATTATCATTTTATAAAGTGATTCTAATTTTATAATATTAAAACTCAATACTTAAAGAACAATATCACATGCCAATAAAAAGTCCAAACAACATTTTGAATATGCAACGACGATATCCTCTTTGTCATTCTCTACCCTTCCATTCATTTCACATGACCAAACCATCTCAATTTATTTACACGCATTCTATCCACAACACTCCTTTGCATCCACTCGTTCTTCTAATATCCTCATTCCTCAATCTTATCACGCAACGTTTTTCCAACCATTCTCCTCTCATCTCCACAGCATTTTTACTTCTAATATTACGTAACAAATACACAATATTAAGTACAGCTATTTTTATTTCTACGTCCTAGGACTACGATTGATGAGACATGCATGGGGCTTCTCTTTGTCAGCGCTGTGGAAGATTATTATAAATACATATGTACATATTATACCTAGGTACCTATACATTTCAGTGTGTGCCTTCTATAAAAAATAATAATCTAGGCTTATAGAAATAAACCCAAATACGTCTCAGTACACTTCACAGTAAGTTAGAAAAACTTGTGTCATGAAGGGGAGTATGTCAGAACCGTGTTATTCATACTGATTTCCCCGAGGTGTACTTCGTGATTACACACGGAATAATCCAAGCACAACTTAATTAGCAAAGAGCGCCCTTGAGGTGGATTTTTTTTCACAAAACGGTGCTTTACAAATCATCCAAATAATAATAATAAATCTATGATTTCTACCCTTATAGTAGCTCCGAAACGAGTAATCCACCGTTTATGTATACATATATATATTAAGAAGATGCATTTGGGTTTTGTTATAAACCCAAATACACCTTTCTCAGTAAGCTACTAAAAGCTTGTGTCGTGAAAGGGGAGTTCGCCGGCACCTGGAATCTACCGAGACTCTACCTCCAGGCTACCGACGAACTATATATGAATCTATTTTTTTTACAATTTCTCTGAAATAACCCCAATCGTAGACTATTATTCTTATGCAATTTTAAATACCCAAAATTTCTGCATAAAGATGCCATGCATTATTGCTCAGTATTTCTTATTATGGGTGTACTAGCAGTTGTGCCCCACATTTTATGTTCAACCTGATAGCAACACAAAGATGTACAAAATCATGTAACTGTAAGCAATAATTTTTTCACATTCTAATTCAATAAATCTAGAAATATAGTCGCAAGTTTTGTCACTTAAAAATGGCTGCTGGCGTCATGCTTAGCTTGATTTGAATTTGAGAAACCGGAAAGACGCTTTAACAAAAATGACAATTGATTGTCAAATCAGACCTGTCAAATTTCTCAACCGGAAACAGTGCATTTTGCCGGTTACGAAGTTGGTAGCCGGTGCCGGCTACGGAGCCACTCTCTTTTGTTTAAGTACATAATTTACTGTAAAATACTTCAAGGTCACAACTGTCATTATTATTTTGACAGTGACAGTAATTTCTGTTACTGACGAATAGCCGATGCGAAGTAAATTATAACATTTATCGGTTAACTTCAAGTATTGATCGAATTTATATACGATACTAATTTTTTTTAAGTATAAAAAACATGTTTTGTTTTCATGAAATCTTAATTTGTAAGATTCAACTCTGGTTTATATTTTCAGTTTGTTTTTAGACTTAATTTGTTTGATGGACGTTGGTCAGACGACAAATTTAATATTGATACTGATGTTCCAGCAAAGATTTTTATAGTAATAATACAGTCAAACATATGGATCGGCGATCATGTTAGCTATCGATTCATGTCTTATATATTATAGAAAAATTATAAATATTTAAACTTCTTCCATTAACATTTATTAGGGTTGGTTAGTTTAAATTAAACAATTTGTTTACTTTATTAGTGCGGATTTGAACAAAATCTTATAACAATGTCGGAAGATGAGGTTGAGCGTTTTGAAGTTACGGATTTCGATTTGAAGAATGAATTTAATATTAATAGAACTCGGAAGTTTACAAAGGAACAGCAAATTTATGGTAAGAATATCTTGAATTTATATATTCAATGTGCTTATAGATAGTTTATTCTGTTAACACGTTGCGTTCCTACTACATGGATCTGTGTATCATGCGTCTAGCGCTTGGTGCCCACTACACGGATCCGTGATCATTCACTTTAACATATATTATGCACTCTAATTAGTTTACGTGAACATTGCTGGCGAGTGTTGTATTTGCACGTGTCTCTTATTCTAGAGTATTCAAAGAGTATAACAAATGTACCACAATTTTTTTTGATAAATTTTATTAAATTGGTAATAAATATACAAATTAGTAAGTATTGGAAACTTGAAAAAACAAATATGGCATTTTTGAAGGAAATTTATTTTATGTTAGGCAGTGAACGTGTTAATTTTCTTTTTATGTTTTAATATAGATTTTCCACAAATTGTTCGAATGCACTGTCTTACGATATGTACTCAAGTCTTGCCACAATACAAGATAGCACTTGGTTGCGTCACGATGGCTAATGGCAACAGTATACGGAACTTTTGCAGTTTAGCGGCCCCATCCGTTGTCGATTACCTTTTTCCATAGAAAAAGTAATATTTATAAAACTTGAGGAAATTGTTGGCATATGTAGAATTTTGTTTGTCACCAAGTTTTAGGTAAAAACTTTTTTATAGGAAAAACATTTCGCAGCTATGAAACCCGTTGTTGAGTAATATATACGGAATTTTAGGAAATTTATATTCAAAGTAGATTTTATTTTTGCCGGTTTATAAAATAAAATCAGCAAAAATAAAATAAAATCTGCATAAATAAAAATCGAATATAAATTTCCCAAAGTTTCGTTGCACATTACTTTTTCTATGGAAAAACTACTCGAAAATGGGTGGGGCCAATTTATATTCAAATTAAATTTTATTTTTGCCAGCAAAAATAAAATAAAACCGGCAAAAATAAAGTCTACTTCGAATATAAATTTCCTAAAGATCCGTACATATTACTCGACAACGGGTGGGGCTGCTCAAATTTCAGAGTTTCAAATTTTTTTTCGCATTAAATAGTATTTTCCAAAAATTTGGTGACGAAAAAATAATTCTACATATGGCAACAATTTCCTCAAGTTTCGTAAATATTACTTTAATAAGTACTCGACAACAGGTGGGGCCGTTAAACTGCGAAAGTTCCATATAAATTGGCACCACCCGTTCTCAAGTACTTTTTCCATAGAAAAAATAATGTGTACAAAACTTGAGGAAATTTATATTCGAGGCAGATTTTGTTTTGGCCGGTTTTATTTTATTTTTGCCGGCAAAATTAAAATAAAACTTTATGATTTCCCTTCCAAATAGAGTCGAATCATCGACCAATATTTCTTTTTACATTTTTCTTAAATCCGCTGACATGCCCGCTTCCACACGGGGTCATAATAAAACTACTAGTCCAATTCGGCTGAAATTTTGACAGTAGCTGTCTACAAGAATTTACTATACGATAGTAATTTTTTTTGTGATAGTGGTGCCGTCGAGCGCTGAGGCTAAGTACTTATCGGACTGCCATCGTATGTGTAATCTTATTGTGTACCTAGTGGTACAAGTTATTAGGATACACTGAGTTATATGTATTGAGTATATAAAATGAATATAAATGTATTGCAAACGTATATAAACATAGCAATATTTATATTTGAAAATTTTAAAAATAAAATTAACTACTTATCAATATAAAATCAAATATCACTTGATGTGGAATAAAAAAGTGAAACATTAATATATCATAAGCATAAAAATAATAAACAAGATGAACGATTTTCATAACAATATATAAATAAAAAAATTTGATGTGTAATGTTCTTCATTACAATTATGTAAATATGTCTGTGAAATAACACTTTGCAGGATATATAAAGAGGAAATCTAGTGTTTTGGATAATAGATATAAATGTTTTATTTACAGGAATGTGGGCAGATGATTCAGAAGAGGAAGAAGAGGAAAAAAATAAGAAATTCAAGAAAAAATCCAAAGATTATTCAACACCCATTGGTTTTGTAGCTGGCGGCATACAACAATCAGGAAAAAAGAAAGAAGAGCCTGGTAAGTAGTATCTCATTCAGAACATTGTCTATTATAATTACGAGGCATGTTTTTTAAGTAAGTACCGTTTTAGAATTAAAAAAAGACGTGCAAAGATATCGCAATAATTTTATTTTTACATGAAAGCCTGTACCTTAATCTACTTTTCTACATAATTTCCGTGAATATTGAGGCACTTGTCATAACGTGGCACCAGTTTTTAAATACCCTCCTCATAAAATTCTGCCGCCTGACTTGTTAACCATTGTATCACAACTGTTTTGACTTCGTTATCGTCTTGAAGACGCTGACCACCCAGGTGTTTCTTCAAGTGCAGGAACAAATGGTAGTCGCTGGGTGCCAGATCAGGGCTGTATGGAGGATGATCTAGAGTTTCCCATTTAAAAGATTTGATGAGATCTTTGGTCCGATTAGCCACATGTGGACGGGCATTGTCATGCAGCAAAACGATACCCTTAATCAACTTGCCACGTCTTTTGTTCTGGATTGCACGACGCAGATTGTTCAATGTCTCACAATAAGACGCTGCATTGATTGTCTCATTACGAGGCAGAAACTCCACTAGCGTCTGTTTTCTCTCACCTTTTCTTCCACTTTCTGCACCAAATCTTCATTAAAGACCGAAGGACGCCCACTCCGTTCTTCATCATGCACATTTGTGCAGCCATCTTTAAATGCTCTCACCCATTTCCTTACCATTCCATCACTCATAATGTTTTGTCTGTAAACTTCACAGATCTCACGATGAATATCAATCGGTTTTACGCCTTTAGCACTAAGAAATCGTATAACAGCCCGTACTTCACAATCGGCGGGACTCACGATTGTCGGAGGCATCTTAAACACTCATTAAGCAACGTATACAATGAAGAATCAGACTGTAATGGCGTCAGTGCGTAGACAAGAGATGTAGGTAACCGGCGCGCATGCGCGGAACGCCGACCGTAGCGCTGCGGCGGCGGAATCGCAAAACGGTACTTACTTAAAAAACACGCCTCGTATTATTCTCCAATTCTAGGACATTACATCTACATCATAATATAAATAAATGAAAAGATTAAACAAAAATCTCGGATACATGCAGTGGCAGATTCAGAAAAACAAAATAAGGGGGGGGGGGGCGCAAAAATTATACACTTAACACTCTGCAACTGAGGTCGCTTTTTAGTTATTCTTCTGCTGAGCAGTGGTCTGACAGACACTCATTTTAAGTGCCATTATTGCCATTATTCAAAAAGTTTTGATTATTTTTTTGGTTTTTATTAAGTTTTTGACATTTACTATGCCGACACCATTCAAAATAATGTGGTTAAAAAAAAATACATAGGTATTAGAAATTAAAAGAAATTTATTAATGTTAATAAAATGTGACCATTTTTTTAAGAACAATTTTCAAAAACTAATCAAATGAAAAAAACACAAAATAAAAAGTATAAGTAGAAATTTGTCTCCTGTTAACATTTGTTAAAATGTAAAAAAATAATTAAAAAATCGTTAGAGCAGTTTCTCTAAAAATCGGCTTCAAAGTGCATCCTCTCAGTCCTGGCAAATTTGTGCCGAGCATTGTAGGCAGATATGTTTTTTGCATGCACAATAAGTAAATCTTGTCTTCTTTTCAATTTACTCGGGCTCTTTAATCTTTCATTTCAATTTACTCGGACAAATTCTGCACAATCTTCTTTCACACGACGTCCCAGGTTCGTTTTGTTCAGGGGCAGTTGGCAAATCTCTTCTTTCACTCGATGTAGAGTCATGCGCAATTCTTTTGTCAATTTATCATTATACACCCGCTGTTTCATAATAGGAAGAACAAGTTCCCTAGCAAGGCCTTAAATGAAATCTGCTCTCCATTTATTGGAAAAAAAAAACTATTTTATCTAAGTGATGTTAGGTAGACTCTATGAATTTAGTGAGGTGATGTATGTGAGACACTATGAGAATATCAATATGAATATTAGACATTAGGTCTAATAGACCCATAATTTATTACTGTCCTTAGGTATGAGAGACACCTATCAGCTGTAGATCCACACATGCACTCACCGGCCGCTGTCACTGTACTGATGATTTAAGGAACAGCAATTAGGAAGCTATTGAGCGAGACAGAAAGATAGGACTTGAAATGGCAACGATGTTACATAAAAAGATTTTGCGGTGTCTGACAGACCTAATGTCAGTTGCAGAGGGATATACAAGACAATGCCATTTTATTTGAACTGATTATACCCAAAGGGCGCCCCCTGTCTGTATCCCCCACTGTATCCACGTCTATATTAATATTAACACAGACAATCCACATTTTTCTCAATAGAATCTCGTGATTTTTGTCCTAGAGAAAGACTTTCAAAAATTTTGAAGATAACAATTAGTTTCATGACATAACTTCCAAGCGTTTCAATAACTATCTTACTTTTGAAAATGGTCATTTTAGTCACACATTATCATAACAGTTATTTGTATAATTCAAATGATCTCGAGTATCATGTTTATGTAAAGCTGTTTTCAAAAAAATCATCTTCTAGAAAGTAGCACAAAGACAAATGCAATCAGTAGGGGATTCATGGTAAACATTTTAGCATTCTAGTATTAATCTATTTTTTTATTTTTTGTGGTAATTACAAACATTGTCATCTGATGATTAACCTTTTTTTATAAATAAATAAATAATAAGTGAGTAACTTTTATTTGCTTGAAGTTCGAGGTGAATTTTTCACAAAATGAGTGGCCACAAAAATGTTTCTAAATCCTTGCCAACTTAGGATAACTGACTTTAAGAGATTCAAGAGAATTGACAATAAACCAATCAGAAACCCCGATTGGAGAACCATGTCTACACAATGCAACATTGTGTAGAATCTAATCGGAAGAAGTGAGAAAGGTGTCCCAACGCTTTCGAATTGGCTCAAGGCTGGCTTAATTGATCACTTTCGGTGTCCATGGACAACGTTCACCAATTCCACCATTTTCACTGTCACGATATAAGGTCCACTAATCGAGAGACGCTTTATGCAAAACTTAGAAGCAACCATCTTTTTGGCGCCATTTAGACGGGAGATCGCAATCTATTTGAGATCTGAAAAATGAGATCCCAAAAAGATGGTTGCTTCTAAGGTTTGCATAAAGCGTCTCTCGATTGGTGGACCTTACATCGTGACAGTGAAAATGGTGGAATTGGTGAACGTTGTCCATGGACACCGAAACTGATCACTTAAGCCAGCCTTGAGCCAATTCGTAAGCATTGGCACACCTTTCTCACTTCTTCCGATTAGATTCTACACAATGTTGCATTGTGTAGACATGGTTCTCCAATCGGGGTTTCTGATTGGTTTTGTCATCTGCACCCAAATCCGGTTAAACAATATAAAAAAATTAGTAAATATTCTAAACAATTGACAATAAAACCTAGGATGGATAGGTGCACCTACGCTCGCTTTATCTGAGTTAATAACATGTGCACATACTTATATGTAATTGGCTATTAGATATTTAACTGAGGTTCAATTCCTATAGATCATCAAGTTAATGAAAAGGAATCAGTGACTGTTGAACCTTCTGCTAGTTCATCGGAGGATGAATCAACCAAGCCTGGATTTGGGGAAGAGGATATGGCTGGGCTGAGAAAACGCCCAATCAAGAGTATGGCTGGGGGAGTTTTGGAGCTGAGCAAGGGTGGAGTGGGGCACTGGGAAAAGCATACTAAAGGGATTGGAGCAAAACTTCTTTTACAGGTTTCAAATTTTAATTCGTTGACTTAGGAATTCTTTTTTGATACTTAATATATCCTTCTATATTGAATGTAATGTTAATTTAAAGATGGGCTATCAACCAGGCAAAGGTTTGGGTAAATCATTGCAAGGAATATCAGCACCAGTCACAGCTACATTGCGTAAAGGAAGGGGAGCCATTGGTGCATATGGTCCTGAGGTATGTACCGACCTATACATAATATCTTGTATATCCATCTTTACATATTATTTTATAGGATTATTTTAATGGAACAACAATATTAGTACCAGCTTGATTGCCTCAGCAGCAGTCTTTGTATCATTAGTAACATGATGAATTCATTCTGATTCTTCTCACAATTTCTCTGCATTATTTTAAATATCTGTTTTGAATGCCAATAAAATTGCATCTTTAATATTTTTAGGCTAAGTCTAAACCTGACATTGTTGTTACTAAAGAAAAGGATAAAGGGGAGGAAAAATCACATAAGTGGAAGAAAAGTGAAAAGCAAAGATATTTCTATAGAGATGCTGAAGATGTTATTCAGGAAGGTAGGCCTGCATCATCCACTCACACACAACAAACGTAAGTATCACTTGGTTTAATATTGCTGCTTAACTGTTTACTTTGTTTCCTTCATTTAATTTATTTTGTTCTGTGTGATGTCACAGTGCAGCTCTGGCTAGGGTACCAGTGATTGACATGAGAGGTCCAGAAAAACGAGTGTTAAGTGGATATCACGCTCTTAGAGCTGCAGCTCCACGCTATGAAGATGTTCCCAGAAAAGAGTGCCCAAATCTGGCTATGCCCGAATTGTTACACAATCTGAACCTTCTAGTCAACATGTGTGAACAGGTAGGTTAGAATTATCTCGTTATGCTTAACATTATTGCCTTACATCACTAGCTTCATCATCATCATCTCACCCTTCAACATTCCTCTCAGGAGCACAAGGCAGAAACAAGTATCTTCTGTTCAGAGCGTCTCTTCGCTGATTGAGTCACCTCTTTCCATGACACTTGTAGTGCTCTGATGTCAATGTCATTGGAATAGTGCTCTTTTTGGCTTGGTATGCTAGGGAGAATGTTCATTGAATAGAGACCCACCTCACACCTGGTCTCTCTTCAATGAACATTCTCCCTAGCATATCGACCATCATGTATGTATGTAAGGTGGGTCTCTCTTCAATGAACATTCTCCCTAGCATATCGACCATCATGTATGTATGTAAGGTGGGTCTCTCTTCAATGAACATTCTCCCTAGCATATCGACCATCATGTATGTATGTAAGGTGGGTCTCTCTTCAATGAACATTCTCCCTAGCATATCGACCATCATGTATGTATGTAAGGTGGGTCTCTCTTCAATGAACATTCTCCCTAGCATATCGACCATCATGTATGTATGTAAGGTGGGTCTCTCTTCAATGAACATTCTCCCTAGCATATCGACCATCATGTATGTATGTAAGGTGGGTCTCTCTTCAATGAACATTCTCCCTAGCATATCGACCATTATGTATGTATGTAAGGTGGGTCTCTCTTCAATGAACATTCTCCCTAGCATATCGACCATCATGTATGTATGTAAGGTGGGTCTCTCTTCAATGAACATTCTCCCTAGCATATCGACCATCATGTATGTATGTAAGGTGGGTCTCTCTTCAATGAACATTCTCCCTAGCATATCGACCATTATGTATGTATGTAAGGTGGGTCTCTCTTCAATGAACATTCTCCCTAGCATATCGACCATCATGTATGTATGTAAGGTGGGTCTCTCTTCAATGAACATTCTCCCTAGCATATCGACCATCATGTATGTATGTAAGGTGGGTCTCTCTTCAATGAACATTCTCCCTAGCATATCGACCATCATGTATGTATGTAAGGTGGGTCTCTCTTCAATGAACATTCTCCCTAGCATATCGACCATCATGTATGTATGTAAGGTGGGTCTCTCTTCAATGAACATTCTCCCTAGCATATCGACCATCATGTATGTATGTAAGGTGGGTCTCTCTTCAATGAACATTCTCCCTAGCATATCGACCATCATGTATGTATGTAAGGTGGGTCTCTCTTCAATGAACATTCTCCCTAGCATATCGACCATCATGTATGTATGTAAGGTGGGTCTCTCTTCAATGAACATTCTCCCTAGCATATCGACCATTATGTATGTATGTAAGGTGGGTCTCTCTTCAATGAACATTCTCCCTAGCATATCGACCATCATGTATGTATGTAAGGTGGGTCTCTCTTCAATGAACATTCTCCCTAGCATATCGACCATTATGTATGTATGTAAGGTGGGTCTCTCTTCAATGAACATTCTCCCTAGCATATCGACCATCATGTATGTATGTAAGGTGGGTCTCTCTTCAATGAACATTCTCCCTAGCATATCGACCATCATGTATGTATGTAAGGTGGGTCTCTCTTCAATGAACATTCTCCCTAGCATATCGACCATCATGTATGTATGTAAGGTGGGTCTCTCTTCAATGAACATTCTCCCTAGCATATCGACCATCATGTATGTATGTAAGGTGGGTCTCTCTTCAATGAACATTCTCCCTAGCATATCGACCATCATGTATGTATGTAAGGTGGGTCTCTCTTCAATGAACATTCTCCCTAGCATATCGACCATCATGTATGTATGTAAGGTGGGTCTCTCTTCAATGAACATTCTCCCTAGCATATCGACCATCATGTATGTATGTAAGGTGGGTCTCTCTTCAATGAACATTCTCCCTAGCATATCGACCATCATGTATGTATGTAAGGTGGGTCTCTCTTCAATGAACATTCTCCCTAGCATATCGACCATCATGTATGTATGTAAGGTGGGTCTCTCTTCAATGAACATTCTCCCTAGCATATCGACCATCATGTATGTATGTAAGGTGGGTCTCTCTTCAATGAACATTCTCCCTAGCATATCGACCATCATGTATGTATTTTTTTGTCATATAATATGTTTTATGATACTGTCTCTTTTTAAGATATTACAACAAAAATTTATAAATTTGTTTGTTGGCAAATATAATAGTTCAGTAGGGCTACTCTTGACACAATCTAAATATTATCTTAATCTAGTCTTGATTTTAGACATACAGTGCGCGAAGGGACTATGGTCAAAAATACTGCGCTACCACTACCGCGAGATTGGTATGCATGTATTTTTGACTAAAAGTCACTTGGCGCGTCGTATGATTAAGATTAAGATAGTATTTAGATTTTGTCAAGAGTAACCCTACAGGTTCTACTGTTGATGTGGATGGTGGAATGAGTTATTCATATCAATTCTGATTTTAGGATATAATTGATTGTGCTCGTGATAAACAAGTGGCAGAAGACAGAGCAGTGGCTATGGAGAGGGACCTCAAGGCCTTAGAAGAAACTTTGCAAAGGAGTGATGATGAAATACACACAATGGAAGAGATTCTTTGTGAAATAGACAAGTTGACAGCACCGGACATGTCATTAGACATTGCTTTTGAAGTGTTTACCAATTTACAAGTTAGTATCCTACATACCTACCTACACCACATTGCATGAATAATAATTGTCTTAGTATTATTATTCTGTGGTTTTAAAACATTAATTATTAGTGTCAATATTTTGTAACACATTGTAACTCATATTTTTTTTATGTAAGTGAGATTGCACATGCTCAGTGTTTGGTACCTTACATTTTCTGATTAATACATTTTGTTCTATAGTGGTTTGTACAAACAGATTGTATTGTCTTCTCATATTTATCTAGTATTGAAGTTCAACCTGTTATTTTTATGGTGCTACTGTTTGTATTTCAGACCAAATACCCTTCCGAATATTCATGCTTGGGAATTGGGGGCAGTGTGGTTGCTGGTGCTGCTTTGGGTGGTCTCCTGGGATCGGCATTAGCATCATGGCGTCCTCTTAAAGAGTCCACAGCTCCGTACTCTTTGCTTAATCGCTGGGCCCCCTTATTGTCTGCTCAAGCTCTACAAGAATTATTTTGGCAACCTTGGCTTGAGCAACTCTCAATTGCGGTATTGTAAGTGCATTAGTATTATATTTTGATGATGAGTTTTCTTTTCTTCAGACATAAAATATGAACATCGTAATGGAAAAAATAAACAAATTCAGTTATAGTAGGTATAAAAATAAATAATTTAGACTTAAAATGTGATGATGTTTTTACAAGAAACTGGAAAACTAATGGGGTGTTCACATTTGGCGAATATCGCCAGGCGAATTTCAAAATATAACGCCAGGTGAAAAAACAAAATTCGCCGTACGCCCATTGATCGTCACACCTGTTCACACAGTCCACCGATTTAGAAAAATGATCTGTCAGATGCGCTTTGATTTTTTGCGCACTGTTTTCAAAATGGCGTCGAGATGGAGATCGCGAAGTGCTTATTTTTAGTCGAAAATGTTATAGTAGATGTTATAAGGCGCCTTTTAATTAAGGAAACAAACGCCACAAACCAACAACAAAGATAACAGCTGTCACGAAGCGGGAAACATTATAAAATTTATAGGTTATAAAGTTTTTCCATAGATACGAACGCTGCGCACATCTGCGCATGCGCGAATCGTTCAATGGCCGAAAATGTTGGAAGGTGGTCAACTCGAGACGATATCGTTTCTACTGGTTGTTATCGTTTCAGACTAGCTGTCATTTTGTTCACACGGTTCAAATGGCTGGCGATGATTTGGTGCCTGGCGATATTCACCAAAGTGAGAACGCCACATTACAGAAAAGAGGCATATTCTTTAACTCCTGTACTCCACGGGATAAGATTGATCATAAGGAAATCATAGTACACGTGAGAAACTTTATGTGTTTCATTGTCTACTCAAGACTGACACAAAATGTTATATTTTCATGTGAAGTTAGGTATCATATGTGCATAATATTTTTTTTTTAAAAAAAGTTATATCTGGGTTTCTGTTATAAACCCAAATACAAACTTATACACCTTTCACAGTAAGCTACTAAAAGCTTGTGTCGTGAAAGGGGAGTTTGCCGGCACCTGGTATCGAACCACGGACCTCTTGTTCACAAGGCCGAGACTCTACCTCCAGGCTACCGACGAACTCGAATATATTAGGTAATATTTGAATGAAGGTAGTAGACATAAATTTTATATTATTGTTGTTGTAGAGAATGGGATGTTCGTGATCCAGCACCATTCCTTGCTGTAATAGATGTATGGTGGAGTACCATTCCAGAAAGGGAGGCAATGACACTGCTCCGCTCAACTCTTATTCCTCGTCTGGCTGCTGCTGCTCACATTTGGGACCCCACTAGAGACACAATACCACTTCACCACTGGCTTTTGCCCTGGCACAGATTAGCTGGTTAGCTTTCTAATATTTTATTCTGAAATAACTTGTAACTTATTGATATTTGTTTATTAATTGCATACATTTATTTAATCCATAGGAGATTTACTGGAGGAATTAGTTTATCCTAGTGTACGTTCCCGCCTGGGCCAAGCTCTATCTGGTTGGCATCCTATGGATGGTTCCGCTTTGGCTTTATTACGACCTTGGAGTAATGCTTGGGCTGCTGCACTACCTGCTCTCACTTCAATGCACATTGTCCCCAAACTGGAGGTTGCCATGAGATCTATACCAGTGGAGCCTGATGCTAATCCAAATGGTAAAACATAGTTATGTATATAATAAATGTTATTATACATGCACTCAATTATAGTGAATATTATCATATGTGTTTGTTCTTAAACATTTTCCAGAGAGCTGGTGTTGGTGTTCCAGTTGGCAAGATATAATAGGGGCACACGCATTGGCTGCAGCTGCAGGCAGAGCTCTGCTCCCCAGGTGGCTGGCAGCTCTGGCTTCCTGGCTTAATTGCAGACCTTTACATTCACATCTCATACAGTATTACACCATGTGGAAGGTATACTTGTCGTACTCACTTACATTATTGCAAGCATTATACAATGCTATGTTTAATCACTTCCTTTCACTGAATTTAGCATCTGACTCCTAAAACCCTTTCCCCTATGCACGCGGCAGTGTGTGTATGTACTTTTTTTTTTTTATTATTATGTGTCCATGAGTACATTGTTGCCTGCATGTGCCTTTTTCATTTGCTTGCTTTATATTGTATTTTTGTTTTTTTTTTTATATTTATAATATTACTGTAGATATGTATGTTTATAATATTACTGTAGATATGTATATTTATGTCTGGTTTTTCTTTTTTGTTTTGTTTTTTGATTTTAATAACCGGGTTAGTTGGAAGACATCGCATTTTAGCGATAAACTCGCCCTCTGTGCATTGAATTGTATAAATGATATTTTCTATGTTAATTTGTTTTATTGTAAACAATGTACAGTGAAGAATAAAATAAATAAATATAAGATTTGTCTCAAATCATACTAAAGTTGATATTTTCAACCGACGGTACTTGGTGGAAATTCATGTTGAATTAATTAAAATAAAACACTTATTTGTAGTATATCCACGGTGACTTTTTATTGGACGCGAGCCGGCTTTCAAGAGCTTCCGCTCTCATCATCAGGCTGGCGAAAAGTAAAGAAATTACAGGTTGGTAACAAATATATATAGTATGTCATTGGGTAGCAAAACAAAAGAGGTAGTTAAGGCAGTGGTAACAAACAATATGTCTTAATGTCTTATCTAAATGTCTTAACTACCTCTTTTGTTTTGCTACCCAATGACATACTATATATATTTGTTACCAACCTGTAATTTCTTTACTTTTCGCCAGCCTGATGATGAGAGCGGAAGCTCTTGAAAGCCGGCTCGCGTCCAATAAAAAGTCACCGTGGATATACTACAAATAAGTGTTTTATTTTAATTAATTCAAATCATACTGATTACTCGGCACTAATGGCACGGTAAAAGAATAACTATCTGGCAATGGTGTACTTATTGTTGGTGGTATATTATTTGTAGGGTCTCTTTTCTGAAGAACTTCATAGAGAAGTAGAGTTCTCGGATGCATTTAGGAAGGCCTTGGACATGATGAACAGATCAATGGACAATCCAGTAGCAGCACCTCCGCCCCCACCTCCTTCCCCCAGAATAAGTGCCACTGCTATAGCAGAGGTGATGGCTAGTAGCAACCAGCAGTTGAGTTTCAGTCAACTCCTGGAAGCCAAGTGCTCTGAAAAAGGAATATCCCTTGTCCCTATGGTAGGACGGACTCGTGACGGTAGACCTTTGTATAAAATGGGTTCGCAAGTTCAGTGTTATGTGATTAGGAATGTGATAATGTATTCTAGTGATCTTGGAAGAACTTTTCAACCTATATCTCTGGACGGCTTACTCCAACTGCCCTCTTATTGATACATACAATGTACATACTATGTATGTGTGTTCTTCTCTTATGTATTTCTTTCCATATTTATTGACTTGACTGTGTTGTTTTTTTTAAATATTGTTATTTTAAAATAAATTGCGATAAAAATAAAATAAGTTGTAATAAAAATCATATCCTTTATTTTCCCATCTTCCCTGGCTTTTTTACAAGGGATGTAACGTGGGAGCGAAACTACACTATGTGCAATTTTGGCTGAAGTGACTTATAAATATAGAATATTGTCCTTGTTATGCTCTTTTTGATGATATATTCATATATCTTGAAAACAAGTTATATTTTGTTACATCAATTAATAAAAAAATATGTCAAATTTTTGTTAAAGTGAAACGACTCCATTTTAATGCAATATTGTGACTTTTTTGAAAAAAGTGAAAAATGATAAATAAAAATAATTATTCACAATAATTTTTAATAGTAATTTCGTGTTAACTAACATGTGAGAAGCAAATATAATTTTGTTGAAAAAACTTACTGAAAAATCGCGTCTGTTGAGAAAGTATAGTTTCGCTCCAGCATACAAAAATGTATATTGTTAATTCACTTGAACAATGATATTGTAGGTACATTAATGATTTCTTTCAAAAAATTAACTTGGGTTGATTGATATTCAACGGAAAATATTGTATATTAAGTGGTTTTTTAATATTTTTATTTATATATTTCTTTTCTAAATTGACAAAAATAAGAAAAGAGCGGAAAAAAATATTTTAAAGTATCATTGATTTAGAAAGTATAAGTGCACATATTGCATTGTTGAATATCATATCATAATTATTATATATTTACATGAGTAAACCTAGATTGATTTACCTTGCTTCAGACCAGTGGCTCTTAATCTTTTTTCTCCAATTATTCATTCCCCACCACAGTATAGGTCTTTGACAAATTCAATTTTAACCTATGCAATATTAAGTACATAGATATGTATACGTTTTGCTTTTTTGTGTCATTTTACAGCCTTTAATTTTTGTTCGAAGTGTGTGATTCCCCATCTACCAACTCCGCCATTCCCCACCAGTGACAGGTTAAGAACCACTGGTCTAGACCTAATCTACCTTTACAATACAAGCTATTATGCTTAGTGTGAGAATGATGTTGTTTGGGTTACTTGGCAGACATCGCATTCTAGCAATAAACTCGCCCTCTGTACATTGAATTGTATAACTGATATTTTTATGATAAATATCATTTATACAATTCAATGTACAGGGGGTTTTGTCTTGATTTGAAATATTGCAACCAGTGTACAGTGAAGAATAAAATAAATAATAAAAAAATAAATGATGGGGTGATGTCTAGTTAGTATCTAGTTACCTCACAATTTTGCAACAAGGAAAGAAAAGAAAAATATTCAATAAGAAATAAGGAATATGAAAATATACTTAAATAATAAATGTTTAGAATATTTACTATATTTTTTATTGTTTAACCGGATTTGGTTGCAGATGACAAAACCAATCAGAAACCTCGATTGGATAACCATGTCTACACAACGCAACATTGTGTAGAATCTTATCGGAAGAAGTGAGAAAGGTGTCCCAACGCTTACGAAGTGAGTGAGTGATCACTTTCAGGGACACCTTTCTCACTTCTTCCGATTAGATTCTACACGATGTTGCATTGTGTAGACATGGTTCTCCAATTGAGGTTTCTGATTGGCTTAAATAATAATATTTGTTATATAGGGATCAATATACATAGTTTACAAGCATGTTTATAATAATGATTACAAAACATAACCGAAAGGCGGGCTTATTGCATATGCAATTCCATCCAGGTAATCCGGAGAAAAGAAATTGGTACATCAAACGAAAAAATAACTGTATAATACGGAAAGTAAAACTATATAAATACGATACATTCAATAAATACGCACATCCATTTAGATCAGAACATGAAAATGAAGGGAAGAGGAATAAAAGAAAAGGATACAATATGCTTGGACTAATTATTTATAAGAAAGAAAAAATATGATGAAAGAAATTGAAATACCTATGTGTACGAAGACTAGGGACTGGGGGGGGGGTAGAATAATTATTTGTAGCTGATCGAAGTAATAGACCGTACAATTGTAACAATAAAAAAATTTCGCTCATGTAAGATGGCGCGACAGGATTAGGGTTGTCACCTTTTTTTTTTGAAGATAAAGTACATTGATCATTATAGCTAAGAAAAAAATGTACGTAGTATCAAAATAAAGTACAATTTATTTTTCTTTATTATTATGTTTAAAAACATATTTTTATTGCTTTTTGCAGTTTGTATCAAATGAGTATCTCTACTAAACAATTGCACAGCATGTTTACAGTCAATATTTAAATTTAAGTAAATAAGTAATTAATCTTTTCTAATCATTTTTTCGGTGTAACACATTCACTATCTATTTGATCTGATTCACATTCGACATTACGTTTTCTAGGTGTATGTAGAGTATTTTGCCCACGATTCACTATAGCATAAATCTATAAAACTTAAAATCGTATTCTTAAGGAGGCCCTTTAACAAAACCGGTAAAATATTCCATTTTCAACAAGTTTGGCAGAAAAACTTTCAAAACTTGTTGACGCTGCAAACATTTTGATGTGATAAAATATGAAAACCAATAGGTATATATTACCAACATTGATTTTTACTTAACAAAAAAAATATTATAGCTTCATAAAATTTAAAAAAGCTTCGTTTATAAAAAAGCAAAAAGCATTCTAAAAATCGAAATCGAGGGTGTGTTTGGCAGAGAATGCGCGAGAATCCTACGATTTTTCATATACATTTTTTTAAAGTTAACTAAAAGTTAGATAGTTATTAAAAATATTAGGGTAATAAACTGCTTTTTTTGTTTTTTTTTCATGGATATTGACTAATTTAAAAAATATTTTTCTTGATAAAATTTCTCATATTTTGAAACCAAAAATCATCACAGGAACTCGATATTTTGTTAATTAAAAGAAATTTGCTAAAATCCATAGTATCTATATGCTTGATAAGATGAATAAAAAAATATAATTATATTTTACAAATAATTTGTATTTTGATATAACAAAGAGTACCTAAATAAATCTCGTCAGTCAGCTATTTAGTTTTAAAATATAAGAATTTTAATAATTCAAGAGTTTTTGTGTTTATGCTGTGGAAATCCATTTTTAATTTTAATAAATAAAATATAAAAATATATTATTGAGCACTGTTTAATCTCCACTATGTTAGGTTAAATACCGAACGTTTTCGCCTATACTTGTAGGCATCTTCAGGGAAACTGAAATCTAAAAATTGTGAGGGCTGTTATTCATGTGGTGAGAAGGGTGCAGGTAGTGGGAGGGGTAATGGTAGATATGGAGGCGGGATGGTTGGCAGGAGTAGGATATACTAACAAAGGAGATGAGGGTGGGATCTGTATATTTACAATGTTATTCTTATTCCTATAAATCTCTAATGTTTCCAAGGCGTTTAGTCTACCCGCCCCACACACAGAATGTAATACCTTTGTACCATTTATGTCAAGTGTATGGTCATATTCGATACAATGGTCCGCAATTTCTGAATATGTAGACATTCCCCTAAACGCCCTGTTATGTTCAGCAAATCTAGTATGCACTGTACGAGATGTCAACAAGTTTTGAGAGTTTTTCCACTAAATTTGTATAAAATTGATTATTACAACTTTTTTGCCAAAGAGCGCTCGTATCTCGTATGCACTCAAACCGCTTTGCACAAAACAAACAAGAAATTGTGACAATGGCACTGACATTGTTGACATTTGAGGTTAGGTTATGACTAAACTTTTCAAATTCCCAAAGAAATCAAATCATGCGAAATAAAGTATTTTCGCGTACTTTATTTTTCTCATAAAGTATAAAGTACGATCACCTGAAATTACGTACAATACTTTATAATAAAGTACGGGTGGCAACCCTAGACAGGATTGAAAAGATTGAAGGAAGGAAATAGAAAGCTATATCCCTACGCTGGGCTATTATCTTTCACTTATTTATAGTATATCCACAGTGACTTTTCAATGGACGCGAGCTGGCTTTGAAGAGCTTCAAAGTGTCACTTTTCGTTAGCCTGATGATGAGAGCGGAAGCTCTTGAAAGCCGTCTCGCGTCCAATAAAAAGTCACTGTGGATATTATACTATAAATAAGTGTTTCATTTATAATTAATTCAACACGAATTTCCACCAAGTACCGTCGGTTGAAAAATATCAACTGTATCATCTTTCAGCCAAAACATTGTCGGAGTTCAGAAACGTGATCACGTATTTAAAGGCCTAAAATAACCGAATGCATGCATTCTGAAGGCGTTAAAATTAAAGTTATATAAGTAGGTGGAATTATGAAATATTTTCTTCATTTATAATGTGAAAAAATGTTAATATTGACTACTTGTTAAAAAAAAGTATTACTCATGAGGATTTGACTTGAGTTTGCATGACCGTTGTGAAAATCTTACTTAACTGAAAACGATAATTGTAAATTAATTTACCTACTATTAATATACCTTATCACTATTGCATATCTTAGAAAGGGTATCTATAGGTATACAAAAAGGATTGTCTGTAGATAGGTAGCAGGTTTGTACTCGGGGACAGTGATCCTCTCTCATAGAAGTTCAATAATGATGTTTGTTAGATGATTGATGTTACACTGAGAAAAATACTAACGAAATTTTCACAACTAATCATTGGTACGTACTATCAGATTAGGATCAGAGATAGTACAAACGATTCATTGGTAAATTTAACAACAATTTGTTTGCGAAAAGTTAATATTACAGATCGTACTAACAAATTGTTTATACTACTATCTCTGTAGGGTTACTCTTGACAAAATCTAAACACGATCTTAATCTTAATCATACGATGCGCGAAGTGACTATTGACCATAATACGCGCATAGCAATCGCGCTACTAGCGCGGTGTTTTTGACCATAGTCCCTTTGTGCGTCGTATGATCAAGATCAAGACTAGATTAAGATCGTATTTAGATTGTGTCAGGAGTAGCCCTGCTGGTCCTAATCTGATAGTACGTACCGATGATTCGTTGTGAGTATTTTTCTCAGTGTAGACCAAAGATAAATCGAGGCATGCATCAATCTCTTTGAAAAAATCATAGGTAAGCAGGAATGGTATTCAGGGAAACATCATTAATATTCCCCACGTGGAATTGAAATAAGTACCATGTAGATGTTTAATTATATAGATAAATTGTATATACCTATTGTTATTCCGACATTCCAATGTTGTGCTGGTGCTCCGCTGTCGCTGTACGCCCCCGTATGGCAAAAATGAGTGGGTTTTGGTGCCATAATAAGGTATATCCAACCAACTTAATACAAAACCATAAATTAGTTTGGCACAAGCACACCACACAAACGCAACGTATACAAAAATATTCAATAATACAAACAAATATTATATTCAATAATACAAAAAAATATTATGTTGAATAAAAATAATAAGAAAAACATTATCTTCGTGAATGATAATAGTACCTACATATTAGAGTGCAATAAAATAATTACTTAATACTTAACGTAGAGTACAATACAATTATTGATTTATTATTTTTATTACGAAACGAAATATCAACAAAAAGTTTTATTTATTATGAAAATGCCGCTTTTTTTCGTTATTCTCAAAATGTTTCCAGAAAAAGTATTTTCAGCATGTACCTATCATAACATAATATTCGGCGATTGTTTTGAATAAAAAATGTGTTAATCGTAATAGTAGTAATTAGAGGTATACCCGTGCGTATATTTTGTACATTTTAACTATTTTTGACACTAAACTCTATACATAAATTCTGTGCAGTTTATAAGAAAGTGTTGATCGGTGTAATTTATGTTAGATGCAACATTGAGAGACATGGAAATTCATCTACAGGTGAGAGTGAGTGGAGGTTTATTTAATTACATACTTCTGTACTTATCTATTTCAACATCATTGACAACAAATCCGGTGTTCTCTCTCTCTCTGGTTTCAATCCTGGGATTGGTTTGCAGCAATTATCTCTTTAATTGGTGTTCAGAAGCTAACAAAAATTTTAGCACTAAGGGAATGGAACATACTTACCTCTTTCTTGCATGAGTAGGAACAACTCAAAGGTTTATTATTTAACGTTAATAAAACACATCAAGGATAAGAGCTGTGTAGTTGGTACTTGTGGTTCTGGTAACCTTTTCTTCTTGTGGGTGAAGCTGCGGGATTCTAAATCCATGCTGAAGTACGCACATGATTTTTTGGGTTATTCAATATACCTTCCTACCTAATGTAAATATTTTCGTAAGTGACGTAGGTCAGATCCAGTTAACAGTTATGATGAAATATTACAAGAATATACCAACAAAACAGCACGAACGCTCAATATTGAAAAATAGATTTTCGATATATAATGGAAGTTTCCTTTTTGTGAAAATGTATAAATTTTTAAATGGTGTAAAAAATTATCGTAAGAAATAATCAGAGCTCATTTACCTCAGAATTTGCAGGGCCATAAAGCAGTGAATTATGTATAAAAAATAAACAATTTGTCTTCGTGGGAATTATATACAATATTCGTACATAGCCTTTTCAGACAAATTAACTCTTAAATTATCAAATAAAATAAAATAAATATTTATTATTATTTTGTTTTGTGTTACTGTTGAGTAAGACTCACGGTTTATGAAGTTATCATCGACCATCAAGCACCAAGAACTTGAAATAGATATAAGTAGGTAAATGATAAAAGTGGCCTTTTCAGTTAACTATTTATTATTCCAGTGGATATTATTTCACTTAATGTCACCATCACTTTTACCAATATTTTACGCGGCGGCAGAATTGCCATCCACACTTCTCAGCATTATACAACCAGATAAGTCTCCATATGATCAGTCATGATCACACAAAAACTTAACAGTCTAATGCCGGGAAAAATTCACCTATCCAGATATACAGGATATCAAAGGATTAGGCTCAAAACGCGGGATCAAAATACCAGCATCGTGCCTGAAATATCTGTATTCAGAAACTTTTTTACAATATTACAAGTGTTTATTATAATAGATTTTTGAATTTTAATGTATAAATTAACCGGTAAATCTAATTTTTGTAAATTATTTATTAAAGATTTCGGAGTTACCCCTGTAGCTGACATGACTAAAGGTATTATATAAACGGACCTAGAATGCCAAATATTTTTTATTTCTCCTGCTAGTTCTGTATATTTACGTATTTTTTCAGCGACGGTTGTTTGTATATTATGTGTATTTGGGACAGCGATGTCGATTAGGTACGTTATTTTATTACGTTTATCATGTAATACTAAATCGGGTCTATTATGATGTATTTGTCTATCTGTTATTATGGTTTTATCATAATAGAGCCTGTAATTTTGATTTTCTAAAACCGGTTCCGGGTTGTATTTAAAATAAGGTATTACATTATTTGAGTTTAAAAGATTATGTTTAATAGCTAAATTTTGATGTATAATTTTTGCTACATGATTATGTCTATAAGTATACTCAGTTTGAGCGAGAGTGGAACAACCCGAAACTATGTGTTGAATTGTTTCCGGTTTGGCCAGAAACAATTTTTAATTATTTGTTTTTTTGTATTATTTTTGTATAATTATTGTCATGTTATGATTAATAATCTCAATTCCAATATGTAACATATATTAGTATTTTGTGAACGAACAAATATTTACCTATTGTATTTAAATATAAATAATTTAATCTATACTATTATTTTATTTCGTAAAGGTAGGTATATAATTCAGATAGGTATATATATCACAATGATAATTTTGAAGGATGTTTATTGAGATATAAATATAATTTATATATATATTGTATTTATGGTGTACGCCAGTGT
This sequence comes from Athripsodes cinereus, assembly GCA_947579605.1. NCBI lineage: Eukaryota > Metazoa > Arthropoda > Insecta > Trichoptera > Leptoceridae > Athripsodes > Athripsodes cinereus. The sequence continues at coordinate 8,359,522 of OX388308.1, read as the reverse complement.
ACCTAGCTTCATATTGTATATTAAAGTTCGCTTCAGGTGAAAAAATAAACGCAGGTAAATAGAGAAAATAACTATGAAATTATGCAGACAGATATTTACCTAAATATATCATTTAGGTATCAATACGTTGGAGCAAAAATATGTCATAAATGTATCTATGAATAATTATCTGATGAGGAAAAGTATTTTCTTTATTATGTAAGTTGGTACATCTGAAAGTACCTAAATATAATTTTATTAATTCGCTCTCATGTCACGAGTAGGTATAATACGCTTGTTTTCGCTCACTCTACTCGCAGCTTACAGATAAAGATATCTCAACACCCTATTCAATAAGAGTTTTCCAAACATATCAGTGGCGTATTTCCCATACGTACAAAACCAAAAGCATCGCGCGTTTTAATAAAATGATCGAATATTTTTCTGTAATAATTATTAAAAAAAGCGCTCCTTCGCTCATCTTTCTTATATTGGATACTCATATTGAATTATTACATGAAAACATTCCTAATTCTTATACCACATTAAAAATGTGAGACATTTTCAATTCTTACACCAAAATGAAAATTGGCGATCGGGGGATTTAAACTCGTATGTAAGTAAGTACCTACAAAATAAATTATGTAAACCCAAAATCAAGAAATAAAAACTTCGCGAATATGAAATATTATATTACATTATATGTATATATCATCACTCAATTGGAAGGAATTCGTAATTCAATAAAATGGTGTAATTATAATATCAGCCAACGCTAAAATCTATATATGTATGTCTCTACTTTTCCTAATATGAAAACTGGCTTAGTTTGATAACAAAAAGTTTGGGCGTTCACCGCTTTATAGTTCATAATATTACAGGCCTTGTTATATACATAAGATTAGCTTGTCATTATTATAAAGGTAGGTATACATATTACAGATGCAATATTAGTGTAGGCACATGTCTAATCCTTAAGATTGAGAGTGTCAAGTTAATGTCAACTTCGAAGATGACAAGCTGCGACGTTCTTTAAAATAATATTTGCGTGGCTTCTGATTCTGACCCTGTCAGATACGTAGTAATATTTAAAGAGGTCATATGAGGATAAATTCAAACAAGTATTTCGTTCTACTATATGTTAAACAAAGACGAAACATGTCTTTCAACTTTTTTTAGGTCATAATCAGTTTGAAGAAGTCGAAAAAGACGTCTCTCTCGTCTTTGTTTAGTCTTGAGTAGAACGTAATGCTTGTTTTGATTTATTTCTAATTATAGAATTCTACTATTATTGTGAACTAATACAACAGGTAAATAAATGAGATTATAAGTAAAAAAAGGCTCCCACTATTTTCTGTAAAGGGCTACTGTTTGTAAAATGTTATGAATTGACATATTCAATTTAGCGATGAGGCATGCCACCTTTCCTGAATGTCTTAACTACTTGCATGTTTAATACACGCAGTTAGTTTGCTGGCTACCCCACTTTTGGAATATGTGGTGATAATGTAATAGTAATTGTAGTAAAGCAATATACACCTACGTATACATTTACTACTTAAAGTAATTACAAAGGGCGAGATTATCGCTGTATTCTGACACTATGGTTTTTGATCTAAAGAAAATATGAAATTCTTGAGCTGTCACGGCAGCATTTCACCACAACGAATGAATTGGCTATAAGATTAATGGTTATACAAAATTTAGACCAAGCGTGGCCAACCCGCGGCCCGCGGGCCACATGCGTCCCGCGGGGTGCCTGATTGTGGCCCGCGAAGCATATGCACACTTTTTTATATAAAAGTCGGTACATGTACCTACCCGTTCCTTTTTTGAAAAAAGGTATTTGGAGATTCTAAAATTTGGCCCGACTGCTAAAAAGGTTGGCCACTCATGCTCTATAGCAAGGGTGGCCAACCCGCGGCCCACGGGGTGTCTGCTTGGGGCCCGCGAAGCATATGCACACTTTTTATAATAGTCGGTACAAGTACCCGTTACATTTTTGAAAGAGGTATTTTGAGAAAATATTCTTAATTAACCATTTTGAAAATTTGGCGACGGGGGGGTAGAAATTTTAAGGTGAAGTAAAATTATCAAATGTTTCATATATGGAGAATATTGTTGTGCGGCCCGGTAGGAAATCTCGTTGTGAAATTTGGCCCGGCTGCTGAAAAGGTTTGGCACCCATGATTTAGACTATACCTACTCGTATAGGTATATACACGACAGCTTCGTGGGATGTGAGTTTTAATATTCTCTAGATACCTACACATCCATATCTGGCACCAAAGTGTCCACACTAATAATACTACTCCATTATTAAAATTACATATCTCTAAATTATTATATAAATATGTATATTGAGTAGGTACCTACCTACCTCTCTACCTTTATACCTGTATAATATATTATGTACCAACAAACAAACTCCCGACATTAATATATTTATTACGAATTAAAGTAAAGTTTTAACTCCAAACATTCGTAATGATGTTTAGAAACACAACGTTCCCGCTAAAACAATAAGTAATATATACATATTTATTAAATATTTACAAATGTGATCATTCATTAAAATTAGGTACATAATATAATAGGTATAGGTACAGTGAAAGATAAAAAAGACCGGAAAAAAATATACATCCTTTTGCTAAGTTAACTGTAGATTTAACTTAGATAATTATAATGTCATAAATTATAAACATAACATTATAATTTACACAATTTATTTGAAAGCGTTGATTGAATACTAATTTTATTTTGTTGCTGTTTATTAATTTTGTAAAACTCTATTCTGATAAAAATAAAAATTACGACAGGTTCTACCTACCAATATTATATTAAAGTGACCTAGGTATCGACTTGTTATGTGAAACTGAAATACCGCATTTTAAATTTCTATACCTAGTTATACTGATGTATATTATAATACTAGCTATGTTATTATTACCTAATTATTAATGAAATAACAATCTCTGTCTCAAGCACCGAGGTTTTTATAATATTTTTATGATATAAATGATTTAAAGGAGTACCTAACACGGCTGATGACGGGTTTCCTTTGAGACATTTTTATCACTAGATATAACTATATTGAATGTAATATTGTATGTAAGTATACGTGGTTATATACATTTCCATACAAGAATTTGAATTGCCTACCTACCTACATATAGACATATCCTTTATATCCATTAGAATCCAATTTCAGCAAATACACAATAGTTAACTACTTCGTGTAGTCCCCGGGGTAAACTCCCACTCTTTTCTGTAAGCTTTCAAATGTCCTGTAGATAAAAGGCAAACTTCCTAAATCTTCACGTACGTACCTATGTATAAGAGTTTTTTTTAAGTTTATTTATTCATCAATTTTGGACAAAGACTGAAATGTCTGCTGAACAAAATTGGTTATTATTGTTTTTTAATTATTTGTTTTGTATTATTATGATTTTTATCTTTCTGATTTAAAATGTATACTATATACCTAATTTTCAAAAGGACGTGGAAGTGATATTATCACAGTACGGCGCTATATAAAAAAAATCATTTTAGATTATTTATTACAATTATTTCTCCTGGTATTTTCTATCAATTAGTCGATATAGGTATGTAGTAGCTCAGATTGTATATTTCGTCGCTCATTCAGCATTTTAAGTTACTCATTTAGAATAACTGGGGCCCATTTTTCGCAGATCGGTTTTGAGTTTTTTGTCATTCGATATAAGTCGCCAACTTGTTTTTTCTGTAGTAAAAATAGTATTAGAGAGGTTTCTTGTTAATCGATCATTTGTATTTTTGGTCACCCGTTTAAATATTTCCCTTAAGCAATTATGGGTTAGTTGGAAGATATCGCTTGTGCGATAAACTCGCCCATTGCACAATATCATTTATTTGTATCACATTGTTGTAGGTATAACTTGGTAATTATGTATGCTTCTTATTGTGCAATAAAGTTTATTATTATTATTAATTACCCCAAGTGTCCTGTGTTATGTTCATTTTATAACATTACTCTGTTTGCTGTTTTGGTCATTTGGTTTTCTTGATTTTGATGTAATTTTGTTTTGTTAAAATTTTGTCACTGTTAAACTTGTAAATTGTATGTGTAATTATCTATAATATTTAGACATGTAATAGGCTTATGCCGTGAATTTTGTAAAATAAAATAAAAATAAATAAAATAACGTACATAATAACTATATCCTTTCAATAAACTGGAGGTTGTAAACTAAAATACGTTTCTACTAACTCAGGCAGCTCTGGAAAAGAGCAGTCCCCAGACTTGTGCGGTACCCGGCTGGTCGGCTGGTCGGTGGGTTTCCTTCAATGTAGCCCTGCATAATAGCACATATCACACCTACCTACCTATAGATGTAGGTACTCTCCTCGCAATCAGACGGAGAGAAAAGTGAACAGTTTGACAACCTCCCACGCATTTGTCTTAAACTGGAATACTTATAATATGAAATAATAACAACAGCATAACAAGTAATATATACATATGTGCCTACCTACATACACAAACACACACCACCAAATATTTTTATTTTATTTATTTCTTATGAGACAAACAGTCAATACAGCAAGTAACAAGAATATTTTTTATAGGTTTACAATAATATTATATCTTTCTGCTTTGTTTGGAAATTATTAGGTAAATTCTTTCTATACGTGATTCGTAATCGAGGATAATGAAACAAAAATGTTAGACTACTGAGGGGAAGTGGTGCTATGTCCTCAGAATTTTAGGGCTTTCTCGAGGTTTTTGATACCTGTAGCGTTACTCTTGACAAAACGCGCGAAGTGACTATTAGTAAAAAAATACGTGCGTACCAATCTCGCGGTAGCGGTAGCGCTGTATTTTTGACCGGAGTCGCTTCGTATGATTAAGATGAAGATTAGATTAAGATCGTGCAAATTTAGACTGTGCCAAGAGTAGCCCTGCTGGGTGTATAGGTGGGATCTTCTGCATGGGGCGGTCTTACCTCCGACTGACGTAGGGTGGTCTGAGAATTAAGCTTGCTTGTTGTGGCGGTTTTCGGGTGGCAACTCGTTGGGATTTCCCTATTGCAGGGAAGTAAGTCCCGAACATGTGTAAGCGAAAATTCGTAAAATGTTATCCACAAACTCTTAGACCGTTTGTGCCGAAAAAAAAATATGTACAGTGGCCAAAGTGTCTAAAAAAATTACGAAAGTCTCTTTTTTTTTCTCTCTCTGAAAGAATCAGTTATAAGAAAAAAATATTCATTTATGAATCAAGACTTCTATGGGACAGGAACGATTATCAGAGTTGTCATTATTGTCTATAGAGGTAGAAAATTCAGATAAACTGAATAGTCTTCAGCTACGATAGATTTAATAAACGAGTTCACTGAAAAAAAGGAAGAAAAGTGTATATTTGATTTGAATTGTTAATTGTAAGTAATAACTAGTAATCTATATACGATTATAATTCTTTTAATTCAGTGCGAACGTTTTTGTTTCTTTTGTGAAAAATCTGAACCCTTCATTTGGCCCCCCACCATATTTTGATACAAGGCCGGTCTAAGGGTCGCTACGCTACTGAGGATCTGCAAATGCGTATAAATAGCTGTCTTCTATTCCTGAGATCCTTGTCTTGCGACTATAGTAAAAAAATACGTGCATTCCAATTCCGCGGTAGTTGAGAATAGTCGGTCTTCAAGTTACACGGCCATAATAATTATAGATGTACAGGTATATATGTATTATATAATAATGTCTGTAAAATCTTATAGAAGGTAGGTATGTAATGTGTAGGTGTATTAATACCGTATATGGAATAATGTTGGTACTTATTAGGCATATGTAAGTTAAGTAGGTATATATCAAATTATATATTAATATCATTGTGTATTGCATGTGGGAGGGATACATACTCATCTTTATACAATGCTTAAGATATAAGAGAAGGTGTGTATTATGTGAGTAGTTATATATGTGTGTGTATATATAATAATAATAATACGCGAAATCGAGTTATACAATGGATAATAAGTAGGTAGGTAGTTTAGATCACTTCTAGTATTTGATATCCTTTAAAAGATAGATATTTGTACTGTAAAATGTCTTATTACATTCAATTTGTTCACTGATTACCCCACTTATGGGATAATATTATTTTCAATCCAGCTTTTTTTTTTTTTTTAAAGGGCAGCGCCCGCCATATACCTCGTGCCGTACCTGGAGATATGTTTCTCCATAACGACACACACATGCACAAACAGGATTTAATGTCGCATTAAAGCGAGAAATGCTACCCCGATGGAGCACTCTAGATTTAGTGGCCACACACCAAAAATGTTGGTGCAAAAAGGGAAGGGAAGAAATAGGAAATTGCCTTCCTCTCTATGCAGTATCGTCAGTTACTTGAAGGGGATATTAGGCTACCAAAGAAAGTACGGAAGTTTTTGAAGGCAAAAAAAGTTTTTCCTTGTGGCCACTAAGTCCGCATGTCCTACAGTTCCAGATAATGGACTACGAACAGCAACGAGCATCTCCTCTCTTTTCCTACTGATGTCGGTGTGGGAACAATCCCACAAAATATCTTCCGACATTTGAGATTCAGAATTACAAAAATGACATGAAGGGGATGATTTTATCCCAAACTGATAAAGACGCGCATTGAATGCTCCATGGCCAGTAAGAAATTGTGTTGTCCAGTACTCAGGCTGAATCCACACTGAGTTTACGCGCCACTTTACTTGCGGAAAGAAGCGAGAAACGTTGTTCTACCAACAGGAGATACCGACCAACGAGACTGCCACGCAGTGTAAAGAGCTTCGAGACTCTCAGACTCAAATCGAAGGGGATCTAAAAGAGGCTGCAATTCAAGATCTCCAATCATTGAAGGACGATCTCTCTTAAAATTTCAATCCAGCTATGAGGTTTGTAATTTATCCAGAATTTCTTGATTTATTTTACCTACAATTTAAACATCGATGCATCTCACAACTGGCCCAAGTGGGGTAGTCAGTAATCATGTTACGAAAATTCAGGATATCCCCTTCGTCCCAATAAAGATATTCAGTTTTAATAATTTACTGGAATGACTGTGTTTTTTTTTTATTTTTTTTTATTATTAATATGTTTGCTTCTCTCGGCTATAGAGGGACATCGAAGGAATGTAGTCAAAAGATTCCTTACACGGGGGTATTTTGGCCGGCCAGCCCTTCAGGCTGCCCACTATGGCACCTTCGGTGTGGACAAGATTTGTTAAGTGTAGTATTTCGGATAAATGGAAGTCCCCAGACTTCTGCGGTATCCGGGTGGACGGTGGGTCCTTCAATGGAATGACTGTGTATTTAAAAGGTGTTTTAAATACACAGTCATTCCAGTAAAATTTTAAAATGCCTAGAAACTGTTAGATAGTTCCGTAGTACCTCTAATACAAGTGAAAAATATATTCAAGATGGTTATACCTACTCGTAGTATAATATTATTACGTCTTCGCTGAGATGAAGAAGTTGAGTGTTTTTATTTATGATGTTTTACGAATACCCCTTTTTAAAGGACACTAGTAAATAGTGGAGGACATATTTTTCTCGAGGATTCGTATGCATTTACATGTTATATTATAATATGCACTTATATCATTTTAAATATTATACATAATGTTAAATAATAAAATATAGGTATTTACATATTATTCTCAGTGGTGGCATATTTTATATACATACCTACACGTCTATATTTATTTATATTTACCTATATGTACATAAGTATTATCGCGAATTCTAAATGTAGTTATTACCTACACATGGGTGACGTTTTCACGCACTTCATCTTTCACACAAATATGTAACCACATATGTAGCTTATATTGCTATTGAATAAAAAAAATTAAAAATTTAGGTCAAACTTAAAGAAAAAAAAAACGTAATTCACACAAAACACACACACGCATTGATTAGGTGTATCGATATTGCGATAGTAACAAAACTAAATCTAAAATTTCATCTCAATTTTCTGAAAACAGTTTGTAAAAAACTAATCGGTTGTTAAAAATTGCCTACAGGCAATAAAGTCGCCATTTGTTCGACAAATTTGTATAATAAACCTTTTTATTTTTTTTACAATCAGAAATTCAATTATTGATCCTTAACACGATGAAAGTTGATGGGTGTATGTACCATTGCAATATTTATGTCGAGTCTATTACTAAAGTAATAATAATAATAATAATAACAATAATAAACTTTATTGTGCAGAATATGATAACAGGAATTATACACAACATGCATGAAAAAATCTTTACAACGGGCGAGTTTATCGCAGAGTTGCGATATCTTCCAACTAACCCAAATAAAATAAAATACATAAAAATGAAATAAAATAAAATAGATAGATATATACAAACAAAATACTATACATATAATGTACTTATACAGATAGCGAGAAAATACCGATACATGAACACAAGTAAAAGCTAAAATATATAAAGTACACAGTTATATATCATCATCATCGCCCTCAACGGTCCTCTCGGGAGCACAGGGCAGAAACCAGCCTCCTCCATTCAGAGCGTCTCTGCGCCAATTGCGTCACCTCTTTCCACGACATTCCCTGCGCTCTGATATCGTTGTCATAGGAACGGTGTATTGTGAAAGAGGGACGCCCGGGCCGACGGAACCCTTGCAGACGGAAGAACAGTGCTCTTTTTGGCCAACTATCATTAGGCATTCTCAAAACATGTCGCAGCCAGGACCATCGTCTCTCCTGTATTACGGAGATTACAGGTCTCTGTTGGGTGCGCCGGCGCACAGCATCATTTGTAACATGTTACACAGTTATATTTATACCTAAGCAATAATCTTCTATTTAAACTTGATAATATTCTCATTCATTAATTCATTCATATTTTTAAGCCGTTTACCCCACAGGTAGGGTAGCCAGCGGAGTTAGAGTACTAGGGTAGTAGTAGCAGTAGCTGCAAGTAATAAATCATGTTCATCGTGTTAGTTAAATTTAACACGATCATGATCGATAGTAACTAGGTACATCTTAAAGATGTATTGTAAATTTGAAATGCCTCATGTGGTATGTTTTACGAATGCTTCTCTTTTTTTTATTTTATTCTTCACTGTACATTGGTTACAATATTACATAACAAAATAGTGTCATAAAAATAACATGCGATGTCTTCCAACTAACCCTTTAAGAGGACACTAGAAAATTCACATAAAAGAGTGAGAGAGATTTACTCTTCGCTTTGTCGGGAAGTTCACTGAAGGAACTTGTTGGTATCGTGATGATTCTCGTTTGCATCCAGTTTGCATCTAAAATTATGGTGAAATGAATCATTCATAGGAAGCTTCATAATATATTATAATCATATTACTTAATAATAATGTACACACACAATACACACGCGTTGTATAGTCATATATTATGTATATACTTTGTTATTACCTACAGCAGTGCAGCGCAATACATGAATGGTCTACAGCTGTAGTCAGCAAACTGCAGCTCGCGAGCCATATGCGATACGTGATTCTATGATCACTTATTGAGTTTGATTATGAGAATATTTGAAGCATTCGAAGCAAATTAATTTCAAACACCTTCACGGTCAACAATATACTTGAGTTGTAAAGACAGAATAGATTGGCAGCAGTACAACTTTGTAAAAACAGAGTAGATGGGCAGCAGTACAACTTTGTAAAGACATGGTAGATTGGCAGCAGTACAACTTTGTAAAGACAGAGTAGATTGGCAGCAGTACAACTTTGTAAAGACAGAGTAGATTGGCAGCAGTACAACTTTGTAAAGACATAGTAGATTGGCAGCAGTACAACTTTGTAAAGACAGAGTAGATTGGCAGCAGTACAACTTTGTAAAGACAGAGTAGATTGGCAGCAGTACAACTTTGTAAAGACATAGTAGATTGGCAGCAGTACAACTTTGTAAAGACAGAGTAGATTGGCAGCAGTACAACTTTGTAAAGACAGAGTAGATTGGCAGCAGTACAACTTTGTAAAGACAGAGTAGATTGGCAGCAGTACAACTTTGTAAAAACAGAGTAGATTGGCAGCAGTACAACTTTGTAAAGACATAGTAGATTGGCAGCAGTACAACTTTGTAAAGACAGAATAGATTGGCAGCAGTACAACTTTGTAAAGACAGAGTAGATTGGCAGCAGTACAACTTTGTAAAGACAGAGTAGATTGGCAGCAGTACAACTTTGTAAAGACAGAGTAGATTGGCAGCAGTACAACTCTCAATTGAAAGTCTGAGACTCTACCGCCAGTCTTAAGAGTAAAGACTACGTGTCTCTCTATCTATTCCCTACCTAAGTGGGGTAGGCAGAGAGAACGGAACGACATATAGATCTGTCCTTACATACATGATCAAGCCATGTAGTTCTCGGACGCCCTTGCTTCATCACACCTCTCCTTTCAGACACGTATATCCTCTTTGTCATTCTTTCCTCTTTCATTCGTTCCACATGACCAAACCATCTCAAACGTTTTCTTAAAGAAACTAGTAACAAAGATACTATAAAATTTACATTATATTTAAATAATCCATTGTATTCTGATACTAGGCTCAGTTGATTGAAAAATTTGCCGACCACTGGCCTACAATAGAAATACATACCTACATGAGAATTAGTGTAGCGTAACACTGTATGTACTGTACCTACCTAGAGTTCATATAATATTATGGATACTCTCCTATACTCTTGTAGTGTAGCGCGCGCACGAATACTTTCTCTGCCAAAAATCTTCAGATGGGAAATTATATTGTTACTATAACTTGTAGGTAACATACACACAAACTTAACATATTCCGGCGTTAAACCACCATACTCTAACGGATACGAGGGCACTCAATACAATAAGTCACGCTCCAATCACTTATAAAACTATCATCTATAAAATACAGCTGACCTAAGCCGATTAATTTGATTCACTAAATTGACTTTCGAAGGAATTTTCCCATAAAAACAATATTTTTATGTTTAATTTCATGGCAAAGCATCCACAATCGAGTGAATTGGTGAAGATATCCACTTTTGTTTACCGAGAGAACCGAATATAAGAATAAGCAGAAATATATAATATTATTATTTGAGGAGTAATTGTATTAGGAAAATAAATGTATTGTGTTATTGTTCGATTATTGTAAAATGATATTGTGTTTAATAAACTATTATTATTATATTATATAAGATACCCTGAACATCTTCATACCAAGCATTATTTTGTATCGTGAAGATGAAGAAGGTCACCAGTGCCAGCGGCTGTATCCTTTCATCATGTTTCTATTAATCGAGTTTCATTAACATCAAAACAATGTAACCGTGAAATGTTTTTCAATATACATTCTTCTGAATGATTCAATTAAGGAGATAAGAGATATAAAAAAATAATCTTTGAAAAGGACCGACTGATTGATAACAAGCAGATTCCTATAAGTTTTTAGATAGTTGAAATAACCTCTTTTCACAGATATTTCATGAGTCCAAGGACTCCTATTTATCCGTATAGGCTAATGACAAGTGACATTTTTTTACTTTGTCAAGTCTATCAATAGGACTAAGTCAGTGTAAGTTTTTAGACAATGACAATACTTTTTAATTAAACAATCATCATCCGTTTCTATAATTTATTTTCCATTGCCAATTTCTGATTATTATAGAGAATCACTATATAAGTATGTATATACATACTTACATCAATATATTAGATCAAAAATGACAAGTGTGTGTTGTGTTGCGCTAGTGTTCCCATGACGTTACTCTCTGGTAGTTAGGACTCATCGTGCAGAACACAGTGCGCGGGGGGACAGTATTGTGTTCAAATTTAGACGTCTCTATGTCAGCTGGTTCTTAGTTCTGTTGCTCCCGCACCATCCGCCTATAAATACACCCCGTGTGCCGTGCGATGCCAAATATGGCTCAATCTCATATTTCCCGCGCCACTGTGCCAAATTAAGAAGTTACAATTTGTGTACCATCGCCAGTTTTGTTGGTGCTGCTGCACAAGAAGCAGCCGCAACCATGTTACCGGAAGCTGCAGGTAAACATTGCCGCCCGTTCTCGTTCTACTTCCGGTATTCAGGGACGTCTGCCACACCCCTGACGGTGTCGCCGCAGTGTCACATATTCCACGTGCCAATGAAATTTCACTACTACGATACCTGAAACACCTCGCTCCGCTCCATTCCCTCCCGCTCTTAGGCCGCGCCGCTCTAGGATTGCACCGCAGCCTACACCACCTGCGATGTAATATCTTATCACTGTTATCGCGTGCCAGTGATGCGCTTTGCTTGCACTCATTATTACAGTTGGTATACCTACATATAGGTATCTGTATCTACTATTTAGGTATATGGACCTCATCTCGTTTTACTGTCATGTACTTATATGTTATCTATGTATTTATCTTCGTGTGTATCTACATCATGTACTATATTCACCCTTATTAGGAATTATTTTATGTCTATGATGGGTATTTATTTGTCAAATATATAAATTTATCGATTTGATGAATATGATAGGTACCTATGTATATATTTTATAAATCAATGAGCATTTCGAAAAAGCATCGATTTAGTAATTTGATTATGTACAAATTTGGCAAAGTTTGTAATTGATACCGTTGGCGATGTGTTATTATGGCGACGTTATAGATAAAGTATTAGAATATAATGTTGGAGTAGAGACGATGGTAAATGTGTTGATCATAGACCAGAATGACAATCTCCGAGTTATTTCCGTCCATCATCAAGTTATCGTATTGTTTCCTAAAGAGTTTTACATTTCCTTCGCAAGTTATCACTGATTGGGCGTTATTTATAGACAAAGCTCATGAAACATTCCCTGAATTATGTTGATAGCTGATAACTTCCGTAAAAGGCAAGGAGTTTAATATTACTTTGAGTGTATTTTTAGAGTTTCCTCGTGTTTACTTGATGTCTCCCTCTAAAAGTATTTCGACATCAGTGATGTTAGTGGAACTGTTGTGATTTCAAAGTGAATACTTCCGTGAGATACGTCTTACACTAAACTTTATGAACTTTCGCCTTTATTTGTACGCTACAAACTCACGGCGCGGTGGTTTATTAATTTATTAATTAGTGCAGTGAATACTACTTTACAATTTATTCTTTTCATGCTTTTGTTATTATTGTGGTGAAAGTGAATGGATAATTATTCGAATAAGTACACTTTTGGAAATACAATATACATAGGGTATGTTTTTTCTATAGTTTTCATGTTCATCAATTATTATCGTTACCTACATAAATTATGTCTTTCAGTGTAAAATAATCAATATTATTACAATTCAATATTTTTATTGTTAACTGATAGCAGTAAAAGTTTTACAAGAAGATATACCGATGATAAGGATGCAACTATATAAATTTATTATATAGGTATGCGTGACAACTACCTATGTATAGCTAATACAAGTACTCGTATATATTTACTCGAGATTCATTAACTTTCATAATAGGATTTTGTTCATCCAAATGTGAAAATTTGATAGCAAGAAACAATTTCCAGTTCATTGCTCATCACTTTTCACATTTATTCTTTTGATTTGAACTATATTTTTGAATATTGCGCACATGTCAAGTAGAAAGTTAATGTATTTACAATAAACAAATTTGCATAACTCTTATGTTTTCGTATGTATTGTTATCAAAATGAATTAGATATATGTACAATGTACATATTATCGATAATTTAAATGGAACAAACCCATTTACGTTGTACGATTTATATTGCCCACTGTAATAATGACATATCTAAATTAAATATGATCTCATAGCAACAAATTATTAATATCTACATTCTATATATGTAATATAATTCTTTGCTTGTGATATTTTAGTAAAGATAAGACGATAGGTAGATATTACCTATGTTTGGTATGGTAGAGTAATGCTCGCATTATAACTATTTACTACAAATCATAACTATCTACATTCTATATGTGTAATATAATTCTCTGCATGTGATATTTTAGTAAAGATAAGACGATAGATGGATATTACCTATGTTTGGTATGGTAGAGTAATGCTCGCATTATAACTATTTACTACAAATCATAACTATCTACATTCTATATGTGTAATATAATTCTCTGCATGTGATATTTTAGTATAAATCAGACGATAGATAGATATTACCTACATATGTTTGGTATGGTAGAGTAATGCTCGCATTATAACTATTCACAACAAAATATAACTATTTACATTCTATATGTGTAATACAATTCTCTACTTGTGATATTTTCGTATTTAGTATAGGTACATCAGGCGATAAATGGATATTATGTTTGGTATGATATAGTAATGCTCGAATCGTTTGGAAATGGAGATTTTTAAAATATATCTAATCACAAAAATTGTAGTTGAAAAATGATCACACGTAGAAGAAAGATTTAATTTAAGTAAACCACAAGGCAGAGGTAGTGAAGTATCTAATAGAGGTACTTAAATATTCTTTATAAGATTATAACCTGATAGTGTAGTAGACACATATGTGGTAAATATTCTTTATAAGATTATAACCTGATAGTGTAGTAGACACATATGTGGTAAATATTCTTTATAAGATTATAACCTGATAGTGTAGTAGACACATATGTGGTAAATATTCTTTATAAGATTATAACCTGATAGTGTAGTAGACACATATGTGGTAAATATTCTTTATAAGATTATAACCTGATAGTGTAGTAGACACATATGTGGTAAATATTCTTTATAAGATTATAACCTGATAGTGTAGTAGACACATATGTGGTAAATATTCTTTATAAGATTATAACCTGATAGTGTAGTAGACACATATGTGGTAAATATTCTTTATAAGATTATAACCTGATAGTGTAGTAGACACATATGTGGTAAATATTCTTTATAAGATTATAACCTGATAGTGTAGTAGACACATATGTGGTAAATATTCTTTATAAGATTATAACCTGATAGTGTAGTAGACACATATGTGGTAAATATTCTTTATAAGATTATAACCTGATAGTGTAGTAGACACATATGTGGTAAATATTCTTTATAAGATTATAACCTGATAGTGTAGTAGACACATATGTGGTAAATATTCTTTATAAGATTATAACCTGATAGTGTAGTAGACACATATGTGGTAAATATTCTTTATAAGATTATAACCTGATAGTGTAGTAGACACATTATGTGGTAAAATTTACATGAAATAATAAAATAATTTTGTTGATTAAGATTTTACTTAACGCTCTTTATTTATTTATTTATTTCAAATAATACATGACATTTGCCTTTTACAATACATATAAAATAAACATATAGCATTTAGTAATCTTCTATACAAAAATAAGAAATAACAATAGGTACTATAAAATTTTAAATAAGAAGAACAATAAAAATGTTGTCAGCATAATACATAATTTATACATATTTTAATATTAATTTGGGATGTAATAGACTTAAATACATTTCAGAACATCATCACAATGCTTGTGTTGTTGAAGCAGAGTAGGATCGCTAATAGGATCTCCTTATTGAAAGTCAAGCGGCCTGTTTACATATTTTTACTTTAGTAGAAATGGATGAAGCTATTAATATAAACATTGAATGATGAGACATACATCAATGACTGAATGTATAATTTATTATTATTAATATAAACATTGAATGATGAGACATACATCAATGACTGAATGTATAATTTATTATTATTAATATAAACATTGAATGATGAGACATACATCAATGACTGAATGTATAATTTATTATTATTAATATAAACATTGAATGATGAGACATACATCAATGACTGAATGTATAATTTATTATTATTAATATAAACATTGAATGATGAGACATACATCAATGACTGAATGTATAATTTATTATTATTAATATAAACATTGAATGATGAGACATACATCAATGACTGAATGTATAATTTATTATTATTAATATAAACATTGAATGATGAGACATACATCAATGACTGAATGTATAATTTATTATTATTAATATAAACATTGAATGATGAGACATACATCAATGACTGAATGTATAATTTATTATTATTAATATAAACATTGAATGATGAGACATACATCAATGACTGAATGTATAATTTATTATTATTAATATAAACATTGAATGATGAGACATACATCAATGACTGAATGTATAATTTATTATTATTAATATAAACATTGAATGATGAGACATACATCAATGACTGAATGTATAATTTATTATTATTAATATAAACATTGAATGATGAGACATACATCAATGACTGAATGTATAATTTATTATTATTAATATAAACATTGAATGATGAGACATACATCAATGACTGAATGTATAATTTATTATTATTAATATAAACATTGAATGATGAGACATACATCAATGACTGAATGTATAATTTATTATTATTAATATAAACATTGAATGATGAGACATACATCAATGACTGAATGTATAATTTATTATTATTAATATAAACATTGAATGATGAGACATACATCAAAAAAATATGCGAATGTTTTGCGAAAATTATTTTGAAAATGAAGTATCGGATATTAGGTAAAAGTACCGGATACTTACCGGTACATTGTAGAAAAAGGTAGGTAGGTACTGCAAGAAAATATTCTTTAAGAAAACCGAGGAGTTATGAATTATTTTAAATTCCTATACCATTTTGAAAATTCGGCAACGGGGGGGGGGGGGGTAGAAATTTTAGTGTTTGAGCAATTGTAGAAATTTCTATTACTGTCAATATTCGCTATTCGCATTCGCGAATGTCGGCAACAAATATTCGCATTCGCATTCGTGAATATCCAAAATCACACATTCGTTACATCACTACTTAGAACACAAATTGTACAAATAGTGAAATCACACTGTGTCCAGATTGTGACTGGACTTTGTAGTTTAGATCATAATGTGTAGATGCATAATGCAAACATATATGAAACAAAAAAGTGTTAAAGAAAAGAGTCAAGGTCTTTGTCAAAACTAAAGTGTTGACCGAAGTGATCAAATATATATATCGACGATTTGAAAAGTAATTATTGTCTTCTACATATATAGGTACTCGTTTCTACAAAAAGTTAATAAAGATTCTATTGAGGCCTTACCTTCGTCATAAAATTTTACTGCTGGGCCTTTGAGGAAAAGCACAAAATGTTTAGCTCAATGTGTGTGTAGATCTTGTCTAAAAAAGCTTGGGTATCACTGGTGATGAATAACAGATCTTAATATATCACAGGGATAATTTTATTTTTGTACCGCTGAATTACAACATGCGTTTGAACAGAAAATAGTACAAGGAAAGAAATACCTCCACCAATTTTATCATTCATTTGGTGTTGCCATACACAAAGTACCTACATATCTTAGTTTAGTTTAATATGTTATAGGTAGGTATGATGACCGGTGTGACGTGGAGGTAACGCGGTCCCGGGTTCCATTCCTGGCCATGACAATTATCATTCATTTGGTGTTGCCATACACAAAGCACCTACATATCTTAGTTTAGTTTAATATGTAGGTAGGTATGATGACCGGTGTGACGTGGAGGTAACGCGGTCCCGGGTTCCATTCCTGGCCATGACAAAATGTAGTATGAACTTTTTCAAATAGTCCTGGGTCTGGGTGTTACATGTATACAATATGCATTGTATATTTATCTGCCGTTTCGTTGATACCCATAATACAAGATTCATATCTTAATTTGGGACTAGATCGATCTGTGTTTTTTTTCATATTTTATGTTGTTATGAAAAGAAGTGAGAAGAAATATAAATATTAGAATAAGTGTGGAATTCTCTCAATGTTAAATACTTATTAATGTAAATATTATGTAGTTATAATACCTATCGATGAATGTAGGTGTATGATGTACATTGTACATTGTACATGTTATAAAATGCGTAATAATAATTATAGTTAGCTTGCATTGCAAATACTGCGGGTATTATAATGTTGCAGTGGCTATTACACTCACTACTTAGTCCCGGACACAATTCTATCTTCATGAAATGTTATGCTTAAATTGACATCCCGTCTTGGTAGCTGACGGATCTTATTAATTTAGTTGAGCGGACGATATTAGGTAGCACGTAGATAGCTATAAGTTCAAGCAAAAGAAGTGTCTTTCGAATTAGCGTTTGGTTCTCTTTTCCTATCCCACTCTATCGAACTTAATTAACTTTAGCGTTGCGGGGCCAACTGCCTGGAACCGATTACCAGCGGATTTACATAAGAAAGAACCAACCCACTGCAACGTTCAGGAGTAAGCTGAAAACACTGCTTTTCAAGAAAAGCCATGGCGCCCTTGAGATGGTCACGGATCATTAAACGGCGCCAAATATAAACTGTTTTTTATTATTATTAATAAAATTATTATATCAAATATTAAAACGCGTTAGTTATTAAATTTTTTTATTAGATATAAGAATAATATTATCCGTTATAGTTTATTTTTATTGGCTCGAATCAAACTAATCACTTGGTGAGAGTTTTTTAGATCTAAATTCCTTTTTAGCAACGCACTGTGCTGACTGGTGATGTAGGCAAAGTATGTAGTTATATAGTTATAATATTTTATATTATACCCATACGTGGTTTGATAAAGAGTGTTGGTAGGTTGTTACAGGATCTTGTCACCTCTCAGACTCCATACTCCATACATGGCAGATACTAACAGCCTACGCTGTTCCCGTATTTATAACCTGCAACTGTTTATGCTCTGCAAATTTGCCTTTGAATATCTTCGATAAGTACTTGCAAATATGTAGGTACATTTAATGAGCATAGTATATGCGAAGGTAGATAATATTCGAATGGTTGGTCTTATTCGCACGGCGTGCGAATAATATTTCATCCTTATTCGCACACTACCGTGCGAATAAGAGGTTAATATTAT
This sequence comes from Athripsodes cinereus, assembly GCA_947579605.1. Classification (NCBI taxonomy): domain Eukaryota; kingdom Metazoa; phylum Arthropoda; class Insecta; order Trichoptera; family Leptoceridae; genus Athripsodes; species Athripsodes cinereus. The sequence continues at coordinate 8,340,612 of OX388308.1, read as the reverse complement.
TCGCACGGCGCAGCCATATCAAGCTAAAGTGACATACGTCAAGAGAATGATATATTTTTTTATTTTTTTAAATTGTAAGTCTTAATTTCGGCCTGTAACAATCAACATTTTTATATCTATATCGTAAAACTAATAACTATGTGTATATAGTAATTTTTCATAATTTTATCAGGCTATTTGGCGTGTTTTCTTATATATTTTGACATAAAAACACTCCAAGTGTAATATTTGTATGAAAAAAATTCTTGATATTTTTATTTGTTAGTCTTAATTTCGATCTGCAACAATCAACCTTCATGTATCTACATCTTTAAACTAATAAGTATGTGTATATAGTAATTTTTCATCCTTTTATGAGACTATTTGGCGTGTTTTCTTATATATTTTGACCTAAAAACACTCCAAGTGTAATATTTGTATGAAAAAAATCTTTAAATTTGTATTTGTTACTCTTAATTTCGATTTCTAACAATCAACCTTTATGTATCTATATCGTAAAACTAATAACTATGTGTATATAGTAATTTTTCATCATTTTATCAGACTATTTGGCGTGTTTTCTTATATATTTTGACCTAAAAACACTCCATGTGTTATATTTGTATTAAAAAATTGTGAAATTTTATTAATATACCAGTGTATGTGTCATCTGTGTGTTACCTCTGAGCAGGCGGACCACCTGTGGGTGCGTGGAGCATGGTCCCTCCTCAGAACGGCTTCCTTGGTGGAAACAATGACGTATGCTAGTGTGGGTGCTAGCACGGGGTGCGCTTCAGATGGTTCGATGGTGACCCGCAGCAAAGGCAAGGAGGGCCGTACACTATGTATTGAGCATATAATCTATCTATATCTATCTATACCCTCACGCCGTGTCCCCGGAGGGGTAGGCAGAGAGACCGGAACGCCGTATAGATCAATCCTTACAAACTTCTTTCGCTTCCTCGACATTCATCCAGTTTCTCACATATGTTCGCCGATTTCTCTTACTCAACACGCGGCCGTTCTTTAGGATTTGATCCACGTGCTCAAGCAACGTGGTTCTTGGCCTTCCGCGCTTCCTCGCACCTCATCTTTCATACATCCTCTTCGTCATTCTTTCATCTTGCATTCGCTCAACATGTCCAAACCATCGTAACTTATTTACGTCTATTATTAACCTTCTATCCACAACACTCTTCTCGCATCCGCTCATTTTCCTGATATCCTCATTCTTCACTGTTTTTTAGCATATTTATAAGAGTTTATTATCATATCTGACACCTAAGAAAGACAATTACCCATAACTGATTTATTTTGAATTATGATATGATATGGTAGTAGTATTGTAGGTACTATTATTTATAAACACTGTGTATAAAAGGCGTAAGCCGTGTATATTATTATAAATAAATAAATAAATTAGGTACATGTTGCAATGGAAATACTTTTAAGAATGGTACAACATTTTCACTAAGAACCAAATAGGATATTATTATTGTAAGTATTAGTTTATAAATTCTTGGAAAAAGGTAATATATAGTACCTATTAATGAAAATTTCATCTTACAGGTACATCTTATACTATACTATACCCTCACGCCGTGTCCCAGGTGGGGTAGGCAGAGAGAACGGAACGCCTTGTTGATCTTTCCTTACATATCTCTTTCGCTTCCTCTACATTCAACCAGTTTCTCATACATGCACGCCGATTCATCTTACTTAAGACGCGACCGTCCTTGAGATATAATTTAAAATTGTCAGTTCAAATTCTATAAGATGCCATGTTATTGTCCTCCTCCTCCTAAATTTCACAATTTTTTCATACAAATATCACACTTGGAGTGTTTTTATGTCAAAATATATAAGAAAACACGCCAAATAGTCTGATAAAATGATGAAAAATTACTATATACACATAGTTTTTAGTTTAACGATATAGATACATAAAGGTTGATTGTTACAAATCGAAATTAAGAGTAACAAATAAAAAAAATTAAAAACTATCATACTCTCGACGTATGTCACTTTGGCTTGATATAGCGCTGCGCCGCGCCGTGCGAATAATATTTACCTCTTATTCGCACGGTAGTGTGCGAATAAGGAAGAAATATTATTCGCACGCCGTGCGAATAAGAATAACCTATTCGAATATAAAAGTATAATATGATAAAAATACCTTTATCACATTTTCCTTATATCTAAATACAGATGAATACTTTTGTAAATATTATTCTAGTAAAATACTTATGATTAATGCAATAATTTCTTTTTGTGTTCTCGTGATAAGTACAGAGATAAAAATAAAATTATTATGCTCCTGGATAATTTTATTTTTATTAATATGCCTGTCTTCACTACTGATTATTATAGGTAATTAAGCTCCTTTGGTTGCTTTAAATTATGTATAGGTATATTAATGATTTAGTATGTAATGTCTTTGTGATATGTATATCAAGACGCACTACACGTAGGATTATTCTTTGTCTATCTACATCACATCACCATACTTACCTATGCATGTTATGTAGATAATAATATGACATGATCCACAATGTTATCATTACTTAAAGGTACACACACACACACACACACACACACACACACACACACACACACACACACACATACACATATACCTAATATGAAAACACACCAGAATGTATATGGACAAAAGTGGCAGAATATTATTATGTATTAGGTACATTGAATGTAATGAATTATGGCTTTTATTATGGATAAATACAAGTATTTGCATATTATGGGGGCGGTAATGTATGAACATTTATAATAAAATCGTATTATCTCTTATAAGATATTAGCCAAGATTGTAGTAGATTCGTTATTAGGAAATGACGCCTTAATAAAATCACTTTACACTCAACTAGGTGACACATAGAGATCATTTCGATACATAGCATTAATCTTTATAGATATAATAATATACCCTTTATACATATATACTTGGAAATTATTGTTTCGTAATATTTTTATAAAGTCATACGTAAATTTTCCTTTAAAATGCAGCTCGTAGAGTACTCGTTACAGCATAGGTCTCTTATTCTTTTTTGTAAGTTTTGAGTGTCCTGTAAAAGTAGATGTTCGTAATAAATCGCGTATAAGACAATTAACATCATCAGCGATGAGGTATGCCACCCATCCTGAATTAATAATATTTTTATTGCCACTGAGAGGACCATCTGCATGTTTACTACATGCAGTTGTTCCACTGGATACCCTACTTGTGGGATATGCTGTGATGGCATAAGCTTGTTAAAATATTTCAATTAATTTCGATTGCTATTTGTAGGTACTAACTAATCTTCAATCAATTTATCCGAGACAATATGCATGCTCACGTAGGTATATAATATAATATTTTTATAATGACAACTGTAATACGTTTTAACATGAAGAAGAATAAGAGTTTATTTGAATCAATAATCACTTTTACAGTAAGCAATGTTTTTGTGTGGTGATTTGTTTGATTTGAGCATTTTAGATTACATAGAATTACTCGTACCTATAAAAAATTACAATCTTTATATTAAACCTTATAGTACGTACCAATAATATTATTGAGAGTAGAGTAAACAAAGTAGGTATCTGAAAGGAATTAATAATACCTCCAGACATCTATATGGATATTTATTAATATCATGTCTGAAAAATACTACTGTACATACCAATCCATCTATTTGGCATACTCAAAATAATAATTGGCTTTCGCCTACTTATTGACAATGTATAATTAGTTGCCAGTAAGTAACTCTATGTTAATTTGTTGAATAACTTTTGTTTTGAGTGAATTAAAATGATATGGCTAATATATACTATATTTCATTTCGACACCCATTCATTATTATTATAATAACTGACCAAAGATGAAGGCGTCAATCAATATTAAATATGAATTTTCTGTGGGATTAAAAATGATTGATTTTATCAGATCGATACACATAATATTAATTCAGTGTGGACAGGTACATTTCTTTTCAAACATTAGGCGCATGAAATATTATGTATATGATACGTATATTATATTATATTGAAGTAAGAGAAATGCGGACCTTGTTTTTGTGGTGCAATGTGTACCTACGTACATACATACATACAGTGCAGAGACATTATGATACTCGTTTAATAGGATCGAGTATTGTGGCTGTAATTCCACTGGTGGGCGATGATTTTGGTTCATATCACACAAACAGCATCTCGAGGTTGTTTTATATCTCTGGTTGTAAAGACACGGAGATAATAATATGATAATAAGTGACAACAAGTATAAAATATGATTGTATAGACACATATTAGTCTGTTATAGGTATAGGTACAGCGTACGACACAAAATAAACAATAATCAGTACCTACCTATGTATATTGCAGAATGATTTGCACCAATACTGTATACATCAGTGGCGGGACTAGACTTTTTATATTGGTCATGCTTACGTTATAAACAATCAGCTTTTACTGTATAACATTTGTAATAAGAAAATAATACTTCACAAGAACCATCACGGGTTATCCCACAATTTGGGTACCCAGCGGATAAATTGCATGTAATAAACATGCCAATTATCCTTTCCATGGTGATATGCTTCATCGCGGAATTGTAGATGTTATTTTTCTTATAAGTGAGATATCACGAACGCCTGCAAATTACAGGACACTCTTATAGAAAAGTGTGGGAAATCTATTATTTACCCGGGACTCCACGGGGTGATCAAAATACATAAAATTTCTTCCCAATCCCGTCGGCTAATTGATTATCAGTTTTATTTAGATATGTGAGATACATTATGTTTTTTTTTTAAATTATTGTTAGGAATTTATAAACCAAATACCAGTTGGTTTCAGTTATTTACGTATTATACAGCATGTTATAGCCATACACGCTGTCCTCCATTGTAGAAATCGTTACTTTTAGTTATGTTAGGCATTCACTAAATGTTTACATGTATGTAAAGTAGCATTCACATTACTTCACTTTGGATGATCATCCAGAGTGTCAAGGTCAAACCTGTTGATCGAGAGTGAACACGTCAATTCACATTTGTTAATCCTACGCTTTCACTGCCATGTCAACACTCATGATCATGATGTATGCAGTTTGACGTATTTTTGTAAAAAAATAATTAAATAAATAAAAACATGAAAAATAACACTTATTGAAAATTAAAACAAATTAATTCAATTCTCGACAGGATGATATTTTGTACATGATCCTGAATTTCAATATAAATTCATAGAGAATAAGACAAATAACAGGATTAAACTTGTTTATGGTCCATTCATTGAAACGAAATTCATCACAATATTATGTTGGGTAGTAATCGCTTTCATCCGTCATCGCTAGTGATCACTATTGATGAAACGTCTGTTCACACCTTTTCATTTTGGAGGATTATGCAGAGTGATCACTGAACAAAGTGAACAAATGTGAAGGCCCCTTAAGATACGCCACTGCTGCAACTATATTCTACTAGATAGGTACTAGGCATACAAATGAATGTACCTATTTTCTAATGCTACTGAGATTGTTATGACAATATGAAACACAGTTTACCTAATCATGAGGTCAATCATATACAGTTTAACCTTACATATTACTTAGTACACAATCACAACATGGAATCATTTAAGAAGAGAAAACATTTAAAATCTCTTCTTGAAGTTTCATTGTTACAACTCAATCGTCCGATAATTATTATTAATTAACACATTTACATAAACTTATTATATTACGTACCAACCTATGCAGTTAATTTTATTTTAATGAGTGTGCTCTTGCGGTGCTTTTCACCTCTATATTTTCTGGGATATGGTTTACAGTAACTTTGAGTAAAGGTTTGATGATTTTTTTTACATTCCAGTTGGAGGTATGGAGGAGTCATGCGCCGAGCGTCAGTGCGCGGCGTCGAGCCCCTCCCTAGAAGTGAAGCAGGAGCCTCCAGATACATCCCCTACTCATTGGACTCCGGAGCATTTCTTGCAGTGAGTATATTTATATAAAATAATTACTTACCTAGTATATCTACACAGTAGTATTATGAAAGTATGCATTAATCATTGTTGTCATAGAATGATTTAACATTGTAAAAGGCGAAAGCCGTTTATTACATGAATAAATAAATAAATAAATATAGTATTATATTTGTTATCATTTATTCATTTGTACACATCTAACGACTACATAGTCACAAACCAGAATTTTAACAAGTAAATATATTTACAGGTCAACATTACACGAAGGAAACGGCGTTGTGTGCTTAGCTCCATCCTGTGACGATCAGGGGGACGAAAAGCTTCCGGAACCTAACAAAGAAAAAACAAACCATCAATATACAAAAACAACAAAAGGACGACGCAAACAGCAGTGGAAACTAAAATTTCATCACCAGGCACTGCCACCAGAGTACTTGGATCATTACGAAGCCAGTTTAAGTAAAAATCGTCCCATGGCAACACCTCCTACACACACTACCTCATCTGCTGCGCAGACAGATCTTTCTCCAGCTCCATTTTATGACACCAATAATGTTCCTAGTGAATCTGTTCAAAATTGGCTCCAAAGAATAACCAGTTTACACAGCGATCTACCAAAAGGAGCTTCATCAGCTATTAATATTCAACCGCCTTCTCCATCGAGAAAGAAACGACATGCCTCAATGCAAAATGATCAGTTTAGTAGCCCTGTACCTTCAAAAGTTGTCAACTATAGAGATCTTCCATACATGGGAGAAATGACACTTAATAATTCTAAACCAAGAAGGGGCAGAAAACCTAAAAAAGCAGATATCTGTCATCTTATTTACAAAAACTATGGAACTATATTCCCTGGTACACCTGGACACTTAGTAGATGACAGATTAAATGGAATAATTGATCCGGATAAAGGAGTTCAAATAAAATGTGAACTTGGAGAAAAGGTTGACTCCATTGTACCTGTAATCAAACAAAGAACAGATATTCAAAATAAAATAATATCTAGTCTTTTGGAAAAAAGACTTTCCCAGGAAAATAAAAAACATAAAGACATTAAGTTAAAAAGGAGTGTGTGTGTTCAAATTGAAGAAGATATTAATATAGAAAAACTTCATTCGAGGATTCCTGAGAGTCCGTCCGAATCGACAAGCTTGTCAGAGCCATTAAATTTGTGTGTTAGAGATTTAAACAATTTGAAAATACGATTGTTGAGAAAGCACGGAAATGTATATACCAAAGCAAATGTAGGAACAAAAGTTGAATTAGATAAAAGCGATAATGAATCGGATATTATATGTGACTTGAAATCAACAATAGATTCATTTCCTAGTACGAGTGTACCTGATAGAATAAGCTTATCATCCAAGGCTGGGATGTCAGGGAAGAAATTAAGTGCAGAGTTTGTTTCGTCAGGCGAAAGTGACATAACAACAACAGCAAAAACGGATCTAGGTACTGAGAGTCCCCTTCCAGGAGGATACGTTTATTGGCCGAACGCTGGAGTATTTGTGCATCCACTGGCACTACAATCTCAGTTACTTTACTATCAAGGATTAGCAGCGGGAAATTCTTATACTGTTCCGCCTGAGAGTTCTCCAAGTAGTCCAAACTCTTCAAGACCAGAACGTAGTACTCCACAATCTATAGATTTAGAACAGAGAAAGAGCCCTGGGGAGTGTTCGGAAGCGTCTACAGCGAGCAGCAAAACAAAGCGCGGAGCGACCGGGCGAGGGTCTTCTTCTGCTCCAGCCAAAAGAAAACGTTCTGCCATATTTATACCTCCGATGCCTGCAGACAATGCATCTAGCCCAGCTACAGAAGTTAGCATATGTAAATTTAAATTTACTGGAGGGGCAAGACCAAGTTTACAAGAAAAGAAAATGCTCTCTGTGGATTCCGGGGGAAACTTTAGATATTACAGTGGGACCGGTGATAAGGCAAATCGTGGATATGAGTTTTTTCCGCGGGAGAGCTTGCAGCAGTCGGTAGGGGTGGGAGCGGGGGGCGCGGCGGGGGGCGCTCCTCTACTCTCTTCCCCCGCGTTAATCGGCGATGATACAACAAAGAAGAAAAGGAAATCCAGGAAGTCTATTCAAAGAGAAAAACTAGAAAAAACTTTTAAAGAGAAAGGTTTTCTTATACAAACTCAGCAATTAGAATCTGCAGAAGGTGCTACCTATTGTAAGTTTAGACAGCTAAGAAAGTTTACACGGTATTTATTCAGAAGTTGGAAAGATTATCTTCCAGGGGTGTCTCAAGAAAATGAAGGCGGGAATGTGCCTGTTCCTGCGTTACCACCAGCTACTGTGGGGCCCGTTACTGCAGAGTGGGCGTGAGATATGTGCCTGGCGATAACAAATTTACAATAATTATATAAACTGTACAACAAATTTTATGTATTATTTAAATAAATAACGAAATTTATTTGTGCTGTGACTATGGTGCAATTATAATGATCTCTCTGCAACAATTGAATTTGTAAATAATTTAGGTAATTATTATAAAAAGCATTATTTATTTGTACACGTAACCTAAATATTTGATTTGAATGTAATACGAGTATAATGTAGAGATTACACCTAATGTTAAACAAGATTCATGATTAGTCTGATTGAGTGGTGACTGAAGAAGTATTCGTTATAGCATATATTTATAAGAAATAAATAATTATGGTATCTTACAATCTCAAACACACACATATAGTAGGTATATATTTTTTAAACAATTGTAATGTATATCCTCAACATAACACGCGTCAATCTAATTGGGTTGAAAATAAAATAGGTTTTCATTTTCATCAAATTGATTCATATTAAATTCCATAGCGACATAATTTTTTCCTAAATATGTGCGTATGTGTGCAATGTGCATACCATCACGAAATATCCCTTATCTAAGGTAATCAGCAGATCATCTGCATGTAATGAACATGCAAGCTGTTCTCTCCGTACCAACAAAAAAGTAAAACGTTCATGATGGGTGCGGCAAAACTCATCGCTGAATTTATTGATAAAGATGTAAAATCAAGCTTTTCGGTATTAATAATAATAAAAATGAAATGTATTTATGTTTTCGAACACCTGCCTTTTACAGGATACTTTAAATTCTAGGGAAGAGAGTGGGAGACCAATTCTTTACCGGGTGCTTCACGGAAAATATGTAGACAAATATTTTATAATTAATGTTTATTTTACAAAATAAAACTACAATTTTCCCATACTGAAACTATACCTATTACTTAAGTGCCATATCCTTGCATTTATATTATGATTATTTCTTGCTGTTAAATAATGAATGAATATATACATGTATATGAAATAAAATATCATATAATATAATATGTCTAATCATATTTACGCCTAATTTTGCATTTACGCTTCATATTTTTCAATACTGTGAGTCACATATTGTACATAGCTGTATTTTTATTTTTATTTACTTTTTTAACAAATACAATCAATCAATACAAGTAAAAAAATAGGATTATCCAACTATATGTAGCTACCTGTTCTGGGACAATCCATTTATAACAAAAAGTTATGTCATTCTAAATTTTGTATTCTCGGCTTTACCAGGTCTGGAACTGTAAACGGCTAGACTAGGCAGGAGGCGCAGAATTTTAGATATGGCCAAATTTTAAATTCCAATATCAAATAAAAAATCTGGCGTCGGGAGGGGTAGATGTTTTGAGTGTAAATGAAATTCTCAATTTTTAAATTAGTGAATTTAGAAAAAAGTTAACTTCGTTTTACTTTTGAAAATGCATTGTAAACTAGTTATTCTCAAGAAGTTAATAACCAAAGTTCCTCAATCGGGAGTTAGAAATAGAGATCTTTCAACGCTTTTACAAAAAAAAAACACTGTCTGTGATGGGTACCAGTTCTTTTTAAGAAGCATTTCAGTAGAGCTTCTCCTTCTCAGAAAAGGTAACGGAAGTTAATGTTGGAGTTATTATTTTGAGAAAAACAGAAGTAAGTTAAATTATCTCGTTACTACTCAGCTACGCATAAAATATGAGCATAGGTATATATTGTGTTTATTTATTATTAATAATAATAATAATGAGAACAATTTGCGTATTTATGATACAATACTGATTAAAATAAAACTGTCCGCAAGTGTCAGGCGAATAACGTAAATGTAAAATCTACCAAGTTTTACTATAGTGGGGCAAATTATAGTTAATAATTTGTTGATGGTTTAATGAGGGTTTTATTCAATACGTCCTGTGCCTTTAAAAATTGTCAGTTCACGATATATACAGACAGGCTGGTTCTGTCTATAAATAATTAATGCAATAGTTTCTCTATAATAAGACTTTTAAAAATATATTGTTAATTTATATTAAATATTTAACGATTAATGGATGATCTAACAAGAACTGATTTTGTTGTTTTTATTTATGTATTTTTATTATGAATATTAAAAATCAATTTGTAAATAAACTGTTTTTTTTTATATAAAATAAATCTATCTATCTATCTATTCCCTCACGCCGTATCCCAAGTGGGGTAGGCAGAGAGAACGGAACGCCAATTAGATTTGTCCTTACATACTTCTTTCGCCTCCTCCACAGTCATACAATTTCTCATGCACGCATGTCGATTTCTCTTATGGGGTGTTCACATTTGGCGAATATCGCCAGCCGAATTTCAAAATATAACGCCAGGCGAAAAAACAAAATTCGCCGTACACCCATTGATCGTCACACCTGTTCACACAAGTCCACCGATATAGAAACGATCTTTCAGATGCGCTTTGATTTTGACACTGTTTTCAAAATGGCGTCGAGATGGAGATCGCGAAGTGTTTATTTTTAGTCGAAAATGTTATAGTAGAGGTTATAAGGCGCCTTTTAATTAAGGAAACAAACGCCACAAACCAACAAAAAAGATAACAGCTGTCACGAAGCGGGAAACATTATAAAATTTATAGGTTATAAAGCTTTTACCATAATAATAATAATAATAATAATAATAAAGACAATTTATATTTGGCGCCGTTTAATGATCCGTGACCATCTCAAGGGCGCCATGACTTTTCTTGAAAAGCAGTGTTTTCAGCTTACTCCTGAACGTTGCAGTGGGCTGGTTCTTTCTTAAATCCGCTGGTAATCGGTTCCAGGCAGTTGGCCCCGCAACGCTAAAGCTCCTCTCTGCGAATTTGGAAGTGTTTGCCCTGTTGGGCTCCACAAGCTTGTTTACAGCGGTGGAAGCTGATCGCAGTGGTCGCCTCAGAGTTTCGTCGAGGGGACATAGCTCAGCGAGGCATAGAGGTGCTGTGCCGTTCAAGGCTTTGTGGACCGTGAGGCACAGCTTGAACTCTACTCTCTCTGGGACTCTAAGCCAGTGTAGCTCCTTAAGCAGTGGTGTGATGTGGCAGCGCTTGTTCTCTCTATAGATGGTCCTGGCAGCAGCATTAAAGGCCATTTGGAGACGATTCAGAAGGATCTGGGGCAGTCCTGTACATATGATGTTACAATAGTCTAGACGGGAGACGACGAAGGCGGCGACTAGACTCTTAACCGCGTCTACAGATAAGTGTCTTGATACTAGGTACAGTTGGCGAATATGAAAGAAAGCTGTGCTCACTGTCTTTGACACTTGGGCCTCCATAGAGAGTGCTCCATCCAGTAGGACGCCGAGAACAGATATGGTGCGCGATGGTGTTATATCAGTGCCGGAGACAGAGATCGGTTTGGTGTCTAAGAGATGTTGCCGTCCAGGAGAGGCGACCCACATAAATTCCGTCTTAGTTGGATTCAATTTAAGACGTCTCTGGGCCATTAAGTTCGAGAGTTTTGCCACACACTGGACAGTGGTAGCTACCAAGTTGTCTCTTTGATCCGGGCTACAGAAGCCTACGAGGACACGATCGTCAGCGTATGCATAGTTTCGCAGGCCACACTCTTCCAGCAGGCGATCGATGCATCCTATGTATAATATGAAAAGTACTGGACCCAGAACCGATCCTTGTGGAACTCCTTGAGTTACGATGTCTTCATCAGTTGAGCCAGATTCGACTCTTACAGACCACCTTCTATTGGTCAGGTAGGAGCGTAGCCATTCTAAGACGGTGCCGTTAAGATTGTATTCGATCTCCAGACATTGAAGGAGCATTTCATGTTCTACGGTGTCGAAAGCGGCGCTCATGTCAAGGACCGTTACCAGACCGATGTTTCCTGATGCAACGCCTGCAATCAAGTCAGATGTCAGTCTTGTGAGGGCGGATTCGGTGGAGTGGTGTTTTCTGTATGCGAATTGGTGCTTTTGATACAAATCGTTACTCTCAAGGTAGGCTGTAAGCTGGGACGCTATGACACGCTCAAGCACCTTGGATAGAAATGGAAGATTAGAGATTGGTCGGTAGTTGGTTGCGTCGTCGGCATCAAGTGTTCTTTTTTTGAGTAAAGGAATGACATGCGACACTTTCCAAAGTGACGGCACAGTTCCGCGCGTCAAAGAAAGATTGAATATACGTAAAATTAGTGGCAAGAGGAGGTCAAGATTTTCCTTTAACAATTGTGTGGGTACAGGATCAAGCTGACATTGCTTGTTGGGAGAATTTCCTATGGCTTTTCTGAGATCTGTTTCAGATGCAGGTGTGAAAGTACTAAGATTATTGGAGCACGTTGATGGAAGTGTGACCACGGTGTTGTGCTTTGGAAGGGATGCAGAAATCTCGTCGAGCTTCGTCTGGAATGCAGTCTTAAACTGATCAGCTCTCAAGTTTGTAGGCGTCGTAGATTTTTCCGTCTCCATGATTCCTTGTAGGTCTTGCCAAAGCTTCCTTGGATTATCTTTGTTGATGTTTATTCGCTCTCTCCAGAACCTAGACTTCACTTCCTCGATGAGTTTTCGGTATGTCCTTTGGGCGGAGGTCCAGGTGCTCCTAGACTCAGGTGTTCTTTGACGCCTATAGACTCTTTCAAGCTTGCGGACTTTGGCCTTTTCAGCTCTACACTCAGAGTTGAACCACAGCTGTCGAGGGTTATGAACTCTGACAGTTTTTGATGTAAATGGTGCAAGTTCATTCAAGATGTCATGAAGCGTAGAGTTATACTGTTCTACAAGGTTATCTATGTCGTCGTTGGCATGAATGACATTAGAACATAATACCGAGCTCTGCAAGCGAGTTCGGAATGCATCAGGACAAAGATCTTGCCATTGTCTTGAGGTGATAGTTGTATAGAGAGGCGGTGGAATAGTGACATGAAACCCTGAGACAAGAAGTCGATGGTCCGAGAGTCCCACATCAAGGACTGCGGTTGATGACGGAACAAAGTCCGTGCGTGTGATCAGTAAGTCGAGGATTCCTCCGGCATCGTGGGCATCGTCATAGACACAAACGCCGCGCATATCTGCGCATGTGCAAATCGTTCGATCGCCCGAGAAAGTTGGAAGGTGGTCAACTCGAGACGATATCGTTTCTACTGGTTTTTATCGTTTCAGACTAGCTGTCATTTTGTTCACACGGTTCAAATGGCTGGCGATATTTTGGTGCCCTAGCGATATTCGCCAAAGTGAGAACACCACATTACTCAAAACACGGCCGTCCTTGAGAATTTGATCTACATGTTCAAGCCATGTAGTTCTCGGACGCCCGCGCTTCCTCACACCCCTCCTTTCAGCCAAGTATATCCTCTTTGTCATTCTTTCCTCTTCCATTCGTTCCACATGACCAAACCATCTCAATTTATTCACACCCATTCTATCTACAACACTCCTTTTGCATCCACTCATTCTTCTAATATCATCATTAACTCTATCACGCAACGTTTTACCAGCCATCCTCCTCAGCGATCTCATCTCCACAGCATTTATTCCACTTTCGTCCTTCTTCAACCATGTCCACGTTTCGCTTGCATACATAAGTGTCGGTACCAGGATCGTATTGTGCACTAGCAATTTTGCCATGTTCGACACATTGTCATTGCTAACAATGGGCCGAAGTGCACCGTTCATCCTAGCACCGGCCACTTTTCTTCTTTCGATATCCTTGTCGCATCTTCCATCCCTCGCAAACAAACTTCCTAAATATACATACTCGTCCACTTGCTCCAAACATTCATTTTCAACCTTTATTTCACACATTGTTTTATCAATCTCTCTTTCAAAAACCAGCACTTTCGTCTATGTCACATTCATTTTCATCCCATTCATACTACAATTATCATATACAACTGACACAATCTTTTGTAAATCACTTTCACTCTCAGCCATTAATAAATACCAAATCATCCGCATACATCAACGCACTCACACGGTTTCCATTCAGTTCAACGCCAACATCCATCTCTTTCAATGGTCGCATACAGTAGTCGAAGAATAGGTTGTACAGCCACGGAGACATGACACAACCTTGCTTCACTCCTTTGGTGAGGGTAAACCACCCCGAGAGGATATTGTTTACCCTCACACAAGCGGAGCTCCCCACGTAGAGCGAAGAAATTGCGTGGATCAACTGGCTGCTCACCCCATACTTCGACAACACGCGCCACAATCTTTCCCGGTCCACACGATCATATGCTTTCTCCAAATCCACGAACGCACAGAAAAGCTTCTGGTGTTTACCCAGAAACTTCTCTATGACTATTCGTAGGGAGAAGATCTGATCGGTGCACCCTCTGCCATTCAAAAAAGATCCTTGTGCATCCCATATCTTACATTCAGTTGACTTTCGTACTCTCTCAATCAGAATTCTAACATACAGTTTCCCTATTGAACTCAACAAGCTAATGGCCCGATAACTCCCGCACTCAAGTTTAGAGCCTTTCCCCTTGTACAGGGGACAGATGATGGCCTTTCTCCAGTCCTCTGGGGTAACGCCTTCTCTCCAACAATTGTTGAAAAGCTTCAAGCACCACGCAAGAGTCCTCGATCCACCAAACTTAATGAGTTCAATTGAGACACAATCAAATCCTACAGCTTTACCGCACTTCGCTTTCTTCAATGCATTCATAATCTCGGTCATGCATATTTCATCATTTTCATTCACGCTATTTTCTAAACCGTCATACTCATTCGTATTCGCACCACCTCATAAAATAAGTCCTTTTTTAAACTAAGCCCTTCTTTTTTTCAGTGGTCCTACTGCTCATATCGAGCCTTGACCTGTATAAACTCCCGCCTCCAACTCCTCCTGTTCTTCGCTGCCGCTTTCCAGCTTGTCGCATGTGATAGTTGGTTGACATCCTTCTTCACCTCATCATTCCATCTCAACCTAGGTCTGCCAGCTCTCTATCTTCTACCCAGATGTCCCTCCAGGATCCTTTATGGTACCTGTGCTAAATCCGGCCCATCTTACCCTTTTGAATCTAGCATATGCGGTGAGCTTGGGAACCTCGCAGATGTTATAGAGCTCCTCATTGACTGGATATTTCGAAGTATACTCTTCCCTCAAATCTATCAAATATTTCTGCAGATTTTATTGTCATTGAGATCGTCCACGCCTTACACCCATATTATGCTACTTCTGTTCTTTAGAGTGTAATATTGGCATTTCTGTGTACTGGAAGACTCGAGTATTGGAAGAAGGAAGAAGAATGTTTTGTTTTCTGTACTTATGGTAGAACCTAAGTAGGCAAATTTAACAACCACCTCAAGCTTACAATATCTCCCCTTAATACGAACAACAATTGTAAGGCGATATTTATGGACTGTTTCATTATTTTAGTCTTGTCTCCATTGATTTCTAATCCTATCTCTATGGATGCTATTTTCAATGAGTCAGTAAGCCTTACTTTATAAAAACCAATTTTTCTTCTTCCACTTGTAGTAGATCAACGACCTGTTTGCTTTGAATTACGTATCCAATTTATATAATTATGTAATTTACAAGTAGCCTTCAATTATTATCAAAAAATAAAATTAGGTACTGAATTCACGCGAATGAAATTTTACGCAACCCCGGAAATGACTTACATATCAATGTGCTTCAGGTTATCTGGAAGTATTGGTTATAAATAAAATATAATGGGCTTCTCAGGTGGAGGCAGATCTCCGTCACTTCAGTGTCAGTTTTCACATGATGTTTATATAGGTTGCATAAAACTAGGAGTTCCACTTAAGTGTTAGTGGAATAAAGGAAAAGCGACGAAATAAAAACAGTCTCACATCAAAATAAGTAATATTTGTTTATTTGACAGCTTATTATCTATCACTTGAGTAAACGTCATGGAATGAGAATTTGCAGGAATGTCAATGACAATACTTATAATAATAATATTTAAAATATCGACAATGTCTGTACAAATTAACTGAAACGAATCAAATAAAAAAAATAACAACTGAAAAAAGTATAATTAAATTCACTGAAACATGAAGCATAATTACAAGGTGCAATGTTGCTTGATGTGGGAAAATTAAAATCATAATGCAAAGTGCTTGTTGGAGCATAGCAGTTGCATATAAATTGAGTAAACAGGTAATTAATATTCTCGATTCGTCACTAAAATGTTACAGTCAATAGTCGATGTGAATTCGATTGAGCGAGATAACTTATACAGCATAATATTACATTAAAAAATACCTAATTCACGAAATTATTACAAATAAATTTAAAAAAAAAACACATTGCGAATGATTGACATTGAATAAGTAACAAGATTCATTTTGAATAGCGTATAAACGAACCTTTTTAAGAATTATTTTCGTAAAATTTGAGTACTTAATCTATAATTTGAATGAGAACAAGAACAATAAAATATTTTTATTATTATGTATGTATTACAATACACACACTTACATATTATCACAGACAAGAGAAAGAAAGGCCTAGAACTTTAGCAGTTTATATTTATCTAATTATGTTGATCTAGCATACATACATTCTTCTTAACAGTTATGTAAATTTACATTTTTAACTTCATAAATTAATTGTTTTTGTTTTATAGCCACACAATAAAATCATTTACCCATACCTACTCTTAATATTACAAAGAATTAGACAGGTGGTTGACCATAGAAGGAAAGGAGTGTATTTAGTTAGGAGCAGTTAATATTTAATTATCGTCGAATGGCTATAGCTTTTTTTTAACAATTTATCCTTTTATTTCTTTTTTCTTTTTCTTTTTTTTTTTAAAAAAGATATATCTGGGTTTTGTTATCAACCCAAATACAACCTTATACACCTTTCACAGTAAGCACACACCTTTCTCATACTTAATTCAATTTCATTTCCACAAATTAACTTGGGTTCTATCAAGTCTGGGTAAATTTTGAATTAAGATATAATAAAATAATAATGTCACCTGTATCATCCCAATCCTTCAATATGGCTGTGAGTCTTGGCATTTAACCGAGGCTCAAGATCGGACTAAGCTTTGAAAACAAGTGTCTTAGAATGAATATGTCACAAATGATGGTGTGCGCCGACGCACCCAGCAGAGATCTGTTGGTAATCTCCGTGATATAGGAGAGACGATGGTCTTGGCTGGGTCATGTTTTGAGAATGTTGTGGGAAGAGGTGAAGCGATTAGCACAGAGACGCTCTGAATGAAGGAGGCTTGTTTCTGCCCTGTGCTCCCGAGAGGAGCGTTGA
Source organism: Athripsodes cinereus (assembly GCA_947579605.1). Taxonomy (NCBI): domain Eukaryota; kingdom Metazoa; phylum Arthropoda; class Insecta; order Trichoptera; family Leptoceridae; genus Athripsodes; species Athripsodes cinereus. Next base: position 8,323,107 of record OX388308.1, on the reverse strand, counting down.
GGGTGATGATGATGCTAATAAAATAAACGTAGAAGGCGCAATACTATACATTAATACATATTATGTACATATTTATACAATATAATTTTAATACTTCTATTTTGTACACAGTTGTAAGGGTTATATAAGAAAATAAGAATTATGAATACAACTCATCACGGACATTAAGTAAACTCGAACTAATCTTAAATACACTCCCTCTAACTATCCATCAAACACCTGTATAAATAAGAAATATAATCGATGTTAATTAAACATGCATAATAGTTTATTCGAAATATGCAAGCATAAAACTTATTATCAATAAAATAGTCGTGTAAATTTTTATTACATAAATAAATATTTAAAACTTGTGACAACTCTGAAGATGACAAAAATAATATAAAACAATCTCTATCGGCATTAAAATTTGATAACAATATAATGTTCCATAGGTATTTACATATTTTAGCCTATTTTAGTATTACTAAATAAATATGGTATGGGTAGCTCTTCGAAGGAGTGATAATATATTATTTTCACTTTGCACACTTTATCAGGTCCGCATACTAAATGATTAAATAAAAATATCACAATAATTTGCGTAAGCCTAAAATGTGGTGTTTTCACACCCGCAATATTGAGTTTTGATCTCAAAAGCTAAAAGTTGAACTAATCTTATAAAATCTTCTTAAATGGATCACATAATTAGAACAATGAAGCCAATACGAATTAAAATGCAAAGTATACATATTTTTTTATATCTAAGTAGGTATGTATAGCATTTCCTTTTCTGAGTCTAGATTAATAAACTTATATATATATATATATATATATATTGCTAATAAATTTAAATGGATTATTATTTATCTATGTTTTTTATCTACATAAGTATTGATAATTTTGTATAACCCGTAATTAAAATTTTAAAGAAATAAAATATTTTTAATTTAATAGAAAAATCTACTTTAAATCACTATATTTGTCAATATTCCTTTATGTGTATTTTAATAATTACAAAGTTATACCAAATAAATATTATATTAAGAGTAACATATCAAATATGTTATTGATTTACCTAAAATAGTATCTCTATATATCTATATATTTTAATGCAGAATCTTGAGATGCGGTATTGTTCACTTTCTTTATACGCCACTTTCTTTCACAACGAGTTTTCTTTTTACATTTTTTATTGTAAAATATGTGGTACAACGACATAACGGTATATTTCAATACTTCATAACATAAATAGGCAAGCACCGCATTTAATGTCTGAAGTATCGAAGAATTTATATTATTTGAGGTGGTGACGTCACAGCTCACTTAAAAAGTGATTTAAAAACTCATAATCGTTACTGAGAATTACTTGTTTCTTTTTATGCATTTAACTGGTATTCTAGAAATTTGTACTAAACTAGACAAATTGTTTTTAAAATGCGCAGTTATTCAAAGCTGAAGTATTTTGTATTTACATTCAATATTTTACCATCTTATTCGTTTAGGCTCTTTTTTAGGCAAAACACCCGAAGTGGAGTGAAACATAATATCGTTCAGGTTCCACATGCAAAAAGATAAATATGTACATTTTAATATATCTATAATCAAGAGAAATCCTAGATGTGATAGGTGAAAGAAGGCGACTTAAGAATGATTCCAGAGAGGGAGCACAAAAGAAATACAGAGCGTTGAAAAAAAAGAACTATGAGTTACTATGGAAAAAAATAAATGAAGATTTGAATAAAGGAAATATTGAAAAAGCTCATACCACGGTAAAAGGGTGTATTTGGAATGAAAATCGGAAAGAACAATAAAATAGAGGGAGAAAATGGCGAAATACTTTTCGAAAAACTTCTTATAGCAGAGAGTTGGAAAAAATATCTAAAACGCTTTATAATGGAAACCACAACATCAACATCCAGAAATTAATAGAAAATTAAACTGAAGTTAACGAAACACCAGTAGCACTAATTAGATTAGCAGGGAAAGGAGTCAAAGTTATAAATTGTCCAAATGATAGAAAAGACGGGAAGAATACCCGAGAATATCAAAAAATGTGTATTAGTTGCATTGCCTAAGAAATCCGGTCCGTCAAAATGTAAACAACACCAAATTCTAAGTCTCCAAAATGTTGACAAAAAAAATAGAACCAAAAGTAAACATCATCCTTACAAGAGACCAGTATGGTTGAGGAGGGGAGTAGAAACCAGAAAAGCAATAATATCATTACGAAGAATACAAGAAGAGAGAATTAAAAAGGACCAAAATACATACAGCACTTGTGTAGATATAGAAAAAGCATTATTTGACAAAGTAGAAAGAGAAAAGCTTTTCGAAATACTAAAAAACATAAAGTGAAATATAGAGAGAGACGAATTATATACACATTTTACAAAAATGAAGTCACCATAATCGGATGTGATGATGACGAGAAGTAATACAAAATGAAGCAAGGATTGAGAAGCTGCCTCTTACCGGTACTTTTCTTAAGCTCCTTATAAATAGACATATGTGAGGAGTGTCTTTCTATATGGCTGCGAGACCTGGTGACTATCTGAAAGATTAAAAGAGAAAGTGGCGTGTGAGATATGGTCCTATGAAATAATCCTGGGACTATCCTGGAGGGACCACATCTCAAATGACGATGTCTTTAACAGAGTTGAAGAAGAAAAACATTTACTCAAGACCATATTAGATAGACGCGCCAGATGGAATGGAAACATAATGTGTCACGAAAACCTTCTACAAGAAAAAACAGAAGAGACGGTTGAGAAAACAAATCATGGGGAATTCCCACGGCGAGAATACCTTAACGATCGATACGACGATATGAGCAGTCCATCGTACAAAGCACTGAAGAGAGTTGCACAGGATAGAGCATAATGGAAAGAAAGATGCAAGACTTTATTAAATTTAGTTTTAAGTAACTCTTGCCCTGAAGATGCCGCAAGGCGAAATCGCTCGACAATTAGAATTTAGTCTATATTAATTGACTCAATAATCATACGTGAAAATTAAACAGTGTTTAGTTTAACATTTTAAAACTCATATTATATGCAAGACTTTGTTGCAAACCAAGAATATGTAATATATTATGCGTAGTCAAAAGAATTTTGAGTAAATATTGTCATAACATTATGCCATCGTCATTCATGTGCTCATATAAGGAAAACAATTACCCACACCCTACACACTCGAGAGAAGTAAGCGAAAGGGAAAGTTTAGCAAAAATACTAGTAAATACATTATATACCTACCTACAATTTTTCTTAAATAAAAACTGATGCAAGCTCCGAAAGTTGGTTAAGCAATCGTGGGTTGAATTGATCGATATATTTTGCAACTATTCTAATTATATTCAGTTCACATTTATTTGTCAATATATTATGAAATATTGTTCACTATTTTCGACTCAAATAAATTTGAACGCTTTCAATTTAACCTAATACTTCTCCTACCATCTTTTTATAAAAGTTCTTACTGGGAGCAATTTTTCTACATAAAATTTCGTTTGTTATAATTTCTCTACATCTACAAATCCTTTCAGAAAACATAATTATAATTTACAAGGCGTTAAGTCGCGTCTAAGATGCGACTACGTTAATTTTACATAATTGAGCTTTCAAGTGTTACAAGAATATATAATAAATATAGCTATAACATTTTACTAAGTATATGTATATGTATATACAAATTTTCTAAAAGATTTTTATTTAGGAAAGTAAAATTCTAAATATCTCATAATTAATGATAAACGTTTTATTTATGTACAAAATGTTAGTTTATTTGTATTAAATAGTGTATTTTTTAAACGCGTAGTCCTCAAAAGCTTACAGACAGCATATTATTATATATATGTTTATAATACACGCACATTATGTATTATAAAGTATGGTACCAAGGTACATAGACAATACGCTGTTGGTCTCTTTACTAAGGCAGGTCATAATAATATATTATAAAATAAATACATCACATAAATACATATATATATATATATATACTCATCACGTAGTTAAAAAAAAAATACAAGTTGCGAAAGAGTAATGTACTGTACATAGGTAAATATTTTTATTTTTCAATCACCGATTAAAAGAAAATATATTTTATTGGTTTTGTCATCTGCGCATTGCGCTCAAATACAATGAAAAAATAAGTCATATTTTAAATAAATATGTTTCCTCAGAAAAGAAGATACACTGATATACAGGCGTCCATCGGTTACAGCTCGGGTAGGACATTAATAATATTATTATAGTATCCGAAGAGATGCTGCTGCCGCGGCTTGCTTTATAACATGGTTGGATGACGGTTAATCATGGGTAGTTAGTCGTCTGATTGGTAAGGCTGTCAGTATGGAGTATATTGTTGTAGCCCGGTAGGAAATATCATTTCTAAAATTTGACATGTAGATATTAAACAGATCGTCAATAGTCTCAAATGCAATCATAAAAATGGTCACTGTTAGATGACATATAGCTTACTCGTAAGCCTCGGGAGACCTTTCGTGTTTCCTACTTAACAGTATTTGCACAATCTGTTGGAGGTGTATGTTTTTTTATGAAGTAAATTTATTTATTTAAAAAAAATCACCACTCACCATGAGAGTGTTCCGCTAAATGTGTGTAGAATAATAAATAGAATGATGTAGATTCAAATGCTACCCGACCGACTCCTACACACCAATGTTTCTTCTTTTCATAGTTTTAATATTCAGTGTAGGTAAAGGCTATTCATAAACGAATATAAAAGATATCGCGGAATATAAAATATATTATATTTGATCCGGTGAAGTAATCCAACATACTTATTTCAGTAAAATTTAATAGGTAGGTATATAATGACGTGTAATCAAATGTTATGTAAGATATTACGTCACGTACTTTGTTTATTATTTTATTGTTAAATAAACATATCCACATACATGTGATTATTGCACCAGAATATTTTAGTTATTTGTTTTTTTTTGTATTTTTTCAATGACGTAAATTTATTTTAAAAATTTCCAAAAACACATTATTAAGTACAATGGAAACATTTATTTCGATAGGTATACGTTAACATTCAAAAGATCACAATGGAAATATTGTGAATTATCAATTATTGTAAAATTTTAAAGTAATCTTTGATTTTTTATTTCATTTTATAATGGTCCTGGTTATTGACTAATTCGGATTGTTATTAGAAGGTAAGCATATATTTACATTACAATACACATGTATAGAATGTGTCTTTAGTACTCGTTCCTTAGTAGAAAAACGACACTTTTATAATGCGTGGTCCCAATATTCCAACCGTATTATCATTTATTATTCACCAATTAGGTACTACCCTATAATGCATCCAAAAATACAAGTAGTGTTGATATTCAACAGACGACCCGATAAATATATAATGGGGAGAATTAATATTGTACATTAAATATAATATAAAAATCCAGAGTGGATAGAAATAGGTACATAATTACGACTATTCTTTCTTTAAAGAGGCAAGGAAGGTCCCTTAATTTTACTTATTTTTAAAATACCCGTCTTCATTTAGAAAAAGCTGGTTCACTATAAACTAAGTGTACTAAATGTTATGTGTATAAAATAATGTAGGTATATCACTCACTACTAAATACGCACTGATTTCAATATAGGTATGATATTATAAATTTCAGCCTAAAGTTTTTCTAAATATATACGAGTACATTACATAATAATTCCCTTTTCTTCTTCACTCACATCCTAGGGACGTGTGAATGAAACAAAATATAACTTTCTCCTACTTCTGGAAGCTTGAAGGCATATAAGAATAGAATTAGAATTCAGGTAAGGTTTGACTGCATATCTGCTGATTTTATCGGATGCGTTTCGCAAATTTATCCCATGTAAGTGTGCTAATATCCATGTGCAAAATGTGATTTATTATTTATGGTTAAGTGTTTATAGACAACTTTTTATATATATTTTCTTGATAAGCAATTATAAGTTGATTTTAACACGTTGATATATATTCCGTAGAAGAATACTAATTTTAAATATTATATAAAACAATTACAATATTTATAGAGAATATGATTATATACAAATATATATTATACCTTAGTAATTATAAATACATTATTTACATTAGAAGAATATTATAACACAAAGTGAATTATATATTACTATGGGATAATCAATTTATATACATTTTATCCATCTATGGCTTTTTATCTTATCATACAATTATATATAATACAAAAAAAGGAATCAAAAGCTATCTATATACTTTATATTATTTTATGTAGATAGATACTAACTTACAAGAATCATTTTTAATTTTTCTAAACATTTTAGTAAAGTGGATATTAATTTTGTAAGAGAATATTAGAAACATATCACAAAATCTACTATTCACTAGGTCTTATCATAAACATATACTAAGTAATTAAATAATAACTGAAGTCACGTTTGCTTTTGTTCAATAACATATTTTAATCTTTTAATAAAATAATATCTTAGTACTTACTAGGGATGTGACGAATATTAACATTATTTGGATATTCTCGTATTCATATTTCCTCCAAATGAAATGAAATATGAGGTCATTACTCTTCCTGATGTAGGCATATAATTGGCAGACATTTCTATTTACATTAATGTTGTACACGTAAATTCTAATCAAATTGCTTGCAATCAATGGATAGTAAAGAGCAAATAAATAATAAATAAGCAAGTAAAATTTGAATTCTAAAAATGATAATGTTGTGTTATTCAGTGCTTGTTAGGAGAAATTATTTATGGCCGGGGTAATAATAAGATATAGTGTTTAACACTACATATCATTTATGTATTGCCCAAACCCATAATTATAATTTGTGTTATTCAGTGTTTGTTAGGTGAAATTATTTGTGATTAACACTACATATCATTTATGTATTGCCCAAACCCATAATTATAATTTGTGTCTTGCCCAAATATATTTTATATAGTGCACATTCTGTCCATATTTTCTATTGTCTTGTGAAGGTACGATCACGCCGCTATCCTTTCGGGGTAGGCAGAAAGGATCGAGTGCCACATACTCTTCCGTCCTTAGGATCTGATTTACATAGTCTAGCCATTTAAACCTCGGACGATCATGCCCCCAAGCACACTTTCTCTCTGTCATGTGTGCACATATATTAATAAATAAATAATGTCCTTTTATTCGACATCTATGTTATTTTTAACGTCTTGACATTGTACAAACTTTGGAGAGGCACAACTGGTTCACCAACTTTTTTACATACGAGGACACATCAACGAGCTTGGGACCTTTCCAATATTTATTTTTGCAAGATAACTTTAGATTAAAAAAATACACTTTGGATGAGGAACAGATTATTAAATGCAATTTTGCCATGCCACATATTTACGTTATTTACATATTGTGATCAATTAGCAACAAACACAACAATCATCTTGTGTGTTTATTTTCATGATCAATTTATTATATAAAATATAAACCTCTGAACTTTCAATTTCTGTTTAGCTAGCACATCACCTTGTTTTCATATGTTATAACTTCTATTGGATATTCAAAACCTTTGAAAAGCATCTTTTAGCACTTTAAAGACTATATAAATATAATTTACATTATTTTTTACACTTACGAGTATACATAGCTACATAGTTTGGGTGATAATTGCTTACATCAGAAAATAATAATTATTTTTCCAGATTGTCAAAACTCAGGAGGTTTCTAGATATTGAAAAATACATGATACAGTACACTCATAATTTGTGTCAATAGTGTTTACAAAGATGACCTTTTACGGTTTTTTTTTTGATTTTTAAGTTACAATGCGAGATATACAGGTCACTTACTTATTGATCTGCCCTCATAAATAATTGCTATAAACAATAATAATGTAATATATAATAAATAAATAAGAGCATATACAGTGTTTACATTTCTTGATTCGATACCAGTGGCGTAACTATAGGGTGGCAGGACTGGCAAAATGCCACAGGCCCCCAAAACGATGGGGGCCCCTGGTTCGAGAGCCTGTGAGTTCAGAACAAAAAGCTCGGAGAAAAGAAGTTTTTAATAAATATCTTGTTATTATTAAATTGTTGTTTCATTAAAATTATGTAAAACCTAGACTTGTGAATATAAAAATTATTAAATATTTAACTAAAATGCACGCAATAGTTAAGTAGTTTATTAAAATTAAAGTACAACGTTACGTTTCTTACTAAGAGGGCCCTATCCAATGATCTTGCCACGGGCCTCAGATGATATAGTTTCGCCACTGCTCGATACTTTCCTATTTTATAGTTCGTCGGTACCCTGGAGGTAGAGTCTCGGCCTCATGAACAAGGGGTCCGTGGTTCGATCCCAGGTGCCGGCAAACTCCCCTTTCACGACACAAGCTTTTAGCTTACTGTGAAAGGTGTATAAGGTTGTATTTGGGTTTATAACAAAACCCAGATATATCTTTTTAAAAAAAAAAAAATTCAAAATAGTTTAGCTCATTACATGCTTCGTAGTGTTCAGATAAAAATTATACAGTAAATGGCTAGATTAGTTTACTTAAATTATTGATTGTAGATTAATTATTAATTTTTGAATTATTATATTATTAACTATGTACTGAAAATTGTGTTTATATTATGTATTTAAATAATTCAAAAGTATTGTGCAGGAATGTATAAAAAAAAAACTAATATTGTGCTGTGTATTGTACTTATAAATAAAATATATAGGAATATGGAAAATTAGATTAACTTAGTTAAATTTGAGATTTTCTGTATTATTACCAGACTCAATTAAATTATCTAATCGAAGTAACTTTTATTATTATATGTCATGTTAGTACAAACACTGTTTAAATTAACTGAGAGATTAACTCAGGAAAGTTACCGATATTGTTGTTAATAACATTTATACATAAATCTCTTAATTACACCTTTGTGCTACCTTTCTGAGTTTACTTTTCATTTACTTGAATTTAGTAGGTATCTATGGTATCGTTATTTTTACTTAATACGCTTGGAAAGAGTAACGTACATATGAAACGAACTAACCTGACAGTTTCAATTTTATAGAACTTTGTGTGGAAGTAATTTAATTTTCACGTATATTGTGTTATTTAATCACCCATAATATTGTAAATCATTATAGTCATAAGCATGAGTGTATAGTTTTTACTTTCACCATAAACGACGAATTAAAAATAAAATGCTTAAAACACATATCTATGATATGTACTTGCATTACCTATACATTTGGCAAGAGCCATGGTTTTTAAGAATTTTTCTCATTTACGGTTTTTGTGAATATTTCATGATATTTTTTGTTTATACTATCATGTCAACTCCCACAAATGTAGTAGCCAGTGAACTAACTGCATTTAATGAAAATATTGGTCAACATGTAAAAGCTAGTTTTCATATGACCGCAATTATAGGCTTTTTCTCCTTTTCAGTTATTTTTTGTCCCATTTTCAGTAAAAGAAAATCTAACATGAAATTTTAGAATATTTTTAGCAGTCACATTGACCTAATATTTAGTAAAATTCTGTTTTATAGCACCCACCATTTACATGGGAAAAAGAAACTAAAATAGTTAAGTAGGTGGAGCTCAAACATCAGATGATGTCACACTTTTCAAGCGTATTACATAAATGAGTATTATAATTATTTATTTTAATAATATTGAATACATAAATTCATATATATTATTATATTACAGCTTAGTATAATAACATTAATAACAAAATTGATCTTTGTATGTTATTATTGAGTCAAATTTGAAGTGTTGATCACAGTATTGTCATAAAGCTAAAGAATGTCCATTAAAGGATATCGCCAAGTGTTCGTAACGTTTTCATAGAGTAAATGATAATACCCTTAGGGAGATATATGTACGCATGTATTAGGTATACAATACCTACATGATTGTATTGCATGCGTTCAAATGAAAGTCTCCCCAGTGGTTTCTGTTAACCTCACGGTAATTGTGACGTGCCGTCACATGGGCGTTGAATGTCAGTCCCCGACATTGACAGGGGACGAAGGCCGCCGCTAAGGTAGTTCTTGGCGGCCCGTGGGATCCCCGTCGGAAGAAATGTAAGCCAGAGGTTGCGGCTGTTTCAGTGATAGTGAATTCAGTATATAAACTAGTTGGTCTAATTTTTTATCCATCAACCCCAACTGAAATAAAATGCATAATGTTATTGTTCACGCAAGTGCTGGGTAAAAGGAATATAATTAGGGTATATTGATAATTTATAACATGTTATTTGCACAAATACTTCACCTGTTGCTCTACTCTGTATAATCTGGCGCCGACAGTCATCGGTTTCACGTTGCCGACTCTATCTATCCCAGCCAAGTAACTTCCGGGCTTGCCTAAAGTTTGGTCTAATCTTCTTTGCAATTCCTACGCAAAAAATGATAGACATTACAAGGATAATAATTGATGTTATGAAGTACAGTATCTGATGTTTATTTATGTGCATTTCTGGAAAAATTCTTATTTTTATATAATAAAAAATATTAATGAAAATTTGTATAAGTTTACTTTACCGACATCAGATGAAATACGTACTCTTAAATAATTAATTGTTAACTTAATAACTTCTAAAATTCCCGTAGCTTTCAGGATATTGGAATGAACCATATAAATAAAACCATGACTTACTAAAATAGTGTTATGCTTCTTATAAACTTTTTGGGATAATACGCCCGATTCTATTTCATTTTAGTGTGCAGTAACTAAAATATTATTATTTTATAAGATTACGGCAACCCGTCCCTTGTGGGACGATTTGTGCCAAACTAAATAAAATAGGAACGTTCCAATTTTGGTTTGTCTAGATTGGTATTCTATAAACTCTAAAATTGTCCCAAATTAGAATTATATACAACTTGTATCATATAGAATAGAAATGTTAGTTCCGTTAGTTCAAGTAAACTTGATTATTAAATTTTGTAACGTTCTTATTTTAGTTTGAATCAATATAGAAAAGGGGGTATAATTTGATATTATTAAGTCATAGGATTGTGAATTACTTGGTGAAAGAAATGTATTTTTATCATTTCATTTATGATTAAATAAATATCAAAAAATTTAGTGCAAGTATGCTCACCTTAATTCTGACCATCATATTAAGATGACCCTGACTGTACTGCTCGATGACATCTCGCACATCGTATGGTTTTCTTGCTTGCTGGAATTTTCTTCTTGCAACGAAATACTTTATTTTCCTTATTGCTCTGATTGCATTTCTATGTGCTTCAGTGAGCCTGATTAATAAAAAAAGATTTGAATATTTTCAATATAAATGAGACGAAATTTACTGCGTTGATTAGATTGTTCTTGTTGTTGTTGATAAACAGAAGAATAAAGCTCTACAAAATCTTACCACAGCCAAGCAATTGTGTCTAAAATAAATCTTAGTTTTTAAAGCAAAATAATGTATCATAATAAAAGATAGATCAGCAAGTGAATAAGTTTGATTCTTACAGTTTCGAGTTGAAGAGGACAGGTAATACTAACTTTGTGACCCTAACTGGTTCCTGATCCATATCACAATCAATCTCATCGCTGGCTGCTTCTGTAACAGAGGAAGCTTGGCTCACTAGGGTACGACCACCCGAGCAGCCTTCAGTGCGTCTTACGCGACTCGGAGTGCCTGGAAAAACACGGCTCTTGTATATGTGTCCTGTCCACAAATCAACGAAAACAGAAAAAAATACGCACACACACTGAGATTGAAAAGCATTCAAATAAAAGGGAAAGGTACCTAGTACACTAAATCAATTCGAAAATGCTACAATGTCGTACGTAAAGTATGTGGGATAGGATTTTCACAGCTTCAAATATCTACAATAATAAAAATTATAACATTTATTAGGAAATGATTATACCAATAAAAAAAAAAACAATTAATTTAAATATGAAAGAAAACAACACGAAAATTACGTAGACACAAATGGATAAAGGCGATCCCAAAACAGCGTTTACATACTATAAAGCACTATCAATAATTATTTATCTCTGTAAAAAGAATGAGAAAAAAAATCGTTTTCTTCTTCTTCTCCTTGGGCAATTATTAGTCCCATATGGTGGTGGAGTCTGCCTTTCTTGTCTTGTTTCGTAAGTTGGTCCTATCGAGCGCATCCTCATGGGAAACATTACAGTTCCGCATATCTTGCCTCACTATTTCACGCCATCTGCGCTTTAGCCTTCCTCTTGGTCTATTGCCGGTAACCTCGATACATTGAGCTTTATTGCCTACATACTCAGGTGCTCTTCTGGCCACATGGCCATACCATCGCAATCTGCTCTCTTGTATTTTATCCGAAATATCTCCCACACCCAGACTCCCAGGAATGTATGAATTTCGGATCTTATCAAGCCTTCGTTTCTGTATTAATATTTATCATAAGTATTCTATTATGTTGATGTAACGTGTTCATTATTTATTGCAAATATAAATCGTTATACTATTAAATTTACTGTTTCAAAACTCTGTTTTCTTTCCTATTAACATTGGTTGGGTCATCAATTAACGCACTTAAGTAATATGGGTTAATTCTAAGAAATAACGCTTTTGCAATAAACTCGCCCTCTGTATATTGATTGTTTTGATTATTTTGTGTAAAGTTTGTATTAATTTATTTTATTTTAAAATCGCTTTAAATTAATGTGCAGTAAAGACTAAAAACATAAGCACACATTATGTTTATCGATGTTATTTTTACAATTAACCATTGTATGAGGTCATATATGTATGTAAATTTAACACATGAAAATACCATATAAGGCTTAGAAAAGACAATTTCACCTTATTCGTTAAATTATTATAAATACATTATCTTTCATTACTCAGAATAAATAAATTTACTAGGTAACAATAAAAAGCAATCATTGCTGTTCAATAATTATACGAATGATCAGCTGATCACATCATTCAAATACTAAACATGTCTCATACGCGGAACATCGAATTTCGAGGATTTTGTACCAAGAATCACCTCCACCTTGGATATACTGGCCAAATACTACAGAGCTAACCATCTCTAACCAAACCCAACTAATACGCAAATTAGTGCCTTTCACCTCAGGAATCGCGAGGCGGATAACTTATTGTCACTTGGGATGGGGTGCAGTTAAAACATACGAGTAACCCAATCTATCTCGGAGTTACACTGGATCGCACACTTACATAAAAGGAACATTGCCATAATGTCAAAATTAAAACAAGTTCTCGCAATAACCTCTTGCAAATCATGAATGCAAGCATTTGGGTACAAAACCACACCCCTTCGCACAACAGCGTTGGCATTATGTTATTCCGCTACACAATATGCATGCCCAGTATGGGCCCGCATTTCACATGCGTAACAAGTGGGTATAGCACTGAATCAGACTTGCCGGCTGATAACTGGTTGCCTGAAACCAATCTCAGTTTATAAGCTGTATTGATTGGTAGGAATCGCTCCTCCGGATGTTCAACGAAGTGTTGCAACCGATTATGAGAGCCCAAGAACACCTTGCTGCAGGAGGCTAATTAGACTATAGGACAAGGAAAAACTTGAACCGAATAAGATCTTGTGTGGGGAACTGCCGTGAAAATAAGGAACGATGGGGATTCCCACAAGACGAATCTGAAGCGTTTGACTGCGGTGCAGTGCAGACCATGCTACACTTGTTGGAGTGTTCGTTGTGCACTGTCGTATGCATTATATACGCATCTCTTTGGTGCTGTGCATTTTGCACAGTATTGGAGATCAGTTTGACTTGTTTTCTTGGCTTCGTCATGAAAAACAAATAAAGACAACGTAATTTTACATCAAATCTACTTATTATGACCGTTTTAGCGCTCTTGGTGAAAAAGTGAAAAATTATACACTCGTGTTGAAAAAATAAATCATCTCCTGAAATTTATTACTATATATGGGAATGCATTGATAATATATAGTAGGTATGTAAAAATTAAAGATTTCCTACAAATGGAAAACAAAAAAAGAAACATCAGGTACACGGAACTTTCAAAATGGACATGCAGGGAGTAATGTAGGACACACATAACAAGGCCTGTACATTCTAGGCTCATACAACATGCGCAAGTACACAACACTGGGCTACAGAACACAACACAAATGTAGGTAGGTACCTAACTACGTATTACCACAATATATGTATGTTAGGTATAAATTTATAAAATACAATCATGCTAAATGTATTACACAACAAGGGTTAAACATAAATATAACTACGCACTTTAAATGTACCTAATTTATTAATTATTTATCTTTAAAGTGAAACATAGATTACAACCAGATATTTGAGGTACTCACCAGCCTTAGGCTCATCTACATAAAATACAACATCTCCTTCAGACTCTCTTCTTCCTTCCTGATTGTTCCCAGCCTTGTCGGTTGTTTGAGCCGCAGGACCTCCAGCACTACTCGGTGGCTCCATCTTGTTACGAGATTTCCGCCTCTTCAGCACGGACGCTTTTTTGGCAACCTGCAATATGAGGGACTGACCCAACCAGGAGGAGTTATGACACCAAACATTTAGCACAACATCCATGTTGGGATAAACATATAACAACTAATGTGTATAAACTTACGGGTGAAGGAAATAGGGAATCACAGCACTACGTTCTGTTTTACAATAATAAATCTTTTGAGTGTGGCTATTCACTACATAGGTATTTAGTGACTCATACTTACTGTGACATAACATTCAAATGTTCTACTTGTGGAATGTATCTAAAACGTATTGATACGAGTACACTGCTTCAATTCATTGTACACAAGCTAGCGTATCAGGGAATAGCTAGCAAACGCCTGCTTCAAGTGTTCTCACATTAACTCCCTACAAACTCTTTAGTGACGCTAAAATGACGTGATAGTACAATTATTATATTATTACATATTGCAGTCTTGTAAAACAGATCGTATGTCAGCGGGGAAACATAAACAAAAAATAAACAGGCACACGTATATATATGGCTAACAAACATCTAACATAACTATGTATGTATATTTATTATGTATACCAACTAATTATCATATATATATATATTATTATACTCTAAATACCTACTTGTATTTTAAGCTTTGTTTACGTAGGGACATCAATGAGATAATATTGTGACTAAACTAGTTTTCACTCGTAGGTATATTGTAGGTATAAAATCTATCTACTCTTTTTGTTCACTATTTTATTCTAGGTGTTGGTTTCAAAACATAATATTATGCTCCAGTTTTAAATACGTATTCAAAAGCTTTCTACATGGTCTTTTTGTACTGCAGTGCTCACTTCATGTATGTGTAGGTACATATGTATATCACTTATGGAAAATGCAGTCGATTCAAAATTCATGCTTCCAAGTAAATGTTACCATATTAATAAGAAAGGTTTATTGTTATTTACCGACAGTTAAAAGTTGAATTATATTAGATATTTGTACCTACATATATACTATAGTCATATTATTTTAAATACTTTGAGTTGAGTGTTGAGTTATTTGCAATATTAATTTATTTACGATAATTAGAGGTTTTATATATAATCTGACATATTATACGGTTACTTTTCAGTCAAGTTAACTCCGCATGCGGAAACTTATACGAGTAATATCTACACGTTGTAATTTCTAAAAGCTCTTCATATTTTCAAGTATATCGCACGTTTATATTGAAATATAATTCCAATCACGATTTACTTTGTTGTTAAGATAAATAGCGCAATCATCGAGGGTAAGATTCCTGGATCACAAACGCGACTTTTACTTTAATACCAAGAGAATGAATACACTAATTACCATAAATGTGGAAACTTTTTGATAAAATAGGTTTTTAGACAGATAATCCAACCTTTGTTCATCTTGGTTTTCGTATATTTGGCACCCGTGTTTTTTTTGTTTTATCATAGAGGAATGCTTATATAAGCACGTGATCTTAAACAGTTTATGAAATGATGGGTCCATGTGCGGCGTTGTGATTCAACGATGGCAAAATCTAATAAGAGCCCATGTCAGGTCTCATTGTATTCCAGTTCGCGTGGACCCATGTACTCCAAGAATAACACATTGAGTAATGAGTTTATATTAATCAATTTATTAACTTGTTCTGGCTTATGTGGCTGTGGTGGCAGATACTCTCCCAACGTTCGCCTACAGCTCTGGTAGGTATCTTTTAAGGGGTGGGGGGAGGGGGTTGAATGTTTAGCTGACCAGTGCCGCAACCGATACAATGATGGAGGTTCTTTCTTTTTCGTTGTATTGTGATGTTTATTGTCATCTTTGCTGTACAGATCTATAATTTTTTTTAATATAAATCGCTACCATTATATGAAGTTCCTGGGAAAAATAAAAACAAGGATGTGTTGTTAAAATGACCCCAGTGACTGAAAGGGTTAAGAGCATATAAAATTATCAATTTATTGCCGAGTAGAATGATTCGTGTGAATTGTATGAATAAAAATAAAATGGTATCTATCAATATTATCATACTCAAAATAGAGCATCCTAAATCGCATTAACGATATTTTTAGCTTATACCTACGGATATTTTTTATTAAAAAAGTTTATTTGCTGCAACATTTAATTGGAAGGACGAATATGTTTCTAGGAATATGTTTTTTTTAAATTATGTAATATTGGTAAGAGCACAGAATTGTTGTCACCTAGAATAAAACTTATTCCGGTTGTCAGCTGTAAACATTAGTTTTGTTCTCCACAAATTTTGGATGATTAAAATTAAACATTGGTGTTTTATACATGACACAACATTTTGACTTCAAGTATGTAGGTATGATGATTTAAAGATCCAAAATCTTTGATGTTTGGTAGGTCTAGGTAGGTATCTCGTATAATAGTGTACCTATATTATAGAACATTGTATTGGTTGCATGCAACTACAAACATATAAATATAATAATATGACGTTACATTTGTACTACTCAGTAACAGTGGAAAGGTTCAACAGATAGATATTATAATTACGTATAATTACACGACATAATGTTTGTGTTCACCTGTGTACAATCCACATTTACTTGGAGATTGTTTAGCATTCAAAAGAAAATACAAAGCCGTCAGGTAGTATGCATATCATTTTGACGGTAGTTTGCTTCTTAAATTCAAGACACTCGTATCTACCATTTTCCGGAAACCGTTAAAATAAGTATTTGTTTTGAATTAGTATGTAGGTATATCTCTTTTTCGACTTTCTCTATTACACTGAGAATGTCTTGCATTTAGGAAGCTTCTAAATAAAGAAAGAGTATTAGAATTTTTCATTTTACCTTGAGAAATTAGGTATGTTTCTGAGATTAGGTAATATATTTTTATATTGCAATATTATGTAAGGTCGACTATACATTGTTTAGTTAGTAACACAATATGGAGTTGTTAGGATATTTGAAAATAATAACTTTGTCATGTTGTCTCATTTAACTTAATATTTTGTAATTTAATGAAAAATTAATAGTATTTGTTTGAGGTTTAGTATTGAGATATAACTTATATGTGATGGTGCAATAGTTGTGTGTTTTGTACAGTATAAAACATTATATAATAATATCTCAAAATGATTATGAAATAAGTATGTTCTCTGTGTAAGTACGTGTTTATTTTCATTGTGAAATAGTCTTACAATATGGGGAATATCTTATAAATTATTCAGTAGGCAAATAAAATCACACACTCGAAGCAAGAGAAGTAGATAAATAATATAATGCACTAAGTTAGTGGCTAAAGAATTATGAAATATCATATCGGAATAAAATATTATCACATAGGTAAATATATAATATATAGTAATGTAACAAGTGTGATTCAAAACTGTTTGAGAATCTAATAATGTTGTATTAATGTAAATAGTAGATAGATACACTTCGATATTATCTGAACACATTTATTTAGGTACTTTAGACAAATAGTTATCTTTATATACTCGCTCATAAAATGTATTCAGTAGCAAATCTTATCCTTAAAATCTACACAATATTATTTTAATAATATGTATGTTGTATAAGAGAAATAGGGTATACACAAGTCTAGTGTTCAGTTTTATTCTCTATCAGAGAATAATATATCAAAAGGATTGTTGTACAAACGGAAATCATATATTTCACAGAGTCTACGAGGAACTTAATTGATTCATATTTATTTATTTATTTACAAATATTTACGGCCAAAGCCTTTAACATGTTAAACCTCTGTATACATACAAAACATGTAAACAAAGGAAAGATATATTACAAAAAAGAAACAAAACAATTAGACTAAAGAAACGAAAGTTTTACAGACAATATAACATTAATCATATTGAAATGTATTCAGATAATATCTCTTCTACGTTAAAGTTATATTAAAAAAGGCATAACATTACATATTACTTAAATTTCAAAGACGATACTGACTGTGCATGTAGATTAAATAATAGACAATAACTGTCATACCCTGGAGAGTGGCGTGGTAGCCACCGTGGACTGTTGTGATTGAGTATCTTTGACGTAAATGTTCCAGGTGGCGGTGCTACGGAAACTCTTGTCTGCGGCATAGCACCTCCATAGACACTGAATCAACATGGCTGCCGCAGGGATCTGAGTGAGAGGGCAAGAAAGTCAATAAAATGAACGTCTATTGCAATTAGTATGTACTTCATATAGAATGCAACAACATAAAATCATAGATATATTTAATTGCTTATACCTGTCTATTGAAGTGTTTTTGTCTTTGTTTCTGTTGTACTTTCAATGCAAATCCTGAACCTAGAATACCCTGAAAAGTAATACCATATCCATATATGCATCATCAAATGTTTAAATAATATGATTCATATGAAATTTGTGATTTATAAAACAATTTCAACTACATATAATTTATATATAATAAACTACCAATTCATGAAATTACAGAAAAACTATTGCACTCTACATAAGATGTATTAAGTTTATCGTGCGTGAAAGGAAAAGAGCAAAAAGGAAATTGAATATTGCCAATCATAACATGAATGTACCTACGAGATTTTTTTAAACCAACTCAAATAATAATCCAGTTGTAAAATTAGTTTGTTATTTTTATATGTGTATTCAATAAGTAACTGAAAAAAGATTTCCCTTTGATTAGAATCGTAAAAAAACTTACTGCTGGAAGAGCGAAGAATGAAATAGCGAATACGGAAAAACATGATGCTACAATTTTCCCCATCCAAGTCTGTGGAACTGTGTCTCCGTAACCGATTGTAGTCACAGTAATAACTCCCCACCACAAGGCGTCTGCGTAAGATTTAAAGTCAGCTTTACCATTTGGTCCCACCACATCCTTTTCCGCTAAATATACGAAGTACGAAGAGAATATTAGACCAAGAAATCCTATGTAAAGGGTGGTAATCAATTCCTACAAAAAACAACATAATATTATAGAGGATAAATATTGAATCCATAACAAAGTATTATAGTGCATAAATAGTGAATCCAAAAAAGACTCACGAGATGAATATTTTGTCGCTATAGAGTGTTTATATTTATACCTGTCTGTGAATGAATACCACGGAGCCTAGTAATCTCCATGTGCCTCCTTGTCTGTCCACATGAAGCATTCTCAGTATCTGAAGAAACCGAATTCCTCGGATTGCACTTGTCGCAAAAACTTGACCATTGGAACCAACTGACAGCACAACCATTGAGGCAACAACCACTATTAAATCTACAAATATACAGGAAACAAAACGTCAATATCTATCTAGCTATCACATTAAATCCATATATTATTGTTGTTGAATGTGTTTACTAATGAGTGCAAATGTTTTCATTACTCTCTCAATTCATAGTGTCATTAAAAAAATCTTTTCCATGTGGTTGTAATTAACGAAAGTCTATACTGCAGTTAACGAAAGATTCCTACAATTTTCATTTCACCGTTCTAAAAAAATCACCAAGTTCTTAAAAAGCAGGCAAAACATCGTATTGGTAGGTTTACATTATATATTATGTACATACACCAGCACGATAATTACCTGCAATAATAATTAGCAAATAGATTTTTAAATTTATTCAAACCAACGATGCCAATTAAAAAAGGCAGACAACTTTAAAAAAAAAAAAAAACTAATTATGGACGAGAATCCGGAATGCTTTCATTTTAAATGTAGGTATATATGGCATGAAATTTTTTTTATTTTTGTACGAGTATATTCGGGGTAAAGGTATATTTTATAATTCAATTTGTATCAGCAGTGAACTAATTTGATATTCAATAATCAACATGCATACATATATACTTCTAGGTACTCTCTACCAAGATATAAATCGCTCAAGAGAAGTAAATAATAATTGATGAGGCAAGGATTTCATCACATCGGATATTTGGAAGAGAGCAGAATGATACTTCAGTAATAGTGAGTAAATTATTATGTATGGAACCACCGTGCTGTAAGATGTATGGAAGCTATCTATCATTTCGTATCCCAGATGATTTAAACACCTCCACTTGATGAACAAATACGCAACAACCATGAATTTTTCAGGTCTGGGAGGATTGGGTTTTTGAAATATGATGATAAAGTTAAAGAAATCTGTATTGAAATGTTTTATTTGTTTAGGAATTTTTTACGAATATCCAGTAAAATGCTAAAATAACAACCGTCGTTGGTTCTATGAAACCTCTTATGTGCTCCAAACCAATTTTTACAGGGGACGCAAAAAACTGTTTTAAACTCCACAGATCAACAAATGTAATCAAAATTATTATCAAATTCATGTAAAAATTTAGACGTTTTACATGAAATTGATAATAAATTTGATTACATATATTGATCTGTGGACTTTAAAACAGTTTTTTTGCGTCTCCTGTAAAAATTGGTTTGGAGCAGATAAGAGGTTTCATAGAACCGACGACGCGATTAACAATACTTTAAAATAATGTTCTCCCTGACATTATTACACAATATTTACATAAATAAAAATTGAACAACGTACACGATCCTGGCTCTTACTAATTATATCATTTCGGAATAATAAACATGTTTGTACATGATTTCCATTTAATAAAATGTATTTGCATGAACTAATTAATTTTGTTGCGATATTGATGTGACGTCAGGATAATGTCCCACGAACTATTCTCATTGATTTACATACAAACTACGTTTGTTTGTTTGTTATGTCGAATGGTATTTTTGCATTGAATTAAGAGACATTACTAAATTCGGGTTTAAGTAAGTACAACAATTGCTTTTTAGGAATTTTCTTACCTATAATACATATTGGTTTTCTGATGAATCTCAGTCTTCCACAACATCCCATATACTTGGAACGACATCCTGCTGACCACAACCTTACGAGATATTCTACTCCAAAAAATACAACCAAACATATTTCCTGCAATAACAAATGTTTTATGATAGAATACATCCGATTCATTTTTCTTAAATAATAAACTATTTGTATAGCCAGGGATCGGAAATGGATAGATCCAAATATGCTTTTTTTTATTTAATTAAATATTTAGAAAAAATCTTTGTATCAAGTTCAATAAAAAACTGTATTTTCCAAAACAGTCGAATTCTATGAAATTTATACGAAAAATATAGAAATACGAAATTTGTATTGAAATAAGTCAAAATTTAGTTAGTTTTTGGGCTCTACATTTTGTACTACATCTCAAGACATCTTTGGGCTCTACATTCCAAGTCGCTCACTTGATGCTTATGTAAAATTTAAACTTACCATCCAAAAAAGTGTTTCGTTTGCAAAGTTGCTATATTGATCTATTGTTGAGAGAACACTGAATATTAGGCAAACCAGCACAACCATAAATCTGAAACAATAAAAACATTCAAATTAAAAACAAATATTTTTTCTACTATATTGATTAATGAGAAAGGCGTCTTTTATCTTTGGAAAACATTATCAATCTTTGATTTTTAATTCCATTATCGAGTTCTACTACCTAAACACCGACACTGTGAATAAATAAAAACATTACAAATTAAAAAAAAAACTTGATCAATTCAATATTAATTTTAGATGATGCATAGGTTCTCCTTCATATGCAAGTTCTCATATTTTTTTGTGCTGTTATACTCTTCAGGCATTTATTTTTGGACGAATAACCAGGATCGAAGGCTCTAGATCTGAAAAATGAGTAGTAATTATTTTTAATTGATGATATCTTCAAAGGTTTGGAGTTGCATTCGTTATGTATTAAGGCCGGTACATGTGTTGAATAGAGATATATGTAATTAACATTTTTGTCAAATATCTTAAAGACTCCAATATGAATCACTCTATAGAGCTGCAAACATATCAATGCATTTGAAAATGAAACGTAAATATATATTGTCTTAATACTTTAATTAACAAAGAAAATAATAAATAAATAATATAACCAAGTTTACAAAATTACTAAGAATCTTATGTTAAACAATATTATATTAAACTCAGGGGTACCGACTTTCATAGATTCAGTAAATTAAATCACTTTCTTGTTTTAGGGTTTAATATACAAAAAAAAATCCTAAACAAAATAATAATAAAAAATACGATGAATTTTTGTTACTTTTAAGACTTTTTAAATAATAATATTTTTTTTTTAAATAAACACGTTTTGCTCATATTACTAATAAAAAAATATTCGTAGTGCTAGACCAGTGGTCGGCTCCAGAGCCGCATGCGGGTCTTTTGCCCCGTAAGTGCAACTCTGAAGGCCTAGCCTAGAGTCAAATTCGTTACCTACTGACCGAAAAGTTAGAAAATAAATTTATAAAAGTTCCTTACACAAAAAAAAAATAATTCCACCATATAAAATTCATGTCATTAATAACCAAATTGCAGTGTTTGTGAATACCTTAAATACAAACTATTATTAATTAATAAAATCTTTATTAAGTATCAAATCCAGTTTTATTCAGTGTATCCCTAATTTAGCGAAGGTCTAAAATTATAATAAACGTTTACTAAATTAATAACCAGATTTGGCTCTCAACTTTTTTTGATCGGTGTAATATAATTATTTGGCTCTTTGGCGAATAAGTATACCTATTACACCGATAACTGTGCTAGACGAATAATATTTACAGAAGGTATTTTATTTCAGAAAATTTGCTATAAAAGTTGCATATTCTCAGGTGCTAGAACAATGAACATGTAATAATAATAACAGGTATTTGAAGGTATTTTACAACAACTTTGCAAAAGTTGATTTTAATGGATTATTTTAAATAAAAATATTTCGAATGCCCTGTTAAAGGCAGGTGTTAAATAAATAAAGGTATTTTAAATCATAAATTCGACGATGACGTTTGTCACCAATTCTGAATGTAAATATTAGCATTTTGTAACATTCTCTTCGCCATTATGAAAATTGTTTTTAGTCACAAGTTCACCCGTCAGCTTGTAAACTCTATGAGCGTTATTCTTTTTTGAAATTTCGCTCTTTGACTCTCTATTAAACTATTCAGGATACTGAAAACCCATCCACCCCTCAGACAATGGTTAACCCCCACTGTAAAAATAATCTACTTTTTATATTACCTTAAATTAGCCTTATGATAATTAAAAAAATGTTCAATTTGAGTCTCTTAAAAATATATTTAGTGGAAGATGGTAAATATTTATAGGAAGCACATACTCACACGACTCGATTACTACGACATTTTGGTCGATAGAAATCACAGAGTCAAGTATCTTATCATTGTTAAATGTTACATTATTAAATTGGTACAGATTAAAAAAATAATTAAATGTACATATAATATAAATATATTTGTTATACTTGTGAAATTCAAAAAACTTTTTCTGATATAAAATGAAAACTGTGTTTCTGGGTGGTTATATGATTTGAAATTCTAACATAAACATATTGTATATGTGACTACGGAGATGTGATCTTTGATGTACTGTGTCTACATACATATATACGTACGAGTATTTACAGGTAACCCTGCCCCAACTCTCATTTATATTCATAAACACGTTTGAACATTTGTTCCCGCATTGCACCGCAAAATAAACTAACACAACGTAAATTTCAAAAACATTGGTAAGCTAATCAAGTGAAACTGAAGAAAACTAGGTATTCAATATTTTAATTTGTCGCATTGTACTGAAATATTCACAACAGTAAATTATTAATTAAAATCTTTTATTCAATTTTATTAAGAACATGTTATTTGTTTCTCTTTTTAATATCTTACAAAAAAATATACCTCATCGCTGGCAGAATATGTAAAGTATGTTTTACGAACCCCCGCCTTTTACAAGACACTAGAAAACTTGCGGAAATGAATGGGCATCATATTCTTTGACGAACGCTCCACGCAACGTGTAATAACTTAATACTGCATCAATGGGGTCAATATTTATACATGCAAATTATTTACTTTATGAATGATTTCTATAATTAATTGTTTGATCCTAACGTATAAAAATTGTTATTCATGTGATAATGTAAAAAAATGTTTAAAGTTGTTAAGAGTCGTGTTACGAAAACATAAATTTTATTTCCAAAAAGAACGTAACATTTTGAATGTATACAGTTTGATTACAATAGAATTCACGAAAATATAACTATTGTAAATTATTTGACCCAAGTTAACATAATTCATATTATAATACAATTTGATAAGTACACTAAAGTCTATACACACACAATGTAAGTAGGAATATCTGATATGTAATGTTAGAACAGTATAATATACCCTGGAGGGATTGAAATAATATGTTGTGTAATGTGGATGTGTAACTGGAGTATGTTTAAATATTCAAAATCTCTTTGTTACGATTGTATTCAAGTCAAATCTATTTATGTATGATACGAGTACAATACAGTCGCAGCCACGTCGTTACGCATACTCTATATACAGCGACTTGTATGAAAGTTGCACCCACGCCGGCACCTCAGAACATTAATCTGTTATTCTTTTTTTTTTTTTAAAAAAAAACACCAAATAAATCGATTCTGAAGTAGGTTTATTTCACATATGAGAGCGAGAGAATGAGAGCAGAAACTATTCCGTTGAAATCATCTTTTAGGCTTTAGCAAATAAACTGTGTGTTACTTTGAGTCGAACTCCTGTGTACAAGTGTTTACTCATGGAGATGGAGCGCACATCGAACCATTGGCTTACCGTACCTTACCGCCTCAACGTAATATTCTAATACCATGACCGTATGCATGTCTATACGGGCAGTCTTATTAAGAATGAAAATCATTTGAATAAATTTGCATACACTCTTCCCCGTATATGGAGAAATATTTCCGTCACGACTTAACTAAAACAAGTTATGCTACATAAATAACTATAGGTACCATAAACAGATTATTTCAAACATTCTTTACATTACAAACGGTTGGAATACATTTTACAATATGCCTTCTTGTTGTGGCTTATTATTAAGTTAAATAATGTCTACGAAAATATAAGTGCCTATCTATATAATATAAAATTAAATTAATAACTCTCATAACTATTTAATTATTTATTATGAAAAAACAACGTGATTCAAATAATATTTTGATATTAATACCCGAATTTTTAAAATGCATAACATGCATAGACAATATTCACACATATCGAGCCCAAACAAAGATATGAATCTTGTAGATACTATTGGTACTAACACGACGATATACATATATACAATGCACTATTTGAAGTACAATTTGTAAAAAGTCATTCTTCATTTTGCTCTTGCTGGGAAGCGAGCTCTTTTTTTTTTTTTTTTTGTTTTTTTTTTTTTAAAAAGATATATCTGGGTTTTGTTATAAACCCAAATACAACCTTATACACCTTTCACACTTAGCTAAAAGCTTGTGCCGTGAAAGGGGAGTTTGCCGGCACCTGGGATCGAACCACGGACCCCTTGTTCTGAAGGCCGAGACTCTACCTCCAGGCTACCGACGTACTCAATTATTATTCATATATATGGTATGAAGTAAGTGATAAGGTAAATTATAGGATATATATGTACATAAAAATACACAATACCGCAAAAATAGTATACATAATTTGATAAAAAATCGACTATCTATATCAATCATTCACAATAGTTTTACAAGTATTATTGAAAAGTTTGCAAAAAATATATCCGTTTATAGTATAAACTTTTATATTGGTGTTTGCGCAACTCAATCATGTATTTAAAATGTAGCTTCACGTTGTTAACTTCGAGTAGGTAGGTATATGTATGATATTATTGTATTCTTTAAATGTTCGGAACTCATTGATTTGATAGGCTCCAATGTCAGATATCTGTCAAATATAGTTTTCTGCGGAGGAAAATTGTTGCTACAATAATATTGTTTGGATTTTTTGGCGAAATATTCTTTTTCTTTTTTTATTTGCAAAAGTAAAATAAAACCAGCTAAAATAAAATTTAACTCGAATATACTGGTAGATCGCAATAAGGTAGATTCATTAAGTATAAATTTAAAAAATAGTAGATAAACTAATTGAAACTCTAGCACCATAATATGCTCACTTCAAAACACGAGATTTTCTCTTTTTGAAGTTGAGTCATTGAAAAATAATGTTTTATTTATATGTATTTGTTAACTATGTAAATATGTTTTAAGAAAAATATAAATAAAGAAATAAATAAATGAATAAAAATAATCAACAGCAACCGTCAAGCGTCAAAATTTCATCGCACTACTTGCGATCTTTCGCAACCGGAAGTAGCTTGAGCGCGCAGGCCATTATCTTTAGTGTGGACATGTAAAAAAATAATTCTACATATGGCAACAATTTCGTGAATATTACTTTTCTATGAAATCTCACATTCGACAACAGTGGGGCCTACCATCTCATATAGTTTCAAATGTTCATTATTATTTAGAGCTTTATGGATAATATCAATATGCTATATGAAATATAATATTATACAGGTGTGTGAATGAGAGAATTCTATAATATTAGTATTTGTATGAATATAAAAATTGAGTAGAGTTAGCGTGAGGTGATGTTATTTTATTGCGGAAGGCAATAAAGACAGAACTGTTTTAAATTTTCAAATTTGAAAAGTTATTGTGTGGTTTCATAGCTAATGCCATATTTTCAGTTTTATATTTTTATGTGAGTATGAGTTTGCTGCAGTGGAAATAATAAAATCGGAATGAAGCTGAAATCAGTTTGATGTATTTATCTGTGAAATGGGTTATCTACAACGAAAGAGGTACTCAGGTACTTCCGAGTATATCAAATCAGATGGTCTCTTTCCATGAACTTCCCGATTTTGTTATCATATGAGCGGTATGTTGTGAAAGAGTTTAATCAGACCAATTAGCAACTTCTACTACTATACTACTATACCATCACGGCATATCCCACAAGTGGTGTAGCCAGCAGATCAGTTGCATGTAAGAAACATGCAAACTGTCCTCTTCTTGCCAATATAAAATCAAGACATTCAGGATGGGTGGCAAACCTCATCGCTGAATTTAGTGGGTGAATAAAGCATTTTTGGTGAATTATCATGGGGAATTCTTAAAACATCATCCAGCCAGAATCATAATCTCTCCCGTATCACAGAGACTGCAGATCTTTTCAAAGAATAATATTTCTGAATAAAAGAGAAAAAAAAAACAGCAATTCTTAAATATAATATGTATTAAATATTAGTTATAACATGCAAACAAAGTTCTCTACTACACATACATACACAAGTATAGAATGTTCGCGTCGCGATAGATCAGCCGAAATAGGGTGATAGAAGAACTCAATGTACATCAAAACGATTACCCATATATTTGACTAATAATGAACAGTTTTAAGTTTTTTTAGACTTTATTTAAAAGATAAATCACAATCGGCATAGAAAAATATATTGATTGTATACATTGTCAACTTGATTAGTTAAATGAATATTAGATGACTACTAATACTAATAACATTCCATCCTGTCGCTACAAGCGACTAAGTTTGTGAACACAATTCACACTTAATATTTTATATGTACCTAAACATAAATTCAACCATTTACTTATATAATACATAATTTATTAAATACATACATTTCTTATTATATTTCCACAAAGATGTTGAGTATAAAAATACTCTTAAATCAACGCTTTATTTTGAAAGGTGGTAACGCTATTACCTGACGAAAATGGTTTAAGTCATAAAATAAAATGAATCAATCTTTACAACCGTAATAAACAAAATCAAAATAAAAAAAGAAACGAGATTAATGAACACTATATTAAAAAAATACGATCATCACGAGATATACCTATTGGTAGATGTAATAAGTATTATCTCTTTTAAAATAATTGTATTAATGACGATTTTATTCGGGACCGCAACTATATCGAATAACATATTGATTAGTTGAAATAAATATCATTCCCACAATTCATACTGCCCATGTTAAATTTCAATCTCGATCTTGATCCCTTATAACATGTGTAAGGTATTGTGTTAGCTGAAAGAAATAGCGCCTTTGCAATAAACTCGCATTTTCTAAACTGATAACATTCGATGTGTTTCCCAATTTATAATGTTGAGTATATAGTTGAGCACATATAATAGAGCACATTGAACAGGAGAGCATGCATGAGGAATTGTATGACAGTGACGGAAGCGAAAGATGTATGCAAAGATAGAAGGAAGTGGCGCTCGATCCTTTCTGCCTACCCCGCGAGGAAAGCGGCGTGATGGTATGTATGTATGTGTATGTATGAGTATATAGTTCTTTGTATTCAATTTACAATTAATTATTATGTAATATGTAAAGAAGACGGAAAATGCATGCCACTGTATAGATTAAAAAAAACATTTCTGAGATATAATACCTACTTCCTATCTGCAAAAGATTCCACGAGAGACACATTGACGATTATTTTCATATGAATAAATCATAATTATTACGTTATGTGTGTACGTGTTTACCCGTTAATGATTATTTGAAGAATTAGCAACATGGCTCCCACCACAACGCTGTTAAAGTTTCACTTGTGGCGGATGTACACCGTCTAATGTAGGAGTGAAAGTTTGTGCATGGATTTATCTCACCCCAAACATATTTTGTGAAAACTCATTTGTAATAACTGGATTAGGTAAATCATTGTTTAGACTTACAAACACGCGCAGTAAGAGGAATAAAGTGATATTATATTATATATATATATAATCAAAACACGTGAATGTCTACGGAAAACAAACTTTTTATGTACCTACCTTTCACACTTATATTGCCAACTTCTTTTGGTTTTAATACTATGATATTGCAGGAATTTTTGCTAATTTGTACGAGATGAGATTTATTATAAAATACGACTTATTATCATATCAATACATCACAAGGTATCATAGCATGTGGTATTTAATGTGACTTCAGGGATCATTAAAAGGGACCATTACATAAAACTAGGTACTCTGATATTGTTTCGCGTATGCAATGTATTTTTTAAGTATCCTTTATATTCTTACTGCTTTCTCCGTTTCGTTTCTAAGAATAAAATTGATATAGTAGGTACATGTTCGTGAAATGAACATTCTTCTCATCGCTAGAAATAAAATAAATATATGTACTGAAATCTGTGAATGGAAAGGTGACGCAAACTTATTATTGAAAAGAAAACTTCAATAAAACTTTTAATGAAAACTGTCAGCTGGTATTCTATGACTTCTATCACAATAGGCAGAACAAAGACCAATAACAATATTACTGCAGTGATTATAAATAGGTACCTACCTATACTTTATAAATATAAAACCTGAACAAGTTAAATTTCATTAGAAACAGGAAATAGAAAGTGTTGTGCGCGAAATAAATTGTAAGGAAGTGGGTACTCGGTAAAGTTTCCGGCAATGAAAAGGTCTTTCATATACTTAAGACATTTAAAATCTTCGGTGCAGCGTTGAGGTATGTCGCCCATCCTGAATATGTTTACTTTAACTGACGCCAAGAGGATGACTTGCAGTGCGTTCGCTGATATCCCTACTCATGGATAATGTTGTGATGGTATTGAATGAATAATTTTAAAAATGTATACAGATGTATTTGAAAGGACTATTTATTAGTTTTATGTTTTAGTGCAAGGGAGCAAGTATTTTTTATACAATGTGTTCAATAATCAATAGAGCTTGAGTGTTCACATCTCAGTTAAGTGTCATCAAATCCCAAAATGAGTACCATGGAGATATATAGCACAGAGTGACACGAGTACGAATATACGAGTATACGAACATGACATATCTATAATACATAAGTAGGTGCTTATAACCAGAGATGTGCAAAATACTTTCAAAAAAGTATTTAAATACAAAATACAAATACTTTTGAATTTTTGTATTTCAAATACAGAATACTAAATACATTTTCAAAATGGTATTTAAGTACAAAATACAAAATACGTATTTTCAAAATACTTTTTAAAAATACTTATTTAAAATACTTTTTACAAATAGTCGAACAAGGTGTAAGACAGGGGTATTCAATATTTCCAGCACTCATTAACTGTTATATACCGTGAGCCATTGATGAATTGATAGAAGTAATGAAGAACTGGACAAGAGTATAGATAAATGGAGAAAGGCTTGACATGATTCGATATAGCATTGCATGCAGACAATGAAGATGAGTTGAATAAAGCCTTAGGAAGAACTGTCAAAATACAACATAAAAATAAATAAAGACAAAACAAAATTTATGGTTGTTCAAAGAGATTATACTATACTATACTATACTATACTATACCCTCACGCCGTATCCCAAGTGGGGTAGGCAGAGAGAACGGAACGCCACACAGATCTATCTTTACACACTTCCTTCGCTTCCTCCACATTCATACAGTTTCTCATACACGCACGTCGATTCCTCTTACTCAACACGCGGCCGTCCTTAAGAATTTGATCCACGTGATCAAGCCACGTGGTTCTCGGACGTCCGCGCTTCCTCACACCTTTTCTTTCAGACAAGTATATCCTCTTTGTCATTCTTACTTCGTTCATTCGTTCAACGTGTCCAAACCACCGTAGTTTATTCACGCGCATTCTGTCCACAACACTCTTCTTGCATCCGCTCATTCTTCTAATATCCTCATTCTTCACTCTATCACGCAGCGTTTTACCAACCATTCTTCTCAACGATCGCATCTCCACTGCATTTATTCCACTTTCGTCCTTCTTCAGCCACGTCCATGTCTCGCTTGCATACGTAAGTGACGGTACCAGAATGGTATTGTGCACCAGCATTTTAGCCATGTTCGACACATTGTCATTGCTGACAATGGGTCGAAGTGCACCGTTCACTCTAGCACCGGCCACTTTCCTTCTTTCAATGTCCCTATCGCATCTTCCATCCCTCGCAAACATACTTCCCAAATATACATACTCACTTACTTGCTCCAAACATTCGTCACCAACTTTGATCTCGCAAATCGTTTTTTCATCCTCTCTTTCAAACACTAGAACTTTCGTCTTCATAACATTCATTTTCAAACCATTCAAATTGCAACTATCATACACACACGTAACAATCTCTTGTAAGTCCCTTTCACTCTCAGCCATTAACACCAAATCATCTGCGTACATCAATGCATTCACCCGAAACCCATTCAGCTCGACACCAACATCCATCTCTTTCACAGGTCGCATACAGTGGTCGAAGAATAGGTTGAACAGCCACGGAGACATGACACAACCTTGCTTCACTCCCTTGGTGAGGACAAACCACTCCGAGAGAGTGTTATTTACCCTCACGCAAGCGGAGCTTCCCACGTAAAGTGAAGAGATTGCGCGTATCAACCGGCTGCTCACCCCATACTCCGACAACACGCGCCACAACCTTTCCCGGTCCACTCGATCATATGCTTTCTCCAAGTCCACGAACGCACAAAAAAGCCTCTGGTGTTTACCCAGAAACTTCTCTATAACCATTCGCAGGGAGAAGATCTGATCGGTGCACCCTCTGCCATTCAAAAACGC
The DNA here is from genome assembly GCA_947579605.1 of Athripsodes cinereus. Lineage (NCBI taxonomy): Eukaryota > Metazoa > Arthropoda > Insecta > Trichoptera > Leptoceridae > Athripsodes > Athripsodes cinereus. The sequence continues at coordinate 8,291,215 of OX388308.1, read as the reverse complement.
TCCTTGTGCATCCCATATCTTACACTCAGTTATCTTTCGTACTCTCTCAATCAAAATTCTACCATACAATTTCCCTATTGAGCTCAGCAAGCTAATAGCCCGATAACTCCCGCATTCAAGTCTAGAGCCTTTCCCTTTGTACAGGGGGCAGATGATAGCCCTCCTCCAATCCTCTGGTGTGACGCCTTCTCTCCAACAATCGTTGAAAAGCTCCAAGCACCACGCGAGAGCCCCCGGTCCACCAGACTTGAAAGAGATAAGGCGACTGCGAAAATTGTCATAAATGGAGTGAGTACTAAGCAGGTTAGAGAATTCCTGAACTTCGGCTGCAGAATAAATCAGGATGGTACTCCGGATCTGAAATCGTATGGACTACTCTAACATCATATTTTATACAGGGCTGCTCCAGACCCTTCTTGATCGTCTTCAGGTGGTTTTTAATGTTGCCTCTGAATCATTTACAGAGAGAATCAGAGCTGCCACATCACTTCATTACTAAGAAGTCTACACTAGCTGAGTGTCTCAGAGAGTGGTATTTAAACTGTGTCTCACTAACAAGGTAGCACACCACCCACTGAGCTGTTCCGCTGACAAAAAAATTGAGGCGAAGAAGACTATGCTCAGCTTCTTATGCCGTGAACAAACTCGTAGAATTCAATATTGCAAAAAACCTCTATATTTGCAGAAAGGAGAACCAGAGTCGCAGCGCCAACTGCCTGGAACAGATTGCCTGCAGACAAAGTTGAAAACGCTACAGTTCAGAAGAAATCACAGCGCCCTTGGAATGGTCATGGATCATTAAACGGCGTCATGTATAATTAGTTCAATCATCATTATTATGTGTGTATATCTCAAATATGGAGTAGGTACTCTAATGGAAACGTTGTATTCGTAATTCAACAAATTGACAAAAAAAGCTTGCAATATCAATTATATCATATTATCAATTAATGGCAGAATTTTGTTTCAAACAAATAAAAAGGTATTTTGTAAAAGTATTTTGTGTAAAATACAAAATACTCAAAAAAAGTATTTCAAATAAAATACAAAATACTTTTTACGAAAAGGTATTTGAAATACAAAATGAAAATACGTATTTTGCATTTTGTACTTGTATTTTAAGTACTTTTATTTCAAATACGTCACATCTCTGCTTATAACCTACGCACAGGGTATCAGTACCTAGCAATAACTGTAATAAAACATGGTTTTACGTTTACTTATGTATTTCAAACACACTACTTGACTTTGTGAGCTATGATATGTAAACTTTCTGATTTATTGAATGTAAAACTACTCCACCATCACGACATTGCATAGCATGAGTGTGTATGTGAAATCTTTGGAATCATCGAAAGCTTAGATGTATCTATATATGTTTCAATTAAAGCATTTTTTTTAACAAAGTAACATTAATTTTAATTCAAAAAAAGAAACATTTTATTTTCCACTCTAAACATTCGAAAAATTATTATTTTATATTTACAATTCATTATTTAATTATTGAAACATAAAATTGATTACAATTAATGCTTATTCACAAAAGAAAATTTATGTTTTGTTAAATAAGACGAATGATTTACGATTTTCGATGGACTGAAGAAGAAATACGAAATTGAGATAGTGAAAGCCACTCTCAACAATATAAGACCATTTTTCTGTAATGATAATCTCAGTTTGAAATTGAGACAAATAATGGTAAAGTGTTGTACGGTGTTGAAACACGGACCCTCAAAGTTGTCTCAGTGAATCGACTGGAGGCTTTTAAAATGTGGCTCCATTGCAGGATATTGTGTATAGCGTGGACTGATATAGTTACTAACGTAAAAGTTTTACAAATACCAAACACGGATAAAAAATTGCTGTCAGTGATTTAAAAGGGAATATCGGTTTATTTAGGACACCATTTATTTACGTATAATCTGCTATACTGTATTAATCATAAAAGATAAAAAACGGAGATCTTGTGTGGGAAGAAAGCGAATGTCAAGTGCGGAGGAACTACTCCAGCTGGCACAGGACAGAGGCTGACACCAGGGTGATAGCCGACGTTGGAAGACCTAATTTGGCATTCAAACAAGAAGAAGAAGATGGTCTGGAAGATTCATTTATTTATTTATTCTTCACTGTACATTGATTTCAATTTTGTAGAGAAATACATTCAAATTAAATAAAATCAATAAACAGAGAGCGAGTTTATCGTAAAGGCGTGATCTCTTCCAACTAGCCCAAATTGTGTAATAAGTATATTGTTTTAATGAAAATTATCTCAACATGGTACAATAGTAATGCCATAGGACGAGATAATTAAATTAAAACAAAATCACAGAGGTTTCTGAACCAACATGAAAATATTCTAATAAAAGGAGTTAGTTTTCTAATTTTGTTCATATTATAATGTTAAAGGTTGGAAGAATAACAATAAATACAATATTGTATAAAATATTTGAATTGATTTTAAATCACTACACGCGAGTAAAAATAATAGCTTGACAACCACTTATATAAAATCCTATCACCATTATCAGCGAATGCAGATAGTTACGACCACTAAAGAGATGTGCATGAATTATATTTCTATATCGCGAGAGTACATTCCAATATTTTGTCATGATAATCTGCGAACATATACACACAATATCAGTGCCGATGCAGTGATGTGCCAATGAAAATAGTATGAAGGAGACACTTACTCTGCAATAATTATATTACCACATACAATAATATTGATTCGTAATATATCAATTAGATTACGTATTGTTACTTTGTTATTGCTACTTTAAATCTGTTATCTGTAAATTAGATTTAATTGCGCTTATAACGTTATTTTATTTATCTAACATCACAATATTATTGCGGTAATATTGTTGGGTATAACATTATTGTCCATATGATAGATACAAGTTTGTTTCCTGTTTCCAAATTAAAAAAAACAATATTTTATTACTATTAAAAAGTACCACTAAATTATTTTCCTTTTTGTTGTTTTGGGGTTGTGATTTCATTGGACTCACATATTTATTCCAGAGATTCATGTAAGTACATTCGTATATATCTAACGCCAAAAGCTTGCATTATGTAGGTACCTACTCCATATTATATTGTACCCATTGAGGATTCACAATAACAGGGTATTTGATTATACGAAATGGTATTTGATAATTAATACATCACGGTGCTATTTATGTTGACAAAATATTTATTTATTTATTTATTTCAATTTTTTACAGGATACATTCAGTTGATACAAAATATACAATGGTCTATAACATATTTAGCAATAAGCAAACCAGTGAAGATCCCTATATTACCCTTATGTGCTCCACAAAACATACGTAATTAAACACAACAGAAAAAATCAACAAACAACAATTACAATAGAATAGAGTAAATTGTGTTAAGAAAATTAATAGAATAGAATAGAATTATGTACTAGTATACAAAAAGTCGACCATAATTTCATAAAACCCTCAGTTTTAAAACAAGTCTAAGATTGTACTAGTCAAGGTTGCATGCAGGCATATGTCGGTGAAATATTTACACGTATGTGTTCTAGAACAAAAATATTATGAATTATTCAGTACGAATAGCTATGGCCCAAGATATCTATGTAGTGTATTGTGCATATGTATAGGTACCTGTCCTATGTATGACAATTGATTTTTAGATAGGTAGGTAGATACAAGAACGAGCAGAGAATGGTGATGCAGATTGGTGTGAGAAGGTAGGCGGCTGTTTGAGATGTGATACGATATGGAGCATTGATTCGGTATTCTATATAAATATTGTATGGGAATATTATGTAGATATCTACCTAAAAACGGATGTTAGAGAGTTAAGAAGGTTTTTTGAAAGCAATGTTTAGACATACTCGTACTTACATAGATACTTGTATGTACTTACCAGCCTACATTACTCACAATGCCTAGAGGAGTTGAGCACCTTAAGTAATAAGTAGGTATGTCAGCTTAAAAGAGGAAATCTTTTAGGAGCGATGAATATTTGGTCCATGTTTCATACGTAAAGTAATAAATATACATACATGTTAATACATTCACAGAAATTCTATGAATTTATTCAAGATATGATTCACACCATCAAAAATGAAAGACATCAGATAATGCGAAGGTCGATATGCCATTTGGAACATTTTAAACAATGTTCATCATAGTAGGTAATTTAACAATTCACTTTTCAGATTAAAACAAAAATAACTCTCTACTATGCTCAGTACGTAATATAAGTTGTTGTTAGTAGGAAATTAACAAGACTTCCAAATGGTAACTCTTGTTGATGAGAAAGGTTAAGAAGAGATAAAGTGAGTTGTAATATGAATAAATAAGGAAAGGAAGCAAGGCTCTCACAGCACAACTAAGAGGTACGTATAAAATAATATTATACAAATAAGTATTATTTATTAAAATATCAAGAGAGTATTAAGTGTTCCGACGCGGAACACTTAATACTCACTTCTTCGATATGGCGATGGCGATAGTGTAGATACATAAAAACTTAAACATAAAACATTCTTAAAAGAGTATCAAATCTAAAAGTTGGTTCATGCACTGTGTTTTCTCCAGGAATTGTGAAGTAACTGCCAGCTGCAGCTGATGATGAATGATATTTCATCGAATCGTCGTGATGAGCCCTCTGCCAGTAGGCATGGCGATGGTACACAACTGTAGGTCACCCAGAAACCTATCTCAAAATAATATAATAAACTTCGATACTCGACTCTACCTTCTACAAATTTAAAACGTTAGAAGTATTGGCGTAGGTGTGCCTACCGATCATACGTATGTGAGGGTGTTATAGTCTGCAGGGCTACTCTTGTCAAAACTAAACACGATCTTAATCTAGTCTTGATCTTGATCATACGACGCACGAAGTGACTATTGGCCAAAAATACACGCAAACCGATCTTGCGTTAGCGGTAACACGGTGTTTTTGACCATAGTCCCTTCGTGTGTCGTATGATCAAGATCAAGACTAGATTAAGATCGTGCTTAGTTTTGTCGAGAGTAGCCCTGCTGTACGCGACAAACTTCGCGCTCTCTACGTTGATTTTGTGTGTTGAGAGCGCGAAGTTAGTCGCGTACAGGCTATAGTACACGTTGACAAGGAAAGAAACCTTCATAAATACTCGTAATGTTTAAATAAAGTAGCTTTATTCGAGGAGAAGGTACATGAATTAAGATTTCAGTTGCAAATGGGAACTTTTATGTACCTCTATACAGCAGTGAAATGAGGTGGTTGTGGACTAGATTGAAGATCGCATGATAGAACTGCCTAATACTAGTGCCTATATTATGATATGTATTATTTAGCCAACATCAAAACCCGACAAGATATTATTTAACGGTCTGAGAATATTGACAGCTGAAGAGGAAAAAGTAAAATGAAGAAAAATATAATGTTATCGCGACAATCATTAGGATTTTATGATTCCTAGTCGTCACCAAGTGGGGGATCGTAATTATACGAGAAAGTTTTCTTCATGTACGCACTGAGAGGGGCTAGAGGAGAAAGGGCAGGACATCATTAATTGGAGACATCCTTTGTGAATACCTAGTTCTAAATGGAAATCGATAATAATAGTTATTTGAAAGAGAATCGACGATAAGGAAACCCTCCAATCATGTACTATCGGCAACATGACTAATTATTTCAGTACTTACCTATCTTATCTACTAAATAAAATATTTAGTGGGTACACAATAATTATTATATACTTCATTATTATATTATAATATATTATATTACACTGAAATGTATTGTACTTGTGTCACCATGTTGAAAATTGCTTTTATTTGAAATAAATATATATATATATATATACATATATATACAAATATAGTATTTGTTAGCCAAATTGACTGTAAGACCTTCTTCGGTTTATGGAAAAAATGTTGATTAATTTTTCATAAAATTTGTGAAATACTCATGTGAATATTATGGACTTTTCTTGATTTCCAAATCGAATCCAGTATTGGATTCCAGTCGAATGATTTCTGCGTAGAGTTACATATACCACAACGCCTATTAAGGGACCACCCTTAGAATAATAATAATAAATAATTATACGTAGAAGTATAAATTGCTCATTTTATAGGGCAATAGTTCAAGAATACTGTTGCAATGTAACTCAAACATAACTTCTTATCGGTCATAAAAGCTAAAGCAGTTACTTTGGCTAGAGCTTTAATCAATATTGTAGCTTCAAAAATTATAAGCTTTCGTATTTTAAAAATTTCATTTAAGCGCCAGTATTTAAGTGCTCATAAAAATTGCTAGTAAGTTAACTTTTCAACATTCAATTCTCATATTTTATTTATTATTGCAAAAGCTGAAAATAGCTAGTATTTAATGGTTCAGCATGTTGTGAATTTAACATTTTCTAATTCTAATTATTACTTAATTAGTTTAACCCTCTCACTACCAAATTAAATTGAAGAGTCCTGGGATCATTTTTTTAAATGAATATATGTAAATGAATAAGCAAAAAAAACGGTTTTTGGTGAAATAATTTTTTAATTACAGCTTACCGTTTTTAAGGGAGGCGATTTGTTTTTACAAGGATATCGGCAGTTTATTTTACTCACAAACATCATTAAAAAATATAAAACAATAAAATAAACCGGCCACGTGGTGCAACGGCTATCGCAGTCGACTTGCATCATCGAGGTCCTGGGTTCGATTCCCAGCTGGGTCGCGGAGTTTCGTAAAGAATTTTCGTAACCAGGGTTTGGAAGAGAACTGTCGCAGCAAAATTGAGACAGCACTGGTTGTCTGGAAGAAATTACGTAAGTGATAAGTCCGCCAGCTATACTGACATCTGTGTATAGAAAAGACTTATAAAGACTAAAAAATATGGAAAATATGGACGCATAAAATGATAGCCCCTATTTCAGTTTTCTAATCAAATGTAATAAATGTGGAAATTGTGGCAAAAAATAAAATAAAAGTTTGGAAATGATAATACACATCAAATAAGTGACTTCATCAGTAAAATTCTTATTCCACTTTATAACACCAAGCTTTTTTAATAATTTCCGCATAAAATATAAACAATTTTTAAACCAGACGATTTTTTATAAATTTCTTCATGTTCCCGTACGGGTACACGGGTAGCCAGAGGGTTAAGGATTTTCTTTAAAATTATCTGCGCATTGCAGATTGTATGAAATAAAGCGAACAAATTATCAACAAATCATCATGGCGGTCGCGGGAAGATGACAGTAAGGAAAATCAACCTTATTTTGGAAGTTTTAATACTTTCAATTCCACACGGAAAAAAACATGACGATATTAAATAATGCAATTTGATCTTTATACCGTATTATTGATAATCATTTCACGGATTTGATTAATTATAAAATACATTCAATGAAGATAAATGAAAGACCTATTATGAAATCGCATATAAAGGAAGATATTCAATCAATCAAGATAATTATCTGTTCGGATACAATACAGATATACCTGTACCTAATACAAACATACTACTGTATATAGGTATCCGGATAGGTACCCGGTGGTGGCTGAGGACGTAGATAATATTATCCTATCATTATAATATACATGTACACATACAATAAGTGGGTGTATTCTCTTCTAATACGGAGGACATGGGAAATCGCTTTAGGAGTAATGCAGGTAGGTGCCCGCGTCAATCAATGCCCAGTCATGTAGTAGGACGATTTAATGTACACACAACGACAGTAGGTATTCATGAGATTTACAGAAACGTGTATAATACCGCAATTACCGTTATTAAATTACATTGTGGATAAACTTATTTCTGCCAAATGAATTCATTGTTTACTGTTGGTAACATGATCAGTATTTTGCATTCAAAACTTTTATAATAGATTTGTATAGTTGTTAAACAACCGAATAAGTGCAATATTCATTATTTGCAGGAACAATGTCATATAATGCTATTATGAAAATGTTTTTGTATTGAATTTTCCACTAAATATATCTTATTATAGTGGTACTTCAACAGATAACAAATGAAACGTTAATGTTCATAAAGAGACATTTTTGAACTTGTAGTTTCTATGTGTCATTAATGATTTTTTGAGAAACTTCAGGAATTGGTAGCGTGAACGTTAAATTACGTTAAAAAAACCGTTACTCAATAAAATATCTCCTCTCCAACTAAGAATATTTTTCATTCAATTTATAGCGAATGAAACTTTACGAAGTACAAACTAAGCGAATTAACGAATAACTATTTAATAACTTTCAATTAACCGAATCGATTGAACTGAATGGACGAGGAAAGGATGACATAGAGGATATACTTATCTGAAAAAGGGAGTGGTGAGAAAGCACGGGTGTCCGAGAGCCACGTGGATTAAATCCTCAAGGACGGCCATGTATTGAGAAAGAAAAAGCAACATGGCGTGTGAGAAATTGTATGAATGTATAAGAAGCGATAGGAATATGTAAGAGTAGATCTATAATATGGCGTGTATATATCCCGTGGAGCACCCGGTAAAGAATTGGTCTCCCACTCTTCTCCATAAGTTTTCGAGTGTCCTGTAAAAGGCAGGTGTTCGAAAAAATAAGACATTTTACATCTTAAATTCGGCGATGAGGTTTGCCTCCCATCCTGAATGTCTTGATTTGATGTTGGCACGGAGAAGACAGCTTGCATGTTTTATATGCAGCTGGTCTGCTGGCTACCCCACTTGTGGGATATGCCGTGATGGTATAGTAGTAGTAGTATAGTATAATATGGCGATTGTATGAATGTATAAGAAGCGATAGGAATATGTAAGAGTAGATCTATAATATGGCGATTGTATGAATGTATAAGAAGCGATAGGAATATGTAAGAGTAGATCTATAATATGGCGATTGTATGAATGTATAAGAAGCGATAGGAATATGTAAGAGTAGATCTATAATATGGCGATTGTATGAATGTATAAGAAGCGATAGGAATATGTAAGAGTAGATCTATAATATGGCGATTGTATGAATGTATAAGAAGCGATAGGAATATGTAAGAGTAGATCTATAATATGGCGATTGTATGAATGTATAAGAAGCGATAGGAATATGTAAGAGTAGATCTATAATATGGCTATTGATTCTTTCTGCCTAACTCGGCGTGAAGATGTACTATAGGTGTATTGCCAGCATGCTACGTGTATTGTATTTTAGCTCAATATTAATATCTTGATTTTTACGGTGTTGTTGATTTGAATCTAATGTATAGAATATATATTGTATAAATATGTGCGCGTTGCACACTGGAACTAGTTATTCGAAAGAATATGTACAAAGAAATAGGCAGATAATTGACTCACATCACAATATTCTAGGAATTACTAAATGTACATATTATGACCTTAAGCAACAATCATGGTTAATTTTCCATGAACATTACTAGCATGTCTACTGAGGCAAATGAAACACCAATATTTTACGAAAGTTAGTATGGTAAATTTATGAAATAATATTTTATAAAGTATCATCATTATTATCTTCTTGATCTACATAAAAGCCAGAATGTATAAATATACAGTATGAATGTATATGTAAAATCGTAACAACTGTATATAACGTTCGGAATAATGAATTTAAGATTAAATAGAATACTTAGATACATAGTAGAAGAGATAAGAAGGAAAGATTATTATGTACCTTCTTATTTATTAACAGTTTAACAAGGAGCTAGTAAACTCACTCTGGTATATAATTTTATATGTAGGTATAGTATCTGAATAGGTTGTATTGCGAAATAAATTCATCCCTTTGCTATCGATATTCTTCTTACTTCCTTTCGAAAACAAAAAAAAGGTATTAGATCAACTGACTAAGAAAATAAAGTTTATCGGTTTAACAGTACTATATCAAAACATAAACAAAAATGTCTACTCGTAAATATGTAAATTAGTAAAAGAAATAGGTGGATGGCGTAATCATCGTATTAATTTGCAATAGATTCCTGTCACTTATTTCTTCATAAAAATATTATCCGATAATTTGATGTCATGTTTATTTTGCGAAGATTTCCTATATTTAACAGTATAAAATTACGCCGCAGTGGGCTAAGCAGAGAGGACGAAATGCTTCGCAGCTCTATTCCTACATACTTCTTTCGTTTCCTCTATATTCGTTCAATTTCCCAGACACGCACGCCAAGTTCTTAAGAATTTGATCAAGACGCCTAGTTCTCGGACGTGCTTTCCCATTCATTAAACTATGTTAATAGTAATACTCGATTCATATAATCAGTAAATAATTATTATTGTGAACACAAAGTAGGTACATAAGAATAATAATTATTATTATGTAAACATGAAAATATTTGAAAGAACTTCAAAACGCAGACAGAAACTCTATACAAATATAGGCAGGTAGATACAATATAACGGCCGCTACAAAGCTGAAGGGTGAGAACAATAATAATTGTGTAAGTTCCGTATGTACGAGTACTCCCCATGCTTAGTACAAGCATGTGTAGAAGTTCTCACGTTAACGGCGGTAGGTACATATTTCAATTTGTGAGGGCCGCCAAACATGAGTACAGAAGCTTCTGCGCGCTGCGGTGCTATATCGGTAATGCATTATCTCTCTATTTTATAATAATAATAATATGTAGGTAGGTACTTACTCTCCGTAATGTATCATAATTGTGTTGCTTTGCAAAGTATGAAAAATATCATCATATACCTACTACATGTAAGCACGGCTTTTGATCGAAAGTTCATAAGGATCTTTTTAAAGATAAATCTGGGTTTGTAATAAACACCTCCGATCACCCTCACACTAAACTAAGTATTTACGTTCCATAATGTATTACGTAGGTAGCAGTGCCACCTATACAGTATCTTCATACTATGTTTGATAATGATGCTATCATAATATGTATATCTGTCCATGTAATAAATTATTCTTTAAGGATGAAGTATTTTCATAACTTTTGCATTTCATCGTCGGTAATAAATCATTTTGAGCAATGTATTTAAAAAATCGCCCGTAAAATGAAAATATATTTATTTACTAAGTACTAAATACGGTCAACGCAAGTTTTTATAAATATTATCGACACCCACATTATTATTATTTATTTTCCATGATACAAAAATATTATCGCATGAGTTTCGACTGAAATTCAAACAAAGAACTGTTTATAACGAAAATGTCAAAAGTCACACGGAGTCCGATAAAGCACAATATGCGTGTAGTGCTACGTCCAGAAACTCTCCATCATATGTGAAGAGTATCCATCATCTCAGTGTACAGGAAATAATAGCTAAGAAAACAAAAAACGATAGATCAATTGTGTACCAACAAAGATATTCCAGCGATATTTCTTATTCTGGCAAAATTATTAGTAGGTTGTAATTAGTGTGTCTGCTTTCCCATTTGGCATATTTTTGATAGACCTCAAAGGATACATTTTGAATGAAATTAATATGAAATTCTTGTGTCTGAATAAGTTTACTTTTTTACAATTAAAGTGTTTTTAGCATTGTAGGTACTTCATATTTAATTAGATCGTCAAAAAAAGTTTAATGTCAATTTTATATTACGTTCATAACTACTGACAGTATAAAATCATCTTAAATATATGAAGTCTTTCTTCAGTTACTTTTTTTCTGTTATAAAGATACTTTTTTAATAATATCAGTTCGTTGGTTTGATACAATTGTGCATCGATCTCATAAATTGGACTGATTAAGTAAACTAGTAAATATGTCAATACTGTTTTTTTTATTACTAGTAGGTATCAACATCGAGAGTAGACTTTTTTACATCGGGTCCAGGTACTATATTTTTACTAAATGTTAGAAGCTTATAATAATATTTGGTCAAAAAATGCACCATTTTTATAAATTTTCTGCATGTTGATATAAGATTAACAACTTAAATAAATTAAAAAGAAAATAATAAGACTGCAAACCAATATATTCATCTTAAAATATAACATTATTTTCTACGAGAGTATGCAGCGTGCATTAATGCATATAAATCATTTATTAAAAATCGTTTATTAATAAGACTATGTATGAGAATGCGGCGCATTTATTTCGGTAGGTAGGTAGGTACCTATAACATTTGTACCACCATATCTGCGTGGGCCACGCACTAAGTGTACCTGTGTATATTGTGCGAATAAATAGAGGTCTACGACTCCAGGGCCCGTAGTCAAAACACATTTAAGCGTTACGTTTTCGTTCAAACAAGACAAGGTTGCGAGAACGTCTCGATTTTCGTAGCTAAAATACACAAGTAGCTACGAAAAATGACACGTTCTCGCAACCTCGTCAACGTTTGAACGAAAACGAAACGAAAACGTAACGCTTAAATGTGTTTTGACTAGGCCTACTGAGATATCCGGGTGTGAGGTGGGTCTCTCTTCAATGGCACAAGTGTAAAATATCACTAACTATCCTTTCAATAAGCATGACGGAAAACACAAATACTGTATAAGATGCAATTGGGAGAAAAATATATATAATTAATTTTAGGGTATATTATTACAATGAACCATTTTATAAAGTTATATATTATATTATGTAAATTTAACAGACGAAACTATTATTATAGCGCTATTGTCCAAACTTATCCAGTAGAATAGGAAGAGGAGCCAAGATGTAGATGTTAAAAGAATTAACCAAAGCAATCATTACTTTGCGAAAGGTCAACTGGTTTGGTGCACGCAAAAATATTGTACGCAGTTTACTCCTCATTAATCCTTATTCAGAATCGCGTGAGAATAGCCAGTAAACCTTTACAATATTAACAAGTTTTTCATGTTGCAAACAGTTAATGTAGGTTCAACAGAAATTATTATTAGGTCTGTATAAGAACACTGCTTATACGACTAACTACAATATTATCGTATCGCATCAATACCTAGTGATAAGTGAGAACTTTAGTGTTTACGTGTATGAGTAGTCATGTTAATTATCTAAGACAACTTTAATGTCTTTTGAATTTCACACTGAGTATTTCGCAGTGATTCAATTTTGAAGTTTTGTAAACAATTCCAAAGTTAAAATAAAATCATTCGGGGGAATATTTGTGATAAATATTCGTAATATCTTGCTCCAACTGTGTTGTGAATGAGAATTTTTATATGTTTTTTGTGTATTGTATAACATGTGAGAGACTCACGCCGAGGATATATTTATACTACACTACTATACCATCACGGCATATTCCACAATTAGGGTAGCCAGCAGACCAGCTGCATGTAATAAATATGCAAGCTCTCTTCTCTGTGCCACCAAAAAAATGTGACATTCAGGACGGGTGGCAAACCTCACTGCTAAATTTGAGATGTAAAATGTCTTTATATTTTCGAACACGTACCTTTTACAGGACAGTCGAATACTTACGGAAAAGAGCGGGAGCACAATTCTTTGCCGAGTGGTCCACGAATCAAGATGTATTAATGAATAAAAAAATACATTGGAATATTTTTAGGTACTTGTTATAATAAATTATGAACGACGCATGTTTATTATGAAACTAAGGTACAGATTGTTGGAAGCAAATATTGATTGATTATCGCTACACTTAAGATAATGTAAGTAATGCAAACGACTTTAATTTTATTTCTCTCTTGGGGCATTACAATAATAAATACTTAATCTGCCTAAGAGAAATATTTTATGGCCATTTAAATTTATTGTTTTCCCTTTTGCCAATAAGGCCTTAAAGGTATTTCAATTTGTAAATTTCTATTACATTTATTATCCCTGTAATGTTTAAATATAGACAACATGCAGGTAGGTTTGTTAAACATAATATGTAAATTCGATTTAAGTACTTAGATCATTATATAATGTATGAACAGCTATTAATATAAAAAATTATAGGTATATGAATACTACACACTGTCTCACAAAGTAATTATATTTATCTATTCATTATTTATTAGATATTGATCATAATAAACACAATTTTATAGAGAAATGTATTCAAAATAAATACATCAATATAATTATGGAGTGCGAGTTAATCTCTTAAGCGCGATCTCTTACAATTCACTTTAATATTATGTTGGTGGTATATTTAAACCATCATAAACAATTTAAATCCCTATAACTACTAGAGAACATTAAAAATAACTAAAAAATGACAAAGTATTGAATATAATAGAGAAACAATAGTAAAATGTACAGTTACCAAAATAAACTCACACACTGAAGTGATACACAAAGCATATCCATCCTACAGGGTGTTCCAGAAAGACATAGAGTCGTTCTTGAAATGTTTTCCCTCTTTTATGGTGAAACACGTATTTGGCTTTGAACTCCTGATCAATAGGCAGGTAAATGGGATAATATGGATCTGGCACCCCCCTCGGAGCATCACTAGCGCCATTCGTTAGATCTTCTATGGAATAAAATTAAATAATTAGCAACATCTTATCCGCACTTCAGGAGACAGTTTAGAATAATCGATAATTTTTTTTTTTTAAATATAGATAATATTTGGAAATATAGAAATAACGGATATATGAAATTTAAGAAAATAAATTCCAAAGATAATAAGTAGGTGACATAATGCATTTGAGAAATATTACAAGAATGGTTGAGACAAGAAAATGTGTTGCAGAGAATTTACTCGTAAATCTTAAATCTTCATTACACTTGTATATATAGTGACCAGACCAGAATAATCAACATTACATACTTAATATTATTATTTGATAGGTATCAGTTTACACATACCTACATCTAAATTAACATTTGTAATGTTAAAACATCTTTTTTTATATATAATAAATACGACAAAAAAAAGGAATGACATAATTACAAAAAAAAAGTTATTTTAAAACACCGACATGAAATAGGGGACGAGTTGAAAAAACATTTTTCAGAAAGAAATTTTAATTATTCCTTTGATACATAAGAGAATTATTTTAATGGATGTACATTACTTGGTGAATAAATTTGATAAGAAGCGGAACAACCTCGATGTATACTTAGATACTTATTATTATGGGGTATAATAATAATTGGAATACACGGAATATAAAGCAGTAGGTATATTCACTAACTTAACCTTATAATATTATGTTTCATGTACAGTACACAAAATGTAGTTTCATATTATGTACATATTAATACAAATATTATTATAAGCATTAGTACATAATGCATACTAAACCATATAAGGTGAGAGTTTTCTCTTCATTGTGTATATGTATTAGTGAAATATTGAAATATACTCATACAATAAGGAAGTAAAAAAATCACGAAACTTTTTTTACATTTTTGAAATGAGATAATGGTGGTGTAATGTATAGATTACAGATATGAATGTTTTTTTAAATGAAATTATGGTGTTATAATGTATAGATCACCGACATGAATGATTTTTCAGAACTACACCGACATATGGATATATAGGTACCTACATATTTTCAAAATAAAAGTTTGTTACATTAAAGAAAAGAAAAACACTTAGTGTTGGGTTGTTTGTCTTTTTGTTTGAAGGAAGATAGAAGTTGTTAACCTGAATCGTTGACATACCCGGATCATCCACAGCACCGTCTCCATCCAGATCTTCGATACCTCTCTTCACTGGTTTTCTATTACCTATATTCGTCTCCCTCGGAGCTCGCCCTCCTCTCTGTGATCGTAAAGGAGTAGGAACTCTTTTGTGGTGTGCTTCTCCAAAGCGAGGACCTTCTCGAAGGCGGCGAAAAAATTGAAAACGGCTTCTGTAGATGGAAAAAATTGGAAAATATGTTAGATTAATGTAATTGTAATTCATTATTGTGGAAAATTGGGATTACGTAAATTTTTGTAAAATATTAATCATCGAATTATACATAAACTACTTCTTTCTTTTCGTAACAAAATATCGTAATCACATTGTTTATGTTTGTTTTGGCCAGAGGTCCTGGAAGCAGCGGTGGACAGGGATCTCTGGAGGAGGTAACTAGGCGCAATGGGCCCCCGACCCAACTAGGACAAGGGGAAGAAGATGTATGTATGTATGTTCATAGTTTATAAAAAATATTTGCATTTTTTCATTAATAATTTTAATCCCTGTTGAACCATTGCTGTTTCTGAAACTACTGAAGGACCAAGTAAGCTTTATTATTGAGTTTATAATAATTCATCTTTTATAAGACGATTAGCGCTAAGTTCAATAGAGGGAGCTAGGAACTTATAACAAAATAACAGCAAATGGTAAGAGTTATCCGTTAACGTAAGTTAAAAATTACAATATATTTGAAAGGTATGTACAAGTACATATTAGTGATGTTACGAATGTGTGATTTTGGATATTCGCGAACGCGAATATTTGTTGCCGACATAGCGAATATTGACTTGCTTAGATTTCTACAATATTGCTCAATCATTAAAATTTCTACCCCCCCGTCGCCGAATTTTCAAAATGGTATAGGAATTTAAAATATTTCAAAACTCCTCGGTTTTCTTAAAGAATATTTTCTTGCAGTACCTTTTTCTACAATGTACCGGGTAATTATCCGGTACAATTACAGAATATCCGATACTTTATTAGGTACCGAAAAAATATTCGCAAAACATTCGTATATTTTTTTGCGAATACTTTGAAATATGCGAATATTCGCGAATGCGTGTGTACATCACTAGTACATATTACTATTATGAACAATATGTTCCTACGTCGATTATCTCTTGTGAGTGATATTGAATGTACAAAATAAACATCATGTATGTAGCTATAAGCATTCTTATAAAGTGGTTTGTATCTATATTATCATCTGGTGGTACCTACTTATAAAGAACCAATTCCAATACCTTAGTAGGGTACACGTACACTATGAGGGGCTACATCTGACGTCAACATTGCGTCATCTTAGACTATAACCTTATCTCGTAACCCAGAAACGTTGTATAAGAGAGCCTCGAGACATCCAAATGTCATACAAAAGTGAAAGTTAAATGATTTTGCACACCCTCAGTTAGATTTTCAGCTTAGCGAAGACCTCAGAATATTTTTGGTAATAGGTATAAATGGAAAGAATTTACTCCCTTTAATTGTTTTTCACCAAATGTATTTAGTTCTTCAATGGCATAATCAGCCCTAGTTGGCTAGGTTGCCTAAATAAAAAAAAAACTCACATCATCCCTCCGTGGCAAACCCACAAGACGGCGTTCACTAAAAGATCATCAAAAATACAAGGAACAGAATAAAATTCTCAAATAGGCAGCGTTGTTAATATAAACCCTGATTTTTTTTAAAAAACTTAGGCAATACACCCCATGAAGTGATATGGGTATCTCTGGGGTTAGAAGATGAAAAAGGTGAAGAAGATATTTTTGACGTTTCGTAGTTAAGATGGCATAGGGAATAAAGGTGTGTGGATTGTAGATTTGTTTCTCTTTTTGATTTATGTAACGATTTTTCTATAGGTATGTTTTTATTATTATTAATTTTGTGTTGAGTGTCAATGTGACATGGTTATATGGAAACTAAATCACTGTAACCCTATACAGTATCTCGTCTATGCATCGCGCCATGCTGTCTGCTGATTACTAGAATAACATTATACCTATGTATATTTACACAGTGAACATGTGATGTCACGGAGTACCGTAAGCCTTATCACCACACTATGTACATACCTATACTGTACTCACTATAAACACTAGCGAAACACCTACACCTATCTATACATATATCATCTATTCGTGCTAAGAGTATTAAAAATTATATTGTTCAAATAGGTACTAAAACTTAACTACTACTACTAATACATTATCACAGTATTTCCTACAAGTGAGGTAGTCAGCAGACTAACTTCATGCAACTAACACGTAGATTGGCCTTTTCGTGCTAATGAAAATTTAAGACATTCAAGACCACTGAATTGTAATGTTTTACATTTTTTTTTTTTTTTTATTTATTCTGTATGGATCAAACAGTTGACACAACAAATATAAACAATAAAAAATAACAATGAGAAAACCAATTAAGATCCCTTTCTTACCAAACTAATAAACATAAATTTGAGGTAGTTCTTTAAATAAAAAGATACAGAAATACTAAAATGCACATATAAAATCATAATACATGTAAAATAACATTTTTTACTTAAAGCTTTAATCTGAAATAATTATCCGGAGTAACTCTACAGGAACGTCCAGGTCATCGGAAATTTTCTCGTTTTGGGTGACTGTTTAATAACAATAATAAACTTTTTATTATTGTAATGACACATACGAATACAATAAGCACGGTTATTGCCTAAAGCCATCGTATCATTGTATAATTTTATTTATTTAATTCTTTATTGTACAGTATAGGTACATCGATTATTTAATCAATAATTACAAAGTATCATAAAATAATTAAATATACAATTTAATGCACATACGGTGAGTTTATCTCTGGATTGCAATATCTTCCAATTTATCCAGTTATAATTAACCATACTCAAAACATGACCCAGTTGGACCTTTGTTTTTCGTATATTACCATTGTCTATTTGTCTTAGAGTTGATTTCATACAAAATCTAAATCTATGTTAGTAGTGTACGAGTAGGTACCCTAATATACTAGTGATTGTAGTTATATTATGTATGTAATTTCAATAAAAATTTATTGATAAATAAAAAGTTAGGGGATCGGTAAAGTGTTACTTTAGGATGGGTGCAGCTGAAAAAAATAGTCTATAATGAAATACAGTACATAACTAAGTGTCGTGGATATTCTTAAATTGAATATCAAAATCATTCCAAGTAACTAGCAAGTTCCAACAGCCCATTACCGCCGTTGATGGATCTAATACAAAGAGAAAAAAATAGGTCAATTTTCCTTAAAAGGGTACGGAAACTTAAACAGCGCAGTTTTGCTACGACAGTGAAGGGAATGAACGACGTCTCACTATATATTGTATACTTGTATCTATTTATATTGAACTTCAATATATAAAACACTTATTTTTTGTATTACAATATCAAATACACTCTCTTTGCTTCCGTAAAGTACTCAATATGTTACTTCATTATTTACTACTGAACATTGATTCCAAGCAATTTCACGTGGAAATACATTTATATAAAATACATTCAGTATACAGAGGACGAGTTTATCGCAAAGGCGCTATTGTTTTCAATAAACCTTCATAGTTGGTACTACGACCAAATTATTTATTTATTTATTTATCACTTGTACACGGCGTGAGCCTTTTACACGTTAAACATATAACAAAGTAAAAAAAAAAACAATTTGACAGACAACAATAATAAAAAATTATATAAAATGAATTGGTACAAATATATAAAAATAAACATTAAGATGTAACAAAAATAGTAGTAATTTGAACAAAACAACAATAGTAATAGAATATAACAATTGAATTAAATTATACAAATTATAGAGATTGGACAAAATTTGATAAATACAAACAATAAAAGACAAAATGTCATATTATGAAGTAAATATAGTTATCAAAGGACAATCCTGATTTTAAGAAAACTTTTTATGCTGATTTTGAATTTATTAGTCTCAATTTTATCATTTATCGAAATTAATACTGTGCATTTTATGAGAAGGTATTATAGACTGTAAGTTTGGAAAATATGTTAACTGATTAGTAATTATTTGATTAATTTATGCATTGTAATTATAAAATTAAAACAGCTATGTGTGTGCAAAATTTCTGCTGAATAAATGTGATTTGGATTAAAAAGAGCGAGTGGAGCAAAATTGTATAGGTCATAAGTAATAAAAAATAGTATCGTAATACAGAAAGTGTTAATAATGTAGCAATGTTAAATTTATAATTATTGTTTAAATTATGTCAACTTAATTCATACCTACTTTTGCATACATTGAACATCGCTTTTGTTCATAAATTACTTTCGTACAAAGTACATTTAATCATCTCTTAAATAAACATTTTGTTAACGTACATAATGAAGTGTCGACCTGGATTTATGCAACCCGCATATCGTACGTACTACAAGGGAGAAAAAGACCGATATAGTTTGAAATCAAAATCACAGACAAGTAACGCAAGTTTGTTATCGAATCAAGAAGTGAGGTGAACCGTTTTTGAATGAGACATTATCAGAATTATTAATAAGTGTAATTTTAAAATTATTCACAGTAAATGTGACATAATAACAATGTAGTTCCCAGCAAAGAACATGATTGTCTCCCACTCGTTTTTATAAGTTCATTAGTGACCTGTTAAGGGAAAGTATTAGTAAAACTTTATATCACGTCTTCATTTTCGCGATGATGAATGTCACCCGTTCTGAGCGACACGGAGAGAATAAATTTCACATGCATTAAACGCAGTTGGTCTATTGCGCTACATATGGGAAAAGCCATAATGCTATGGATAGAGACAGATTTTATAGTTACTTATGTTTACAAAAATAATAACTTCCAACCAACCAATGCACTAGCTGTTTCACTTTTCAACTTCACAGAGAGATATAACATACAAACACCAGTATTATGTTTGTCAATTAAATATTCATATAATTATTATAGAACAATCGGGCCGGATGGATTTTTTCAAATCAAGCATTTTGGATTATAATAAAATGTTTGCGTAAAATTTACAAATTTATATTTAATATAATAAATTAATATATACTTATTAACATATACTATATATTAACTATATACTATATACTATATATACTATATATTAACATATACTATAATATATTAACATATACTTATATATACTCAGTAAAATTATTGAAATAAATAAACCAAAATTAAAAAATATATTTAGTATAAATGAAATGATAAAATTTGTTAAGGCACAAATTAAGTAGGTACAATAAAGTTAATCTATAAATATTATAAGTTGAAGTTTAAATGAGGACCCGGGTAAGCAATTTAATATTACAAACAATTCTGACAAACTTATTAGATATTAATGGACGGTGACAAGCTAAAGAAAATACCCGATTAATAGAAGTAAAGGCCCGATATTTCAGTGTGCCATTAAGGTGACCCTTATTATAAAGTCTACCTTAACTAGATTTATTTTTATAGATTATTCATACATTGAAGGAGACCCACCGACCACCCGGATAGCGCAGAAGTCTGGGGACTTCCATTTATCCGAATTCTACACTACACAAATTTTGTCCATACCGGAGGCGCCATAGTGGGCAGCCTGAGGGGCTGGCCGGCCAAAAACCTCCGTGTGTGGAATCTTTTGACTACACTCCTTCGATGTCCCTTTAGCCGAGAGAAGCAAATACATTCACAATATAAAACTAACAATATATTTACAAAGGCATTTCCTTAACCTAGAAAAATAAATCAATATTCAAATAAAATAGAAATAAAAAACAACAAATAAAAATTTCAGAAAACAAAGAGAAAATAAAAATGAGCAGAGAGCCGAGTTGAGGTGTCCGGAAACTTCTTTCATCTTCGTGAACCCGAGGGTCGCCGGTGCCGGAGTCTTCGTAGACACGCTTCCCTCCCCAAGGGACATCCCTCCCTGACTTAAGACTCTCCACCAAGGGAGACAGGACAGCACAAAAAACGAAGAAACGAGTTCGCCCGCGACAGCCACGATCACACAAGGCAAAATCAACCATCAAGATCATCCAGGTAAGCCGGGGGTGAGCCCGGCTCACGCAGAAGGTCCCACCGAGACACCCAGACATCCGCAAACTCCAAGAAAGCTCTGAAATTTCTCGGACAAATCATTAATTCCCCAGAACAAACGGGTCTGGGAGTATCATCACTCAAACTATCAATCATTACATCCCTCGCATCCGTCATATAGATTATTCAGTAAACTTCAACCTTAAACAAATATTATGTTAAGCAAAAATACTGTTATGTTAGCTGGAAGATATTGCCTCCAGGCAATAAGCTCGCCAATTGCTCATGATTTTTTTTTTCTGATCAATAAAGTGTTCTTATTATTATCTCATATCTCATTTATTTAACAAAACAATATTTGATTCTACATTTTGAACACAATATAAGATTAACAATAAAATTTAAAAATAACATTAAATAACAAAAACCATAAAATATTAAAATAAATTTATGTATATTCAAAATGTAGAACCCCAACATTATTCGAGTTGATTCTTCCATGATGTTCTATGAAATAGTACAATCATGGAAGATCACTTACAGAGCTACAGGGACAAAAACCTTCTTACTATCCTGGTGGACGATAGAAGTACGGCCTTCTGCATGCTGTATTTGAGCCTGCCATCTACTCCCAGTTATTATTATTATTATTATTATGTAACCCCAAAGTGACTTCTACGAGCTCTTACATTTAGATATATTGTTATTATTTAAATCAAGAAATTGATTGACAAGCATTCAATTTGATTATTAAGATGAAAGTATTACTAAAACATGACATACGGCGAAGAAACAAGAGCTAACAATACCGGAACAAAAAGCCTTTTTAGAACCACTGAGATGAAAATTCTACGACTCATCGCAGGCGTAATATTTCGCGACAGAGTAAAAAATTCGGAATGTTGCGCAATAGGGAAGAGCAAGAAGAAGTTTTTAGAGAGATCACGTGGAGAGAGCAAGATTGGATAGAGTGGTGAGCAGACGAGTACATAGCAGGAAGCAGACCCTTAGGAAGACCACTCAAATGTTGGAGGAAGACGCAGTGCTAACTAAAGCAGAAGAAGAAGGTATCTATAAGTGCTGGTAGGTACCAGTACCTAAGTGTTTCTCTATTTATTCCTTATATTTGGTGTAAATTAGTTGTTAAAAGTTTTAATTTTTTTTAAAAGACATCTGGGTTTTTGTTATAAACCCAAATACAACCTTTCACAGAAAGCTAAAAGTTTGTGTCGTGAAAGGGGAATTTGCCGGCACCTGCGTACGAACCGCGGACCACATGTGCACGAGGCCGAGACTTTATCTTTAGGCTACCGACGAACATTTATTGGATATAGTTAAGAGTTGGGGTGGCATTCAGAAAAAGGTGACCCTAATGAAACAATGAAATGTCTAGCATCAGCAGACAGTAATATACTTGTTTGATGGATAAGTTTGATGAACAATAATTTTAATTATAGGTCTTAGGAAGAGTGTTGATAAACTAAAAACAATATAAACAGTTGGTACTATAATAATATTTATTTCTCGGGTGTTGAAATTTTAAAACGAAATATTTTCTATAACGTAAGTAAATAAGATATTTTATAACCCTCTAAGAACCAAATTAAATTAAATAATCTTAGAATCATTCTTTGCAATATGTGCAATGAATAAATAAAAAAAAGATTTTTAGTAATAAAAAATTACCGCTTACCGTTTCTAAGGGAGGCACATTTGATTTTATTCACAAACATCATAACAAAAATAAACAATAGTAAAATATAGAAAATATGGACGCATGAAATGATGATAGCACTATCGTGAACGTGGATATTGTGGCCAAAAAAATAAATGAACGTTTGGTAATAAATAGAACATCAAATAAGTGACTACATCAGAAAAATTCTTATTTCACTTTATAAAACCAAAATTTCTAAATAAATTTCGCATAAAACATAAATTATTTTCTTACCAGGCGATTTTTTTACAAATTAAATTCTTCATGTTCCCGTACGGGCACACTGGTAACCAGAGGATATTTCTTTAGCATAGACATATATTTTGTATCTTTGGTTCAAGTTTCAATAATTTATGAAGGCAAATAAATGAAATAATATGTTTCGTTGTTGTTGGATGAATGTTGCAAATGGAATAGACTTCATTTAGTTTTTTTAATATTTTTATTTTACATAACTTTATTACTTGTAGAGGATTGACGGATATTAATTAACATTTACAAAACTTTAATTATTCGACAATGAATTTAAAGTATAATGTATGGAATGTTTCTTACATGCAGCTGATCTGCTGGCTACCCCACTTGTGGGATATTCCGTGATGGTATAGTAGTAGATGTATGGAATAGAAATTTAAAATATTGTATTTAAGTCTGCATATAAAAAGGGTATAAATGAAACAGCTAGATATGAGAGATATTTAATTATTTTATTTTTATTTTATGTGAATCTAGAAGTCAGTTTAATTTTTATTATAATTATTTAGGTAAATTATTCAACTTTATTATGAAAAGTTATATAAAGGTATATTATTCGGCTTACATCAGCGTGGAAAACGGGAACGTTGATGTCGGCAAGAATGCAATAATGTTTTACAAAAGGTAACATAATTTTACGAGAAACTTCTCACTTTATTATACCTTTAAATATGTGCTTAATTTTTATCATACTCTTTTGTAGCCAACAAACCTAAAAAAGCGTGACTTATTCATACGTAGATAAGTACGCAGTTATTTTTTACTGTGTAAGAACATTTTTTTTACTCTATATAATATTTATATGTTTTTGTATGTTTTTTTCTTCTTCTTTCGAATGGTTGGCTGGAAGATGTTGCTCTGCAACAAGTCCGCTATTTGACAGAGCACTGTTTTTGTATTTACTAGGTATGTGTTGTTTGTACAAATTTTTATTTATTATTACTTTTATAATATTTAATTTATTGTGGTTCCCTTTTCTAGAAGTTTTAGAATTTCTTGTAAAAGGCAGGTCTAAAATTTAATTCAGCGATGCCACCCATCCTGAAAGTCTTATTTTTAATTGGTTCTGAATAGTAAATCGTATGTTTATTACATACCGTTAAATCGCTGGTTACTCCACTTGTGGGGGATGCCATGATGCGATGTAGTGCTTCGTCTGAACCACTCTCATAATGAAACTCATTAAATATATGGAAATATCTTTAGTCGTTCCGAATGGCTAATGGAGAGCATTTTTTTTTTATAAATACTCATTAATATGATTATTTCATATACACTCTTATAATTTTTCATACATGTATATTGTTTTGTTTTATAAATGGTAACTAATTTCTGGCATGTGTTGGATAATATTATTCCTATTTGCTTATGACAAATTTTACTATTGAATTTTAAATAATGTTGAATTTTGAATTTTAAATTTTGAGAGATTTTATATTATGAATATTATGATGTCATTAATTTTATTTTTCATGCCTCATTGTATTGTTTTTGTTGCTTATTGTTTTATTGTTTAATCCTGCGATTATTGCTTTGTGAGCATTATTCTATTAATTTTGTTAACATAATTTACTCTATTCTATTGTACCTAATTGTTGTTTGTTGATTTTGTCCATTGCTTATTTATTGCTTATTGGTGCTGCTGTGTTTGGTTATGTATGTTATGTAGAGCACATAAGGGTAATATAGGGGTCTTCACTGGTTTGCTTATTGCTAAATATGTTATAGACCATTATATTTTTTGTATCAACTGTATGTATCCTGTAAAAATTGAAATAAATAAATAAATCAATAATGATATACTAAATATATGGTCCAAAGCTACATCAATTTCAATTATCTACTACACGTCACGTAATATCTGGCTGATATTATGATCTTCTTACATTTATGTAATACATTGTATGTATATAACATAACATAACATAACACGTGTAGACAATTCACACAGACCGAGCTAGTCCCAAACTAAGATATGAATCTTGTATTATGGGTACTAACACGGCGATACACATATACAATGCACTAAACACATATACATGTAACA
Organism: Athripsodes cinereus; assembly: GCA_947579605.1. Classification (NCBI taxonomy): domain Eukaryota; kingdom Metazoa; phylum Arthropoda; class Insecta; order Trichoptera; family Leptoceridae; genus Athripsodes; species Athripsodes cinereus. The sequence goes on along the minus strand of OX388308.1, from coordinate 8,265,629 downwards.
CCCAGACCCAGGACAATCTGAAAAAGGTCATTCTTTATTTTGCCCTGGCCGGGAATCGAACCCGGGACCTCGTGACTCAAAGGCAAGTGCGTTAGCCTCCGCGCCACACCGGTCGCCTGTATGGTATTTATATTCATATAGAACTATGAATGACATCAACATCTATGGGCATATATTATTTTCTCATCGCTCTACATTGTTGTTTTATTGTTCTGTGCAATAAAGCAGCATTTTATTAATATAATTCATAATTTTGGAATAGTAGCTACTTACTCACTATACCATCAAGTCAAATAACACATTGAAAAAACATCTAAGCTCTCCCCTCTGTGCAAAAAAATAAGACATTCAAAATGGGTGACAAACCCCATCACTTATTTGAGATGTAAAGGGTTTTTTTTCAAACATCTGCCTTTTAAAGGACACTCGAAAACTTACGGAAAGATTGAGAAACTTATTCTTAGCCGGGTTCACGGGTAAATAGTAGATTATTACCAAATGTAGGTATATACTCTATAAATGTAGGTATATATAAAATAAAGTACCTATTCAGAAGAAAAGGAAGATCCTAGATAAACATTTGTATCTCGATTTTGAAATAAACTTACCCTAATAATAGACAACAACTTTATGTAAACTTTAAAACGTAGGTACATTCGTAATAATATGTAATAAGAATATTAAATTTCAAATAATCTGGAAACGAGCTAAAAACCAAAAGAGAAAACAACATTTTCCACTACATGCGGTTTCAAGTTACCAGGGTACCATGAGTGGAGTGGATAGGTAAAATATCATATGAGGATGTCAAGTGATTTCCATAAATACAAAACACTGTCTTGACAATTCCGTGCATGACTGTAAAAATTCTTGAATTTAATTTACACTGGATAACATGGGATTTTAACCTCTTCGTTACAAAATAAAAAGATAAATGTGTCGCTGAGTTTCGAAATCCGCTATAACACATTCAAATGTATGTGTTATAGCGGATTTCGAAACTCAGCGACACAAATATTCTAAAATTCCTAGACTAAATTAAAATTTTGATGAATTTGAAAAGCCGGGTGTTTTCTTCAATTCCTATACTGAAGCAAAAAAAGGATCATTTATCTTGTAAAGTTGTATTAATAGCATTTCATGAGCTGATCTAAAAAGCACCCTGAGTAGGTACTACGCTTTTGTATCAATGTCTAAATGTTCATTATAGTCCTAGTATAAAAAGTATAAGTACCTACTCTAGTTCCGCCACTGTACTTATTCATGGTTTTGTGTGATATTTATTTAAAGAAGAAATAATAGTGGTGAGTTAATGTGTACCTGTGCAGAGTTGGTACATATAATACAGGTAGGTACCTATCCACTGTTATCCGCTACGGTCCGCTTACACCCAACTCTCCCTAAGGGCAAATGTAAAACAAGGCACATAATAATAATATCCTTGTCTTGTATACCATACTTGTAAAGTTGGATAGCGTTATGAAACAATGTTTCAAGCCATTATAACCTCAAAAATGAATAAAAGATATTATACAGGCATCTGTTTATTTATTATAAAACTTTACGGCCTAAGCATTTTTCGCGTTATGAATTTACATAATATCAAATATATTTACATAATAGTCAAAATAATTTATAATTTCAACGACTGAAAAAAGATGAATACTATTACAACAGATATTAACGCATAATTAATAAATATATATTGACCAATATTTAATATTAATAAATTTGCAAATTTCTTCATAACCCGACTAAAGGCCGGGCATATTACTCACGCACAGTCTTCCAGACTACCTTGACAACAAATGCGGAAAGCAACAAGTGAGATAGAAGAAAGTCAAAAAATATTAAGATGTCATGAGTTTATTAATGTTTATATTATGATGGAGTCAATACTAACAGTTGTGTAGATTGTGTGGTGGCACATAGAGGTATCACTGCTCAATTATTTAAATCAAAATATTATTGAAATAGATTTAAATAATTATAAAAATAATATTTTTCAAGATCAATAATTGTTGTATTACACACTACACATGTACCTACTCATACATATCTACATAGGAACACCTAACAGCCCCCCACACACAAATACACTACACGTCTCTTTCGCATGTCATATTATATTCCATGTACAGATTTCCTTAATATATATTTATATATTTACACGAAAAATATTATATACATGTTTGATATACAAGTATTTCATCAGCACACATAAATAGCTACCATCGGCATCTATCGAAAAAAATATTTCTTAACATATTTAGGATTAGCAGAGGAAAAAATCGATTTAACTATAAAAATTGACTTCAGATTAAAAAAAAAGCCCGAATATAATCCAGACACGCTCGTGTTGTGAAAGTGGAGTAAGCCGGCACCAGGTGGAAAGTCTGAGACTTTACCATCAGTCTACCAACTACTGCAATTTATAAGATACAAACCAATATTATTTTCGAAAAAAAGAAGACTTATTTTCGCAACACAAAAAAAAACAAAATTGGCCTATCAAAAGTTTCAACTATTCGTCAGTCTCTGTATTAATATATCAATATCTGAAAAATATAATGTATTGAAGAAAATAAATTACCTATTTCGGTATTTCAGTTGAGTTTATTTTAAAAACAAGTTTACCCAATTAATAAATGAAATGCTTGTAGAAATAAAATGGTCTATTATAGTTATAAATATTATAAATACCATCGTGTTTGAATCTAATGAACAGTTTCAATATTACAACACAGCACAAAAGCTACAGCAGGAATCAATATTATTAGGCACAATAATAATTCTCTATATAATATAGTCTTCTATTTTCCATCTGACAGGAATACGAGTATGTTGGCATTCTACTGTTATTAATATAATAATTATTAGTTCCTAATAACTAGCTACTACCTACATATTTCCTGTGTTATGCAACAGTAGGTAGATAATATATAATGAATGCATATATAATATATAAATGCATATTATCTTAAATAATCCATTTGATTTCACATACATTATTCACTGACCGTAAGATGCATGATGCAAATGATATAATGTAATGCTAGTACAAACTAAATGTAAGTAATTCACATATTTAGGCAGATTCTCTGCTTACACGATTAAAAAATTGTTTTAATTTATTGTAGTAATTTGCGTATTTGTGATTAAATTTTTATCCGAAATGCATACAGAAAATCAACATGCATTTGCATGATTTTACGCAGGAGATAATAGAAGGTGAAAATTTTACTTCATTTCACTGCGCACAGTAAGGCAGAGACTTGGTTCATATTTTTGCATATGTGCGTGCGTGAATCTTAATTTAATAATTAACAAAATATAACATTTAATACTATTTTATTTCATTCAAACTATAAATTTTCTTAAAATATTTTCTACTATTAAAGTTTAATGATTTTGAAACGACAATGAATAAAGTTACTATATCTTAAGGCTTGCGTTGATAGGAAAATTTAATGCGGGTATAAGGAAGCGGGAAAATAAGACATTCTCACCCTTTATGATTATCGTCTGCATGAGGAGGTGGAGTGTCATCACAAAGATCATCTTCACTTCCATCCAGAGTGGCATATCCTTCTAAAAAAGCGCTGCAATCAGTTGTCTTATCCAATGTTTCATCTGGAGGATCACCAACTTCATCTTCCGACGGGAGTGGATTCCGCTGAGAGAAAAAAAAACAACTATTTAAAGGTTTGAGTAAGTGGAAAACACATAAATTATCAATTACTTCCATAGACATCTGTGAGTACTCCGATGTGGTCATATTTTTATAAAATACGAGGAACAAGAAAAAAGTGAATATATTTGAAAATGTATGAATACTCGTAGTTTATTAATTTCACATTAAAGAGCTTTGTTAAACACTTTTATTTCTTTTGGTGATATTGTCAATCTAATTAACCGGTTGAAAAAGAATTACCAATTCGAATAATTATTTAGATAGCAAGATTGAAACTATTTCTCCAAACAAGAATAATATGTAAAATACAGGAACGTAATATTCTAGTGTGTTCAAACTTAAATATTTGAAATAATTTATACTAACGGGTGCTGTATGGAGAGGACTCTGCATAACACTAAGCACCAGATCACCGGGACGGGTGGCGGCGCCCACCTACAACAGTTTTGTGAAATTAATTAAGAACTAATCAAATTCATGTAACATTTCCTACTTAAATTGCTAAGCAGATCTTATAGCCAGATTGAAACATTCACTAAACTTCACTAAGTAAAATATTCAAAACACTTAGATCCGCAAAACTAAGAAATTAATGCTTGATCAAAGTAAAATCTGTAAAACTAAAATATAAACCTTTATAATCTTGTACAGTGAAATCTATTTGACTTCTCGCAAATATGTTTGTAATGGGTCTAAAGGATTTAAAGTTCCAACCCCAATTTAACTGCAATCACCGTATAAATAACTTCTTTGTTGAATAAGAATTTATATCGTAGAAAAATATCTTCTAACAAGTACCACATTTTACATATGTTAAAATAATGTCGAATGTGTGATAAAATTTATCAGACCGTGTCTAAAGCTATAATTCAAACTTAGACAAAGCTTTCATCTAACTTGCTTCAAAAACATTGATAACTTAATGACATCTATTATTATGGAACTTCAGTGTGCCATGTACCATGAAATGAAAGTCATAAAAACATTGATAACTTAATGACATCTATTATTATGGAACTTCAGTGTGCCATGTACCATGAAATGAAAGTCATAAAAACATTGATAACTTAATGACATCTATTATTATGGAACTTCAGTGTGCCATGTACCATGAAATGAAAGTCATAAAAACATTGATAACTTAATGACATCTATTATTATGGAACTTCAGTGTGCCATGTACCATGAAATGAAAGTCATAAAAACATTGATAACTTAATGACATCTATTATTATGGAACTTCAGTGTGCCATGTACCATGAAATGAAAGTCATAAAAACATTGATAACTTAATGACATCTATTATTATGGAACTTCAGTGTGCCATGTACCATGAAATGAAAGTCATAAAAACATTGATAACTTAATGACATCTATTATTATGGAACTTCAGTGTGCCATGTACCATGAAATGAAAGTCATAAAAACAAATGATTTTCTTGGAAATAGAAATAATGGGCGCTACCTCAATTCATAGTCATTCTCTGCAATATTATGAAAATGTTACCACTTGCATACAATGTGATGAAGGGAGAGGGTTGAAAAGCCTTAAAAGTGTTTTGTTTTGTAGGTATCTATTATTACAAGGAAAGTATTAGAGTTAACACAAACATAAACTTTACGTAAATAAAAAGTTGTATTTTATAATAATCATCATAATCTGGAGAGTTTGTTAAGAATATTTACTATTTTATTATCGTTCGTATTTAGAGTTCGTCGGTAGCCTGGAGGTAGAGTCTCAGCTTTGGGAACAAGGGTTCTGTGGTTCGATACCAGGTACTGGCAAACTCCCCTTTCACGACACAAGCTTTAAGTAGCTTACTGTGAAAGGTGTATAAGGTTGTATTTGGGTTTATAACAAACAAAACCCAGATATATCTTTAAAAAAAATGTTTTACTGGATTTGAACACAACGTGCAGATGACATAACCAATCAGATATCTCGATTGGAAAACTATGTTTACACACAATGTAATATTGTGCAAAATCTAAACGAAAGAAGTGAGAAAGGCGTTCCAACGCTTACGAATTGGCTCTAGGTTGGCTTAATTTTTCGCCATTCTGTGGTAACGTTAGGGTGCAAAACAGTCATCATCAATATTACAAAAAACAAAATGTCCATGTATTTGAACAATCTCATTTTAAGCATTGACATAAATATGTACTTTTTTTTGGTAAAAAATGTAAATTACATTAAATGATTTAGATAATCTCACCGCTGCATGTTATTGTTATTTTAGAAATCCATCATGATTTTATTTCTTGTATATTTTTATCTATTTGTATTGTTAATTCATTTAATTTGTTTCATATCATTCCTTACTCATTTTATTTTAATATTATATGAAGTAATTTATTGGCTTTTTGTGAATCTATTTATTAATTTATTATATCTACTTATTATCTATTCTGCTTACTTGTCTTGCATTCTCTTATTTTACTTTAAGTATTTATAACGTCATTATTATCTAATATAATTACACAGGCAAATATTAAGGATGCAACTTATTAATCCCGGCGTATATTAAGTACTCATATTTAAACCAATAATTTTCATAAACGTATCCGTGGATAGAAAGTGAATGTGTAACAATGCATATATATGTATGTATCTAGTGACTGCTTGCTATTGAATGATATATAATGTGTACCTGAAGGTCTATTGAAACATAACCTAGACAGGAATAATATTCCGCGCCATATACCTACTCATACCACTGTCAGTTACATACATACGTTAGTCTACATAGGTAAATATAGTGTATGGATATAAATCAAGAACATTATAATAATAATAACAATGCTGTTTAATAATAAGCACCCAGTACACGAAGCTGTTACAATATTGATTTTCCAGTCTATTTTTAGTAACAGGCTCATGTAGAATTCAAAAGTGCATTAAGTAGAATATCGCCACCTATGTATCAAATTGTGGTGTCGCGCTATACTAGTTGCAGGGATGTGTACCTCTATTCCCACATACAAACATACCTACATACACATTTCACATGCACCTACCTATTGCGTGACAAATAATATAATTCCTCTTTTGATAATAATAATTATAATATGAACGATCAATCAAGGCAGGATTGTACTTTGCAAAACCAAACATTTACGTGGATTACAATTTACTACAAAAGAGAAGTATCGAAAAATAATGATCTCTCTTTCTATCTTTATCATCGTGAAATCTGCTTTAAATGAGTTTGATAGCGGGCTAACTACATTCTATAAGTTCGTCGGTAGCCTGGAGGTAGAGTCTCGGCCTCGTGAACATGGAGTCCGTGGTTCGATACCAGGTGCCGGCAAACTCCCCTTTCACGACACAAGCTTTTAGTAGCTTACTGTGAAAGGTGTTTAAGGTTGTTTTTGGGTTTATAACAAAAACCCAGATATATCTTTTTAAAAAAGAAAAAAAATGGAAGAAAATGTAATTAGCCGGCTATTAGACATTTTGAATGCGTTGCGTACAATATACCCCTGAGTTGAAGATGTCTTATCGTTATATTTTACGAAAAATTATCTTTTATAGGACATTTGAAATCAATAAGAGTATGGAATACCAATTTTCAGCAGGGAAATCTACATCTAAAAATAGGACTTCTCCAAATGAATCCACAAGAATAGAGTGAACCAATCTATATTCGCTAAGTACATTTATATGTACAGAACTACAATTAGCCTTAAATTAATATACATCATGAAATTGTTTGGTAATTTATAAAAAAATCAGTGTTCAGTATGAAACTTCAATAATTCTTCTTGATAAACATTAATTACTTACATTTTTTTGAATATCAATTTAACTATGATAATTTTATGAATTTTAAAAAAATATTTCAAAGCAATGAAATTAAGTAAAATAATTTATAATTAATTTTCATAATTTCACCGCGTACGTGTCATTATTATGTTGAAAATAAAGCGGATGATTTTAATTTCACAACCAGATATTCTATTACATTTTCATAGGCCATATACTCGTTAACGAGTGATCAGAGGGTCACAAACGGACAATAATAACATAAAATATACTTATATATTTAAACAAATATTTTCAAAGTGAAATTGTGTATTAGGTGCCTTATAAATTAAGTTTGTATAAATACTGTGATTGCCCTTATTTTTTTTATTATTGTGGTATAAACATTTTATGAATTACATATTGTTATGTTTAAATAAATATATAAAAATGTCTAAATAATGTACATATCTCTATTTTCATAAATTGAAAATTCATAAACGTCAATTTAATAAACGTTTCCTGCAAAACACGGATACATAAATATAGATTCATAGTGATATTATATATTTGTAATAATAATAATATGAATATATATACAATGACACATTTTGTATTTGTGTCATGGAAAATGAAATTATATTCATATTACGTGTAATGTGTGTCCTTGTAGCGTCAACTATTTTTCTTTTTATTGTTATTCTGTTCTATTATTGACATCTATATATAATAATATATAAAAATACAAGTTACTTTTATATATGCGCCGCACCGTGCCGTACTGCCGGCCGTCCGCTTACTCATATTAACTTAAAGTCAATGTTAAGGTAACAATGTTATAAAATCAACAATAATTAGTGTATGTTTGCTTAGGACATTGTCGAAAGCTTTTATCCACCATGGAATTTCCATCTTTTCTACGATTGAACTAGGCATTACAATCATGTCTATTCTCTGGGGGATTAAATTTTTGAACACGAATACATTGTTTACGTACGTATGTATTAGATAATATTATTTAGAGAACATTTCTACGGAAACCTTTTCAAGAGCTTGAGAGGTTGCTAGTTATCAGGAGTACACCCATATATATTGTGTATTTTTCAACTCAATATCATACATAGTTCTACAATGAGTTAAAAAAAATAAAATTAATGTTAATATTTGAAAAATCGGTAGACATAATATGTTTTTGAAATATTTTACATTAATAATACCTAAAATCTAGACTGCCATGTTGTAGCGATTATGAATTTGCAAAAAGAAAAATTCGGGACGAGATATTTCAAATAATTCTAAATAACACAATCGTTTTTTTAAGTTACGCGGCGGCAGAATTGCCATCCACACTTCTCAGCATTATACAACCAGATAAGTCTCCATATGATCAGTCATGGTCACACAAAAATTTAACAGTCTAATGCCGGGAAAAATTTACCTATCCAGATATACAGGATATCAAAGGATTAGGAAATAATTAGAAATTGAATTTTTTACCTTATTATTGGACATAATATTAATATTTATAATCAGTAAATAAATATAATAATATGGTAGGTCATGTTATTTATTCACAAGGAATATTTACCTATTAAACAAACTCCTTTTATGATGGAATCACATGCCATGTATTAAAGGCATTGGGGTGAAAGAATCCATTATTAGTCTAAATTTTTGTAACGAAATTCCAACATTGCGAGTAAAAAATTACACGGTTATATTACGTCTCGGCTATAATACCTTCATTTTAAATACTTCATATAAAGTTTTCTTGAGAAACATACAATATAAGTATGATTATAAATCGAGGTAATTATGACAAAATATTTTATATGGTGTTTAATTGTGACACGGTATTTTTATTAGGCATTATGAGACAATTTCATAGTAAAGAAATAATTTTAAATTCATATTTTTAATTTATTTAAACGTAATATTAAAATATGAAAACTTGTAAATCTGTTATTGACATAAGAAACATATAGTATTTCAATAGTATTTTATTTTTGTTATATAAATTTTTCATGAACAAAGTGTTTCCCAATACAGCGTCCTTTCTTACCCAACATTAAAAGATATATTATTTATGACATTACTACTGTAGGTGAAACTTTAGACCATCCAGGGAGTTGTACAGTGTCCATCAAAGATGAAATGTTGTTTTAGGAAAGTTAAATATAGACCAGTGCTCAAATTCAATCAATCTTAATTTTTGCCAGTTAGGTGAAAGAGGAAAGGAAGAATGGAGGCTATGAAAAAGGTGACGGTGACTGAGAGAGGAATATATGTACAATATGTAGGTACCTGGTACATAATATACACTTCTCTTACTACATACAAAAAAAATATGGGTACAGCAGCTAGGTACAATATCTACATACATAAGTAGATCTATATTTCTTCTTTAAAACTTTTGTTATTGTATGAAGGAGGTTGAGAAGGTCTGTCGTTGATGTGAGGAAAGATATTCGCATGTTAGAGGTCCATTTACCTGTCCATTATACCGAATAACAACAATATTATCTTAATCATTTAATTTCACTGGCAGTTTTTACTTTTGCCTTTATTCCTTTGTTATTTTATTTATCTTGAGTCACTTTCAGGCGTTTACGACTTCTTTGTATTATTATAATTAGTATTGACTTTGTCCTAACGAGGAAAAAACATTTTAATAACCACAAAAACTTTCGTTAAAAATTCCGTAGATAAACATGTAGCGATACTTATTAAAAGAAATATTATGAAATCAAAGTAGACCCATTTAAATTGTACTGGGATGTGTGTGTGTTTAGTGCATTAAATTCGTAAAGTGTGTTCACAATGTTTACATACCGTAGATTGGAAACGTAAACATCCATCCAATTATGAACTTCAAAAAAAAAACATCAAATTAGACGTTTTTTGTTTGAATGAACGTGTTTGTCATTTTTGACATGAAATTATTGATATAAATTTAATTAGGTAGGTATATAAAAAAGTATATAAAAATAAATAGTGTGGATATTATGTAAAACAGAAATTGGCACAAAACATAAATGGTATATACCTACATAAATGGCATCATAAAATAATGAAAAAAGAGCACGTGTCCAAGAGTAATAATTATAAAAAATAGAGCTTACCTATATTATAGAATTAACACATTTCAGTAAATGTTTGTGAAAATCAACCAAACACATGCACATTATGCATGCTTGCGAACATTAAACATTTACATAATACCTATACTAATTAATACATTAATATGTACATTATAATACATGATTATATTAAGAAAATTCTGAAGTAAAATTAAAAATTTGTTAATAAAATGAAGTTTACGGTTTCACGGAGTGCTATTAGGTATATTATACATCTACTGATATAATTATGTAGTTTACTGGTATGTACTAGTGATGTAACGAATATTCGTATTCGCATTCGTTTTCGTAAAACATATGCGAATGTTTTGCGAATATTATTTTGGTAATAAGGTATCGGTAATTCGGTAAAAGTATCGGATACTTACCCGGTACATTGTAGAAAAAGGTAATGCAATAAAATATTCTGTAATAAAACTGAGGAGTTTTGAAATGTTTTAAATTCCTATACCATTTTAAATCCGGCGACGGGGGACGGGGGGGGGTAGAAATTTTAATGTTTGAGCAAATTGTAGAAATGTAAGCAAGTCAATATTCGCCATTCACATTCGCGGATATCCAAAATCACACATTCGTTACATCACTAGTATGTACGGTATTTAGAAATGAGACACGACGACTCTTGGTATGTGACTCGAACTGTGGTTAATAAGTTTAAGAAGTTTAATGATTACTATCTTACCAGTATTCTTTTTGGCGTTAGTAAAACGGTGTGTATTAACGGCAGATTCAGGGCGCTGTTGGATGGTATGGTGCCTCTTTACTCAATGTCGAGGAACACACCGTTTCATGTGGTGCTGCGTTTCAATAGTGACACATTAAAAATTGTGTGAAATTGTCGAAGGATTAGGGCCAAGAAAGGCACCTGCTAGTCTTGTCTACTATTTTCTTCTGAATGTAACAGAGAGGATGAAAAGGCGCTTAATGTTTTATACTTTGCCATGCTATTGGACTGGTAGTCGACCCGTTGTGAACTTGTGGGACTGGAACTCAGTTTGCGGGGTATATCCTGTGGGAATGGCCGAAGTGACGGATGCGAGAAATAAATATAGAAATCTACAGACTTCTCCGGTATCTGGGTGGACGGTGGGTACTTCAATATTGGATGCGAGAGATGTAATATTCTGAGTGATGACACCGCTAGACCCGTCTGGTCTGGAGAGTTGATGACTTGGAATTTCAGGGCCTTCTTGAGATTTATGGATATTTGAGTGTCTTGTTGGGATCTTCTCAAAAAGTCGGGCTCACTTCAACTCGACGCACTGGATTTATGTGTGTGTTTATGTAGATGTATATTTTTATTTATTTGAATAATTGAATTTAAAGTAATTTAATTAAAATGAAATACTACAAATTAGTACCGAAAAAATAAACAATAATTACAAACCTATTTGTTATACATTATTTTTATGATTAAATGTAGGAGTGTTGAAATTATATTTTAAAACGTGTGGATTCTTCCAATTTACGTTACGTGCGCTAGAGTATATTCTATCATTAACTTTATATCTAGTTTATTTCTGTTTTCTACTACTACATTAATAATTCAAGCATAGGAAATGCGGAAAAGTAATTAATTACTTGCGGCAAACAAATTTCATTTATGTGTGTGTAATAATAATTAAACAATTAATTGCATTTTTAAATATTCTATTTCTAGATGTCAATATTAATTAATAGTACAGTTCCTTTGTTTATAGGTACATCTACATGGTATAATTGTGTGTTTCTTTTACTTTGATGAGGTATAATCGTTTAAAGTTACATCTTTAATAAAAAATTCTACTGAGGTGTATATGTGTGTGTAAGTGTATTTATGTATGTTTTTATTGTTACTGATTCGCATTGCATTGTATCACACAAAATTGGTTCTCTGTTTACTGTTGATCATTTGGTTTCTTAATTTTTTATGTGATTTTTATGTCCGTCTTATGCCGTGAGTTTTTTTGTAAAATAAAAAAGGCAAATGTATGAGTAATCAGTAAAAAATGTGCTTATTATTTTTTAAGTAACTTTTGTTAAAATATTTTTATTTCATATCAATTATTTGATTCATCATAACACATATTTGATTTATCCATAACGTATGTCGCCTATTTTGAATGTTTAAATTTTTTACTGGCACGTATAAAAAAATCCTGCATGTACATTAAATGTAGTGAGTTCGCAGGCGACCCCACTTGTGGAAAACGCCGTAATGGTTTAAAGGCCAATAACAATTTAAAGGCCAAATTCTTCATTCGTGCTTTTAAGAGGTTCAATAAAAGAACACTTCGTTACAGTAACAAGGTTAAATACAAATTGTTTATTAAATCAAATATGTTGTAGAACAATGTACCCATGTATAACTCCTTATCTATAATAATTACATTTAATGTAATATAATGCCATCAAATCGTAATGAAATAGTTTGTGTCATTCAAATTTACTATTACTATAATAATAATAATAATAAACTTTATTGTACAATATATGTGGATACAAATGATAAGGTTACGTTACATGGTATAAACGAATAATTTTACACTATTTATACTATCACGTCACTAGGGTAGCCAGCGGACCAACCGCAAGAATCAAACATGCAGGTGTTCTTCTCTTGGCCAATAATAAAGTAAGACATTCAGTATGAGTTTATGCCTCATGGCTGAATCACGGATGTTAATTGTTTTATACGTGAGGATTTACGAAGACCTGTTTTTAACAGAATACTCAAAAACTTATAGAAAAGAGTCAAATACCTTTTCTTTACCGGGTCTCCACAAACTTAACAATAATAATATTTTGTTTAAAAATTAAATTATTTGAATTATAAAGTTAAATTTGGTTTCCTCGGGCACTGACATTGTTTTGCTGATTGAATATATTTATTTCTATTTCACAATCAACGAAGCTATACTTTTTATTCTCGAATATAATTTCTAACAATTCGGTAGGTACTTTTGCTAAGGACATATGTATTTTCTTTTCTGATGCGGTAGAAGGTATATATACATTAGTAATAAGTGAAATCAACATTTTATATTATGCTCTGTGATGTTGCTACCTTTGTCTAAATAATATGTAGGTTATTCAAAATGAATTATAATACGGCTATTTGTTACATTATGCATGTACATAATAACTCATTTAATTATATGACCTCGTACAATGGTTCAATTGTAAAAATACATCGATAAACAACTCATTTAATTATTAAGTGCTGTGTTTACGTCGATTAGTCCGTAAAACGATTTTTTGAAACAAAAAGGACTGTCATTAAAATAAAATCAAAAACTTTCTATTTTATATTCACTGACTGACAACATTTACACACTCTGATTAAAGTTAGTAATTAAATAATAGTATATATTTCGTTTTTAAGTGGCAAAGATCCTGAAATTGTTATGTTATGTGCATTGTTATGTTAAATACTTAATTATGTGCTTTGTTATGTTAAATACTTAATTAATGATGTTTATGGGTGGCAAAAATGTTTTTACTTATGTTTTCAACATAAAGTTGAAAATAATTGTTGCACTACAAAATTCTAACTTCACTAAATCTAAAAATGACTACGATAAATCAAATGACAGATATATAAAATTAAACTGATGTTTTACTCCCTAACTTTTTTCAAAAACCATATACAATAATTTATATCGTTAATAATCGACATTAAAGCGTAGATGAATCCAATGAATTGAAATCCATTAATTTCATCCATAATAAATTACAAGAAATAATATGAAAGTATATGTCTGTGGTGCTCGTAATAATTACATATTAAACCAAACATATTGTAGCATACATATTGATTTATTAATCCATTTAATTGTACACCATTTAAGGAGTTCTTGATGAAGGTAGGTATAATTAGCAGTTTACTTTAAATTGCTTCAAATTACCTTTGAACGCCTGTCTACATTCGTAATGAGCGAGGCCTTGAACACTTGTAAAGGTGAAGTACGAACCTATGTATCATACGACCTTGTTACAATCTCCTATACCTACCTACCTGATTATTTATTATAAATGTTTCACTGCAATGCTGCATCTGCACATACATTATGTAGGTACCTACCTGATATTATACTATTGCAGTTCTGATTTGGATATCAAACACAATTATTACTCTTCAATCGATTGTATTACCGAAATAGTGTCAATTTATATCAACACGGTATCCCACACACGTGATGTAACCAATATCTGCATGCATGCAATGAAGATACAAACTTTTCTCTCCGTGATGTTAAAAAATGAGAGAGATTGACTTCTTTATTTTTTTTGTTTTTTATGATGATCTTCATTATTTTTTTCACATAGAAAGTAGCATCCTTGGGATTGAAAATCCAAGTCACGACACTCAAACTACCTAGGTACTGAACATTTAGCAATTTTACAACAAAAGGTATAATTATGAACTATTTGTCAATTATTGTAAATAGATAAGCTTTTTTCTATTACAATCATTACAGTTTACAGTGTACCTACACCTTAATGCATGCTGAGTATATTTAACAATCCAATATATCTGAAGTCAGCTAATATATACCTACAATAGATCGATTCAATAGATTCAGTAGTGTCCAACACGAAGATAGATTTCGACGATAATATTTGTGTATTTATTTTTAATATGCTTCCTTTTCTACTGTTACAAAATGATTAAGAAATACCCAGGTAGAGAGCGAGGGGGGAGAGGACAGAATATACTTATGCGAGTTTTCATTTTATTTTCTTCTACAGTAAATACAATTTTATTCAAAACTAACTACGTTGTCAATCAATGAAAATAATTTCACAAAGCGTAAGCGGTTTCCGAAGTTTTTTTTCTAATTTATCGTCTCGAACAACAATAATAAGTCGTGCTACTTAAACCTGCTATATTTTTAAGGTTATTTCAAGCACAACAACAATATTAAGTAGCGACAATTTATTAAACTTTAATGTTATAATAATAATGAAGCCAAATATTTTGATCGATACAATATTGTGTGGGTAAATAGTTTTATACAAGGTATGTATGTTTATAGCTGATGGATAATAATATAACCCATAAAGGTAGGGGTACTAAATATTATCTATTACTCTGTGTCTAATACAAAGTTCCCAGGTGACATGAAGCGTAAAGAATAGATAGCGGCGGCGGTGCTGCGTATAGAGGGCGTATCAGGCTATACACGTAGACCCTCCACAGGGCACACAAAACATGTCGATAGCGTATTCGATTGAAACATCATTCTGCCTGCAGAATACTTGTTGGTAATTTAATAAGGGTGGACTTTTTACATATCATATTACTATTGGATATTATTTAAATCGACTTCAAACATTATTTCATGTATTAATGAGATAAAAACAAAAACAAAAAATGTTTGAAGTTTTACTAGAATATTTGAAAAAAAATTAGTTATTTGTGTTTGTTTTACATTAATTAATGTCAGCTTTGTTGTTTCAAAATCGGTTTTACTAATTTCGTTAACATTGTAACTAAATGAGAGGGTAAATATACAATTGTTTGATGGCTTGTGTCTGTACATATTTTCGTAAAAATGAACAGTGTTGTAGTGTGATTCATTTTTAAATTTCTTGAGTTAATAAATTATATGATAGGTATATACCAGTAGCCAAGTGAATCTAATGCTTTATATCAATTTCTTTTTTAAAGATGTATCTGGGTTTTTGTTATCAATCCAAATACAACCTTATACACCTTTCACAGTAATTTAAAAGATTGTGTCGTGAAAGGGGAGTGTTCAGGCACTTGGGATCGAACCACGGACCTCATGTGCATGAGGCTGAGACTCTACCTCCAGGCTACCGACGAGCTATAATGTGAATTTGATATATTATGAAACTATGACGTATTATTTAGAAATGACAACGTAGCTTTATTTGATAGTTCCACAGACGGGCCATGAACTCGTAACCAATATAATTTACAGCGCAATGTTTTGTTGTAATTTTGTATGTATGTATGTGTTTGGGTTGTTAATATAATTTACAGCGCAATGTTTTGTTGTAATTTTGTATGTATGTATGTGTTTGGGTTGTTAATATAATTTACAGCGCAATGTTTTGTTGTAATTTTGTATGCATGTATGTGTTTGGGTTGTTAATATAATTTACAGCGCAATGTTTTGTTGTAATTTTGTATGTATGTATGTGTTTGGGTTGTTAATATAATTTACAGCGCAATGTTTTGTTGTAATTTTGTATGTATGTATGTGTTTGGGTTGTTAATATAATTTACAGCGCAATGTTTTGTTGTAATTTTGTATGTATGTATGTGTTTGGGTTGTTAATATAATTTACAACGCAATGTTTTGTTGATTGTGAGTGACAGCGATGATTTGTATTTAAGTAAAATGGTTCTCATTAAATTGCACCAGGTTTTCATCAATCACTGCGAGTAAAAAGGGTGAGAAACATGAAACAGCTCAGCGAGGTGCTGAGTAATGCAACCTATATTAATTATTATCTTATAAACGCTACATAGCTAGTAGGTATCCCATTCATTAGAACATCTTGGGAATCTTTTTACTTGTTGACTGCCCGTTTGAAGTTTATAAGTAATTAATTAATAATGAGAGAATACCCATAACACGTTAACACAGCGACAGACGTGAAAGGGATGAACAATATTTTGATGATGAAGAAGAATGAGACAGTTATTCATTATTAAGATACTTTGAACTGTGAGAATTTATGAATGATGTAACGAATGTGTGATTTTGGATATTCGCGAATGCGAATAGCGAATATTGACTTGCTTAAATTTCTACAATTGCTCAAACATTAAAATTTCTACCCCCCCCCGTCCCCGATTTTTCAAAATGGTATAGGAATTTAAAATATTTCAAAACTCCTCGGTTTTCTTAAAGAATATTTCCTTGCAGTGCCTTTTTTACAATGTACCGGGTAAGTATCCGATACTTTTACCGAATATCCGATACTTTATTACCAAAATAATATTCACATATATTAATACTAACTTGCAAAGTTGCATCCATGTACTGATTGGTGGTTTTTGAAATGTGGCTGCTTTGCAGAATGTTATACAATACACCGTAGACTGATATGTTTGTCAACCAAATAGAATGGCTACAAAGAACCAATACTGAGAGAGAATACTGCTCGTGGTTAAATGAAGAAATAAATTGGACTATTCAAAACAGTATTACCTAAAGATAATTACAATTTGTTGCATCTGGCAAAAGTGGTATGAGAAGAAGGCGAATTTTCTGGGCGGGAGGAACTATTTCAACTTGTAGAGGCTAGGGTGGTTTTCGCCAGAGTGACAGAACCAATGGGAACCTGACGTGGCGCTCATTAACAAAAATTAAAATTGCTAAATATGAAACATAATTTATTTACTGATTATAGAGATCGAATTTATATTAAAATACTTGTGATGTTTATTGTGGAACAAATAAATAAATATTTTTTAGTGTACAATTCTGTATATCTATCTTTATACGTTTATTTGATTACACACAAAGGTCGCTCTACGTGTTGTAATGTTCAGATCAATAAATAATCTAATGTTATTTTCTAATAAAATTCTACCCGTGTATGTGATACAATATACGAGTGCCTACCAGCTTAAAGAAAGGATTAGGCGAGCTTATTTTGGTACATTGTTAATCTCTTTATACTTCTGTTTACCTGATATTTATTCATTTTTAAACGATATATAGGAATGAATGTATTGATCGTTTTCGTGTATTGTAGAGTAAAGTTATTATAAGAATAAAATTGTAATAGACCTATCTTATAATATCTTTTTAAGACCTATTTTAAACGATATATAGGTATGAATGTATTGATCGTTTTCGTGCATTGTAGAGTAAAGTTATTATAAGAATAAAATTGTAATAGACCTATCTTATAATATCTTTTTAAGACCTATTTTAAACGATATATAGGAATGAATGTATTGATCGTTTTCGTGCATTGTAGAGTAAAGTTATTATAAGAATAAAATTGTAATAGACCTATCTTATAATATCTTTTTAAGACCTATTTTAAACGATATATAGGAATGAATGTATTGATCGTTTTCGTGCATTGTAGAGTAAAGTTATTATAAGAATAAAATTGTAATAGACCTATCTTATAATATCTTTTTAAGACCTATTTTAAACGATATATAGGAATGAATGTATTGATCGTTTTCGTGCATTGTAGAGTAAAGTTATTATAAGAATAAAATTGTGATAGACCTATCTTATAATATCTTTTTAAGACCTATTTTTTTCTCCAATATTGCGTTATTACTTCGTACCTTTTTTTCAGGAGAATAATAACGTTCGTCATCCCACGAACGTTACTATTCTCTTGAAAATTTATAAAATATTACGAAATATGTAATGAAAAATCGTTATTATTCTTTTGCTGTGAGATTAAGTATGTATCAAATATATAAAGGTTAAAAAAGCATTTGAAATGTTAGGTTGGAAAGCGAATTACTGCTGGTGGTGCGACACTGTAATTAATAATTAATGTTGTCTCTGTGACACGAAGCACACGGCTACTTTATTGCATCTTGTATTCGGATTAGCAAGTTACTTTAATTATTAAATATGCACTTTATACGACTAAAATACGTATATTATGTATGGTCTACTTTTTTATTAAATCTCGCGATGTGATGTTTTCGTCATACTTTTATTTCCATTGCGTGGTATAAAAAGAACGAAAGGAAAAGAAAATTCTTTAAAAATGAAAGAGAATTTTAAATGTAAAACTACTAAAAATGAGCAACAATTTCAAAAGAATTTTTAGAACAAGAAGAGAATATTGTAATAAGTAGGTATACATTTTTAATACAACAACATCTTACAAGGAAACGCTGTTTAGGAAATATTAATGAATTACTGAAGGACCTACTTAGTTAACAAGTCTGATGTCGTGTCTGTTAAAATATGAAACTAATTAAAAAACCTCATTCAGGGAGTTAATGGAACGAAAATCTTACATAATTATTGTTTATACCTTGGGGATAAACTTTGTAATCCAAAAAGAACTGGTGGATTATAAATGATTAATGCCAAAAACATCATAGCAGGCATAGCATATACATACATAGAAAAGGAAAGAAAATAAATTAGAAACTGAACTCACCTGGTGTATGTTGGCATAGCTATGTCTGTGCTGCTGCGGCTCAATATTGAGATTCCTGGAATACTTGAACAGCGTCTCCTGCTCATCCCGGTTCATGTCTACTCCAGTATTTTGGTAGTGATTTTCTCCAGGAGCCCCACTGGTAAATATGTTTGGCCGTTTTTGATATTGTTTTCTCTCTGCTGTCTTGTATTGTCAGGGATTATCAGCATCCTTCTCAAAAACAGGCGGTCCCAGAACTTCCAGTAGCCTCATGAGTGACTTGATATTATTTCGAAAAACTTACAAATGAAATATCATTTAATGTGTCAATTATTTCTTCTAAATTAATTTAGGTACCAATTTGAGCAACACAGTATATTTTGAGCAATTCTATTATAATAGTAGAAAAAACTCTTTGAATTTTGATTATTTGACAAGTAAGTATGATAACAATTTCATTATTATTTATTGCATACGTCTTGCTTTAGGTAATTACAATGTATTTACATTAGTTGATTTCAAAGTTAAAACTGTCAAAAAAATAAAATATTAATATACTTAATAATATGGGCTAACAAAACACGTGTTACGGGTTGATTGCCAGAAAAATAAAATAATATAATGTACACTGAGATTCAAAGAGATGAGTAAATATCCTTTCTATTCAAATTCTTTTAATTATTTACATTTGATTAAATATAAATTTAAGTCTAGAAGGTTAAGATTAATTATTTATGTTTTATTTTATTTTTGTATTTTTTGTACTAATATTTATAGATTACAATTATATATTATTATCTATTTATGTTTATTTGTGTATATTTAAATAACTTAAAAGTATTATAATAAACCTATCACAAATTATTTAGTTAGTTTTCTCATCGCTGTCGGATACATAAAAATTATTTGTATGAAATACAATTAGAAAATAAATTATTTACAGGGAGGCACTCAGAACGTTTTACAAACATACCACTTCGTTGTTTATTGCATTCGTTACCGTGTTTTTTACTAATTTATTTAACAATTTTTTTGTCTGATAATAATATACACAAAAACAATTTAAATTACGTATCGATGTAAAAAATAACATACTTTTGAGTTGTTAAAAGACACATTTTGAACATACTCGATTAAGACAAATGTTACAAATGACAGACCGATAGATAGTAGTAGAGGTTATATTATTTATTATTTGTTTAACTAATCATGGGTTCTAGTCTTAAAAATTATTTCTTCTAATTTAACAGTTACCTACGCGTTATCGCATATTATGTATTTGATATTATGTAAACAAACCCCTAGAAGTCTATTACGTACGTACAAATGGAAATATTTTTGTTTAATCAATGACCTAATACATATACATATCTACATGTAGGTACTGATATGTTATAAAGATAATTATGTTGACTATCACCTAATAATATTTATTCAGTTACATTGACCCTAACAATTTAACAATGTCGATATAGATTTATGGAGGATTTTATGTAACTGATGATGTGAGATGGATAAGTAAATGAATTATTGTATAATTTTTTTTAAATGAAACACGATATATAGTTATCCCACTATTGATAGTGGAATAACTATATATCGTGTTTCATTTTAATTTTTTTTTATATGAATTTCCACCAAGAACCGTCGGTCGATAAATTAAACTTTATGAATTATTGTATTGTTTTTATTTTTTTGTAATTGTTAATGCTTTGGACTGGATATTTGTGATTTTATTATTGTGTAATGTATGATTTGATGTGAAAGGCGCTGGCCATTTTTGTGTTGAATAAATAAATAAATAAAAAAGGTCAAAATGTAGTTCTGACGATAATAATAAATAATTCATTCTTAACGGAAATCTGTAATATTATCATGGAGTCTCCGGTAAAATAAGTTTTGTACGCTTTGCTTTTAGTTTTCAAGTGTTCTGTAAGAGTCAGGTATATATTCATTAAACATTACGTTTAAGACATTTAAAATCTTCACTTCAGCGATAAGGTATGTCACCCACCCTGGATTTTTCAATATTTATTGGCACTGAGAGGATGACTTGCATGTTTGTTACACGCAGTTAACCCGCTGGCTATTCCACTTGTGGGAAATGCTGCGAATGCGCATAAAGATGTCGTATGAATTTTAACCATTATGTATATAATAATAATAATAATAAGATAATAATAATAGTTTATTAAACACAAATATCATTTACAATAATTGAACAATAAAATAATACATTTTTTTCCTAATACAATTACTCCCCAAAATTGAGCGTAGCTCGTGCTTTGGGGAGAATCAATTACAATCAGAATCGTCCAACTATAAGTAATAACAATTAATTATCTAATGTATATTTTAATAATTCATCATCGTTAAATGTATTTTTTTTTATTTGTAATCACTTGATTTTCTATACTAATATTATAAAGAGGAAAGATTTGATTGTTTGCATTGAATAGGCTCCGAAACTACTGAAGCGATTTGAAAAATTCTTCAACTTTTGGGAAGCTACACTATCCCCGGGTGACAGGTTTGTAATAAAATTATGAATGTTATAAAATGTCGCATGTTATCCTAAATTTTTAATAAATGATAAGCTTTTCTGACGGATAACATACGTTAGCTCAACATTTAAAGATTGTGGCTGAATTGCTATGCACATCTCTCAGCGTAATACTGCTGTATGTGGTTATTCAATACCCATTATAATATGTTTACTACAAAATGTTAATGTTGCATTATACTCTAGGTACCAAATAATTTTACAAACTTTGCTGATTTATTAATTGTAATTGATTTATCTGTGTATTGTCATTTATGTTATAACTCTAAGTTTGTGAAAGAAAAAAAAATGTTTCTTTTTATATTTAATATAAAATACATGTCGCTTTAATAGTGTATGAAATAGTAATCTACCGAACAAACCTGAATACTAGGTAAATATGGTTCTCAACCGTAAAAATAAACTTGATCCAGCACCGAATATGGACAATTGGATAGTTGGGCCGACACCTAGATGATGGAAATGCAAGGCCAACAAAAGGAATAAAATATATTAATCATCTTACTCATGTACAACATTTTGTTACATATATATTTGTATGTTTACTTAATATGTCATATACCTATATTTACTTCGTTGGTGAGCAAACTGTATGGCGTTGCATCAAACGGAACAAGTATTTCTAAACGAAATTGCTTTATTTGAAGTGAAGGTACGTTTACACGCTACTTATATTGATTCAATACATACATTATTAATACTATGAATAGTGATGGGACAAAATAAATATTCTTAAATTTAATAAATATACATTAGGAATCGTCATAATTATTTGAAATAAGATAATATTATTGTAAATATTATAAAAAACAGTAATAACTTAATTTGACGCCAATGACAGTAGAATTACTATCTAACAAATCTTCATGTAGGGAATAATTCTGTGTCTAACACAGGTACGTACGTAAAAAAATCGAAGCGCTTCTTGTATGTACATATTATGTCATACTTGCAAATT
Source organism: Athripsodes cinereus (assembly GCA_947579605.1). Classification (NCBI taxonomy): domain Eukaryota; kingdom Metazoa; phylum Arthropoda; class Insecta; order Trichoptera; family Leptoceridae; genus Athripsodes; species Athripsodes cinereus. Next base: position 8,242,436 of record OX388308.1, on the reverse strand, counting down.
CATAACACAATCGCCATAGTGATTAAAAAAGAAGATAAATTTATGTTTAAGAAAAATAAGCCAAATATAGTTAAAGCCAAATATATAATATGGTTATCTCGAGAGGAATAAAAGTCGGCATTTCTCTATTGAGAGTCCGGGACTCGGCAATTAGACTACCAACCATCTCATTTTATTTTATGAAAATCGCTTCTACATAAATAGGTAAATAAAGTTGTTTTTTTCGGAGTGTTAAATTGAAAAAAATATTATTTAAATTAATCAATTTGTCTAAACAATGACGATAAAAAAAGTTTGTAGAAGAAAGTATAATAAAACATATCCTGTTTGTATCTATGTATAGGTATAATAAAATAAATAAATTTGTAAAACATGAAAGTTGCGAGTGAATGTTATTATATGAGAACTTTTAATAACGTACGTATGAATAATTTATCATGAATAATAGGTACTTACATAATTTTGTATTTTTTGCCATAAAAGATACAAAAAATAAAGTTGTAATGTAAAAAGGGATCAATTGAAATGTAAAGCATCACTTTATTTTATAGCGTACATACACGTGAATTTTATTATACTCGGAGTTTACGTTCTTTCATGTTATTTACGTATGCTCATTCAAATGAAATGTTTGCAACCATACACACCTCGTTAGTATTCATTCAAAAAGAAGTTGATGTAAAGGATATGATGCATTGCGTTAAATTGACATAAATGCAGTAGTTTCTTTCATTGCAGTTCCATTGCCTAGCTACATACGAGTAGGTACTTTACTTATTCATCATCAACAATATACTACATTTTCAACAACAACTTGTAAATGTATCGTATAAATATTTATCACAACATGTATGATGTAATATTATAGAAGCAATAAAATTTCTACAAATTTTATAATAAATATAAATTTGTTATAGTTATTCATAGAATAAAACAACACAAAATATATTTCACTGAATTGTTATGGATGGTACATCAGAATTATTTAATTTGCTTAAATATTTCATTGGAACTAATTGGTTCACAAGTCAGCATTCTGAAAAAAAGCAAAGAAACAATTTTCCAAATATAAACTGTTTATTTATAGATTGCAATATCCATTACTGCAAAGTACACGATACGAGAATATTTCATAATTGATTGAATTTTTTATTACAATTAGAAGCATATGTCTACACTTAATTAATCAAAACTGTTCAATATTTAGATACATAGTTTTTACAACATATAAGATTTGTCATAAATTGATATTAAAATATTGAAACAAAAATACATTATCTGTTTTTGCCATCATGATACGATATCTTGAAAAATCTGACTGACTATTAGAGCAAACTGACCATTTTCTCCACGGCATAAAAATAAGTTATTAAACACATATTTGCCTTTAATAGGAGAAAAGAGGGAGACACCTATTATTAGGTTATCAAAATCACTCGCAAATGAGTGGATGGTCTTGAGAAGAATAGAATATTATTAGGTTATATTCTGAAAGCTACATGTTCAAGAATCTAACATTGCTTGAAATCCAACTTTGTTTAGGTTCATAAGCTTGGTGGATTATGGTAATCGGTGTCTTGCCATCGAATGTCCCTATATATTTCCTAGTCCACTTATAGTTCCTTAAATAAAACAATAACCATACAGAATAATTTAGGTTCACCTACAAATAATTTTCTAAAATTTGTCATTCTGTCTAAATTTGTCATTTCTCATTTTGTGTATCATTGCATATTTCTCTTTAATTTAGGTCAATCAAGATTTATTTATTATCATTATACAACAAATTTGTTTGAATCCACATGTCTGACATTGTTGTTGCATTCATTATTTGTATAACATATTATTGGTAATGATAGGGGACTTTACTGGTCCACTTATGGCTTTATACAATCCTGTTAGTATAACCTGTATATGATTGTTTGTATTCCTGTAAAAATGTAATAAATAAATATTCGGAGAACGATTGAGTCACTGCAGTCCACGATTTGACTAAATGAATTAGTTATGCTTAAGTTACCTCTTTCGTAGTTATTCCTACTAACGAGTTAAGTAATAAGCGTCATTGAAAAGTGCTATTTAAATATTTGCATTGAGCAGAATGCTATTTTGAATTTACGAATATTTCATGATGAGAATCGCGTCCATCGAAGCAGTCAGAGACGCGAACTTGTATAAATGTAACTATAAACGTTGTTTTATTGATTTTTACTTCCGTCGCAAACGATTTTTATGAAACATAAATATATTTTGTACGTTGGCAATAATTGAGGTGAAGCTAATTATATTTCACGATGGAAACAATAAAATATATGACATATTATCAAACTATTCGAATCCAAATAAACTCAAATATATTTTTGAAAAACTACGCAGTTATTTAATAATGACGACCGGTGTGGCGCAAAGGTAACGCTATTGTCTTTCAATCACGTGATACTGGGTTCGATCTCCGGCTAGAGCAAAATGATGAGTGTCCTTTTTCAAATTGTCTTGGGTCTGAATGTGACATGAATTATATGTGTTTGTACAATATACAAGCTTCATTTGGGACTAGCTCGATCTGTGTAAATTGTCCATATGTATGTAATGAAATATATAAATTTATAATGTAATGTAAGTAAATTTAAACATATTACATATATTCATGGTTTATAACAATTGCTTTACAATATATTACATTCCATCACGGCATTTCCCATGAGCGGGATAGTTAGTGGACTAGCTGTATGTTAAAAACGTGCAACTCGTTCTCTCAATGCTAACAATAAAATTGAAAACATTCAGGATGGGTGACATACGTCATCACTGAATTGAACATGTAAAATGCCTTATGAGGGATGTTTTATGAATACTTGCTATTTACTGGATACTCGATAACTTACAGATAAAAGTGGGAAATCTACCAATTTAAGGAATAACTTTTTTTTAAAAGTTCAACTAAATTGCTAGTTTTAAAAGGCAAACATCTGAATTACATATTCTCTCTCATCTTTATTTTGATACCACTAAAATACATTGCATCGCCTTTTGCAGACTGATTTTGTAACTTTATTTTACGTCCAGCGAAAGTTGTATTATGAAAGTTGTTCTTTTCATTTCCGAACTTTTACATAATTTTATAGTTTCACATATTTAGTAGGTATTTTATTGTATAAAATAAGTTTACATTAGAAAAATTATTAAATAATTATAAGGTATTTGACTCTTTTAATAACCATACCATAAAATATTATAGTGGATCCTCATAATCATCATTATCACGCCGCTTTACTTTCGGGGTAGTCAGATAGGATCGAGTGCCGCTATATTCTTTCCTATCATACACATTTCGATTCTTTCATAGTCAAATCACACAAAGCTCAACTCATATCCGGCCTGAAGGATTTGGTTTATATTTTTACTTTTTATCCTATTCACAACTGAAATTTAAGTTTGTTTTCATTTATATATTTATACATATTACTTTAGAGTGAATAAATAATACCAACATATTTCTTATTATTTACTATGAACAATTTTTATGCATTTATTTTGTAGTCTATAGCTAATTTTACTTTACTTTTTTACCCTTTTCACAATTGAAATAATTATTTTTATTACTTATATATTTTTTAATTACTTTAATAATATCAATGTTTATATTTTTGCTCAATGGGCTTTGTAGCTTCTATCTTATTTGCCTGTTAAAAGTTGTTTTTAACCTGTCAATTACTTATCATACCACTCATTGTGCTGTGAAAGCGCTTGAAAGCTACTGTGCAATATTTGATGAATATAATTATGTGTATGTAGGTACCTACATTGAATTTTGTATGGTATTGTATAGTCACCTACAACTGCGTAGCAGGTCAGAATAGCAGAGTTTTTCATTGTTTTTTTTTTATATATAAAGTCTTTTTCATGACTGTATGAGTACACTGCCTATTATTCAGAATATATACATATGTACATCTATGCATAGCATGGTTGTGTAGATATATGTTGTATTAAAATATTCTATTAATGTGTTAATGCTCATGCTGATTATTGATTTAAAAATAAAGAAATAAATGTGAAATTATCATTTATTTCTCAGACTTGCACTTCTCCAAGCACCATTTTTCTAAGCCACGTATATTTTTTTAATAATTATGTCCTTAATATTTTATTCCACGTGGCCAAATCACCTAAATTTATTTAATTTAATTCTTTTTACCAGCTTTCATATCATACTCTTCATGTACGATACTATTAAACACTCTATCTTTTAGATTTTTTCACAGCGGGTACGAGGTTGGATTTGTTTGAAATAATTAGAAATTAATAACAAAGCGATATTATTGAATTGATGATATCAGCTTTATGAATGAAAGCTGTATACCAAGATATAATTTATTCATATAATTTTCCTATGATTGTTAAAAGCATTATGACCAATGTGTCTGCTCAACTGACATCCGATAGAACGATACATTTACGAGTAGGTAAAATAAGTATTTAGTGGGGTAGGTAATAAAATATTAATCTTGATATTGTGTGAGTTATAAAAATGTTTTCATATTGAAATAACACAGAGGCTTTAATGGTGGGAATTGATGTGGTTTTTTTTCCATTTTGACACAGAACTTTAGTAGATATTTCTTTCATAGTTTCATATTACTTTTGCAATCTTGACACTTGTTCGAGTATGTCTGTCTGTAGTAAGTGAATTGTGACGTCACGCTAATAATAGACCATTTTCATATAAAAAATATAATATAAAATATTTAATAACAGAACATTAGGAATATTTTGGAAAGGGGTTACTGAACCGATAACAAAATGCTCCTAAAAAATTAAAGAAAAAGATAATCCTTGCTGTATTAGGGAGAAATCAATTGTAAAATTCGAGTTTAAGGAAGAGTATTGAATCTGATATTTATTCTATATTATGATGCATTTTCAAGTTATGTCATTATAAAATTAAAATTATTTAAAAAATATAATTAACTAACGAGATAAAATCATACTCACTTACTGAGAAAATCTGTTTCAATAACCTATCTATCCGTGGCTGTCGATTGAAATCTATTCTATAAAATATATTACACAATAGATTTCAATTGACAGTAGCGGATAAACAGATTATTGAATCCGGTCATAAGACATACGTACATACTAATACTAGACCAGTTGGAATGGGAACTATGAAAAAATTATTTACTTGCTATAAATAGGAATGTGTACCACATGTGAGATGATTAAAACTATAAAATCACCTCAGAGACAGTACTTAGACAATGACATCTCATTACAGAAAACTGCCAAATGAGTAAATAAGTTTAATGAGCAATTAGATAGATAAAGATATTTATTTAATATATAAATGACATAAATTTATTTTTAAGGCAATACAACGTCTACCATATGGTGTCATAAATTATTTTTTTGCAAAATAATTAATGATAAAAATAAATTAAACCCAATCATATTGTGAACATAACAAATGTCTATATTCTGTTCTACATATATGTGTAATAAATAAAATCTTGGTGTGATTCAGTTGCTTTATATACGAACTTAAAATCATTCCGAGAAAACATAATAAATCAAACACCAATTTATCGCTTGAAAAGCTACATTTTATATCATGTTTGGTGGTGGCGTGTTTCAACGTTTGAATACAATGTTTTGTAAATGAAATCTATCGTTTAATATTTCACAATCTTTGATAGACATTTGAGAATATGACGCTGTACAAATAATACTAACTAATTAATTATTGGATTTGTGTTTAATGAATGGATTTAGTGTACACATTATACGAGTACGAGTATTATATATATATGATTAAGCAGATTATAGGCAAGTGATATAATGCCTTATAACTTAAGTTCAAATTAAACCGATATTTCTGCCAACAAGTGCTGGTTTTCAGTAAATACACGTTCTTGGGAAATGTACAATCATTTTATTTAATTCAATATAAAAAATAATAAACACAGTTATTTTGCATGAACCATTATTTTATAACTTTTATATAAATGTTTTCCAATTATTTAAATCTATTATCATCTTCGTGCACACATGACTCACTACAATTATATAAGATATGATATCATGAACTTCCTATGGGAACGAGCATATTTGTAACCTATATATGTATACCTATACCAACAATCTGAAAAGAGAGCTAGACAACTTGGAGATACTAGTGATGACTGGAGGAGTGGAAGGGTGACGAGGAAGGAGTCGTTCTCTCACAAAGTAAAGAACAAATAAAGGGCTCTCAGTGCAAACTACACGAGGCTCTGCACTAGGTAAAAGAATCTTACGTTATGTGGCTAGATGGTTGATAGAATGAGCCATGGTGGTAACCCAGTGGAGAAGAAAAAGAGAGAGATATCCCTACAATTTGAAAGTACCAATAACTTTGGTCTTAACTATACATAAATAAGAAGCTCATACTCCAATCGACAATTCTACAGAGAATAAAACTTCGTCTTCATGATTGAGATGAAAAAGATGATAAATACCTAAAGTGTTTTATATATTTTACATTTGAGGTCGTCTAGTTCGAATATTATGCAACCTTCAATAACTTCACACTCGTTTTGAAAGGTGAACTATATTTAGAGAAAAGTTTATCTCTTTGAGAATTCTCTTTCTTCCTAATATTGCTTCTCCTATACTTATAAGTTGCAAGTAAATAACCAATGGAATACTCTAAAACTATCGATTCCCAGTATAAAATATCAAATTTACGCTTTTTTATGATTTAAATCAAACTTAGTTTTTCTATTGAAAGTTGAGAAAAAATGTTTGATTTTATATATAAGGTAGTAAATATCTTAATATATGTTCATATTTAGTGTTCATATAGTAAAATAAATGGTTTGGCAGAATGTTAGACAAACTGAAACAATATAAAATTGTCTAACATATCATAAGTTAATAAGTTACCCAATTGTACATAGGTATCAAGACACTCAATTATGTAGAGCTTCGGAGAGAAGTGAAAAGGCATCTTGTTGGATAAGCTTTGGGACTGTTCACTCTGTTCAGAATTGACCAATTTATTTCTTTATAAATTTTTACATAGACTGACACTTTTAGACAATTGTTTTGGACCTTTTCATAGACAAAATAATGTTGATAAAATGGAATTTCTTTAGTTTTCGATTTGCAATCTTCATTTTTTTGTTGTGTTTTAACTGTACTCTTAAACGGTGTATGGCGTGTGTGTATAGAGCAAAAATAAATAAAAATTAACGCTAATCAGGTGCCTAACTAAACTTATTTCATATGTAATGGACGGTTTTTTTTCGCATCCAATTAAAATTATCTACTTAAACTTTATTTTATGGGAATCTACGATATATTTCATACTTAATTATTACAAGGGGTATTAAAAGTTTGATTTTTTTTTATACATATCAGTAATGAATATATGAGCAGAAAATAATATAATAACATCTAAACTCTAAAGGCTGACAAGGTTTTGGAGAATGTTATAATCTAATATGCTAAGCTCTGATCCACATGTCTTTTCATATGTTATATACGTATGTTTTTAATAGACTTACAATAAGTACACATAGGTATTATATACTGATGTGAAATCGTAATAAATAAAACCTACAGGATTGTACAGTTACACGGCAGCAATAATTATTTCCCTTTTAAAAATGCTTTGGAAAATAAAAAACGCTGACATAAAAGGAAATTAAGCTCGATAATAATAATACCTATATAGATGGATAAAGAAATAAAAATACAGCGAAATGTTTTCAGTCAAATTATCCGCGTGCGACTCATTCACTCACTCGGTAGTAAAATATATGGGAATACATAACATGGAGTGGACACAAAGGAATAATGTTACACTCATAATATTTACTAGAGAAACTTTTCTCTTTGCGCCGATACACTCTCATAATAAAAATGTGTTAGAATTATAACGGAATATTGTAGGTGAATTAAAAGCATTTAGAACTTAGCTCTGTATTATTATGTATATCCATTACTTCGTTAATTCCTTTAAAATACAATAATTGTAGATGTATTCAAATGCACATTTAGTAGCTCGCTCTATATTTTTATTTCATTGCTTTGTTAATTCCTATAAAATACAATCATATGTAGGTATGTGCTTGTTACGAAATTCTCAAACTATATTATGATTTCTAAGGAACTATTTGTCGTTATATCTGTGGAATCTTTTACTTTTAACAATTGCGAGTAAATTCATTATCCGGTTCTTTCAAGACTATTAATTCTGAATTGAAAATATCTACGTCATAAACAACAGCCTCGTCACAGAAAAAATGTCATAAACAGAATATTCCAAAACAAGTGTCTGATGCATATTAATTTATAAATTTATTCTTGACTATTGTTGGGTTTTAATTTCGTAAGGTAAATTACATAAAAAAACGTGCGTGGTCTTCATAGTTAGGTGAACCTTTAAAGTTTTAATGCATTTTTTGCACATGGTTATGGCTTAAGAAATAAGATATTATCTGTTCGAGTAAGTACAAGCATCAATAATAAATACAATCGAATAAATGTAGAGCTATATTAATTTGATTATATATATTTTTATGAATGGGTAAAGGAATATAGATTATTACGGTAGCCCATGCTTTTATCTGACACAATAATAATACTATGATGAGGAATGAACTGATTGATAAATAGACGAATAGGAAACAAACTTGTAGTAGATCCTCATGGATTTTGATATTTTTTTGTTTCATCTATAGTTTCCAATTTAGAAGAGATTGGTTTACGGTAAGGATAATAAAGCTATTATTATATTGGGTACCTACATCATACAAAATTTTCCTACTATATCATTAAGGCATATCCCACTAGTGAGGTAGTCAGCAGACCAACCGCATGCAATAACAATGCAAGTTTTCATCTCCATGCAAACAAAAAATTCAGAGATTCAGGATGGGTGGCAAATCTCATCAATAAATTTCAGATCTAAAATGTCTTGAACACCAGCCCTTATAGGACACTCGAGAACCTAGGGAAACTTATACAAAATAAAATATGACATTATATTCGCCAAGTAAGTTTATATGTATGTATTGTATCTTTATACTTCCACTGCACTGAATTTAAAGTTATTCTTTGAGATGAATGACACAATTTGTAAAGTAAACCTTTGTAGTGAAATTATGTTTAAGTTTCATCTCATACTAAGTTCATGCTATGGACGCCTGGGGGGTAGAAGCTTGGATATGCAACGAGAAATTTAAAATTTAATTCATGTATTTTAGTTAACTGCCACATGCAGTGACTTAGGTAACTAAATAAAACAACGCGATATTATAAAAGTATTGCATGTTTCTCTGAAACAAAGAAAACAACTAGTTTCTATCATGCACAAGGATTTTGAGTCAATCCAGTTACTAATATTTCTTAATATCAAAATTTGTGATTAGTTGGAAAATATTTCTGTTTTGACGATTATCTCGCCCTTTGAACATGGAGAATATCTTCAGGATTATATATCTTGTAAATATGATTAGGTATATCAATATGCAGTAATGATTTCAATGAATGAATCTTTACTAATAAGCATAAACTTTCAGTTTGGCCTATATAAAAAATATTGGTTGGATGGAAGGCATTGCTTTTAGACAATAATCTTATCAACGGGGAACTTTCAGAAAAAAAAATCAATTCAAAAAATAGATATTTTTTTAGAAAAATGGTGTTTTTTACAAATGCATTTTTAAGTCTTTATCACCATTTGAAAAAGCGATTTTCGCAAATCGTCGAAAAAGTTCGACCCATGACGGAAAAGGTGTGTGGCGTCATCCGGCGGTAGAGTCAAATACGTTATGGTACGATTTACCGCCTAATGACGTCGCAACGGGATTATTCAATGACACGGCGTTTAAAGTTTTGACAGAACATATGGATTTTTAAAACGAAAATAATAAAAAAAGAAGTTTTATTTTATCGTTTCATATTAGGATTTGCAGTAATTATGAATTAATTAATTATGGGCACATTGCAAGAAGAGAGCATGACAACCTGGAAAAAGTAATTATGACTGGGGTTGTAGAAGGGAGGAGGGGAAGGGGCAGAGTCCCAATAAGATGGAGCGACCAAATTAAGGAGGCCACACAGAGCTCACTTCACGGGGCCTTACACATGGCGGAGGATCGCTCAACATGGAGACAGATGGTTTACGGAACGAGGCATGATGGTCACGATCCTCAGGATTGAGGGACAGACAGAGATGATGATGATGATGATTAGGATATTCTTGATCAGCGTATTTTTATTAATATAAATTGATAACATTTATTCATACTCCGCACACATGGATGTTCTCAATTGATATATTTTTTGGACTATTAGTTTCATTATTACTTTAACATAATATATTATTTAATAAATTATTTTGACACAATGTGTTTTATTTTTATTTTTATAATTTGAAGTGATACAGTATATTTTATTTTTGTTTAAATTGTAATTTGATACGATGGTGGTGTTGTGCAATTATTGTTTGTAACTGTATTAAAGGCGTAAGCCGTATGTATGTATAATAAATAAATAAATAATAAAAAAAAATGAAACCTGTGAAGTCATCATTACATTGTGGAAGTATTGCAAAAGCCATTCTATGAATTAATATGAATTCTTTCCTTTGTTTACTAATTGAAGACCAAATAAAAATAATAGTTGATGAATATAAATACATAATTTGCTTGGCATATGTTAATATAATATTATCCATAAATATATAGCATTAACATGATGACAATATTAATGACATTCGTACATTTCTCATTAGACAATGTTTAAAACAAATGATCCACGAAATAGATAAATAATAATAACAAATTCTCTAACTTATTATTTGACATGAGCTGAAACATGTTTCATTTTATATATACATACAATAATAATATGAAGGGAACATCAACATCTACATAGTATTCATGAGACTATATTATATCAAGTATAAAAATAAAACTTGTAAGAATCATTAATATTATACACCTACATACATTATAAATAAATAAAAAACTGAATGGAAAATGTTATCTTATTCTCAGCGTATGTTTTTTACATTACATAATATTACATCTCATTGTAAGAAACTAATCATGTAATGTATGTATGGTTCGTAAAAACACAAGTTGTAAAGTATTCACTCCCTGAATATTACTTTGTAATATTTTGTAGCTATACATTGTATTATTAAATATACTGAATTCTGTGAAAGAAAATGAAAAATTCATATGTAGTCATAATTATTACAGATAACGCTTACAAGTTTTTTTACATTTTGAAATAATGATGTTACATTATGTTTTTATAACCAAAATATCTACATTACTACTATTCTACTATCACGCCGTGTCCCAAGTGGGGTAGGTAGAGAGAACGGAACGCCAAATAGATCTATCCTTACACCCTTCCTTCGTTTCCTGCACATTCATACAATTTCTTATGCACGTCGATCTCAACACACGGCCGTCCTCCATTACCGTCCGTCCTATCTACATTACTCAATTTGATTATTTTAATTCCAATGTATTGAAACATTTAAAAAGTTCATTGTTATAATTCTTAATAAGGTTTAATACTTATTATTTAAAATTATCTGATTCGGGATAGATAAATAAAAGTGAGCAACATCTAGAGTCTTCAATCACCTGAACTGTCCTCCAGGAAAAGTTAGAGTGACTGATGGTTCCTTTAAATAAATTCTCGAATACCTTTCCTACCAGGTTCACTGCTGTTATTCCAACAATGATTTTAAATAATGATGAATTTCTTAACAAAATTCAATTTTATAAAATCAGAAAAAAGAATTTAAATTTCCTTTTAAAATGATATATTATACGAAAATATGGGATATTTATCTTGAATCAGCCCCTCGCCTCGGTTAATATTTTAATCTTAGTAGATTAAGGTTAATGCGGTGGAGGTACATAAGTTAGCGCTCTCAATACTATTTTCTCCTCGTGCTTTAATAATATTGAAGATGGCGCTTACATGCTTCTGGGAGAAATATCATTTATCAATTTCCGTTTTCACTTCGTCGGATGAGGTTGGAAGCTAAATGAATCATAACATGTCTCTGAGAAAATACTCCCACTAGGTAAATAAATTACTATCACATCACCTCCATCATCTCACACTATCATCAGTCCATATAACTAATTTTAATTATTTTAACTAGGAATCATGAATATTCAAGCAACATCTACGTTTATCTCTTGTCTCGAGTTTGTTTGCTGTAATTATCACTTATACACAATTTCTTAAATTGAATTTTGACTTACTCGAATATTTGGATATTTTAAAAATTGAAGAACGACCATTTTCAAGTTTTTACAAGTTGTTTTGGATGTTATATGTATATGTGTTTATATGAGTTTAGTGCATTGTATATATGTGTATCGTCATGCTAGTACCCATAATATAAGATTCATATCCTAGCTCGATCCGTATGAATTGTCTATACATGTTATGTTAAGTTATGTGTCTACTATTTACACTCTCTAAAGCAAATATATTTGTAAGAACCTTAGCTAAAAGAAAATAGTTTTCACAGCTTTAATAATAATCTTAATTTCGATTATAGTAGAAAATTAAACAGTTTGACATGAAAGAATTGCTGAAAAAAATAATTTAGAATTTCGAGCACTTATTGTACACTACACAAGGAGTTAGCAGAGTTGTTTCGTCGTGTGGAGATTGAAAGTGAAAAGATGGGACTAAAGATCAATTGCAGTAAAACTAAGGCAATGATAGTTGATCGCTCAGGCAGGCTTGCAGACACGGAACATTATCTTCCAGGAATTGACTTTGTCAACGAATTTATATATCTAGGTTCTCTCATAAATAATAGAGGCACAAGCGACCAAGAAGTGAACCGCCGCACACAGATGGCAAAGAACGCAATGGGTCGTCTTGATAAAATTTGGAAAAGCCGTGAAATTATGAGAAACACAAAGATAAGACTGGTCAAGACGTTGGTATTCAGCATATTTTTATACGGAGCTGAAACGTGGACGTTGCGAGCTAACGAACGCGCGAGGATTGATGCGTTTGAGATGTGGTGCTGGAGGAAATTGCTCCGAGTGCATTGGACCGAACACAGGACCAATGAGTCCATCCTCAGGGAGCTTAACATTTCGGTGCGACTCTCAACGATTTGCAGTCAGCGCGCGTTGCGATATTTCGGGCACATTGCAAGAAGAGAGCATGACAACCTGGAAAAGATAATAATGACTGGGGTTGTAGAAGGGAGGAGGGGAAGGGGCAGAGTGCCAATAAGATGGAGCGACCAAATTAAGGAGGCCACACAGAGCTCACTTCACGGGGCCTTACACATGGCAGAGTATTGCTCAACATGGAGACAGATGGTTTACAGGACGAGGCATGATGGTCACGATCCTCAGGATTGAGGGACCGACAGAGATGATGATGATTGTACACTACATAATAATATATAGATACTAGATAATTTTTCATGCAAAATGTACCTACATACGTATAAGTTTTATGTAATATAATATTCATTTTACTATCTCTATCTAATTTTGAAACTTATTACTTAACAATACCTACTCGATAATATTGTTGCATTACCTATTTCAAAAGTAGTAAAAAAAAACATCTTTATAAAAATATTGCATGACAAACTTTCATCGAGGAAAACATAAAACTTCGAAGAAACCTTATACCATATTATATTAGGCAATATCGAATGCAAGTGATGGCAGCCAGGTGGAGAAATGTGTCAAGTGACGTTATAATAATAATAATATGTAACTCCACAACCACAGCACTCCCTCGTGAATCATCTATGGATGGGAACATCGCGTGTATTCCAAAATTATTTCAATATACCTATTATCTTAATTAACGTATCCAATAACGGAATCGGATTACAATACACATAAATATCTGCGAATGGCAAACCATTTTTTTAAATACAAAAAAAAATACTTCGGAAATAAATAAAAATAAAATTAGGTCTCTCATTCATCGTATATGTTTTTAAGGGTCATGAGAAAAGTAAGTATTCGTAAAATGTCACGTACGGAATATTTGTCACAACATAATATGCCACCTTTCCTTAATGTCTTATTTGAGGACATTCTCTGCGAGAATATACTATGAAAATCTCAGATTGTGATTAGGTATATTATTAAGTAGATAGTTATCTACATTATAAGGGGAACAAAGATTTAACTCAGTATATATGTATGTATGTATTAGGAGAATATTGTATCGATGCAGGTATTATATTAAATGTAGGTAAGTTGCAGTATAATTTGGTGCTAATAACACTAAGATATATTTGCACTAGGCATGTCGTACGGAGATTTAGAGAACCTCGTTTTAAGTCCATTATCATAATATTATCCTTTGTTGTTAACGTGTCCCTGGTCTAACGTTTGAATAATTCTGTTTTAACAGCCTTGTCAGCTCGACTCATTTGGGATTAGATGGAAACAGAAGAATAATAATAATTCTTACTATATGTACTGTGACCAATTTATTTACAATATTGTCGTAGTTAAAAAATAACAGGAGATAAATATTAGAGTATTTTCATCTTAAATTTTACATACTAACCATTTGACTTTTTGAAGGAAAGAATCCCGCAAAATTAAATTTAAACTCTGTTTTGACTTCCGTTAAAATTCTCTTTGTTGACCATCTGTAACCAACTTCACTCACTTAGACTCTCTCGCTCGGACCGCGGGCACGCGGGTGAGTTCTCTCACCAGCGTGCCCCGAAAATAAATAACTATTGTGTTAAAAAGTGTTAAAATAATATAAATGAAACCCGTCTCAATATAAACTATATGTAGTGACAAATAACTTGATTAATTTGAGTAGAACTTGTTGTATAAATACTAAGTTACTTGTGAATATGTAAATTTGCGTGTGTGTGTCTGAACCAGGCATTGTAATAATTGAACTATCAATAAATGTTTCTCGTTTAACTTAACTGTTTGTTTTGATTGTGAAACCAACCTATGCAACTCTACGATTATCCCTGACCTGAGACTCAAGTTCTTCCGACTGAATTAGCTGGACAATGTATGGAAAGATCGACTCGAGTCAGAGAAAGTATTGGAGGGAAGTATTATAGTAAGAAGTTGTTGAATAAAGGGAAAAGTAGTAAATAAAGCTGTTAAATAAAGGTGTTACAATATCCAATTTTGATATGAAATGCAAAATACTGTTTATTTATTATGATTCATATTTCCAAGTAGTACATCTCTTTTTATACATACAGGTCAATTTGAAGCGTATTGCAGCCTTAGATTCAAATTCCCTATAGACTTATTTAATCAATTCAAAATTTTGTTTTATAAAATATAAAGAAGTAAGGTAAAACCATGAGGCAAAATCTAGAAGTAAGAAGGGTGATTAATATGAATTATCTGTGTAATTCGGTATAAGAAGGTAAATTTCTGCTTTATCTTTAGATATTGTGAGAGTACAAAGCATTTGATAAAACAAGATTATCGATAACATAATAAAGTAGTCTTAATATTATATATAGTATAATAAGTATAATACAATGTTATAATTTAAGTCAGTTGTGTTGATAGAAATGGACAAGGGTCTAAGGAGCACTTAATGCTATTGGCCCACGACCCGAGGTCGGATAAAAGGAATAACGCTGTATATTAGAATAACCATCTATGTGCATGACACAGTGTAGTGTGTAAAGGTTTATATTTTATGTTATGTAATTCGTTTCCTAGTAGGTGCGGTTGGTTGAACGAAGTCGCTCTACAGCGATGAGTGCAGTCACCCGTTCTCAAAGGATTGATATGAAAGAAGCATAAGGCAATAAGAGCTATTCAAAATATGCATCCGAGAGATTCCTGTCGCGAAGTATCTAAAGAATTAGGCATACTTACATTGGCCGGTGCATACATCTGGGAATGCCTGTTGTATGCTAAGAAAAATCTGTCAAATACCCCGAAAAATGCTGACTTTCATGACCATAACACCAGAGGGAGAAATGACATAAGAGCGGTAAAGCATAGATTGACGAAGTCGTCCAAAAGCTTTGCATGCTATAGTGTACGACTCTATAACAAACTTCCTCTGGATGTGAGACTCATGGAGGAAGGCATGTTTGAGAGAAAGGTTAGGGCGTATCTCGTTGAAAAATCATTTTACACAGTTGACGATATGCTAAATGAAGCCTCGTGCTCAATTTAGCATAAATTATAAAATAGTTTTAAATGTATTAGCACCATTTATTTAGCTTTAAGTTTATGCGATTGACAAAACTCTGATTTGAACCCTTTACATTCGAATCAGAGCCGCTATAATGTTCTTAATTTTTTTCATGCATTTTATAATTTTTAGCTTTAAATTTATGCGATTGATATAACTCTGATTTGAACCCTTTACATTCGAATCAGAGACGCTATAATGTTCTTAATTTTTCTTGATTTATATATTGTCTCAAGTGTTTTATGCTTGTATGTACGTATGTTTTTTTTTTCATATAATTTTATTGTCTTGATTTTTATTTTTCTTATGTCGATAATTTTGTATTTTCATGCTTCTGTGTCTTGTTAATTTGATATTGTAAACCTGACAAACCCAAGTGCCCTATAATGGGGTCTATGGTGTGATGGATATAAATAAAAAATAAATAAGAAAGATAGGTAGAATTGGTGAACGTTGCGTTGTCATGGCATAAAGCTCTTAAGCCAACCTAAGCCGATTCGTAAGCGTCAGAATACAAAATACTCTCTTCTCTATCTTTCAAGTGATACTTACCTATATTGCGATTGAACCATACTTACCTACCTATATATATTACAAGACACATCGTTATCTTCCTCTTATACATACTTCACTCAATTTTGACGTTTAGTTATCAAATGCAGAAAACTTCTTTGTTTTGTACAAAAAGTGAAGAATAACATTTTTCATGATTTTCACTACAGATCATTCAATCACTATTTACTTCATTCATTTCGTATAATTTTATCAGTATGAAAAAAAACTAGCTTGTGTAGTACATAATAATATTAGATACATAATGCATCTAATATTATTAATAGCTATGTGATCGGTAGCATTTTGTTCCGTTTCTCGTAGTATTATCGATTGAGATATCTTGGAATACCCTAAGAGATCTTCTCACACCTGAGAACACAAATGTATAATAATCATGCAATATATACCAGGGTATTGTAGAGATATTATATTATATGGTCACGATTCTCAGAATTAAGGCATTGACAGAAATTATGATTCTTAGATATAGTGTAAGTCTGATATAAATCTGTTTTTTTTTCTGGCAATCCACCGAGTGATTTGTGAGAGGCAATTAAGATGCACTGAGAAAAATACTAACGAAATTTCATAACGAATCATTGGTACGTACTATCAGATTAGGACCAGAGATACTACAATTATTGATTCATTAGAATGAATCTATAATATTAACTATTCGTAAACAAGTCGTCGGTAAATTTACCAACGACTTGTTTGCGAAAAGTTAGTTGTATAGATTCGTACTAATGAATCGTTTGTACTCGTGGTGCGGGCACACAAGGCGGAGACCACCGAAACACATAGTTAACAAAGTCACGTCAATAAATGTCCCTCGACATTCATAAAGAGAGAGATCAATGAATACCTGGATGGCACACTGTAAAAGAGCTCTGCGGAGAAATAACTTGGATGAAGATGATATAGGGAACAGAACAATATATAACCTCAAAACAAGAAGAGCCGACCCCTATAGCCTTCAGCGGCAATAAGTAGGGGCAGTGCCAGCAAGAAGAAGGTAAGGGGTAAACCGGTAAAGTGTTACTTAGATATACCTACCTTACTGTGCTAATTCGTACTGATTTTTATTTTAGTTTTTATTGAAAGATGTAACGTATATAACAACATTGTCATATAAAGATTTTTTCCATAACATTCGATGGTTATTATTTACTAAATAAACTTTGAACTTACTAAACGTCTTAAGTTTTTATGACTGTATAATACATAAAAATGTTATAGTCATGTTACAATAATTTCTTGCCTAATATCAGAGTAAGCAAAGACACATTGTATCAAAAAGAGTGAAAAATAAAATGTAATATTCCATTGAAAGTAAGGAAATTGATTTCATTAGGTAGTCTAGTGATAACATCTCGGACATCCAAAATAAACATTTGAAAATCGATTACCAAAGAAACGATGTTCTACTTTGAATATAATTTCATAGAAGAAATATGATGAAGGAAAATAAACTATATTACATAAAGATATTGTAATAGTTTACCGTCTAATAAATATTGCTTTAAACAAGAAAAACAAATAACAAGTATTTCAAAAAGAAAATATTAGTATTCGATAAGAATTGACATTTTTAAATTGAAATATTTAAACAATGAAGTGAAACGTAAGGTAAATATTGAGGTAATAAAGGGTTAATATTGATACAACAGCCAATAACATCACTAGTCTTGACATTCACAGTGTTTGAAAATCGAACAGTCATATTACTTTCATTATAAACTTCATTTCCGTAACGATATCGAACCACACAAAGCTTTCAAATATTAATAAAATATCGAACACTACGACGCTCTTACAAAGCACGCGATACTTCATAATATACTTTGACTGTTTTATAATAAGCTTATCGCGACATGGTCGCTGCCAACTCACGGTACATTGAAAGAAATATAATTATTATTTCATAAGAAAAACAAACCCACCACTGTTCTTTTATATTACACAATAAAAAAGTTTTTGTTTTAATTGCCGCAAGCACACTCGCGAAAGCCACCCACCTCTTTTGACGGCTGAAAACCAACTGTTGGATCGGTAAAGCTTTATGTGGCAAGTATCTGTACGAGACATAAGTACCTACGTAGTAAGGTACTACTGAGTGGTAACTCGTACCCGTATACATATGTAGGTACCTACTGCCTATTAGGCACTAGGCAGGTTGTACGGGGCCTACTCACTTACACCATACAGAGGGAGGATTTTCTAGGAGGCACCTACCTCTCTTATGTATTCTTGTCTGCATTGAAGCGCGATGTATTATTTTACTCAAATGCTTTACTCTAGTCGTGTATTTCCAACGAATCAAATGGAAACCCTGTGACACCGTTCTTAAACCAAAATGCACTTTAACTATTATACACTTCTATTTTATCTCAAAGTTGGAGAAGTCACTATTATAATTCATATCTAAAATATGTGACAGGAGTTACTTAATATTTATTAAGAATGGTAATAAATCAATTTGAATTATTTCAGGTAGGTACAAGATAAAAGAAAATTAGGAGACGGAATTTGATTCCTCTTTATGTTTCTTTTCTACCTCTGTTTGAGATCAAATAGTATTTTAAATGCGTGATATAACATAATATTAACAAAAAAAAAGTAATTCAATGTCATATTATATGATTTACAATATTCCGATCATACATAAACTGTCATTAAGATTTAAATAATACTATTACAATTTATTAATAAATTTTAAGACATCCCCTGAGTAAGAATGCTTACAACGCATATTCTCCAAAATCGACTTTTTTATACAGTGTAACATCTTCCTGTGTCTTTAAAAAAACCTAACGCAGCCTTATTTTTGTACACAAACTAATTAAACAGTTAGTCGAATAAGGAGTTGCCTTGAGTTGTTACTACCTTACGGCAACCTCTTTCATAAGTCATAGAAAGTCATAGAATTTCATTTTATAGTTATTTTTTCCGTATTTATTCATTTTTATATCTCAAATCAAAAGATTTTTTTTGAGATTCAGTGTTTAAGCCATCCGAGTTTAAATATTATATAAAACATAACACGGTTTTGGAAATTCCTGCAAATGTCCACATTATATAAAGACGCAGAAGACATATTCAACAAAAATCTCAACATTAACAGAAAAATCTTTTGAGATATTTTAAGAACGTTCACACTTTAAACTGTCTCAATTTTATTGGCCGTAAATTTGATAATTTATATTCTTGAACAATATTGCAGACATTACCATTATTTATGTGCCTTTTCAATACTAGCCACTTATATTAATGGCTTCGATTGCCATCATAAAAAAATCAGACAAGGGTATCAGGACTGTAAAGAAGAGTATAAAAATATGTAGAAGTTCCTTTTCATATTGAGTAAGAATGTGCATGATATGTATGTACTTTATAACAAAGACAATTTAAACCAATATTTTAAATTACGAACGTGTTCATTGGTTCATCACAGATACGATATATTAAATTCTCCATTAATGAATATCTATTAATATCAGTTATTTTAGAAGGATTAACTATGTAACAGTTACGAGACATTTTGAATGTTTTTTAAATATTCTACAATGCACATCCGTTACTTGATTTTTTAAAATCGCGATCGATTTCGGTAAACCTTTACCATTGACGAGCGAGATAATACTGACTCAATCAGTATTATCTCGCTCGTCAATGGTAAAGGTTTACCGAAATCGATCGCGATTTTAAAAAATCAAGTAACGGATGTGCATTGTAGAATATTTAAAAAACATTCAGAATATCTATTAAATTGAGACTTTTATTGGTAACTATTATAGAACTTTTTTAATCTTGTTTATATTTTTCATAATATATTATTGATGCATACTTTTCTATTTTGACAGACATATTAAAATACTCATTTATCACAGTCTTATACAGATCTGTTTAAATTATAAGTATAGTGAATTGATTCCGAGTACTTATGTATTTAGGTTTTTCGGGTCGTTGTGTAGCTTTGAGTTTAAGTAAATATTCAGATGTGGTCCAAGTCCCGATCCTCCCGGTACAGATTATCATAAGGTTATGTCAAGATGTCAAGCCCTTCGTCTTAGATGCGGGCAAAGGTACAAAAGATATGAGGAATGTAACAGAGATATTATTATGATAACTACTAATTCCCCTACCTACACATTACATTACATCAAATGACAAAGGGATGAGATGCTGTCATCAATATTAATCTAACCGGTCCTTTATGAATATCAAAAGCTGAAAGCGATACAGAATATTATATAGTTAATGTGGAACATTTGGTATGAGGCATCCATAAAGCTGAACATACATTATTAATTAATACGTAAATTGATTATTCCGAAGAAAGATACGTCCGCAGGGCGCTAAGTTTGATTCTCCTTAAGATAGTCGATATCAAAATAAATACTGTAACACTTATTATTAATACAAGTCACTTATTTACACTTAATATTACTTTACTATTCCCTGAAGGGGAATGCAGAGAGTCAACACTTAAATACTAGTTGGGCGCCAGGTGTACTCCTGAAGGGGTACACCGAGAGAGTTTAAAACACTATTTACTAATTTCACTATATCTATTTATTATCACCACTTTATACGTAATACAACTGAGTTGACAAACATAGATAGGTATAATACACAACACTATAAGTAATACAACGACTTCCCTTCCAGGCAATGTAAGATGGGATTTGGGGTAGTCGGAGAGAGTGTAGGTAAGAAGGGTCGCTACTACTGTATGGCACCAAGAGTAGGCACATCTCGGACAGCCAGGGAGTAGCGGGTAGGTATAAGGAGAGTTACCTTATAGCAACAAGAGTAGGTACTTCTTGGACAGCTATAGAGGGTAACGGTAGGTAAGGAGAATTACTTCATAGCAACAAGAGTAGGTACTTCTTGGACAGCTAGAGAGTAACGGGTAGGTAAGGAGACCTTGGCCCTGGAAGAGCCACCGCGATTCTCCCTTTCAGTATGACGGGCTCCGTCTTTTATACCCTTGAGTCAGTACTGAACAGCTGATGGAGACCTTGGAAGTGGACGGTGTGATGGTGGGAGATGTACTGTGGCCTTGAACTCCGCCTTCCTATTTCCGCTCGGATTGTTCTAGAAGGTTCTAGAACATTCGGGAACATTCTGGAGGCTTCCATCAATGAGACATCTATTGATGAACCCAGCAACTAATCAGGTACTTCCTGTATCTTGACAGCGGCTGTCAGTCATGATTGGCAGGTTATGTTATTATTATGTTATGTCAAAAATACGTGGTGTTACAATCTCCCCTTCTGGATCTGAAGGCGCCCCGACGATGATCCAGCATCTAGAGTGCAGCTAGATATAACATTGTCGGGTGTCTCCCCTTACAGGCTGTCCTGCTGATTGTGTGGCCGGTTCCCCTGTTTGAAGATTATATGTTGCTTGAAGATCAGGCTGTCCTGTCGAATGCGTGGCAGGTTCCCCTGACAGTTTGGAATCTGTTGGGTGATAGTCAGGCTGTCCTGCCGAAAGCGTGGCGGGTTCCCCTGATAGTTTGTAATCTGATGATAGCAGGTCAGGCTGTCCTGCCAATATAAGGGCTGGTTCCCCTGTTTGAAGATTGGAAAATATGTTGCTTGAAGATCAGGCTGTCCTGCCGAAAGCGTGGCGGGTTCCCCTGATAGTTTGTAATCTGATGATAGCAGGTCAGGCTGTCCTGCCAATATAAGGGCTGGTTCCCCTGACCTCTTGGATGCTATTTTCTTCGAACGTCCTCTTGGGTTCATTGACTGGTGGTCCTGCTGGGTGAATTGGCAGGCACTACTGCGGGATGAATGACAGTCAACCTTAATGGTTGCTGAGAGATGAGCAGCAGGAAATCCTGTTGCTGAATTGGCAGACATCCCTGTTTGATAAGTCAGCAGGTGCTCCTGCTGATACAGTGGCAGCTTCACCTGTAGGACGACTGGCAGGTGCTGCTCCTGATTTTCGGGTGGTCTTACTAGATAAAATGTCAGGTACTCCTGCAGAATGATTACCAGGTGGTTCTGCTGGATGAGCTGGCAGGTACAACTGCTATTACATTGGCAGCTTCTCCTGCGGGACATTTGGCAGGTTCTGCCTCTATCTGAGTGGCGGCTTCTGCAGCTTGGTTGCTCCCCTTGGACCAAAACTGCTCCAACTGGATGTATACGAATCGCCTCCCCTTGGACAGAACGTGTCCGTTGCTGTGTCCATGAGACGTATACCTTGTGGGCCCCACTCCTAGTCTTCTGGGAGATCTTAGAAGGAACATCATCTTCTGCCGGATCTCGAAAAGAG
The DNA here is from genome assembly GCA_947579605.1 of Athripsodes cinereus. Lineage (NCBI taxonomy): Eukaryota > Metazoa > Arthropoda > Insecta > Trichoptera > Leptoceridae > Athripsodes > Athripsodes cinereus. The sequence goes on along the minus strand of OX388308.1, from coordinate 8,219,372 downwards.
CTCGCCATCACTACCAGTGATGTATGAAACCAAAGAAGGAAAAACATTCTTATCTGAAAACATAGAAAAAGAATAACATCTTCTATCATCTTTGCTACCTCTCCAGGGGAGGTAACAGTAGGTACATCCGTCTTCTGCGGAGGATCTCGCGCTGATTTTGTCATCAGGATATTCCTTGGTGACGTCATCATCATGGAAGACATGGCAGGAGGGACATCCATCTTCTGCCTAACCATTCGCACTGGGCTCAGCACCAGGTCAGTCCGTGGTGCCACTGGAGGTGGTGTGGTCTTCACTGGGGACAGCAGTGGCGGCACCTCCATCTTGCGAAGGACATTGCGATTGCGCATATTTGTTTAATGTCGCTACCTGAGGCAGATTGCTGCAAGGGATTGCCCTTATACTCCAGTACATGGCTTATCTCAGGCGACTGCTCGGAATGTAAGGCTCAGGATATCCTTGATGAAACCAAACAAACTAAAAGAAGAAGAAGAACTTAACACTAATAGGTACATTAACTTCAAATGTTTTTCACTTTAAGTAGGTATTTACATACACTATATTGCTTTTGGTAAATTCATCAAAACACAATAGCAAACAATAATAAAGTACATGCAACACGATTTGCAACTCGTAAAGTTCCAGAGTTCATTTATTATAAACACAAGTAATGATGCACAGGTTCGCTTTCAATATAAGTCCACCAAATACACACATAGTATATATTTAAACAAAAGTAGAAGAAATAGAAATAATATTAAACATTTAAGCTACCTATGACACTTCGTTATAAACAACAACAAAAACACACATGTCCATAGATCAAAGATAATAGAAAGAAACTGTCCACAGAATTATAGACACGAAATAGTTCACTCAAATAGTCTGATAGTGAGCCGATTATTTTAGCACAAGTTTACAGATATTGCATTTGCACAACAATGGCCGACAGGTGCACTCTCAATAAAGCACTACGGGGTAATTACTACGGGGTTCACACCGTATGTTTGCTTTACATGTGCAATGCTACACCTTTATATAATTATTCATCACAAAATTTATTTTGTTTGTCAATGTGCAATGCAACACCTTTCTAATATTTTAACAAAATTCAATCGCACACACTGTCCAGCATTTTAGCAAAATACATTTTGCATAATACTTGGTATTTTACAACAATACAATTTTACCGTGCGCCGTCATTGTATTCTTTCACAGTCCACCGTACAATACAACTACGATTATTGTCACGCTTAATTATTTTTAACACGTACATATCTACGAATGATTATTAAAGTACAGCGCAACTAGGATTAACACAATATTATCTATTATTAATACTATCATTTACGAATGATTATTATATTATAGTAGGTACAGTACAACTATGATTAACACTATTATTGAAAATGATTGTTAAAGTACCGTACAACTAGGATTATTCGCAATCACGGTCAATATAAGAAATAACAAAACACTTCATTGCAATGTTTATAAGTACTTACAGTAAAACTACGATTATTCACTATACGTATTTTTAACACTTTATCTTGAATTACCGAAGATATCAAATAGTTCATATTTATAATACATGGAGAACACAGTTCATAGTAACTACAGTCAAACTATGATTATTCACTTTACGCATTTTAACACTCATGACTTTGATACTGGATTGCCGAGAGTATCAAATAGTTCATATTAATTACATATACATTGAGAACACTGTTCGTAGTACATACAGTCAAACTACGCTTATTCACTATACGCATTTTAACACTGTGACTTTGATAACTGGATAACCGAGAATATCAAATAGTTTATATTAGGTCCTTACATATGAAATTGGCGTTTCATATGGCAGAAATGAAAACGATTTTTTTTTATGAAACTATTTTTTTATTTAGTCAAAGTATGTACCATGGCTATCTATGCACTTTTGCCATCTCGAAGGTAGTTCATTGATTCCCTTACTAAAAAAAGTGTGTGAGCGAGAATCAATAAAATCTTTGAAGGCCGTTTGGACAGCCTCGTGAGAATTGAATTTTTTTCCTTGCATGAAGTTGTCCAAATTCCGAAAAAAATGGTAATCAGTTGGAGCAAGGTCCGGGGAGTATGGTGGGTGTCGAAGACATTCCAGTCGCAGCTCCCGTAGTTTTGCGGTCGTCAAACGTGCCGTATGTGGTCGAGCGTTGTCCTGAAGCAGCAGTACCAATTCATGCGGTACCCATTTTTCAAGTTTTTTCACTTTTGCAATTTGTTTCAAGTGAATCAAAATGGTTTTATCACTCACACCGAAGCCTGCCGCTAACTCTGACGTGGTTTGCGATGGATCTGCTTCCACAATTGCTTTTAATTCTTCGTTATCAACTTGTGTCTCCGGCCGTCCACGAGGCTTGTTCTGTAGGTCAAAATTTCCAGAACGGAAACGTTGGAACCAATAACGTACCGTATTTTCTTTTGCAGTAGCTTCCCCATACGCATTGTTAATCCTACGAGCCGTTTCTGCAGCACTAGTGCCGAGGTGAAACTCATATTCGTAAATATAGCGATATTTTAAGTTCTCCATATTGTGAACAGAACGATGTGAAAGAAAAACAAATGACGCGATAACAAATAAATTTCGTAATTCGAACACAGAAATACATGGTCTTAAATTTGAAATAAATTTGAATTTGGAATTCCTAGCCGAACGCCACATATTTTGAATCAAAGTTGCCAGTTCGCCAAACGCCAATTTCATATGTAAGGACCTAATATTTATTTTACATTCGAGGACACTGTTCATAGTACGTACAGTCAAACTACGATTATTCACTATACGCATTTTAACACTGTGACTTTGATAACTGGATAACCGAGAATACCAAATAGTTGATATTTATGTTACATTCGAGAACACTGTTCATAGTACGTACAGTCAAACTACGCTTATTCACTATACACTGAAAACAGTTCAGGGTCGTATTCGCGCCACGATTTGGGCCGCCAATTGTAACGGGTATTATTAATACAAGTCACTTTTTTACACTTAATATTACTTTACTATTCCCTGAAGGGGAATGCAGAGAGTCAACACTTAAATACTAGTTGGGCGCCAGGTGTACTCCTGAAGGGGTACACCGAGAGAGTTTAAAACACTACTAATTTCACTATATCTATTTATTATCACCACTTTATACGTAATACAACTGAGTTGACAAACATAGATAGGTATAATACACAACACTATAAGTAATACAACGACTTCCCTTCCAGGCAATGTAAGATGGGATTTGGGGTAGTCGGAGAGAGTGTAGGTAAGAAGGGTCGCTACTACTGTATGGCACCAAGAGTAGGCACATCTCGGACAGCCAGGGAGTAGCGGGTAGGTATAAGGAGAGTTACCTTATAGCAACAAGAGTAGGTACTTCTTGGACAGCTATAGAGGGTAACGGTAGGTAAGGAGAATTACTTCATAGCAACAAGAGTAGGTACTTCTTGGACAGCTAGAGAGTAACGGGTAGGTAAGGAGACCTTGGCCCTGGAAGAGCCACCGCGATTCTCCCTTTCAGTATGACGGGCTCCGTCTTTTATACCCTTGAGTCAGTACTGAACAGCTGATGGAGACCTTGGAAGTGGACGGTGTGATGGTGGGAGATGTACTGTGGCCTTGAACTCCGCCTTCCTATTTCCGCTCGGATTGTTCTAGAAGGTTCTAGAACATTCGGGAACATTCTGGAGGCTTCCATCAATGAGACATCTATTGATGAACCCAGCAACTAATCAGGTACTTCCTGTATCTTGACAGCGGCTGTCAGTCATGATTGGCAGGTTATGTTATTATTATGTTATGTCAAAAATACGTGGTGTTACAATACCAAATTTTCTATTTCCAATACAATGCAATATAATACATGTAATTAAAAAAAATGGATAGTGTAATTGAATATTTTGATCGGCTTCATCGTTGTGATTGATAGACTTTGCCTTATACCAAACCTGTCATAATTGTAAAACATATTTGATGAGATTGGTGGCACGATCAGCGGTCTTTTCGGAAAACCACCTATTGATTAATGATGACAGATTTTACCTGTTGAATATACAATGATCCAAGGTAACTACTTCCCTACGTTACGATGAATAATACATATTACTTACAAATAGGTACTTTCCCACACTTGATGTGCGTGAGAATTCAAATCAGGTGATATTATGTTATTTTTCAATAAAGAGCTAAATTCATATTTTACAATCATCATAAATATTGTCTAGATAATATATATATAAACTCATATAGACTTTCTGTGAATAATATGTTCAATTACAATAGAATCATACTCATTATTAAATAGAAAACATCGTTGAACGTATTTTTCTCGTTTTACTGGATTTATTCCAGCTGCATGAACGAAGATATTATGAATCCTAATCAACAGACACCTCATCTGCACGAGCAATAGATTCTGCAAACTCTTTTTAATATGAAATCAAGTATGAAACAAGAATGGTGTTCCGATGCTTACAAATCGGCTTAGGCTGGTTTAAGTGCATTTTACCCATGGCATGTTCATCAGTCTTACCAATTCCCGTTTCAAACTATTATGTTCGACATCTGTTCAGGATGCTTGCCAACTAACAGCAACCATCTTCATGATTGTATTCGAGGCTGTTGACAATCTATATGGCATCAGACAATGATACTGTTCTCCTATTTAGAGCGCTGCTTTGACCAGTGGTTTATAAATGCTATCGTTGACCAGTGGTTTAAGATTTAACATTTTACAAAATGTTTTACACCTGCGTGTAGATATTATGGATATAACTCAACAAACACCTCGTCTGTAGGTACAATCATTAGATTGCGAAAACTCCCTTTAGTACTTATGAAATTTAATATGAAACGGAAAACATGGTTTTTATATTCCAAAAATAATATCAAGTAGGTACATCCGAGTATACAAAAAAAACGTTTCTTTTTAATGCAGTTGCAATGGTAAAATCAGGCAGTCATTAATCGCATGAATACAAATGTACATTTATATAATATGTAGTTACCTATATTGTTCGAGCAAATTGTAGCGCAATCATACAACAAAGAGTATTTTTCAAAGTTGTAGAATGTCAGTAAGCCATAAGACACATGGATGTCTGGCACGGCATCGCAGAGTTTGCACGATACCACTCATATATCTCTTATATTCAAATTAGTACAATACCTATTGTGAATCACCAATGCAGGTGAATCACCAATTTGTGAAATCAATATTTCATAAAAAAATTGGATTCTATTAAGTATGTATAAGTTTGTATTTTTAATATCTATTAAAAATATTTTACAATATTCACATATCTATTTGTCTATGCCATCTCTTAAAAGTGGGAATGCCAATGAACTGAATGTACCTAATAGAAAGTCCTCTTCGTCACATAAAAATAGGACATTGTGTATAGGTATCAATACGCCAAATTGAATATATTATCTGCCCTGCATATGCAAAAATAATAAGATTATTAAACACAACAAACAATACAGATATAACAATGTATAGATTATTTAATTAAAACTTAAATCGAAATATCCTCCTTATAGAGACAAGAATCGTGTACATATATATTTACATGTTATGTTTTATGAATACCTGCTTTTAACAGGTTACTTGAAGACAAAAAGGTATAAGAAACCTATACTGTTCCGTAAAATCCACTCCAAGTTGTGGAAAATTATGAAAAAAATGATTAATTAGATTTTGTTAAACCTGTCAAACCAATCTTTTAATTAGCAAGCAGCTACTTAAGTTAAGCCGGATCTCATGGGACTATAATACACAAAAAAACAGCAACATTAATAATATTATTCTTAGAAGCTGCAGTGAAGGCAATTCAGTATTAAGACTTGTGGATAAAATTTCAATATTTTTAAAATTGTTATTACGTACACCTACTCAGTCGATTTTTGAGCCGTTGTTAATATTTGCACCGAAAATATTTCATCCTACTATTTTTCAAATGTTTTTATTAATGTTGTTCCAGATAGTAAGGTATATATATAAATTGTTTTAAGGTTAAGTCAAATGCCCTATTGTTTTGGCATGCTGAATTGTCTCAATTTTTTAAATCAAATAGGTACCGATTAGGTGATATTTAATTGCTCCTCATATTATTTTTTTATAATATTACAAGGTATTGTTACTTGCAGTTTTTATAACTTTCATATAATACATCAGTATTTCAATATAATTTCATTTCTTATGCTTACGGAGATGTAGGGGTCAGCCTTATTATAAAGTTAAAATTGTAATAAGCCCGGTACAATATGCCTCAACAACAATAAAAATAGGTATAAAGGCAATACAAATCTTATGACGTAGTACATTACATTTCAAAGAAAAGTCTCTTCAATAAAAAGTGAAAAACAAGAACAATGAAAGGGGATTTCATAAAAAAATCACGTTTCCTGATTTTAGAAAATAGAGTATTAATAAAGAAGCTCTGATTTTACTTTATAAAATATATAATTTTCTTACGGATGAGATTGTTATTATTTTATAGTAATTTTTATTATATATTCATTTACCATTTATTCTGGAACAATGTTATTTAATCCCAGGAAATTATTTTAATGTAGATATTTCAGTATCTAGAGGCTCTCACGCAGAGGTTGATCGTAGTATATTAAATATTCTCATTGTAGAGTGCAATTTTAAAGCTAAACAGAATATTTCATGAAAGCTTCTCATAACAAAAGTAAATACCAAAATATTATATTCATCCTAACAAATAACAAAATAAACAAATTTTAGTGCTGGCGCTGGCTGCGCTGTTTTACGGCTATTTTGTTTAAATAAAGAATGAGTTTTGAAATAATAATTTCTTTAAGTCAATTTACTGAAAACTTTTCGAGTCAAGTATTAAGTCAGTTTGGAGAGTTACAGAGTTTCAATAAAGTTGTATGAATTACATCATTACAAGTATTTCAGAAGCGATTAATTTATAAGATTAATTCTTGAGTTACACAATTTAAAAGCTGCATAGTACTGAGGCCTGAGTCAACAACACACTATCGCGTCACGTTCCCGCTCCGCTAGCGTTCGGGTGCAGACGATGGTGCGCCAAAGTGTTAATTTTCGTAACTATTGTGTATCTTAGCAACGAAATTGACACTTGCTTGCAACATCGTCTGCACCCGAACGCTAACGGAGCGGGAACGTGAGACGAAAGTGTGTTGTTGACTCAGGCCTCTGATCTTAAAGATTTTTAGGTTATAAAGTTCTTATTTTGGTTTTTGTCTTGTCGTATTATTGTGTTTACAGAAAACTCAATATTAACTGAGAGTTTATATTTTATTTTCTACGCATTCATTTCAATTTCTTAAAATATAATTAGCTAGAATTTTAACGTCTATTATTAACAGAGTAATGTGAAATAGTCGCAATATAATTTCTTCTCATATGTTTTTGAAACATTCTGTTATGTGTGTCCAAAATATAATCATTATCATACATCGCCACAATAATAAAGCTCGTGTCTCTCTGCCGTTGTATTCTACACTGTTACATTTACAGTTGTTTTTGGAAAGTTATAATATACAGCAATGAAAATATATGCAAACCCATTTTAACCTTTGTCAGTTGTGCTCTAATTTCACGACTAAATATAATAATGTTATTATGACGCCTTGCACAAGCTTCCCTCTCTTGCTGCAGTGTTCTCTGTTATATGTAACACTTACAGGTTTATTTATGCAGTTTATATTTTATGACGTCAGATATTGCACTAACGCGTGACACGCAAAGGCCCGAGCAATGATGGTGGTGGCCAGCGCAGCGTCGGCAATGCAGGTGAAAAATTTGTTTAATCTATAGCAGCCTTCATACCTCTCCAAATATGACAAAGCCCAAGGCTGGCTTTATATCCGCTCTTGAAACCATCTAACAGTAACTTTTTATATAATACGGAGCCATTCAAAGCTATGATTTTTAAAATATAAAAGCTTTGCTTTGTGTTAGCACGTAGTGTAACGAATATTATTCTGAAAGGCTTATTTATGAAAAGTCGGACAACGTAGTCTATTATAGTAACTGGCGCACTGAAGTTTTCACTCTCGTTGAACATACTATATCAAAGAATTATTGCTTGTCTACATAGAGTAAACAATATTTCGTTCTAAAAGGCAATAGAAATATTTTTTGTAAAAAATATAAACACAGAAAAATATATTATTTTTTATTTAGGTATAAAATAGTTTCCTGATCAAATGAATAGTTCTTTTGTCGTACATGTTGAATAACAACATTTTAATTTCAATTATTTTCATTCACTACATAGGTAGGTACATAATATTTAATTGTTCAGTGTCAACCATCACAACAGGTAAATAAATATTTTACATGTCGAGTTGAAAAATGCAATTCGTAATGCTTAGTGAACAATAAAACAGGAAATCAATTACGCACACTGAATTGTGCAATAAAACAATATTTTCCATATCTCATGACATCAATTGGATAAGTTACGGGGTTATTTTAATTATGATAAATGTTGCAATAAACAACTCACTGGTATTTTGGTTGTGCTTCCTATATAGGATCGATTAATATTATATTTACCTATATTAAAATTTTAATTTTGAATTGGCCAATGGTGTGCGAGTATAATGAATTTTATTTTTTTATATTTCACATATTTATAATAGCTACTATGTATCTTTATACATATTATGTATAATAATGTATTCTATTCTATTTTTTACAACATCGTCCCTTTGCTTTCCATTTAGATATATTCTCACGTATAGATACATTCACGTCAATACGTTAATTCTGGCAATATTTTGATTATTGAATTTCATATGGACTTTTCCCGAATCCCAGATCACGTTTGGCACTTGAATAATATTAATTTCCGAAACGTGCTAAAATAATACTGCATAGTGATCTATTTTTGATACCAAAGAATATTTAATTAATGTTTCGGTATTTTTAACAGAGTAATTTTCACACTGGTAAATCAGCAGGTTTGTCATTTCAATCAATATTAACATCCACAGCTATATCTATAAATATAATTAAAAAAAAACATAAAATAGCCAATAAACATGGAAAAAAATCAAACATATTAATGAACTTACATTTCTAAGAAAATACACATTTTTACGATCAATGCCAAAATACACCTGTGAAAAATATAATTTTAATTATATGAGCTATGGACAGATACCATTATTTTTTTTACATCAACAATAGATTGGATGTACATTCAAAGATATCATGCTGTATGAAATATTTAGTAGATACACACAAACCATTATAGAAAAATATATACATAAATATTGCGGAATTTTACCACTCAAATATAAATGGTTTATGAAAATATTGGAATAAAACAAACCTGAAAAAACAAATAAATAATCAGTAATAGAAGCAAAGAAAATCATGAAAATTATTCAGAGATAATATCGTAGTCGTTTTCTTCATGACGAGAATACTCAAGTACAGATTTATAAGACTCACTAAGGATGAGGCATGTGCAAAAACATTCTTAATATAATTGTCACGAGGGTTGTCAAAAAGAATACGACTGTTGAATTAGATACTTAACTATACTCCTGTCAAATATAAAATAAAAATACATGAAACAAAATTACAGCGAACAATGTCTGGAAGAAAATACTCGAATAAACTACCTCACAAAAGAATGGTAGGCACTGCTGGTCCTTATGTAGAAGAGCTTAAGTGAATCTTAAGATTTTATACTTAAATGGTGTTATGCAAAAATGTGTCAGCCATCACTAACCTCAAACTAAGATAATCGATATTTCGTGTTGAGTCACCTCTTAGAGAGTTGTAGTTTACGATATAATGTAAATGTAAGCATTACAGAGGATTGATTTGCTATAGCTTCTCAATCATTTCAGCAAATCAAGAGTAACATTTTGAAGTTCAAAATATGATATTAAACGTATATTTTATTTTGTGGCTTCACACATTATTCCAAAACACAATTCATTTTAAGATTGGGTTGTTATACTTACACTGTAAAATGATATATGAAGCACTTCCAGCCGACTGGTCTCTCCAGAAAATTGTACACTTGTCCTTGGAAGGTGGCCCGCCCTGCATGTCTCCGTTGCTTCCTCACCAGGTATCTTCCAGCCGCTCCCCATTCCCTAGGCTGTTCCAAGAGTAGAGCGGCTAAAGTAAAAGAGAAGAAAACATCTCGCTTTAAATTGTTTCAATTACCTTATTTAAAAATACTCGTAATAATGTTTGAGTTGATTCAAATTGAGCGCATTCTATAGTATGAAACATTGAACATAATTTTCAATTAATTTACCACGAGAAATGCCGAACACCTCAAAGTTCTCCTTGTAAATTATTTTCAGTTCGATGAATTTCATATATTTATTGAGTTATTAAAGGGCAAGGACAGGTATCAAATAAAATACTTGATTTAGAGTATTTGGAGCTCCTAGAAGCAGCAATGGATAAGGATCTCTGAACGAAGAACCTTGACGCAATGGGCACAAGACCACAGAATAAAAAATATACTAAGTACAGCCGACCCAGCTAGGACAAGGGAAAGATGCATGAATGAAAGTTTGTATTGAGCTATCGCTAAATACTACAAATGTTTTGGAATTACTTTTAGAATGCGGATTATTATACTCCTTAGCTTTTTTTAATCACTTTATCTGGGCATTAAACAAATACTCCATCTCTGAGACAATGTAAGGTGAAAACGGCTCAGTCTACCTTGGTACGGGCTCATGCTCAGTTAGGTAGATTTTTTGTGACTTATCTTTTAAATACTGTTTTATAAATGAAATAAATAAATAAATTCGACCACACTAATATGAATTCAAAAAGAGATTTGGAAAAAATTGAAAATACAACATCTGACTACCATCAGTCTAACTACCATTGCTACTCGTCAAAAGTCTTTAATATCCACTAATCACACAGAGAACTACTTAATCTATATTCATTATAAATGTGACTATTACTTTGGAGATGTGTGAGATACGAGTACGTAACCATTTTCATAGTGAAAAACGTAACATAAAAATGTACACAATAAATATTTCTATAGGTAGGTATGCATACCTTCACAAATATATTAGGCGAAAGCCAAAAGTTGTTGAGACAACCTCATAGTTTTTAGTATGTTGATTTACAATGCTAATATATTTACCGAAGAGTCTTTCATCTTCTCAAATTTTCCTATATTTAGTGACTACTATATCGATGGCTCTGCATTTATACGTAAATTTATTCATCTCAAAGTGAAGGACAGTTTTAACCCACATATTTACTCTATCTATGTTACTAAACACACTATATATAATAAAAAATAACTTTACAAATGTGTTATTGATTTATATTTATATAAATATAGACATACGCTATATATAGCAATTTGTATGCACCCTTGAAATGGAGTTATTCCACAACGGTACTTTATAAATTGTCCATTTATTATTATAGTGAATTTTGTTTATATGTTTTATCGTTTATTTTATCTTATATTCAATTTTTAGACTCCAATATTATTTTGTTAAATAAATGAGATATGTAATAACAATACATTAGAGTTCGTCGGTAGCCTGGAGGTAGAGTCTCGGCCTTGTGAACAAGGGGTCCGGGGTTCGATCCCAGGTACCGGCAAACTCCCCTTTCACAACAAAGGTGTATAAGGTTGTATTTGGGTTTATAACAAACCCAGATACAACCTTTTTAAAAAAAAAAAAAAAATGTCCAAAAAGAAAAGAAATGGCACGGAGAGGACAATTTGTTTAGTTAAATTACTTGCAATAGGTCCGCTGGCCACCCCAATTGTGAGACATGCTGTGATTATATACTACAAGTATGGCTTTTATTAGAGTTAAAGCTATTATTTACGCAACTCTAGCTATGTACATGTAGTAGATAGAATAGTATTATAGGTTTTACTTGAAAGTGTATAAGCACCTTAAACCACACAATACTACCTACGTAGATATATTATATCACAGTAAATTTGGGACCGCGTCCCATTTGAAGTCACTTCAGCCACAATAAATTACGTTGGAAAATATTCGAGAAGAATATTCTCTAAGAATATTTTATAATGAACCATTATTAACTTCATTTGTTCCAGTAACGTTATAGGTACATTTAATATGAATAGCGTTATTCGTACATTTTTTTTGAAGCCTTCTTTAGCTTTCATTATTATTTATAATTATATGCAGGTCAGTTCTCATTTTATTTTAATTATATTTATAATACGAGTGGATTATCTAAATAACATAAATTTAATGTATCTACTTGTAATTTTTAGAGTAAAAAATTCACCACAAAATTTATTTTATACAGTCAAAGTTCATTGTTTACATCCAATACACACAGAATTATAATAATAATAATAATAATAATACGAGTAATAATAATTAGTATTACATGATAAACGTAATAAAATAACGTACCTAATAGACATCGCTGTCCCAAATACACATAATATACAAACAACCGTCGCAGAAAAAATACGTAAATATACAGAACTAGCAGGAGAAATAAAAAAATATTTGGCATTCTAGATCCGTTTATATAATACCTTTAGTCATGTCAGCTATAGGGGTAACTCCGAAATCTTTAATAAATAATTTACAAAAATTAGATTTACCGGTCAATTTGTATCTTAAAATTCAAAAATCTATTATAATAAACACTTGTAATATTGTAAAAAAGTATTTGAACACAGATATTTCAGGCACAATGCTGGTATTTTGAACTCGCGTTTTGAGCCTAATCCTTTGATATCCTGTATATCTGGATAGATAAATTTTTCCCGGCATTAGACTGTTAAGTTTTTGTGTGACCATTACTGATCATATGGAGACTTATCTGGTTGTATAATGCTGAGAAGTGTGGATGGCAATTCTGCCGCCGCGTAAAAAAAAAAAACTTTATTGTACAAAATATTTAAACAAAAAGAATGAGATAACAACATGGTATAGGTATACAAATATTTTGCACAATGGGCGAGTTTATCGCAGGGACGCGATATTTATTTATTTATTTATCCAACTAACCCAATATAGAAGGTTTTACATTATGGATAAAAAAAACTTAACGCCCAGTTGGAATTGGTTTATAACACGACTATTTGTAGTATAATACGGTAGGTATAATGTGATTATAACAATGAAAACATCTACATACCGACTCTACTTGGCAACCTAACCATAAATGGGATTTCCAAGGAAATAAGCTATCACTTTCGCCTCAGAGTATCGTTCATCGTTGCTCATAATATGACTGTGGCAAACAAAACATACGTGTATTTACATTATAAATATATGTACATATATAAGCAGAATATATTCAAGAAGTGTAGACAAAATAATATAAAGTAAAGATCTTTATCCTTAGCGAATGTTATTTAAATAAAATTGCAAAAGTAGTCGAACTTTACATGTATATTGATACTAAACTGAGGACAAGAAATAATATAAAAATGTAAGGTTAGGAAATATCTATGGTCTTATAAGTACCTATTCAAAATTTATGTTTATTTTGTATTATATTATTTTGGATTATACTACAAAACTCGAGCTGAAACGATTTTGAACTGTTATCCTATGTAATATGAGGTCAAAGTATAGTAAAAGCAATCTGGATTTCCAAGGAATGCAGTTGTACAATGCATTGCAGAAGAAATAAAATCCATAAAGAGTTTACGAAGGTTTAAAAGATTTCTAAATTATTTCATTGCACGCAACCCTTAGGATCGACTTTACATAATGCGTAATAATGTAACTTCCAAAATATAAGAATTGATGTGTTTTGCACTGCGGATATAATGTTTTTGATATACACCTTTTTTTCTTATGTGTTTAATATGTTTTATTTTGTATTTCTTTTAGACAAATAAAGAAAGTAAAAAATAATATATTTTGTATGATATAATAATTTTCATGACGAAATCGTTGTTGAATCCATCCACGCATAAATATCTCAGGGTAGAATATTTCCTGATTCGATATGTTATCGAAGGAGAAGTTTGAAGTCTGTTAGTATGTCAATATGTAAATAATACTACGAAGAAAACACATACTTATGCTGAGCGGGATTCCCCCTTTCATATCAGTAAGTACCAAGATACTCACGTCGACAATGAATGCCTCCAATGTGGAGCGCAAATAAATAAAAATCTCAGGGACAATGAAACTTTTACACCCACAGCCCTCTAGGGGGATTGTTTATAAAGAATAATCACCCCTTGTATGTTTTGTAAACTCGTATAGGTACCTCTGATAAAATATTACGTTGTTATTCTAGGTGCAAACCGTTCGGGGAACTTTTGACATGAAAACTATAGATGGCGATTTTAACGGTAATGGTAGTGAAAACAACACAGGTGGAAAAGGAAAAATAATATATATTTATCTCCCCCTCTCTCTCTTCTATATTTTTTTCTAATCATCCGTAAGCCATTGGTTTGTGTCTACAACTGGCAATTATAAACATTTTTTTACAACCAATACCATAATCATAAATCACTACGTAAAGAAATTGTATTGATTCGAAGTTTTTTCGAGTGTAAAAAACCCTAAATAACTTCTCTTCAGTGTTAGTAAAAAATAAATAATAATAAATAAATCGGTCAATTCTAAAAAGGGTGAACAGTCCCATTTAGCATTTCGTCGATAATATAAAAGTCTTTTCTAATAAGATACCTTTTTACTTTTCTCTGATATTCCACATAATCGAGTGCCTTAATATTACTAGACAACTTATTGTATAAAGTGACTAAGACATATATTATAAGTCTTCTTTCACTTCAGTCGACTTCAGACTTCAGTCGTTTCCCAAATTCTGGCGGATAACCCTGGGCCATTCTCTTCTGTTCTCAGCTAGGTGTACCGTATCGAAAATTGACGGAGATACAATTTGCTTGATCTGATCAGTCCAACGCCTTGTTATTCTGCCTCTAGATCTTTAATCTGGTGTCTTCCTATCATGATTAGTTTTTCGATACTATTTCGAGTTCGTCGGTAACCTGGAAATAGAGTTTCTGCTTCATACAAAGTTGATGCGCGGTTCGATCCCAAATACCGTCAAATTCCCCTTTCATGACACACGCTTTTAGCTTACTGTGGTTTTAAAAGAAAACAGATATACCTATCTTTAAAAAACTTACACAGTCCATTAGTGATTATAGTAACCTCCCTAAACGCGGCTTCATCGGAGTACAAAGTTGCGAACTGAGCCCAGTGATGAAAGTAACAATTTGAAGTTCACAACCCATTGTAATGATGCAAACTACAAAAGAGAAAGGCAAAGATAAAGGGACTTAGATATTAATGTAATTCGTTTAAATGATTATAGCCTTGTTATGCTCATGGAATCGATTTATTGTGACATTATTTTGATTTCATTTAATGTGTCACCACTTTATTTCCACTACACAAACGCCAATCATAAACAAACTAAACAGAATAATTATTTTGTTAAAAAGGAGGAAGGGGGGGGGGGGTGACATAGAAATCGATAGTACATTTACTTATTCAATTATAAAGGTAAAACCAACAAAGTTACATTGTCCCTCTTAATTTATTCCATTTACCATTTCATTGAACCTTTTATTATTGTATTTTCATGATCATTAATGAAATCTTTTTTCGTCGGCACGCTATTGACGAATTTAACGGAAATCGAGGGAGCCAACACAAACTACGGTATAATATCAACTGTATAATCACACTAATGTCTAAGTCTTCATAAGTATATCTGTACATTTATTTTCCACTTACTCCTAGATAAATTTTTCATTACAAAATATCAAGTGAATGTGATGTCAATTTGAAAACATAAAAGATTGGATCACTTAAGCCAGCCTAGAGCCAATTCGTAAACGTTAAGACACCTTTCTCACTTCTTCCGATTAGATTTTACACAATGTTGCATTGTGTAGACATGGTTCTCTAATCGAGGTTTCTGATAAAAGATTGGTACAATGACACAATCGTTAACAATAGGGATGTTATTTTCAATTACTTTCACAAATAATACCGAACTTCTAAATCCAATCCATTTGTCGTGCTATAATAATTCAAACTCCATGTCGATTTTCATGGCTATGTAGAAGGTCCAGAGATTTTACTTACTGGGATAGAAACTAAGATTGTATTAATGGGTGGGTAAATAATTACATTATCCGAGGCAAATTTTGTTTTTACTTGATTACTCGTAAACGAGTGGATGGCCTTTAAAAAGATAGAATAGAATAATTTTGTTTTTACAATCATATTATGTTTCATGTGCTTCATTTACACAACATTATCGATATATACAATCACGGAGTCCCATTCACCGAAGAATTTTTTATCCGATTATTACCCGAAAAGGTACATTTCCGACGTAAATTTTTCCAATAGAGATTTTAGTGATAACATTTTTTCACCGCATATATATTAAATCCATAATTTTCAAAATACTTAAACTATAAAGATTAAAAAAAAATCTAATATATTTCTTTTTGGTGTTTTTATTTATTTGTAAAAGTTGTGGACTCTGTAACAACCGACAAATTTTATTCATTACAAATTGTACACGGGATTGGATATGATGAGTTTGATGTATAAAAATAAATTTTCAAAGCAATCTACTAGTTATAAAAGCAATGAATACAATAATATTACTATTTTCATCTTTAAAAATAATAGCAAGAAAAAGAGGAAGTATTAAGATTTATTGATATAGATTATAAAGGATTGAACATGTTAGGGAAAGAAAGTACTATACAACCTAATTTTGAATTTCGTAGGTGAATATGTAAAGGCAAAAATTATATAAGAAATGTTTTTACTATCATTAATCTATGGTTATTATGGACGTTTATATTCCTTTTGGTATTGTACTTTAGTACATCTGAATATTCTGGATGTACGAGTTTGTGTAGAGACTTCAAACTATTGTTTGGAGTCAAAAATGTATTAATACCACTAAAATTTTATTCCACGCGTGACCAAGGTTTCGACAAGGATCCTGTCATTCTCAAATGCAATATTTGATTAATCTCCCTACTACAATCTATTGACCTACAACCTATAAGCTAATGGTGATCATTATGTGGGGATGATGACTTCTCCGAATTGGGAATAGTTGTAAGAAGGGTCCAACTATTGAAACTTTGGTAGCGCATAGAATAAAATATTATTGGTATTAGTAAAGTTTTTGACTCCAAACACACGTAATGATGTTTGAAATCTACCTCAACTTTACCGACAAATCAATAAATTTTATAATACTTCTAAAGATTATTAATATTACAAATACTTGAATTAAGTTATTGCAAGTTATTTTGCAATAATTAATTTATATTGTAAAAGTTTTCCTTCGACTTTTTTATGCTAACTTCATTTTCAAATCTACTACTACATAACTCTATTACTATACCATCACAGCATATCCCGAGAGGGGTAAACGACGGACTAATCGCAAGTAATAGACACGTAGATTGTCCTCTCGTGTTAATAAAAGTATATATATGTACTACATGCAGGATGGGCGGCAAACCTCAGCCTGAATGGTAGATATTAATTGCGTAATCCGTGAAGTTTTACGAACACCTACCTTTTAAAGGACACTAGAAAACTTACAGAAAAAAGTGGGATACATATTTTTTACTGTGGACTCATGAGGAATCCCTCCCATTTTCCCTCCTAGAACAAAGACTTATGTATTATATAGATATGCAAAACTATAATTAGGACAGTAGTGAATTATGGGTGGGAGGCGTGGACAAAGTCAGCAAAGTCTGCAGAAGAGCTGGATAGATTTGAGAGGAGAGTTCTAGAGAAAATCCTGGGACCCGTGAAAGATGGCGAAACTTGGAGAATAAGATTCAACGATGAGCTGTATAACATCTATAAGGCTCCAAGACTTTCTGTATATGCAAAATTTAACAGGCTAAGATGGGCCGGACATGTGCAGAGAATATGCCGTCTTCACGGGTACCAAAAAGGATCCTTGAGGGACATCCGAGTGGGAAAAGATGAGTTGACAGACCTAGGCTGAGATGGGAGGATGAGGTGAGAAAAGACGCAAACCAACTACTACAAGTCATAAATTGGAAAACCGCAGCAACAAACAGGAAGAGTTGGAGGCGAGGACTGATGGAGGCCAAGGCTCGATATGAGCTGTAGGGCCATCGAAGAAGAAGATATGCATAAATTTACCATATTTTTGATGAAAAATTTTCATAACCTACCACAGATTTTCACAATCTACTAAACGTAGTACTACATGCTTTGGGAATGTCGTAGTAAGAGTATATTAAAATGAGAACAGAATTACATTAAATGAGTATAGCCCGAGAAAAGCATTAAAAAGCGAAAAAATAGGTATGACAAAGTATTTTGCATACAATCTTCAACATTTTGAAATATTATGTTATAGTGACGTATTCCGAAATGACTAAATAAAAAATAAATGACACCAAAAATCTACCAAAGCTACGTGATATATTTTTTGTACATGATTTAACACTTACACTCCCGTGTTAATGCATTATTACAGGGTGCCTATTTAATATAATATGTTTTCATTTCTATTCCATAAATCTCTAATCAGATTCCCACTGGCTATACATTCAATGTCCATTAAAGAAAGATTTTATCACACAACATCCTACAAGAAAAATATATACAGTCATTAGAATTATTTCTGACGAATATTTATCATAACGCCTTGAAAATATTATTTCAATAATTTATTCAGTAGACTGATGGTGGAATCTTGGATTTGTAATTGAGAGATCTTATATATGAATATTATTAAAATTAAAACACTGTTTTATTCCACTAAGAGGACTGTTTATTTGTTATAACGTTTTCAACTGCAATATAGTCATCATCAGTAACAACAACACAATACTACTGTACCTATTGCAGTTGAAAACGTTATAACAAATAAACAATCTTCTTAGTGGAATAAAACAGTGTTTTAATTTTAATAATAATCTTTTATAATACATTTCCACAAAGTTACACTGGAAAATATAGAAGATCTTATACGTTAGATTTCAACCGCAGCCTTTATTCCATAAGTTTATAATGAGAATTACCAGGATATAATATGTAAAAAAAGTATATCTGAAATGATAAGTGTTCTTTGTAAGACAGTGAAGCAAGATCTTCCTATTATGGTGGTCGGTAGCCCAATATAGATTCAATGATTTACAAAAAATCAAGCGGTTCGAATATAGTTGCTCACCTACTTTCCCTTCACAACATAAGATGTAGTTTACTTTAACGATACCTGAGGTAGGTATATTTTAATTCACACGAAACTCATTTATAAAATAAAACAAAACTCTTAAATTTAGTCCCGCTGCTGGTGTGTAGGTACTTATTAAAAAAAAAACATATCAAACAACACACGAATAAATCCTTCAATGTGAATCAAATATTAACTCAGTTCGTCAAAATTTAAATACAATTCGTGAGTTCGTCGGTAGCCTGGAGGTAGAGTCTCGGCCTTGTGAACAAGGGGTCCGGGGTTCGATCCCAGGTGCCGGCAAACTCCCCTTTCACGACACAAGCTTTTAGCTTACTGTGAAAGGTGTATAAGGTTGTATTTGGGTTTATAACAAACCCAGATATATCTTTTTTATTAAAAAAAATAATAATAATAATTAAATAACCTATACAAGTGAAATAAGTACCTAATTAAAATGATAATACCTAATTTGTAAAGCTATTTTATACCTACTGAATTAAATTTTCCGAAAGTCTCTTCTTGATTGTAACTAAAAGGTTTGTGATATAATATTGTTGAGACTGTGTTTACAATAATTTTGCTTTATTTTGTGCTATTCCTATGCCTATCAAAGATTATAGTTTTTCTCCAAATTTCTTTATTTAATAGGCTTTAGATTCAACATACTATATATTCAGAATAATAATGTATTTTTGAATTAGCTGCTAAGTCACATCCTGAACGTCTTAATTTTTGTCAGCACAGAGACGACAGCTTGCATAGTTATTAAATGCAGCTGCTCCCACTTGTGGGATATGCCACATAATGTGATCGATTTATAACTTATACATCACTTGATTGCAGTGTTTAGGTACAAGTAGTGAATAATGGTTGTGAGAAATAATGTTTTGTCAATATTGTACCAATTATGTAAGTAGAACTCGCGCTCAGTAAAGTTTCATTTGCCGATTAATCTAAGATAATATTTCTAAGATAGTCTTTTAATTGTGTTTATAATCCTTTGAGTTTCAATAGCCGATATTGTTCCTGGATGTATCTAACTACTAAGCAGGACACTATAATGGCGAATGTTGCTTAGTTCTTTTACATAAACGACTTAGATTAACTAAAATGAACAAAAACTAAATAGAAAATAATATTTCGGGCCGAGGAAAGAGCGAGTTTTTTATAGTGTATTAAATTTAATATATCTTACACCACTAAATTTACAGTTCTCTTTTCTTTACATTGTACAGCTATCTATATGAGTTGTATCCACAACCCATAATAGATATTTTATGTTAGTTTTTATCCTATGTATAAAAGTATAACAATAAATTATAACCGAATATGAAACACTCAGATGTTAGATAACATTACATTACACCGTGACACGCGAAGTCCCATTCTATAAACTAATACTTCACTGAAGTTAACGGAATATTTTGGTGTCGGGGCGGGTCAAGTGCGATAGAACCTACATAAAAATTAATAATAAAAATGTATTTCTTACTTTCAAATACAGTTAAACATATTAATTTAAATATTACACTATCATTGCCAAAAATGGAAAAATACAATCAACAAAGCAGTGAAATACATTTGAGGCGAATGATTCGACAACGATTGATATTACAATGATATATTAGGTATTACATGTAATGGAAATATTATTAGGATAGTTAGATAAGTACAACATAAAGTTAAATTGAGTTTTAACTGATTTCTACTCACAAAGAGGAAATATAATATTTCGATATGGAATTTGATTTTCAGATAATATTATTTCAGGTCAGCTCAGTAGCTACAGTATTAGTTCTATTTTGAGGAAGTCCTATGGAATATGGGTATATTCAATACCCATATTCCATCTTGACAGAGAAAGATGAGATAGAGGCAATATGTCATAGGTACTTAAGTCACATTAGAAAGTTAAACAGAAATATCACAAACCCAAGAACATTATAAAACATATTTTGTAGGAACGAGTGTATCAGTTTTCAGTAATGATGATACTGATGATGTAATATTCTTCTTGTTTACGCATAAGTATCGATTAATTTATTTCTAAGAAAAATGTTATTCATGCATTTGTTGTTAGTTTAATATATATGCGTGATTTATCTGATAAATTTGGACGTAAAACACATAATGACGGATAGTCTGTGGGTTGATACGAAGAATTTTCCTATTTCTAAAGATACGTAATAATGTTATAATATAATAGTCAACAGATTTAATTACATGAAACAAATGAGATATTTGATTTCTATGAATTCCTGTAAAAGACAAAGAGTTACCTGAATGCGTCACTAGTTCTCTGGTTTTGAACATAATGCAAATATTGTATTACCTACGTATTATTTAAAAGTTTCCTTTGGAGACAATCAAATCGAACTAATAAGATATCTAAGGATGATACAGAAAGAACTATCGATTCCACATAATATCATATACTTTGAAAGATGTTTATCCATTTTCAGATGAATGAAATAATAAGCAAGTGATTTGTAATAAGTTTGTAGAATACTCTGAACCTTCTATCTATCTATGTATCTACTCTCTCATGCCGCATCCCTTGTGGGGTAGATAGACAAAGAGGACGGAATGCCACTTTGATATGTCCTTGCACACTACATTCGCTTCGTTCACATTCATGCAGTTCTTTATACACATAATTATGTCGTCTACTCATAATCAACATGTAGCTGCTTTGAGAATTTGATCACGTGGTCAAGTTACATGATCTTCTGATTTTTTTTGCTTAGATCATAATATATTATGTAATATTTAAAGTTTTACCTCCACTAGAAGCTGTAAGGGTGTCCGGAGTGGGATCCAGAAGTTGTTGACTGACTGAGTTATTCTCACTGATGGGAGAAGGGCCAGCGCCTGTAGCGTTGCCCAAACCTCCAGTCGTCACCCCGAGCAATAGGGTTTGGGTCTCTTCGATATTGAGTCGCTCCATAGGTCGGCGGGCCAAACCACCTGCTCCGCGTTCTAGCATTTTCAATCATTTACTTCATTTTAACTATGAACTTTAAGCGATTGAATCGTTATTGAAACAAAATCATAAATAACAGCAAATTTCACATGAACACTTCAATTACAATTCATCATTGTTTATAATAAATTATTTAATCTAAATTCTTTTCATTTTACTAGTCTTATAACAATTGACGTTGTATATTATGTAGGTATGTGATTATTTTTATTAAAGTTTATTTAGTATTCGATTATTTGAAATTTCATAACTGGAATTATTTGAAAATGCTGTTAAATTATTATGGAATGCAATGGTTATAATATTATTTCATACTTTATTGTTACGAAGCACGATATTTGGTGTACTAATTTCTCTATATTTTTTATAACACGTTTAGAAACAATCAATTCACGTTACACGTGGTTAAAAACTGATAATAATTGATAGAAATAAATTCACTGTCTTTTAAACATAATCTAGAAGCTCACCATACACAAATGTATTCATAAAAGGTTAGTATAAAGTTTCGCGACTTATTCTTTTACACAAAACATTACTATGGCTATCCATTTTCATTACTATTCTTAACGAATATCATCATAAACATTTATCAAATGCTATTAATTTATTTTTGGTCATACTTATGATTTTTCTTTCATAATTTTATTATTATTATTTGTTTCATGCACCGCATTATTATATTTGGTCGAATCTGTGGTCCCTGTGAAGGCTCAGCATTCTTGTTCATCTGTAAAAAGGAAAAAAAGTTGTTGAATGATGATACGAAACAAATACACAAGACGCATAAATTACAAATATGCTCGTATATACACAAGTTATCTACAAAATTGGGTTTATTCAATAAACATAATCAAAATAAGTAATTAAAACATTGTATGTGTAGTTACTGTATAAAACGTCCATGATTGCTTGATCATATAAATTTTTTTATAATTTACATGTGTGTGGGGCTTATAAAAATTATTATAGTAATTTTCCGGTAAAACTCAATCTTAAGTAATATTTATGCTTTTTCCTTACCGCAACTATTTGAAATTTAAAACCTACTTATGATTCTTGCCTCGTATGTATGTCTAAAAAATTATGGAAATTTGTATGGACGACAATGCAATTTACATTAATTCTAGGATATAATGTGTCAAACAGAAGCACAAATGTGTAGGTTTAATAAAGCAAACATATAATGTTTATTGTAAATATATATTTGATACATTTTCGAAATGAATATACCTAACTATACTGTGTTACCAAGTATATATATATATATATATATATATGATGTATTTTTTCGATAGGTTTGAACCAAATCACAATCTATGCATCACTTGCAGGGTAGAGAAGAGAGTATTAGGTGTTCCGATGCTTACGAATCGGCTTTGGCTGGCTTAAGCGCTTTATACCATGGCAACGTTCACCAATTCCACCTTTTTCTCCCTTATGCTTCTCTCATATCAATCTTTTCAGAGCGGGTGACTGCATTCATCGCTGAAAAGCGACTTCATCCAACCAACCGCACCTACTGGGATTCGAACCCATCACCTCTGTATTACGAGTCAAGTACTCGAACAATTAGGCCACAGGGGTGTGTGGGTAACCTGAGATTATTGTTATTATTAGCTGCAAATTCACATCTACCGCGACTCCATCGCCACCTATCGATATTGTTTGCAACTGCTAAGCCATTGGTTCGTCACTAGGATCCGACCTTGTGAACTTTGAACCTGCTATCCAACATTAATTGTCGTTGTTGCTTTTACCAGAGAGTATTATGCGAAGTGATTTTTTATTCGTATAACATGGAATTTTTACACCTACGAAAGTGTTGATATGATGTATTTTTTCGATAGGTTTGAACCAAATCACAATCTATGCATCACTTGCAGGGTAGAGAAGAGAGTATTAGGTGTTCCGATGCTTACGAATCGGCTTTGGCTGGCTTAAGCGCTTTATACCATGGCAACGTTCACCAATTCCACCTTTTTCTCCCTTATGCTTCTCTCATATCAATCTTTTCAGAGCGGGTGACTGCATTCATCGCTGAAAAGCGACTTCATCCAACCAACCGCACCTACTGGGATTCGAACCCATCACCTCTGTATTACGAGTCAAGTACTCGAACAATTAGGCCACAGGGGTGTGTGGGTAACCTGAGATTATTGTTATTATTAGCTGCAAATTCACATCTACCGCGACTCCATCGCCACCTATCGATATTGTTTGCAACTGCTAAGCCATTGGTTCGTCACTAGGATCCGACCTTGTGAACTTTGAACCTGCTATCCAACATTAATTGTCGTTGTTGCTTTTACCAGAGAGTATTATGCGAAGTAATTTTTTATTCGTATAACATGGAATTTTTACACCTACGAAAGTGTTGATATGATGTATTTTTTCGATAGGTTTGAACCAAATCACAATCTATGCATCACTTGCAGGGTAGAGAAGAGAGTATTAGGTGTTCCGATGCTTACGAATCGGCTTTGGCTGGCTTAAGCGCTTTATACCATGGCAACGTTCACCAATTCCACCTTTTTCTCCCTTATGCTTCTCTCATATCAATCTTTTCAGAGCGGGTGACTGCATTCATCGCTGAAAAGCGACTTCATCCAACCAACCGCACCTACTGGGATTCGAACCCATCACCTCTGTATTACGAGTCAAGTACTCGAACAATTAGGCCACAGGGGTGTGTGGGTAACCTGAGATTATTGTTATTATTAGCTGCAAATTCACATCTACCGCGACTCCATCGCCACCTATCGATATTGTTTGCAACTGCTAAGCCATTGGTTCGTTACTAGGATCCGACCTTGTGAACTTTGAACCTGCTATCCAACATTAATTGTCGTTGTTGCTTTTACCAGAGAGTATTATGCGAAGTGATTTTTTATTCGTATAACATGGAATTTTTACACCTACGAAAGTGTTGATATGATGTATTTTTTCGATAGGTTTGAACCAAATCACAATCTATGCATCACTTGCAGGGTAGAGAAGAGAGTATTAGGTGTTCCGATGCTTACGAATCGGCTTTGGCTGGCTTAAGCGCTTTATACCATGGCAACGTTCACCAATTCCACCTTTTTCTCCCTTATGCTTCTCTCATATCAATCTTTTCAGAGCGGGTGACTGCATTCATCGCTGAAAAGCGACTTCATCCAACCAACCGCACCTACTGGGATTCGAACCCATCACCTCTGTATTACGAGTCAAGTACTCGAACAATTAGGCCACAGGGGTGTGTGGGTAACCTGAGATTATTGTTATTATTAGCTGCAAATTCACATCTACCGCGACTCCATCGCCACCTATCGATATTGTTTGCAACTGCTAAGCCATTGGTTCGTCACTAGGATCCGACCTTGTGAACTTTGAACCTGCTATCCAACATTAATTGTCGTTGTTGCTTTTACCAGAGAGTATTATGCGAAGTGATTTTTTATTCGTATAACATGGAATTTTTACACCTACGAAAGTGTTGATATGATGTATTTTTTCGATAGGTTTGAACCAAATCACAATCTATGCATCACTTGCAGGGTAGAGAAGAGAGTATTAGGTGTTCCGATGCTTACGAATCGGCTTTGGCTGGCTTAAGCGCTTTATACCATGGCAACGTTCACCAATTCCACCTTTTTCTCCCTTATGCTTCTCTCATATCAATCTTTTCAGAGCGGGTGACTGCATTCATCGCTGAAAAGCGACTTCATCCAACCAACCGCACCTACTGGGATTCGAACCCATCACCTCTGTATTACGAGTCAAGTACTCGAACAATTAGGCCACAGGGGTGTGTGGGTAACCTGAGATTATTGTTATTATTAGCTGCAAATTCACATCTACCGCGACTCCATCGCCACCTATCGATATTGTTTGCAACTGCTAAGCCATTGGTTCGTCACTAGGATCCGACCTTGTGAACTTTGAACCTGCTATCCAACATTAATTGTCGTTGTTGCTTTTACCAGAGAGTATTATGCGAAGTGATTTTTTATTCGTATAACATGGAATTTTTACACCTACGAAAGTGTTGATATGATGTATTTTTTCGATAGGTTTGAACCAAATCACAATCTATGCATCACTTGCAGGGTAGAGAAGAGAGTATTAGGTGTTCCGATGCTTACGAATCGGCTTTGGCTGGCTTAAGCGCTTTATACCATGGCAACGTTCACCAATTCCACCTTTTTCTCCCTTATGCTTCTCTCATATCAATCTTTTCAGAGCGGGTGACTGCATTCATCGCTGAAAAGCGACTTCATCGAACCAACCGCACCTACTGGGATTCGAACCCATCACCTCTGTATTACGAGTCAAGTACTCGAACAATTAGGCCACAGGGGTGTGTGGGTAACCTGAGATTATTGTTATTATTAGCTGCAAATTCACATCTACCGCGACTCCATCGCCACCTATCGATATTGTTTGCAACTGCTAAGCCATTGGTTCGTCACTAGGATCCGACCTTGTGAACTTTGAACCTGCTATCCAACATTAATTGTCGTTGTTGCTTTTACCAGAGAGTATTATGCGAAGTAATTTTTTATTCGTATAACATGGAATTTTTACACCTACGAAAGTGTTGATATGATGTATTTTTTCGATAGGTTTGAACCAAATCACAATCTATGCATCACTTGCAGGGTAGAGAAGAGAGTATTAGGTGTTCCGATGCTTACGAATCGGCTTTGGCTGGCTTAAGCGCTTTATACCATGGCAACGTTCACCAATTCCACCTTTTTCTCCCTTATGCTTCTCTCATATCAATCTTTTCAGAGCGGGTGACTGCATTCATCGCTGAAAAGCGACTTCATCCAACCAACCGCACCTACTGGGATTCGAACCCATCACCTCTGTATTACGAGTCAAGTACTCGAACAATTAGGCCACAGGGGTGTGTGGGTAACCTGAGATTATTGTTATTATTAGCTGCAAATTCACATCTACCGCGACTCCATCGCCACCTATCGATATTGTTTGCAACTGCTAAGCCATTGGTTCGTCACTAGGATCCGACCTTGTGAACTTTGAACCTGCTATCCAACATTAATTGTCGTTGTTGCTTTTACCAGAGAGTATTATGCGAAGTGATTTTTTATTCGTATAACATGGAATTTTTACACCTACGAAAGTGTTGATATGATGTATTTTTTCGATAGGTTTGAACCAAATCACAATCTATGCATCACTTGCAGGGTAGAGAAGAGAGTATTAGGTGTTCCGATGCTTACGAATCGGCTTTGGCTGGCTTAAGCGCTTTATACCATGGCAACGTTCACCAATTCCACCTTTTTCTCCCTTATGCTTCTCTCATATCAATCTTTTCAGAGCGGGTGACTGCATTCATCGCTGAAAAGCGACTTCATCCAACCAACCGCACCTACTGGGATTCGAACCCATCACCTCTGTATTACGAGTCAAGTACTCGAACAATTAGGCCACAGGGGTGTGTGGGTAACCTGAGATTATTGTTATTATTAGCTGCAAATTCACATCTACCGCGACTCCATCGCCACCTATCGATATTGTTTGCAACTGCTAAGCCATTGGTTCGTCACTAGGATCCGACCTTGTGAACTTTGAACCTGCTATCCAACATTAATTGTCGTTGTTGCTTTTACCAGAGAGTATTATGCGAAGTGATTTTTTATTCGTATAACATGGAATTTTTACACCTACGAAAGTGTTGATATGATGTATTTTTTCGATAGGTTTGAACCAAATCACAATCTATGCATCACTTGCAGGGTAGAGAAGAGAGTATTAGGTGTTCCGATGCTTACGAATCGGCTTTGGCTGGCTTAAGCGCTTTATACCATATGCATAGATTGTGATTTGGTTCAAACCTATCGAAAAAATACATCATATCAACACTTTCGTAGGTGTAAAAATTCCATGTTATACGAATAAAAAATCACTTCGCATATATATATATATAAATCTCTTCCTGTCTAATTTCATGGGACCACAATCGAGATAATTATGAAGTACGCATTTATTATTTGTTAACACAATATTTTTCTAAAGCTTTCTTATTATTTAAATTAACTGGAGTTAGCTATTAAGAATTCACATTTAATCAAAACTTAAAACACTGAAATAGCGAATTATGCAAGGCCGTTTATTTGAAGGTAAAGAGTAAAATCAAAATATTTGTACCGCATTGTGGCCTATGGCTTTATGCTACTAAGCCCTTTGAAGAGAAACCCTCTGGCAACGTCAGAACATCAAATAAGAATTATGCTCTCTATGTAAATAATGTACTCATTGAGGTCAAATAAATTTCTCAGAACCGTAGTTACCTATATGCGTAAATACCATGGCGCTGAATCTTGGTAGAATTTTGAGGAGAAATAATAAGGCAGCTAGCACGTCAACATTATGACAGCTGCTAGAAAAGGTAAATCCCGATGATTTGCTTAACCGAAGGATACGCAAAGGGATTAAACAAATAGGTATATATTATTTACACCTACGCCCAACACCAATCTCATAGCATATAGGAAATGGCATAAATCTGATAACAAGACATTTAAATTAAAACACAAATCACAAACCGAAGATGAAGTAAATAAGTTTTTTGCTTGTATTACGTTTAAGATAAGACCGTTTTTTCTCCATTTAGTAGATAATACCTATGAGCTTTTAAAGTGATAAAATTGTGTATGCATGAGTTGGATTGAACAGAAGATTTTCTAATTCTTTCTTCGTAATTTCTTGAACATAATTTCTTAGTGTGCTGCGTGTTTTATAAATCCGCTAATGAATCTCCTCTGCAGCTCCTCACTTATCTCCCAGTTCTTCCCTCACCCTCTTCACACTTACAATACAATCATAATGTGGTAAGACTGAAACAACGTACAAAGAGAATAATGAATATTAATTACTCTTTGTAATGCTTTGAGATTTTAATTAAAATATTATATTGTTTACACAATCCCACGCTCTTCCGCAGCTTGTGAGTATTTTTTCTTTCTCTTACTGAAGACATTATTATCTTCCTAAAGTATTTAATAAACGAATCACCTTCTGTTATTTATATCTTTAAATACAACAACAACTATTTGTCAATTACAAATGTCTACCCCTGACATCTTTACTCCTTCATTTTCATTAGGTAACCTTATGTTGATTACAATAATATTCCAAACTAACATTGACTCCATCACTGAATTTACTATAAATGTACATATATTGACCTTCCACATATTCAACATTTTGGATATTGTTAATCAAATTTAACTAGCAAATTATCAAATACCCATCAAATAAAAAATTGTTAACTAAGATATAGGTAAATATTTTTTTTCAGTAGAAACATAATAATTTTAATTATCTTCTTGACGGAATTCACAAAACCGTGGTAAATCTTCTTAAATATAAGTTTGCATACATAATATACCTAGTTATGTGTTTAACTCTAAATCATGTATATAATGAGTTACAATCCATTGGATTGGTCTGTGTTGCCGCCACTGGCCACACACTTCCAGAATGTTCTCAACATAACCTGGCGACAATTATAAACGCCTGCGCATTGAAAACACGACTGGACAACTCCGGCGCACAGCGCGGGCTAAACTTCAGTCGTCTCCCTTAACCTGCAGCGTATATGCACAGCTCAACATTAAAACAACGCAAATTCGCGACCTTTAATTCTTAGTATAATCATTATCAACTGTAAATACTTATCGTCTATTAAATATATTTGTTATATGTATTAGTGCAAAAGTGGGATGAATGAAAGAGACGGGAGTGACGGCGTGCATGTATGAGAAACTGGATGAATGTAGAGGAAGCGAAAGAAGTATGTGAGGATAGATTGACATGGCGTTCCGTTCTCTCTGCCTACCCCACCTGGGACACGGCGTAAGGGTATATAGTATAGTATTAGTGCAAAATACATGTAAGTACAATTCTCAAGTCTCTTTCATTGACCTTCACTCAGCACCAATATAGCTTATGATTACTCTCTCAAAGACCTTCGATCACAGGGTTCGAGTCCTTGGTTGTCGAACGAGAGTTGCCTTAACTGGCACAACAGGCTACAACTTGCAGCCAGCATAATTTGCTTCCTACCATCTGTTTTCTCATTCAAAAATCCTTCTGATATTATCTTGGCTATTATCTCTGGAGTCAGATCTTATTTAGCTCTCAGTCAACATAAGGCCCTGATGGCTACACCACACTCACCTAAACAGGAGACATCTCTCTATCCCTCCACATCTCCTTCTCACCAAACTGGTGACCTTCTTCGCCAAAGTCTGCAACGAGTTTGGATTTTCTTCTCCATTCCTCCCTATTCTCAGCCAGTCTATTCAGCTCTGCATATGAGCCACAGTTCAAGTCCCTCTTCAGTTGGTCCATATACGCGTCTCTTGGTCGGCCTCTGCCATTTGTGCCTTCGGTCCTACCTTCCGCGATAGCGATGAGCAGTTCTGGGTGCTTGATGTTGTGGCCAATCCAGTTAGCTCGTTGTTGGCTGATTCTCTTAAGGAGTCGCCTACCCTGGTTAACACTTCTACGTTTTCAACGTGTGACCAATGAATCTTCAACATGCGTCTGTAGCACCACAAATTTAAAGGCCGCCAGCCGTCCGCTTTCACTCTTGCTGATGGTCCACGTCTCGCAATCATATAGCAGAATGCTACTAAATCATGTACTGCTGGAATATCTCGGCAATGAATTTACAAGTATTCAAATTATCTATCTCTCAGTCTTAAACATTTCAATTCAGAACAACTTCTTTAAAAAATTCTATTATTGTATAAAAGTGATTGAGTAATCCATGCGCAAGTAGAAGTACTACATATAATAGTTAACGTAGTTTTCACATTTTACTGATTTTTTTTACACCTGCACGTGGGAAAAAAATAAAAATATTACTAAAAAGAGTTTGCATAGTCTGTTGGTTGTATAGAAGAGATGTCTGTTGAGTAATATTCTTATTGGTACTATAGTATTTATAACAAAAATTGTACTATAAATATGTAAAAACTCTCCAAAATTTTCTCTTAAAATTAATCTCTCCATTAAATAATATTTTGTTCTGAATTTATATTTACAATGTGATAAGCAGAATAATGAAACGGTCGACAGAAAATAGGCTGCAAATTAAACTTCATCCGACCGAGAAATGTCATTTTCGTCTTTTGTATTATTAACAAATACGGCTGTAACTTTACCGCTAAGAACTTTACAATTGATGTCATTAGGGACGTCCATTATGAATTCATTTCAGCTACCACAATTTACTTTGGTTTATGCGTGCACTAGCTGTAAATCCGGCTTTGCTAAATTATATCCATCAATTGAAAAATCATCCATCTATTCCTCTCCCAGGAGCAAAGGGCAGATGCTTGCCTTCTCCATTAAGAATGTCTCTGTAAAATCACACGTTCCTTGAGCTCTAAAATCGTTGTCAAAGGAACGACGTATTGAGAAAAATGCGCGTTCAGGTCATTAAATACTTGAATAATGAAAGAACAGTTATTTTTTTTAACCAATTATCATTACATATTCTCAAAAACATTACCCAGCCAGGATCATAGTTTTCCTTGTATTACAGAGAATTCAGATCTAAATCATTCAATACAGTGAAAAAAAAAAGAAAAAAAGAAGATATTTAACATTGAATGACGACAGTTCGTTAGTCACTTATGCTGAATGTACCTTTTCAAAAGTTTATTGCGTTAGTCTATTGGCCAGCCCACAATGAGATAAATATCGTGATAACGACAAATATATAAACCACATAGAATTGTAAATTGTTATATCTTCGTTATCTTATAAATAAAATGCTTAATTATATTTCTTTAGTCGGGAACTTGTTGAAAGGCATGCGTTTACAAAGTAGGTACCATAAATAGGCTGCATAAATCTACATACAAACAATGTGGCTCAAATATTTTATAATGGAAAGATTTTTATGCTGTCATTACTATTCCATTCAATCTATCTTTTATAAAAATAATTATTTTGTTCAATGAACAAGTAAATCTTGTATGAATAAATAAATTCAGTGGCAGAACTAGACATTTCATATTTGTAATCGAAAAATATAATATCTATCATTACCATGATATGTGTTTTTATACTTAAGTGCAAATGTTTATTTTTATGTGCCGAATGATTATGTGATATTTTAAAGTTTTTATCTATATTATTCTAAATATGTAAATAAATAAATTAGCATAACTTTCTGAACTCTGTGTTCTCAAAACATCTGCAAGTAGACCTCTACGCTCAGCTAAGACATCCACCAACATGCTGGACGAAAACAACAGAGCAAACAAGTCCTGCTTCTATGATAGGGCTTTTGGCGCTCCATTAAACGGCGCCGAATAAATCATCCAATATAATAATAATAATAATAATAACGATAAATCTCATAATATGTGGCGTTATCAGTAGAAAAGCTTCATACAATAAAAATAAAGGTTGTCCAATAAAAATAAAAAAAAAAACAGATAAAGCTAATAAAAATCAAAACATTCATTACTGGTGGCATACATCATCGCTGAATTGAAGATATTAAACGTCTTATTCGTGATGGTTTACGTATATTTACTTTTACAGGACACGCTAAAACAAATAAAAAAAATGTTAAATTCATATATATTACAGTTAGTATGTTATTATTGTGTTCATATTTAATACTTTTCCAAAGTGCTATAGTCAAAAATTTTCAATAGACATATTTAAATTCTCTTTTTAATCTACTCCATCCTCGAGAAATAACATAATATAACACGTAGAGACAATTCACACAGATCGAACTAATCCCAATCTAATGGGGTGTTCACATTTGGCGAATATCGCCAGGCGAATATCAAAATATAACGCCAGACGAAAAAACAAAATTCGCCGAACGCCCATTGATCGTCACACCTGTTCACACAGTCCACCGATTTAGAAACGATCTGTCAGATGCGCTTTGATTTTGACACTGTTTTTAAAATGGCGTCGAGATGGAGATCGCGAAGTGTTTATTTTTAGTCGAAAATGTTATAGTAGATGTTATAAGGCGCCTTTTAATTAAGGAAACAAACGCCACAAACCAACAACAAAGATAACAGCTGTCACGAAGCGGGAAACATTATAAAATGTATAGGTTATAAAGTTTTTACCATACATACGAACGCCGAACACATCGGCGCATGCGCGAATCGTTCAATCGGCCGAAAATGTTGGAAGGTGGTCAACTCGAGACGATATCGTTTCAGACTAGCTGTCATTTTGTTCACACGGTTCAAATGGCTGGCGATATTTTGGTGCCTGGCGATATTCGCCAAAGTGAGAACACCACATAAGAAATGAATCTTGTGTTATGGATACTAACGCGACGATACACATATTTGACATATTATATACAATATGCACTAAACACATATACATATAACACTCAGATCCAGGACACATTAAATATTCGTATATTTCAATCGTCAAGGTATCAATTTAGTTTCTTATATCAGGGAATAAGTTGCGTGTGGAATTACGTTGAGAGTGTGCCACTGGAATAATATAATACTACTAATTGTAATACAATGAAGGACATCCAGGGTGAGTACTATTTTATAATCCTGTCAACTTCAGTTAGTTTCTAATTACTCATTTATATTTGAGAGTATCTTTTAAAGTTTTTCGCAATTCTGATTAAATTTTATTAATAAAAATGTCTTCATTATTTACATACGTAACAAGGCTTATGGTTTACACAGTGATTTTCCAATTCTCGAGGAAATATGCAAGGAATACATACTTTTTGGTTCACAGTTCTAATAAATATTTCAGTTATTCTATCCCCTTTTCCAAAGAACCTTCCTGTAATTAGAAAAATCTGGGAATGGATAGAATGTTTCCGCTCGTAACAGACATGCAAGTTGTCCTCTTCATGCTAATAAAAGATAATACATTCAGTATGAGTGGCATAACTCTTTGCTGAACTGAAGATGTTAAATGTCTTAAACGTGATGTTATAATATGAATATCTGCCTCTTACGAGACACTCAAAAACTGGCAGAAAAGAGTGGGAGATCTTTTTTTTACAGCTGACTCCACGGGATAAAATGGGATGATGTATGTAAGATTACATGTAATCATTTCCGCATCAGTACAAAATTTGACTTTCAGGATGGGTAGATATACCTTATTGCTAAACTGAAGGTGTTAAATTCCTTAAACCTGATATTTTACGACTATCCGCCATCACTAAAAAGATAAAAGTAGAAGATGTAATCATGATTATGCAGTAACATCAAATCACCTTCTTTGTGATAACCTGAAATTCGTATCAGAGGCCTGAGTCAATAACACATTTTCACGTTACGTTTTCGTTCCGTTAGCGTTCAAATGCAGACGATGTTGCGCCAGAGTGCTAATTTTCGTAACTATTGTGTATCTTAGCAACGAAATTGACACTTGCTTGCAACTTCGTCTATACTCGAACGTTACGGAACGAAAACGTAACGTGAAAATGTGTTACTGACTCAGGCCTCAGGTCTTGAACCAATATAGCGCCGTATTTTGGAGGTTTTAAAACATCTAAGACCAACATCCACGTCTATTTTTAAAACTAAATGGTATCAATTAAAAAAAATATTGATATTAAGAATATTTACCCAGCAGCCATTCAGTCTTTGTCAAAAAAATTAAAATAAGATAAAAGGTGTGTCATGCGTAAAACATTGTGAACAAATGAGTCTTCAGGCCTCTCCTGAATCCGTCATAGTCAGTGGCGTATTAGTGAATGTCTTTTCTCTAAAATATTAATTGTTAAATTCAAGTTGTTGAATTAAATCTAACTCTGGAAATGAATGAGTATAATAAAAATCAGTATAACACACCCTTAAAGACACATCCAACTACAAAAGGAAATAACTGTAGGTATTTATGCAAATATCTGTCTGATGTTGGAAGCTTCATTCTATAATGTTCCTACTGTGATTGTATAGCAGTAGGATAAAAATGATATTTGAAGCTATACAAAAGGCTTTTTTCTACCTCACAAAAGAAACTGAACTGTTTGAGTCTTGGAAGAAAATAAAATCTAGTACATTTCTACTGATATTACTCCTGTTGCATACTGCCATCTGTGTGGTGAATTTTGAAGCACTTGGTACTGGCTACAGACATAAATGATGATCTATGGCGAATAATAAATTAAAATCATAGTTTGTCTTTGGTTACTTGTATATAATACAAGCACACGTTTGATCCACCCTCTTCTCCAATACACAGTCAAACAATAACATTAGCATCTATACTGTTCTATTCATTTGTTACAAGTTTACATTAAATTCATAATTATTCTAAAAAACAGTGTTTGTTCTGCAATCCATATACTCATCAGTTACACAACTCAACATTAACGATCGTGAAAGGACATTGGCGATCGTGAAACAACAACTCCACAGATTTCTTTCTTCTTGATTCCGTCCAAATTATATTGGAGGACTTACCTACATAAATACATTACATAGACTGAAGTAATTATGGACTGACAACTCGACAACTAACTACATACATATATCTAATGTGGTGTTCTCATTTTGGCGAATATCGCCAGGCACCAAAATATCGCCAGCCATTTGAACCGTGTGAACAAAATGACAGCTAGTCTGAAACGATAAAAACCAGTAGAAACGATATCGTCTCGAGTTGACCACCTTCCAACTTTTTCGGCCGATTGAACGATTCACGCATGCGCAGATGTGCGCGGCGTTCGTATCTATGGTAAAAAGTTTTTAACCTATAAATTTTATAATGTTTCCCGCTTCGTGACAGTTGTTATCTTTGTTGTTGGTTTGTGGCGTTTGTCTCCTTAATTAAAAGGCGCCTTATAACATCTACTATAACATTTTCGACTAAAAATAAACACTTCGGTATCTCCATCTCGACGCCATTTTGAAAACAGTGTCAAAATCAAAGCGCATCTGACAGATCGTTTCTATATCGGTGGACTGTATGAACAGGTGTGACGATCAATGGATGTCCGGCGAATTTTGTTTTTCGCCTGGCGATAAATTTTAAATTCGCCTGGCGATATTCGCCAAATGTGAACACCCCATAATATGAAATTGTACGCACATCACTGTAATAAGATAAGAATTTATGATATAGGAATAAAAGAATTATTTGTTGATAAAATATCTGCTCTTTTTG
This sequence comes from Athripsodes cinereus, assembly GCA_947579605.1. NCBI lineage: Eukaryota > Metazoa > Arthropoda > Insecta > Trichoptera > Leptoceridae > Athripsodes > Athripsodes cinereus. The sequence goes on along the minus strand of OX388308.1, from coordinate 8,182,976 downwards.
TTCTGACAATAAATTATATTTATAAAAAATCTAGCTTGTAGAATTTCTTTTCTTTTTTACTGAATTTTTCTACCGAATGTCGCGATATCATTTGTAAAGGTTTAAATAAGTGTCTTCCAGCGACATCGATCTTCCGTTCACCGCCCTCATCAAGGTTCCTCTTGTTGCCTCTTTCATCTGGTCGTTCCATCTAATTAGCGCACATCTTTTAGCACTACTGGCCTCAATAGATATGTATAGGTACTACATAGTCGAATATCCTTCATTAATTATAGATTACTATTAAATTAATATCACGGATTGAATCATTATTTTACTGATTATCGCTCGTGTTGCGTGTATGAAATTATTAATTTAGTACTGAGTAAATTGTGCAGCAGTTTATCTCCCTTCTCGTTATGATCTTGTAAGCTTTACTGAGTAAGTGCAATACTAATGAATCTTCTTCGTAACTTATACTTGGAAACTATGCGTGGTTTTGAATTTACCAACTGGTTTATTATAGGTACCTACTTGCAATGTAACGATTACATTTACTCTTCTACAATGACAATATTATATCTGTATAAAGTACAAATTGTTGTGAAGTTTACGTCAAAGAATTTATGTGGAAGTTTTAAACTCAGATGAACACAAAAGGTTTGAGGTAGGGAGGTAGCTACCTCTACATAGTGCTGTACATTCACAACACTCGTACACAAAGCTTTGTTTTATGAGACTGTTCAGTGTATACAACACGACCAATAATTGAGTAAATTTTAACCTGTTTTTGTATAAATATACTCTTAATCACTTAACATGTATGCACATTTATTAGACAAGCCACATTTATCTGACAAGCAATATGAAAACTAATGATCTGTATATGAGCTTTGATCTATTGAACCTGTTTCAGAATAATGAAAATCAGCTTTTATTATTAGATAAGTAATAATCTCATGGACAATTATGTATTATTTCTCTACATTTTGTTATTTTATCGTTTTTACTAAATTTCAAAACAAATTACATTAAATAAAAACCTATATAAAATAATTAATTTTTATTTTGTGTATCTCAACTTTAATGAAAAACAAGCTCTTAAATAAGATAAATCACATAAATGTACAAATTTTAAACAAAATCATAATAAATATTTCAAAAACATAATGTTTTAAATATTTATTCAAATATTTCATCATTTTATTTCCTAATCGGTACAAGAAATAACACGATGTTTCCATTTTATGGATCTTAACTCTTCAGTGGAAGTTTGGATTATTTGATTATACCTCATTTGTTGAACAAAGTTGAGCTTAAAGCTAATAATTAATGTATCTAACCACTCTTATGTAACACAAGAAGAGAAGTTTTGAGAACTATCTCATTTCAGATATCTACGTACCGTACAACGTATGTACATTGTAGATAAGTATATTATGTTAATGTAACTCATTACTCAATGTTGGGATTCATTTCATATGACAATACTATCAGAGTTCTAGGAATGGCGTGGGAAGAGTTGATTCGACTGGCGCAGAGACGCTCTGAATGAAGAAGGCTAGTTTCATCCCTGTTCACCCGAGTGGAGTGTTCAAGAGTGAGCCTTCATAGGATGAGCAATCTTAGTAAAGATACATTTGAACTATATTTCCAATTGTTTTCCTGTCCATAAACTTCTTAATATTCACCTTCTTTTATAATAAACTATTTGAAATATTGAGGAAAAGGTGAGACTAGGCCCGTTTCTACCTATTGCTTCTAAAACAAAGTTTATTCTTCTTTCCCAATATTTAGTTAGTTTTCATATTAGTTCATAAATTCTATAAATGTATTTTTTACTAAAAGCTTTTAGCCTCGACATTATTCGCAATCGTTTTATTATTACAACAAAAAATCCTTTTTGAAATCAGTCTCAAATATTTTCAAACTACGTTTTTTGAAATTGAATACAATCGATATAAGAAATATAATATCGGTAAACTTCAAAACTCTTCAAATGTAAGCTGTACCTACAAGAGCAAATAAAATTGTGTACATAAGGATAACACTACCGAGAAATAAAGGATATTCGAAAAGGATGAAAGGTGGCAAAATGTGAAAGGAAAACAAAAAAAGATATAAACAGACAATATGTATAACATTTTGTCTGGTTTTTCCAAATATAAAATTGTATTCATAAATAAAGTTTACAGCGACCACACAAAGGACGGATTGATTTGACACTTTTTACTTTATAAAATATTACAGTGAATTAAATTAATTAACCTTACCTAACTAAGGCTCAAGAGCATATGATACCAATTCTAGAAAATAAGTATCTTAAACACTTAAGGATTTTAGGTGATAATAATATGAGCATGTCATAAATGATGCTGTGCGTCAGCGTACAAAGCAAAGTTTTGTCGTCTCTGCAATACTAGGGAGACGATGGTCCTAGCTGGGCTATGTTTTGAAAATGTCCAACAGAGCACTGTTGTGCACAAATGTATCGGACGTCCCTCTTTCACAATACACCGTTCATATGACAACGACATAGAGTGCTAGTAATGTCGTGGAACGAGGGTGACTCACTTGGCGCAACGACACTCTGAATGGAGGAGGTTGACTTCTGCCCTGTGCTAGCGGAGGGAACATTGAAGGGCGAACGGTGGTGATGATATTATTTTGTATGTGTAGATAATTTTGTTTGTTTTGATGTAATGTGTGAGAATTCACGTCATATAGTTGAATGATTATACGAGAAACAGTTGTGGATAAACATAACGCAGTGACCACTGGCAAACATATCTGTTTCTTTTCATATTATAACTGAAATATTTTATGTACATATTTTAAACAATATTTTATTATTTTAACTTTGTGTTCACACCATATCTGCACCGTTATTAACATTATCCACAATTTCAGCCGTTGGATAAACAAATTAGGTTAAAAAAATGCAGATACGAAATAATCGTATTTTTTTTAAATTCTAATAAAATTCAATCCTGTAATTGTGTCCACTTTCATAGTCTACGGATAAGAGGCGAATAAAGAGAAACTGAAAACGCCTGTTTGTTGGAAGGAATGCTATCAGTAAAAATTACAAATTATTCAATCATGCAGTATGTAAGTTTATTGGTTGAGACGTTTATTTTGAAACTCCATATTAATATATGGGAAACACAAACTATTTTTAGTTTTATGATATTTAATAATAGGCACGCAGAAGGTTACCTGATTTCGATTTACAAAGTCGAGTTTGACAATGAATTTGTACGTCGAAACCCAGGTAACTAACTCAAACGGTTTGTGTTTATTCCCATAAAAAATGTTTGTTTATATTTTAAATAGAAGAGATAATTATAGACATACGAGATAGTCTTGTTACAACACATATGATCACAATTAATCACATAATATGAATAAAATACGGAAAAAAACATTAAAAATTTTATGATTTTTATAGCATAAATAATTTAAGAATTTATTGATGTACATTTATCACACAAAATTACTTTGTGCCATTTGAGCTCCCTCTTTGTCTAATATTCGAAATGCTCTGATTAACATTTATTATAGGGATTTGCTGTCTGCTGAGAAGGACGGTAATCATAAAAAAAATGTATTCCAATCCCTAACAAAATATTCATGAATACTCGTGACAATGCAGGTATCTTTATAGTAACTTATGTTACATGTTTATCGATAACTTTATTATTAAAACAAATTGGCATATTTATTGAATCATATTTTGGAGAAAAAAATATTCTTTAATGGTTTTATTTTATTGATAAAACACAAATAAATCATTCCCAGTACCGCGGTGTGCTCCCATCCTAATGAGTGTGTATGTAGTTGGACGAAATGTTAAACAGGGAGTCATCAATCAAACAAACGGATGTTCAATAATAAACTTTTGATATAATAAAACAATATCTACATTATTGGGAGTATCGTGTGTTTATTTACAATCTCTACCTCACTCAATACATAATATTATGAGTCCGATTCATAAAATATTTACATTATTATAAAAATTGAATATAGACATATATTTCATACTGTTATGGATAAGAGAATTTAATTGTATCCATGAGATATTTTGACTTATATAACACGCTATAATAAATTCGTTATTTATTAATTATTTCTGCACATCATTAGTAAGGTATATAACAAAAGAAACCAAACAATTTAAGATACATAAAAAATGTGATGATATGCAATGATGAGATGATCACATCACAAGATTTCTAATGATTACATTTTTCCATGTGTATAACGTACCTATTAATATAGCAGGCTTATTGCAAAGAAAAATATTCCATCCATCATCAAAAAACAATCCAAAATCTTAACCAGCCGCCTCTTGAAGATTTAAATTCATTATAAAAAGTTCCATGGAATCAAATCTGGAATTCCATTACAATACTTGTGTTTAGACCATTGAACTTCTGATTCCATCGTATGGGAAAACAGCTGAATGAACAACGTGTTATAATATTATCTATATTTTCAGAACTTTTCATACGTATTAATTTGATAATTAGTATTTCTTTATCCACAAATAAATTATTACGCTTATAAATATATCACTTGTATATCAAAGCAACATGTTGGTTACATGTCATAAATATTTGTAGTACTACGATATGTGGCGGGTAAAGAAGATTTAATATTAAAATAATTTTACAAATAAAGACAAACAACAACATCTGTTATTTAAAATTACTTTTGTTGCAGAGAAACTTTAGGTAATGTAAGTAGATTATATTATATTATATTATATTAAGATAACACACATAGAAGTCAAACAATATAATTTACTCTTCAATTTTTACATTTCATGAATGATTTAGAATGGAATACGTCTTAATGTGTTCTTTGTTTTACATTTTCAATTCAGCGATAAGGTATAATACCGTTCACCCTGAATATCTTATTTATTTTAACATGGAGAGGACAATCTGCTTGTTTATTACATACACTGAATCCACTAGCTATCTAAATCCCGTGATGGTATTGATATATTATATAGATAATAAATTAATATACATATAATGGGTGTATGGAAAATCACTAACACAATCACTTGATATTAATTGATTTATTATTATTATTAAACATAATTTGGTTTCATTGTAAACTAAAGAAACGACAAATTATGTTAATTATATCTATCTTTTCTTACATTCTGTCAAAAATTCCTCTCTTCATATCAAATCTCAATTTTAAACAAAACAATCAAAATGGAACAAATTCAAAATATTCTTACTACTAAGGGAAGTGCCTAGGTACTTATTTTAAAATAAAACTAATCTTACAAAATAATAACCAAGGTAAGTACCTAGGCACTTTCTTACATCTCCCCATCCCTGGGTGAAAATTCTTACAATTTTCAGTCATCATCTCTATTAATTGATACTGGAAGTAATTTTGTTACGTGGTATAGTTCATTTTCTTGTTTTCGTTTTCCTGTTTTTATTTTATATATCGAATCTGATATCTTTTCTATTATTTCATAAGGTCCAATTCTCAATTCATCTAATTTTTTTCTGTTTAACTTGTTGCCATTTTCTATATAAACTAGATCTCCTGTGTTTAATCTGTAGTTTATTCTATTCCTGTCAAATATTTTCTTGTTATATTCGTGTGATTTTCTTGTTCTTTCAAGAGCTATTTCTTTGTTTTTTATCCAATCTTCTTTATTGTTTCTTATTTTCATATTTTCTGGTAAAATACTGGTATCTGTGCCATCTAGTAAATACTTAGGTGTAAATCCAGTCACCGTATGCTCAGTTTCATTGTACTTTTCGATACATTCTCTAGCGATTGTTGTCCAAGCTCTTTTTTCTTCTTTCTCATTGATCTTACATCTCGTCTTATTAACTATAGTCTGATTTAGCCTCTCGTTCAGACCATTGGAGAATGGCGCATCAATAGCCGTAAAAATTAGTTTAACGTCATTCTCTATTAGAAATTCCTTAAAATCTCTTGAGTTTATTCCCGGATATTGATCTGCAAGTATTATTCCAATTTTGTCCGTTTCTAATACTTTGTTAACTAATTTGATGAAGTCAGTTGCACTCTGTGTTTTTGAAGTTGAAATGAATGCGTATCTTGTAAAATGGTCTACAAGCAGATGGAGGTATTTTTTTGTTGATCTTTGTCCTCCAAAGCCTCCAATGGTGTCAATGGACATAATTTCGAATGGTTTTTTTGCTGGACCTAATTGTGACATCAGACCATATTTTCCTTGACCTCTTGATTTGTTCTTAACACATATTTCACAACTTTTACAAATTTTTTTAATATTTGAAATCATATTTTTGGCTGTATAATAACTGCATATCTTATTCATCATTTGTTTAATTCCTATATGGCACCATTCATAATGTATTTCTTTAATTAACTTTAAGCTGAACTCTTCAGATAGAATTATCTTTTCTTTATTTCTATTTTTTTTATAGAACACTCCATCCTTTTTTATTAATTTATTTTTATTTTTCTGCAATACTATATTTTGTTCTTGATCTGTTTGAATATCAATAATTTGTATTAGATTAACTATTTGTAGCACTTCGTCCATATTTTCATTTGATTCTAATACCGGATTTCTGCTTAAGCTATCTGCTTCAGTGTTATTTTTCCCCGGAATATATTTAATTTCAAAATTATATTGTGACAAATAATAAGTCAACTCACCAAGTTCTTCATCCGTTCTAGCTTTAATATTCATGTTTTCTAGAGGTTTATGATCTGTAAACACTGTGAATTTTCTTCCAATCAACCAATATTGCCAATACTTTACTGCTTCTTTGATTGCTAGGCATTCCAAATAAATTGCTTTTTTTCTTTTTTGTGAATCATTCAATTTCTTTGAAAAATATGCTACTGGTTTTTCTTGACCATTATTTTGTATTTGTTTAAATACAGCACCAATGCCTTCTATTGCTGCATCTGTGTAAATTCTTATTGGCAGATCCTTATCAAAAATTTCCAATACAGGTTGTGAACATAATAATTTTTTTACTTTTGTAAAAGATATTTCGCATTCTTCAGACCATAAAAATTTTTCATTTTTTCTTAACAGTTTGTGTAACGGTTCTAATAATATTGAACTTTTCGGTATATAATCATGATAAAAATTTATTTTCCCAAGAAACTGTCTGACATTTTTAATGTTTTTTGGAGTTGGGAAATTTTGTATCGAAATCAAATTATCTTTCAATGGTCTCACGGTATTGTGTTCTATTATGTGTCCGAGGTATTTCACTGACTCTGCTGCAAATGTACATTTTTTAAATTTTAGTCTGAAACCTTCATATATAATTGCTTTTATCACTTTTTCTATATGTTCTATGTGTTCATTGAATGATTCCGAAAAAATTAAAATATCGTCTATGTAATTTTCTGAAAACTCTTTTAAATTGTGCTTTCTTAAGATATTTGATAAAATTCTCTGGAATATTGCTGGTGATGTTTTCAATCCGAATGGTAGACATGTCCATTGAAAATGTCCCTCTTGTGTAATAAATCCAGTTTTCTGTCTATCTTCAATGCGTAGTGGAATTGACCAAAAAGCGGAGTTTATATCTAGTGTGGTGAAGAACTTACAGTTTCTTGTTTTTATTATTAAATCTTCTATTAATGGGAAAGGCTGTGCTTGTGGTATAACTATTTTGTTCAATTCGCGAAAATCTATACACAATCTTGATCTTTTATTTTCATCTTTTTTGAACGCTAGTGTTACTGGTGCTGCGAACGGGCTGTAAGACTCTTCAATTAACTTATTTTCTAGTAATTTTTCCACTTGATTTTCTATTTCTTTTCTATCCTCTATAGTGCATTTATACGGCCTCTTACTACAATATTTATCAACCAGTAAGTCTATTCTAGCTTCATAATCTGTAACAGTGCCTACGTCATATTTATTTTTAGCAAACACTGTATTATATTTTTCTACCAAATTTTCAATCTTAACTTTTTTTTCACTGTCTAAGTGATCTAAAATCATTCTAAATTCATTTTCATTCACATATTCGTTAAAATTGACCTTAACTTCTTCTAATTCGTTATTTTCATTCAATGTATTCATTTTATTTTCTGTTTGTAATTTTTCCTTTTGAGAAATTTGTAAATTTTCATCCTGAATCAGCATAAATTTCTTTATTATGTCTAGACCAATAATGAAATCTTCGAAATCATCTCTTTCTACAATGTATACATCAATATATTTTTCTTTCTCAAAAATTTTTACTTTTATAGTTACTAAACCTTTTGTTTCTGTCACACCATTGACCGTTTTTAAAAATATTTTATTGACATCTTTTGTACTTTGTTTTATCTTAACTAGTTTTGAATTTATTAGAGATATTTGTGAGCCTGAATCATATGTTCCGTTTATCTCTAACTTATCTTCTAACAATATTTTTACTTTAATCAATGGTGTGCTTACTCGTTTTTTTGTTCTGTGTTTAGTTCTACTTCTATGATTGAGTTGTGTCCAATTACTTTTGCTTCATTTTCATTTTTCTTTTTATACCAACATAAGTCCTCTGTATGATATCTATTACCTTTGTTTAACTTTTCACATGTTTCACACGGTCTCTTCTCTTCGAATTTTTTCTTATTGTCCTGCCTTTTCTCTTTTTTTTTATAAAAAATATTTTTACTCACTATATTTTCACATTTTCTAACTTCATGCAGTAGTTCGGTTGGATTTTCACATTTTTCTCTGTCGATTTTATTTCTAATAAATTCAGGCAATCCTGCAGCTATTAGCATCACAAGTGTTTTTGAACTAATATTTTTATCCATGTCAATTAGTAGCCTCTGCTTTCGCATAACATACTCCATCAATGATCCTTCCTTATACCTGAATGATATAGCATAGATTCCGCCATCCCACCCTTTGTCTGCAAATGATTCTAAGAAGTTTTGTTTCCAATCTGACCATCCAGCCTCCACGGTTAATGTCATCAATGTTGCTGAGTACCACTCCGAACACGGTCTATCCAAAAATAATCTCAGCACTTCAATTATCGCATTGTCTTCCTCTATATCTAATCTTCTGCACTCTTTTTCAAATGTATCGAGCCATTGTTTTGCATTCGGGTGTTTAAAAAAAAATTTTTCAATCATAAATCTCTCTGCTATGTTTTTTAAATTAGGTTCATTTTCTCTTTTCGGTGTGGATTTTATTAAATTTCTTTCCACAATGCGTTCCAGATATATATTATTAAACATTATATTATCGTCTTGATCGAAATAAATTTTCTCCATTTCCTCTGTGCATGTAATCCAAATCACTCTTTCTTCCCCTCTTTTCTTAAAACTTTCTTTTATTCTTTTATAGCTTTTTGTTTTTATTAATGCAAGATGTTTACTAGCAAATTTATCATCTTCTGAAAAAATATATTTCACATTGTCATTTGTACAGATTGAGTTTATCATAACCACATTTGTTCCTTTATCCGCCGACTCCACGTACCTGAAGAAAAACTTCATTTTTTATCAAATTTGTCGTTTTATAATGAGTGTATGGAAAATCACTAACACAATCACTTGATATTAATTGATTTATTATTATTATTAAACATAATTTGGTTTCATTGTAAACTAAAGAAACGACAAATTATGTTAATTATATCTATCTTTTCTTACATTCTGTCAAAAATTCCTCTCTTCATATCAAATCTCAATTTTAAACAAAACAATCAAAATGGAACAAATTCAAAATATTCTTACTACTAAGGGAAGTGCCTAGGTACTTATTTTAAAATAAAACTAATCTTACAAAATAATAACCAAGGTAAGTACCTAGGCACTTTCTTACATACATATATATAGAAATAATGTTTCACACTCAGGATGTGATCTATCCATGAGCTTTATATACTATTGATAGATCCCATCTACTTTTATACTATTCATGTGATAGCTGCCTGCTTTGACACTATGTTTCTGTCATCATCATCATCATTGTGATTGTTTTCTAGAAGATGAAATAATAATATTCTTTAATTCATTACTATTATCATATTTTTATTATATTTCTTAGTACAAGTTGTTACTTTTATAATATACTAGCTTATAAATACCCGGCGTTGCACGGGAATCATGTATATTAAAAAAAAAAACAGTAAGTAGGTATGTATATATAAATAAAAATTATTTTATGTAGGCAGCAATAATTTTTGTATCAACTATGTACACAGTGTCACATTAAAGTAGATAACAGATAATAGAATATATGTTAGTGAGACTAAACAGTATATAAAATTATAACAATGTACCTACATTACATACACATACATACACACCATCACGCCGCTTCCCTCGCGGGGTAGACAGAAAGGATCGAGAACCACTTCCTTCTATCCTTGCATACATCTTTCGCTTCCGTCACTGTCATACCATTCCTCATGCATGCTCTCCTGTTCAATGTGCTCAACACGTGACCGTCCTGTAGAATTTGATTAAAATGAGCTTGCCATCTTAACTTATTCACATTTATCCTTGTAATTACACCAATTTTCATTTCACATTCGTTTTGTTTATCACTGTTACGCACACGATCTCTCGGACTTTTACCACACATCCTTCTCAGCTTATATTTAAATTTAAAAAAATGGGTAGGTATCTACGTGGCTAAAAGTAATGAAAACCTCTTCCCACTGTAAAATCTTAAAGTTTGACATCCCACACGGCCATATTTCAATAAAAAAATGGAAAGGTACCTACGTGGATAAAGCACTGAATATCTCTTCTCACTGTGAAATCTTGAAATTTGACATCCCACACGGCCATGTTTCAATAAAAAAATGGAAAGGTACCTACGTGGATAAAGCACTGAATATCTCTTCTCACTGTAAAATCTTGAAGTTTGACATCCCACACGGCCATATTTCAATAAAAAAATGGGAAGGTACCTACGTGGGTAAAAGTAGTGAAAACCTTTTCCCCACTTTGAAATCTTACAGTTTGACATCCCACACGGCCATATTTCAATAAAAAAAATGGGTAGGTACCTACGTGGATAAAAGTACTGAAAACATCTTCTCACTGTAAAATCGTAATGTTTGACATCCCACACGGCCATATTTCACTAAAGAAAAATGGATAGGTACCTACGTGGATAAAAGTACTAAAATCCTCTTCCCACTGTAAAATCTTGAAGTTTGACATCCCACACGCCATATTTCAATAAAAAAAATGGGTAGGTACCTACGTGGATAAAAGTACTGAAAACCTTTTCCCACTGCAAAATCTTAAAGTTTGACATCCCACACGGCCATATTTCTATAAAAAAAAATGGGTAGGTACCTACGTAGATAAAAGTACTAAATTCCTCTTCCCACTGTAGAATCTTGATTTGACATCCCACACGGCCATATTTCAATAAATAAAATGGGTAGGTACCTACGTAGATAAAAGTACTAAATTCCTCTTCCCACTGTAGAATCTTAAAGTTTGACATCCCACACGGCCATATTTCAATAAATAAATTGGGTAGGTACCTACGTAGATAAAAGTACTAAATTCCTCTTCCCACTGTAGAATCTTGAAGTTTGACATCCCACACGGCCATATTTCAATAAATAAAATGGGTAGGTACCTACGTAGATAAAAGTACTAAATTCCTCTTCCCACTGTAGAATCTTAAAGTTTGACATCCCACACGGCCATATTTCAATAAAAAAAATGGGTAGGTACCTACGTAGATAAAAGTACTAAATTCCTCTTCCCACTGTAGAATCTTGAAGTTTGACATCCCACACGGCCATATTTCAATAAATAAAATGGGTAGGTATCTACGTAGATAAAAGTACTAAATTCCTCTTCCCACTGTAGAATCTTAAAGTTTGACATCCCACACGGCCATATTTCAATAAAAAAAATGGGTAGGTACCAACGTGGATAAAAGTACTGAAAACCTTTTCCCACTGTAAAATCTTGAAGTTTGACATCCCACATGGCCATATTTCAATAAATAAAATGGGTAGGTACCTACGTAGATAAAAGTACTAAATTCCTCTTCCCACTGTAGAATCTTGAGGTTTGACATCCCACACGGCCATATTTCAATAAAAAAAATGGGTAGGTACCTATGTGGGTAAAAGTACTAAAAACCTCTTCCCATTGTAAAATCTAGAAGTATGACACCTTTCACGCCTATATATCGCTTTTCGCTTTTCGCCTTGGTACGGGCTCATGCCCAGTTAGGTAGACATTAGTGACTTATCTTTTAAAAACTGTTTTGTAAATAAAATAAATAAATAAATAAATAAATAAATAAATATCATTAAAAAAATGGGTTGGTACCTACTTGGATAAAAGTCCTAAAAAATATATGTATATATAGGTACCTATAAGGAAAACAGTTCTTAAAAAGGAACGAAATAATTAATGTTACCTAAATAGGCATTCCCTCCCTGTATTCCCAAAAGAAACCTTGATGTATGAATATACATTCTTCAATATTCTGAAGTATTATTTTCAAAGAAAATACCTTCATAAGATTTTTTTTTTAAGACTCATGAAAATGTAAAAAAAAAACAAAATAAATACTACTCGTTGATTGAAAAAAATCTAGTACCTACCTGTGTACTTATTGGAAAACTCATACCTACAATATTGTCTATGAATTTCATAATTCCATTTTCACAATTATTTTTCTTTGTTTTTTTTCTCATGTTTCTCATTCAGTCTGTCATATGTGGTCTATGGAATTGAATGAAATATGCCGAAATTATGCAATTCTAATTTACACAAATTAGGAGTTTTCATGTTGTGCAAGCATGATGTTTAATAACCAAAATAATCTCCAAGCTTTTAGTTTCAGTTTTGTTGTATTTTTTATCACTTCCATTTTGAAATTAATTCAATATAATGAAAATATTTTGTCTACAATTATAAAGTAAAAATAAATAAAAATACTAAGAAATAATAAAGTCCTTCAATTTTTTGAAGTCTGAGGCTTAAAAAACATTTCAAAATAAGTCAAGCTTTTTTCCATCAAAGCGTAAAAGGAACATGAAAATAGAAGAATAAAACAAACCTTCTCCTTTTTTGTAATTAAGATACTTTGCAATAATAATATAAATCATGTTACCTTCTACCAAAAGCTAACCATATCAAAAAAATAATGGATACTTACCTATTTTTACTAAATTTCCTTTTCAACTACATATTTTATAAAACATATCATATTATTTTTATTATTATTATTAATTGGTTACGGCAATACACCCGATTCGAGTGATTTGTGCCACAAAACATATCATAGGAGAAGAGAAAGTTTTATTATGTTAATTCATTTATTGCATCAAACATTCATGAAACGACTCTTGATCAACCTTTCAAGATTTTCTTGGAAACATAGAGAAGAGAATACAGCCTTTTCCGTCCAGTTTCTTTGCAACGATTGTTTCACTTCTTCCCACGACATTTCCAAAGTTATAATGTCGTTTTCATAGGAAGAGTATAATGTGAAAAAGAGGCATCTAGATAATCGCAACCCTTTCGCATGGAGTAACGGTACACCGTTTTTGTGTTTCTGCAAAAAAATAATAATGTTGACTCTTTCGTAACAAAAATATAAAGCAGGTATAATAGATTATAATTATTTAGATAGAAAACGTTAATTAATTCTCACCTAATGTTAAATAAAATATTGAACGTACTTTTTGACACATCGTTCATTGATCGCCATTTTGGAATGTTATAATGACACACATAATTGGCAGACGAATAACATATTGTTTTTGGCTTTTCAATTAGCACGTGCTTAATATTTTTAAATTGGATTATTTACGCAAAAAATATTTTATATGTGTTTATTTGCACGAAATTAAAAATATTTATAATGTTTTTATTTGCACGAACTTAAGAAAATTCTAATTGTGCTTATTTTATACAAATTAATCATAAATATTTATAGTACTTTTCATAATTAATTTTGATATGGCAATATAATATGATACACAATTTTGACGGTAAAGAGTATTTTCTTACCCTTTCAAACTCACGTAAAAAACGTATTTTTTATCTCATTCACACTTTTTTTTACACTCTTTTTTGCTGTTTTTCTCTCTTCTCAAAAAGAAAGTACGGCATTTAGTGGGTTTTTATTTCAAATAGATACCTCATCTTGTAATGGTCAGGTCAATGGAACGCAAATTCCTCGAAATGGGCGAGTATAGCCCGGTGAAAGTTTAGTATGTAAATTTGAAAATCATTTTTATATTATAAGATTCTATTTTATTATTGTTATTGTAATATGTATGTCAACCGAAGGGGCTTTGATAAAAAAAAATAGCTTAATACTTGGGCACTTATAACTAGGACATAGCATTGTGAACTCCTTGTCATTGCATAATATTTAATTGTATTGTCAGTAGTGTTCTGTTGATTGAATAAATAAATAAATCATCATCTCCGTCGGTCCCTCAATTCAGAATATCGTGACCATCATGATTCATTCTAAAAACTATCGGTCTCCACTTCGATGTTTCCATAAACGACAAATTTTGAAACAAAAAGTTTCCTCATTCATGATGCTGTATTAAGTAATATTTAGTACTTAGCTATGTATTTATGAGTTCGAGGAAATTCTTAGTAGTAACTTTGGAAAGAAATGAAGAAATAGGTAAAAAAAGATTAGAAAAGCTTTGAAATATAACACTTAAACGATAACAACACAAGTAGATCAACGTCAGATGGTCTATCACCTTTCCAATTACACTCATTTCATCTGCCACGCTCTTGCTGTAATGTGAAGAACGAGTTATATCAACTACATTAACTCTGCTCTTTATACAACATTATGTATCAATATACATACTTAACTGAGAAACTTGATGCATCGGTGCAATTTCATTAACTCCGTAAACCAATAAACGGATTGAAAATTGTGTAATAATTAATTTATTTTTTAACTTGTAGTTTAAGATTGATGATTGCTTTATAAACAAATTCGATTTTTTTTTCACTAAGAATGGAAAATCTGTTCAACATCAGTCAAAAATCAAAACATTTCATAACGTGTTTCAACTTTCAATAAATATTTGACAACACACTTGCTACACATACTTACATACATACATAGTAAACGATTTCACTACTGTATTTCTGTATTTGACACTTGAATAATAAAAATTACAAAATATTGAAATCATTTCTTCAAAACAAGCAATGTCACAAAAATAACTTTTACTTGTATTTATGATTGTTGGAATCGAACTCAAAATGGTTTTCTTTATTTTAATAAAGAAGTTTCCAGCCGTAATTGAAAAAAATGCATATTTGGGTCGGTCTTACTAGCCACTAGCCATGTCTAATATGAAAATAGAGATAGATATCGCCGTTTAAACCAAAACTTTATTCACAAAACTATTTATTCTATGTTTAATATATATCGACTGTGATCAGGACAAAGGGTTTAAACCACATCGGTAAAATTTCATAGGAGAAGCAAAAAAACTGTGGGATAAAGAAAATGACAAAAATTATTGTCATTATTATTTTACCATCTAATTGTAATGTAGTTCTTTTATTATGTCATAAAAATTGAAGAGAAAATATTCAGGAACTATCAAGTTATAAGCAAAAAAAAACAGAAAACGACTTTTGCCTAAATTGTGGTTTAATGCCTTTGTCCTGAGCACAGTCGATATTATAACATATGAATATGAAATAAATTAATCATATAAACGAAAATTATGATACTGAGAGCAATAAAATATTTTATACAGAGATTAAAAACTCTAATATACGATCCATCGTTTCGTAAAATTGACTGTACCAGATCGAAAGGGAAAAAATAATCTAAAATTTGATTAACGATATCCTAAACGTTTTGATTTATATTATATACAAACACTATTAATTAAACAAAGCTAAATGTTATTTTTTGTGAAGGCCGACATTAACAAATTATTTATAGATTTATGTGTATAAAGTTATGATGAGTTACATAATTAGCAAATAATCGTTGATTGATGTATATGTACATTGTTTATTTGAATGTAATATAGATACCTATGTATTCTTATCTGAACTCGAACCTGTTTTACTAATTGTTTTCGTCTGGGTCGAAATTAATTACATGTACTTATATGAAGATTTTAATTTCACTGGAATCGAAAGTCACGTTACAAATATTTGTTACCGAGCCAGATATAAAAATTACATGTATATTTTACTTCTATGAAATATTTTTTAAAGCATGTATGAGCTTTCGGGTATGCCATGTCGTTTTGAAGGTTCTCAAAGTTTCGTGATTATGGCCTGCAAGAGTGCTGAAACGTTGAGAAACCGTAAAGATCGCCATTTAAACTTCAAATCAAATGTGGGTACCTATTGCGTTTTCTATACTTTTTCGATATTTTTTTGTATTTTTTCTGTTTCTGTTTTTGTTAAGTCGATATATTATCCTCCTCCGAAGGACGTCATTTCTGATTTCTATAAAAGAGCGATAATTAGATTACGAAAACATGTTGGAAAAGGGCGACTAAATTGGTGCAAAAACGTCATGAATATCAGAATTATCTTCTTTTGGTGTTCTCATCATTTACAGTAAAATCTTAACAACTATAAAAACGTTACGTGAGTAAGTCTCATTAATTTCAAAACAAACGCCAAAATAAATGTACAAAAAAAAGTGTTATGAAAACCTCATGATTTTGTGCAGGTAAAACGATTCTTTTTGCTATTTAATGTAAATCTGTTTGATAAATACCTAGAAATTTTAAACCAGAATTACGTAATCTTCATACTGTATCCATTTCTCCTTTAGTGTCAGATAGGTGAAGGATATTACGTGTATTAATGATATAAAAACATGTTATAATTTTATTTCAGGTTAAAAATATGAAAATAAGTCAACCATTAAATGCTTACAGCATTATATTATTCACTTGAAAAAAAAATCAACAAATGTTTACAACGTCTACATCGTTAATTTAAAAAGAAAATGTATTTCGTGTGTTATCATAAAAATATATCTGCATAGGTACGTGGATAATAGTCCTACTCCTGAAAATGTTTGAAAATATTTCTTGTAAACACAAGTCTTGAAATAACTTTTCATTATTATGTTCGAGACAGCCGCCATGTGCTCGTGTTATAATGTGTTGTTTCGCCGTGTTGATAAAATCGCCCTTGTACAGTGAACAGTCAGTGGAAGGAAATGAAGCAGTTAGATACAATTTGATAAGTAACCAGGTTCTCTATTCTGCATACATTACTGTAGGCAAATTATTATACACTGGTATAAGCTAATGAACAATCAACACACAATTATAATTTAATGTTTGCTATGCCCAAGACATGATTACTTTCCATAAAAAACGACACATTCCATAATGGGGTAGACAGGAGACCAGCCACATTCAATAAAAATGAATGCAAGCTGCCCCTTCCATGAAAATATAAGATATTCAGGATGGGTGGCAGATCTCATCGCTCATCAAAATGCACAAATTGTAAAATTTCAGCTCAGTTATTTCAGATTATTAAATGTTATATTTTACGGATCTACTAGATATTTACATACAGCTTATTGTTTTTTTTTTAATACAGTGCGTCATGTTTTGAGTATAAAAAGAAACTTTATCGTTCACAAGATTTCCATTAAATCATTGTTCAAAAAGTTGTGTTTGATAAATAAAAAAATATGTTGATTCAAAACTATTCTATAGTTTTATTACTAAGCAAAAAAAATACATGTTCACCATCTGAGTTTAAATAAAGAGTTAGTTAGTTAGTTTTAGGGTGCATAACATGACGAGGCTGTAGGAAGAGTATGTCACCGATCAACGTTTGTATAGTTTTGAAAGACATCTGTCTTAGAAATATTCACATTTTATTTTGAATCGTACGACTAAAATAAACAGCCTGTATGTTTGACGAAATATCCTGAAAAAAAACGTGGTAACTTTATTGCGAATAGTTTATCTACAAAATAATTATAACTTATAGTCCTATTATAGCACGAGCTACGCTCAATTTTGGGGAGTAATTGTATTAGTAAAATAAATGTATTGTGTTATTGTTCGATTATTGTAAAATGATATTGTGTTTAATAAACTGTTATTATTATTATTATTATTATTATTATTATTTGTGACACAAAAATTATAAAGAACGTGTTAATAGTAGTTATACCTATATTATAAACTACGTACTGTTTTATTTCTAGTAAACGTATTATTACCTTGAGTCTAGTAGGATGGTATCTAAGAATATCTTTGTTGTTTATGTGACATTGATTAAGACTTTCTCAGCGGTAGATTGCTATGTCTCAAATTACCAGGGTCAGCTATTATGTTATGACTGTACTAGTAGTAATTCTGTAAAAATATTATCGTTGTACTTATGTTGCTGATGAATACAGGGAGCATTTAGTAGAATATCGCGTGTTAGATGCAAATACATCAAAATATTATTCAACTGATCTCTAATTGATAAACTCCTTTATAAGCTGAGTTCCTATGTGAACTATTTTAGTTTGCTTTTTACAACACAAAAAGGTTTTCAATGTTCTCCGGCACCAGAAAATTCGCGCAATGCTTAATCTTATCTCCTTTTGGCAATGTATCATAGAAAAAAGCTTATGCTTTTTGAGACGATAAAAATAAATCCGTACCTACCACTTTTATATTTTTAAATGTTTTGTGTACATTTACCATATACTGATAAATATCTACCACTGTATAAAGCTTGTGATCATATAGGCTGAAAAGTATTATACTTATAAGATTTTCTGATAAAAAAAACCTGTGCATAAAATGGAATAAAATTATACCATTGCTTTGACAAAGGAATCAAAAGACATGTTTTATTAATAATAGCAGATATTATTTCTAATCAAATAGTTTACAAAATGAAACTCACGTAAAAGCAATAATACAGGCACCTTTGTCAATATTTAAAATTGCCTATTATAAACTTCTAAATTACTAGCAACATAAATTAAAAGAATGACTTTTACTTTTGATTGCTAGCTCTATATGCGGAGTCGATACCTCCCGTAAATCATATGCAAACCTTATCGCTTTTATAATGGAAGGGGCCCAGAAATCGAAACAGATTAAGATTGAAATCGTAGCCTTAGCCACCCTATAATTATATAACATATTCATTTTACGAAATAACTACATACATCCATAATAAAGCGCAGCGTACTGCTCTATAATAATATCATGTTAATAGCGAAGATTACGAGGTCACCATGCAATATATGACTTTATAAACTTAATACATATCACAAATGTTATAAAATACGCTTTCAACTTTTAATTTACTTCTTTATCAGACTGTGTTAATACAATAGAACGGTCTTAGAATTGGAAAGGTTAAGAAATTTCTATCGTGTTGATTCAATTTATTTCGAACAGAAATTCGGATTTTGATTTTGCGAGTAAGTTGTAGTATAAATGTACTTATATTCAGTGCGGGATTTAGGTCAGCAAGTATTATAAGTATCATTTTATATATATTATATAATCAAACACTGATGTCAATGTTGATAAACGTTTGTCAATATCTAAAATTAATATTCCATATTGCATTCAAATATGTTATATTCTGTACGTATATAAAGTTGACGTCACGTCTCATGGAAAAATAAACATAAAAGTTAATAAAATAATGACCCGTACTATTCTTAAGCTAAAATTGACATCTTAATAATAAACATGGCCAATACATCAATAATAAAACTTCACCAGCTATACTTAGAGCTTTAAACAAAGAAGTGGAACACAACTAATAACGACAACATTTTCAGATACGTACATACATTATACCTACGTAACTACGGTTAAAATAAACTTAATATACAAATTGTGTAAACGAAATTCGCAATAACATTTTGACATAATACGAGTAGGTATAATATGATTTGATAATGACTTTTCATTGGTATTAGATATATTTATTTGTTGTCTTACTGTTATACAAAAGTTGCTATTGTATTGATATAATGGTGAACTCGCATCAAATCTATCATCATCATCATCTTTCTTTCACATTACACGCCACGCCATCAGTAGGTACATGTCTATGACTCCACATATTACACACTATAATAATAATAATTAATCATTTCCACTCCAAACATCCATTTATTATATGGCCCGGCCGGTGGAATGATTTTTCTGTCTCCTTTGAACACTCCCTATTTGTATAAGAAATATTTACACCTCGAAACCAGAGGCGGCTAGAAGGTTGGACTAGTGGGGATGTGGTGAAATTAAATAAAAAAAAGGCTTCACAAAGTATAGGTTTATCAATTTCCTTTCTTAATTTACATCCATGAAAACTAATAAGCCTTTGCCTTGTTTAAGAAAAGTGTATATTTTAGAGTATTTCTCACTGAAACAAGATAAAAGAGATATTTTTATTAAATTTATAAAAGTAATAGGTACGCCACATCAATGCCCCTAAGGGAGAACTATTATGCTCAAAACCTGATAACATTATGGTATACAATAACTGGATACAATAAACTTTCATTTCACGATATTGATGCCTGAAATAAGTTCAAAATGACTTGTGATTTTCTTTCATAAATAAAATAATGTTCTTTAGACTGTTATGTTGAATATAGTGAACGTGTACATAATATTATAATGATCGAACACTATACATATTGATATTAAAATATATATAAACATGTATTATAGACCATTTTGAATATTTCGTTTGAAGTTTTTGAGTATTCTGTAAAAGGCAGGTTAGCACAAAACGTCATATATAAAACGTGGCTGGTCCGTTGCTGTGGAACAAACTAATTCCGTATGATTTGCTAACTTTGGAGAGTGTGGAGGTGTTCAAGGCGAGGTTAAAAACCCTGTTATTCAGGAGGTGTTATGATTCTGTAATGGGCCCTTGCGGTGGATTTTCCACAAAACGGCGCATGTCAAATAAGTTGTCTAGCTATTATTATAATTATTATGAATATTTTCATTTCCGCGACCTATCATGGATGTTATAAATTTTATAGAAACAGAGAGAATTATTATTGTGTTTAATACATGTAGTAAACCCACTGACTACCCCACTTGTGGGAAAAATATGTATAAAATATTCACAAAACATAAATAAATAAATAATTATAAAGTCATCCATAAATCACCAATGTCGTTCCTAGACAATGTTTTCTAATTAAACATATATTTGTATATAAATATCTGCTTTAATCCTATGAAGGGGAGAAAATGTACATCTAATATTCGATCTTTCCCATTAGCAACATGTTTATAAATTTTCAAATATTATTTACTAGTTGGTAGGTACATAATACTAACACATTGATTAATTTTACTTTCAATTGCAGAACGTCTTTTCACTATAAAGTTGTCTATTGGAGCACATTTTATAAAATAATATTTCTCTCTATAAATTTATCTATTTCTATTGAACGATTATCAATCACTTGGCACTATTCGACATAATTGTTTGAATTTTTGTTGTATGCTATTATTTTTTATTTTCCTGCTCAGCTACTTATTATAACGTCAAGATTGATATCACAAAAGGTAAGAGGTATAATGGCATTTATTTTCCTTCATAAATTATGCTTTTATTGATGTCTGATTAGAGCTGAACGGTCACCAATCGGTCATTCACTTATATCAATATTTAGGTACCTAGCTATATTATATTGAAGGAGGATTATGCTGTGTCAAGAAATGTCGTTTTCCGATACCTACTGCCATTCAAATTTTTTTTGAACACATATTTTTGCTTAAAATATTTAATTGACAATTGGCTTATTTTAAAACGTTTTATTGTGTTACGTTATAAATTGAAACCAAATGCTTTTATAATACTTTGACATAATTTTTAATGAAAATAAACCAGAAAAATAAAATGTTTTTTTAATTGAATAACTTCGTCTTCCAAGGCATATTCTAATAGATTGGTCAGCAAGAATCCCAGTTTATCTTCAGCACTTTTCCTTGTCTTCTGACAGTCTTTCCAGTTCAACTTTTGTGCTACAACGCATTTCCTCCACTTAATCCATATATATGTTTTGAGTTAACCTCTGGAACTCCTGCTTTCAGTTGTGTCCTCAGCAATGATTATAGGAGAAAACGCCATCAGAAAATGAATGATGAGAACTACAACAATACACTAATGAAGATGTGTCAATTTGACCAAAAATCGACGGTGCAGTTTATTTTGACAAGAAGAATGTTCAATAGGTATTAAAAATATAATACATTACAATGTGAAGGTATGTATTGAAATGTCGTGTAAGATTTTTTTTTAGGGGAAACAATTATTATTATTATAAATGTCAAACTTTTTTGTGAATCGTATTTTGTAGAATTCGATAACAACTGAAATAATATTTTTATAAAAACTACATACACAAATACTTTCACGGAAAAATACTTAGTTTAATTGTATACTTTCAAGTATAAATCAATATTTTCTAGACGTATCGTCTTGATAAATTAAAATGAAACTTTTATGTGAGTGTGTAAAGAAAGCTAACTGAATAATTCAAATTTACTTAGGTATACAGTACAAAGAAAAATTTCAATTTATAATCACTTTATTTTACTACTTAATTTGCAATGTACTCAGAACAAGGCATTAGGCAAGACAAAAAATTACGTAGTACATTCGCATTTGGTTATTCAGTTTAACGTCCAAATTATCTGATGGGCAGGATAATCAAATATTGTCGAACGTCACAGAGGATGCAGTACCTATGCTAATAAACTCTGCTAAGGTTTATATAGTCTCTGTGGTTCAGAAAAAATGACGCGATGCTCCTGACCAAAAAAATATTTCTTCGTACCCAAGGTACCCAATAACTCTGACTAATGATCCTTTTATACAGTTCCTATTTATAAGTATAAACCATCAAAGTAATATGTAAAATATTAAGATTCCACGTTTTTGTGATAAGAAAATATCAAACACCATTAAAGAAGAAGTGGTTCATTTTAATTTCTATCATTTCCTTCTTTTATCGCCGGCAGATTTTTTTTATAAAAACACTTTATAAATAAAATATTTTATCTGGCACATATAAAATGTACTAACTCACTAAAGAGAAAACATAATATTATGAGCCGTGAAATATTACAAAACATTTATTCAACATCATAAACCGTGAATGTAATTTCCCAAAGGGTGGTTCATCTCCGCACTTTATTTTTCATTTCTTACACGGCACATTAAAAATATCGGCCGTAGTATTGCGGTTTTTTTTAACAAGCTTTAACCCTGCCTTTGTTCAAAGAATAATAAGCAAATCTATACAATGTTGCCAACAATCTGATAAATTTATAACTTGAATGTAGTTCTTAAAAAGTGCTTGAAATCCATGTACAGTAAAGAAGAATAAATAAAAAAAAAGAATCGCAAAAAAAATATCTGTTACATTGATGATTTATTTTATATACAAACTTGGTAAAATCAATTAGACACATCTATTGGAAAATCAAGTTTACAAAACAACGAAAAATCTATTCGGAAGAAGCGAGAAAGGTGTCTTAACGCTCGGATATAGGATATTAATTTTCGATTTGTCTATATTATTATATTCTACTCTTCTTTTCCGTAGGTTCCTTGGTTCTGAAGTTCATCACCAACAAACCTAATATTGAACCCATTACCTATCTGTTAAGAAGTAATAAGGCATCTTTATCACGTATACAAACAAAAATACATATGTTTGAATAAACTTGAATAAACATTCTTTCATATAATTATTATTTTGTTACAACGTTTAATTATAACCGCCCATTAATGAGTTGAGGAATGAGCGGATAGAATGCAATGAGGAAACCTGAGATATGTATATGGGTAATTTTATTCGATATCTCATTAGTGCGTGACCTTTTTATTTTACATATTACGAATATGTATGTGTATAGAAAGGTCGTTTTTAATTAGGGTTTTTATATTTCACTGACGTGGAAAATTGCGATGACGTTTCGTTACAGGTATCTGTACCATTATTAAATATATGTATGTAAATAAATTATAATTCAATGATTTATATCTAACAAAATAATACGATGCCTGTAAAAGATTTTTTGTATGGGCCATTCTCCCAAAGTATAGTGATTTTAAAAGTTCAGTGATGTACAAACCGTGGTCCGGGCATTTATTTATGGTACCTACTATTCTCATGTTGAGCCTATATTTTTAATCAGGATATAAAAAAAATATAAAGTCAATAAATTAACATATTATTATAAATTAACATCAATGTATTTTTGAATACTTTTTCGTTAGCCACCATAATCAATAAATTCTTTTTTCATTTTCGAGAATTCTTTTTATGAAAATAATAATTCTTATTAAGCGCCATTAGGTTTCCTCTTGAAAATAATAATATTCCAAAAAAAGGCAATTCCCACGCCTACATTCATTTTATAAACGTGTATCTAATGATACATAGCTAATAATGTACCTACACCTGTACAAAGCACTGTATATAGATACACTATCTTACTGAAATTCATCACAATCGGTGGGTACTTATTTTATACAGTTCGCAACTTTTGTTTCGTCTGCCGTGAATGAATAAAAGACTAATGACTGTGAAATAAAATCCGCAATGTCTGATAAAAGTGAAGTAGATAAAGACACAAAGAAAATATATAACAGCGATACTGAAAAGAGTTACGAGACGGGTGTTTGATTTTAATATCTTTCTTTATACTCACAACAACAAGTGCTCTAGTCAAAACAAATGGTCTGAAATATATTCGATAGGTATATTATATAAAAATGTCCTTGTAAAGATATAGAAGGAAAGAATTTAAATAGATAACAAAGAGGTCAGTTGTGTGCGAAAAAAACAAACAAAATAACATAAGAAAAAGGTTCAGGTAATTAAATAAAAGTCAAAGACATGGATCAATTAATTGTAGAAGCTGCGGTAATCACAAATTATTTATCGAAAAAGGTCGAAAAAAACTCTCAAAAAAGATACCATGTAATTACATGCTTCGGAGAGCGTAGATAATTATGTTTTACAGGATTTCCAAATTCAGTTTATGGTTATACGTAGGTACATCTTACCAATACAAAATCTATCTATCTATACCCTCAAGCCGTGTCCCAGGAGGGGTAGGCAAAGAGAACGAAACGTCATATAGATCTATCCTTACAAACTTCTTTCGCTTCCTCCACATCCACATTCATCCAGTTTCTCATACATGTTCGCCGATTTCTCTTACTCAACACGCGGCCGTCCTTTAGGATTTGATCCACGTGCTCAAGTCACGTGGTTCTTGGCCGTCCGTGCTTCCTCACACCTCCTCTTTCAGACAAATACACCCTCTTCGTCATTCTTTCATCTTGCATTCGCTCAACATGTCCAAACCATCGTTACTTATTTACACGCATTCTATCCATAACACTCTTCTCGCATCCGCTCATTCTCCTGATATCCTCATTCTTTACTCTATCCCGCAATGTTTTACCAACCATTCTTCTTAGTGAATGCTAACCTAAACAAAAATAATACTAATTTTAATAAATAAAATATAAAAATATATTATTGAGCACTGTTTAATCTCCACTATGTTAGGTTAAATACCGAACGTTTTCGCCTATACTTGTAGGCATCTTCAGGGAAACTGTTGATGTTTCCCTGAAGATGCCTACAAGTATAGGCGAAAACGTTCGGTATCTAACCTAACAAAGTGGAGATTAAACAGTGCTCAATAATATATTTTTATATTTTATTTATTAAAATTAAAAATGGATTTCCACAGCGTAAACACAAAAACTCTTGAATTATTAAAAATAATACTATTTTCTTTCTTAGAATGCATTTACTATTCAGATGATCGACTCATTAACAGTTTGTTCTTCCGATGGTAGAATATTACCATGGTCAATTTAAATTAAACATCATAAAAACATAATACCTAAATCACATGATTTAACACCATGATGCGTTCAATTTATGATCTCATATAAGTAAAATCATGACATTAGCAGAGGGCCATACAAATCTTAATTTATCGAAGCGTTACGGCAATTAATTTTATCGAGGAAAACTCTCTGAGGATGTGTCTACCTATAATAGTATAAGTACTCGCCTTGCAGCTTGCTGCTGGTAATAAATACGTATAACTCGGTACAAATGTGCGGGGAAGATTTATGATGGCAATAATATTATTTAACTTCATCAATTAAAATCAGTCATTAACCTTAAATACTAAATACATTAAGACGTTTTTGATGAATTTTTGTTCATTTTTATATTCTCAGCTTATCCACACATATTATATATCATTACATACATATTTAAATTAGGTAATAGATGTTATGTTATGTTAACGAGTATCATTTGTAAATCTCAAATGTATGATATATTTTTATATACATTTATATTCAATCAAAATTGTAAAGCTCTTTTTCTAGCGTCTTGTCATTGCTACTTGACTTGTATGTTTATTTTTACATCAACTACACCATCACGGCATATCCCACAAGTGGGGCAGCCAGCAGATTAGCTGCATGTAATAAACATGTAAGCAGCCCTATACGTGCTAATAAAAAATAAAGACTTTCAGGATGGGTGATAAACCTCATCGCTGAACTTAAGATGTAAAATGTCTTTATATTTTCAAAGACCTGCCTTTTACACGACCATCGAAAACTTACGGAGAAGAGAAGGAGACCAATTCTTTGCCAGGTGCTCCACGGATCATTTTTATATAAAATTGTGTAAAAGCCTTTTGTTGTATATATACAAATCAATAAATAAGTAGCTTTTATGTTCATTTAAATTTGACCCACAACTTGAAAGAGGTGATCAAAACTAGAATAATTATTTGTGATGCGATGCCATATTTGTGATGCGATGCCATATTTGTGATGCGATGCCATATTTGTGATGCGATGCCATATTTGAGATGCGATGCCATATTTGAGATGCGATGCCATATTTGTGATGCGATGCCATATTTGAGATGCGATGCCATATTTGAGATGCGATGCCATATTTGTGATGCGATGCCATATTTGAATGAGCTGTTTAAAGTAAATATGCTTTTGCTTTATTAAACTTCTTAGTATATGAATAAGAGATTTAATATTTTCAATTCAGTATTGATGAGGTGACCCATCCTGAATGTCTTATTTTTATTGGCGCGCATGTTGTAAGCTTGTATGTTTATTGCATGTAAAGATAGATTAATATAAATATGAAACTGCTGACATTGTTTCTTTTAAAAAGCTTTGTTTGGAATGGATTGGAACTCGTACTGTACAGCAATACAAAAAAAGCTATATTTAGTACTTTACACCCACTTATGGGTCGTGACTGGCGGGCTGACATTATTTAATATCGATATTCAATGACAACGACTCGTTACTGATTGTAGTGATTGGTTTAGACTAATTAATATAGTTGTCAGTTGCCATCATCGTGTGCCAATTATCTGAGCGATACGCTCCATGCACCAGTGCTTTCAGAAGTGTGATAATAATAATGAAAATGTTCCTTGTGTTTTTATTATTTTGGATATTTCACGTTTTCCTATACTTACATATATATAATGTTATCATTTATAATCACAACATCAAAATGTAAGACATAATATTATTTTGGCTAATAAAATACAATACGAAATAATACTAATAACATCAGATAGATGATATTGTTTGGAATATATTAAATAATAACAACAGTATGTGAAGCTCTACGTGCAGAATATTTTGACAATTTCAATCCTTGTCATTTCTTGGACCACCAAATTTAAGATTTACTGGCGGTATCTTGTTCCAACTTAGGTGATATCTACGATATTATATACAAATAGTTTCAGAACCGAATTTCAAATAATTTTCAGAAAAAAATGTGTCTTAATAAATTAATATATCAAATAAAAATATAACTCATTTCGAAACAGTGCCTCAGGAAAGACTTTGACTACTTTTATTTTGTATAAATTGTATATAATTTTTTAAATTAAATAAGTATCACTAAGAAGAAATGAAAAGATGCATATTTTAGTCCATATTATATATATAAAAATACACATATACAACACGTAAAAATAAATTTTATAATTTATAATCGTACATTTAGTCTACATACTCGTAATTATTAAGGTAGTAAAAAGTACATATTATCTATTCCTTATTATTTGTTGTTCTTAGTCATAAATAAACATTTTTGCTATAAATAAACAGGATATTGCATTAAGCGACTCTTAAATTAATTATTAAACAAGAGTTCTTCCGCTAATCCAATATATTTTCCCATGTAATATACCTACCAGTTGAATCCTGCGCTGGTAGGTACTTGTTTTTAAATATTCACCAAACCACACACTTCATTCACTTTATGTTACGTTTTAAGTAAACCAAGGAAATAGATGATTATTTAATCATACTATGATTTGGGTCCCAATCAACTAACTTATCTCGATGTACCTAATCATACAATAGGGCCTCAGGGCCGCAATAAATAAACGCCTTATAATGAATCCTACAATTCAAGTACCTGGTTTTGATCCATTGAGAAAGGTATGGGTATCGAGCCGTATAAAAAATACCTAAGTATCATATTAAATATTCCTGAAATATAGTTGACGATATTAATACATTTACAATGCCTACATAAAGAGTATATTGTTGAAACAATGAACAACAAATCATGTTTAAATAAGTCCTCGTTGTCTTGATACACCTAATGAGAGGGAACAAATAGCCAGTTCCCGGAGTTCTGACGATTATTTTTTTCAAAGAGTACCCATTGCGTGTGTAGAAGGTAGTCAATATTTTAATATCGTGCTTTTCTTTTAATGTCATGTTATTATTAAAACACTGCGATGACGCACAGCGTTAGGTAAGATACCTTACTCTAGTACGAGTAGTGACGTGAGAAGAGAAATTTCTCTCCATAATTTTTGTTAGTGGTATTATGACCTTTCGCCCAGTACACTTCGCAGCCAATCTGATCAATCCAAAAATTTGTGGGGCTGATTTAGGCCCAAATCAGAGGTTATGAACACTTTTTTCCATGTAGGTACGTACCTGCAATTTTTTTTACTTAAATATGGGCATGTGGGGTGTCAACATCAAGATTTTTCATCAGTCATTTTTTGGTACTTTTTGGTAGGTACCTAACATTTTTTTGTTTGTAGCCATATTGGTGATAAATTGTCTCAACATTTGTAAATTGTTATTGATTGATTGAATAAAGTATTTATTATTATAATACTGTTAAATAAAAAATAAATAAAAATCTCGGAAAATTCTCTATTTACGAAATACTAAGTACGAGTATAAGTCGACATATTTAGGCGAATGAATATTCTTAAATTATTCCCTGCTACTTACAATTCTACTTACATAATAATATGAGATATGGCGTGATAGTGTAGATAAGTAATGTACCAAATATCCAAAGCATTGTCATTTTTTGAGTACTCGCGTGTGCATTTGCAAATATTTCTTAGACACTCTGAAATATTCGCGAGTATTTACATGTTGTATTCGCAAACACATCCGTGAATGGTAAAGTAGTGTGAAATGTATTCACACATAATTCTTTCCTTAAAATGAACAGTTCTTTATTGCTATTATACACCAAAAAAGCTCTTTCAAATTGAGAAAATATTTTAAATAAATATTGCATTGGTTTACGAGAGACTGTTTTTTTCATATATAATATTCGAGTGCGACCCGGAAGGTTGAGAAATCAAAAATCGTACCAATTTTTTTTCATTTTATATTTTCTCGCTCATTCTCATAATAACACACATTCACTCTTTCACTAAATATTATTATTTTAATACCTCTTTGTCAACTAATTTTGCACGTCATTACAGCTTTCGGTCAATGCGATGGGCAAAGAGAGTATGCATAATAAATGCATCTACACAAACAGGAACAATTTCTGTACCTGAGAGCCATTGGTCTTGAGTACTAAAATGTCATTTTCGAATTAAATTTTTTAATCGAAAAAATCTCAACATTTTACTAGTAATAAGCTGTATATAGTATACACAGCTTATTACATAGACCCTATAGTATAGACCCTAAGCATTTCTGTACTTAAGACTCACGACTAATATGTTATTTTCGCTTTTTTCGTAACTTTGGCATTTTTGTCAAAAATGCACTTAAGTCCTAATGGCTCTCAGGTACAGATTTGATATTCGCCAAAGGACTTTAAAAATGCTGTGAGGTCTGGCAGTAATTTTTATTGTATTCAAAAACTTTAAAAAAAAAATTATTATTTTTTATCGCAGCTTGCAGTCAAAATGATTAAATTTAATGTGAAAACTCGTAAAAAAGAAATATCAAATCTACGATATTTTCTCATTTATATATTTTTAATGTCCTTCCAACATCAATATCGGAAAGTTAATTAAAATTGATTCCAAACGAGCTACTGATAAGAAACACAATGAAATTTATACGAGTTTTTTTTAATAAGTCGATTGATTTATATTTTTATTCTTTCGTCACTTTTTTCAGTCATTATTATAAAATGCATATTCCAATGTGACACGAATGTGAGTTTTGTGATATTTATTATTAGCACCTATGAAGTCGAGTATCGAGCTTGAAAATAGTAGCGCAATCATTCATATGCGTAGATTAGGATTATTAACATACTGAATACAAAGGAAAAATACTAGATATAGAGATGTTAAAAAAACAAGAATGTTTTTAGAAAAAATAAAACACCTACTATACTATATTTATGCCATATCCTAAGTGGGGTAGACTGAGAGAACGGTACGCCATATAGATCACTGTTTACATATTTTTTTAGTTTCTTCCACATTCATGCAATATTTTATACACACACGTGGATTTTTCAGCACATGATTAGTCAGCACACGGCCGTCTTTAAGAATTTGATCCACTTGATCAAGCCACGCGATTCTCGGACGTTTCTTCACACTCCCCTCACGTCCAAAAGAATAGCTTCCTTTTGATAAAACCATTTTTGTATCTTTCGCACACTTTTTTTATTGTGATAACCACAGTAGGTATATGTCTCTTGACATAACCTTATTAGAAAACTTTCATATATTTCTACTATGTACCGTATGCAGGCAGCAGGGACAGAAAAAATTACTTTGTTGTACAGGTTATAACATTACGAACAATACCTACACATGAACAATATCTACACATGAAGCTATCATCAGGTTTATAAGAGAGAATATCGGAGCCTTCGGCAAGTCGACCGGTAGCTTAATTGGACAAAGCACTCCTCGCGACAAGGTTAAGGGATGCGGGTTCAAGTCCCGTCCGGGGCACTACCAAATAAGGTGACGTTGTCTTTTCTAAGCCTTATAAAATATGGTAGTTTCATGTGTTAAATTTACATTACGAAGAACTTTATCGTTAGTTTTCTTCGCCGTCTAAATACTTAATACCTACTCAAACAGATTACCTAGTATTTTTTTTATAGAAAACAATCATATACATACATATTCGCTACTTCTTGTTCTTACAAACAGGCTATAAACAACATTCACTCATTCATCCAAGAAACTCCGGCTTGGAATAATAAATTACCCTTTCTGCAACAGATGTCTGGAAAATTATTATTAATAATTTCCCAACAGTACAAAGAACTCAGTACTTAGTTATATTAGGTATACACTACATTCCCAAAGTGGGTTACTTACTTGAGTAGGTACCTACACCTTCTGCATTTGTAGTAAATTGTTTGTGTTGATGAATAATAACAAAACTTGCAAGTTCACCGGAGTAAAATAAATTAAATAATATTGTAAATATACATTTTCTTCAATAATTATCAAGTAGGTATATTATAAAACTAAATATAAACGTTGCTGTATCGCGACTCTAACCAAATTAATATAAAATAAAATTAATGTAAAATAATAATTAATGAAACAACTTCGGTTTCCCTATTTACCTGTATTATATTTTGTCTATGGAGTACATATTATATTCGTAACACACGAGATGTGTCACTTTCAAGTAATGTATTTAGGCTTATCAATCATTATGTTAGACTACATCATATTGATAGTTTATCATCCGATAATGGTTCTTAACGAGATCATAACGATAGGTACTAAATGTAAGATAGACTGTTATTATAAAATATTCGTAAACATATAGAAAGAAACAGCTACAACCTTTGAGAATGAAGTTACTTTTCTTACATTTTATTTAGATTTATTTAGAGTGCTATAGTTTATGAAGTTCTTGTATTGTTATTTCTTTTGTAGGTATGTAAATAGTATGATGCTGAACTGGATACAGTGATAACAAATATGTAAGAATGCCTGGTTAGGCATAGTACGTGACATCACAAATGGGATCTTTTGAGAAAAGTGATTACGACAAGTGAAGTCACGAGCTGTTGAAAAATAAATGTAGTGAGACGCGTTCAAAGATTGGAAGCCTCACCTGTTGTAAAATGTACGAAGGATTAATGAGGTAATATAAGCACAGAGATTTCACAGAGGAAATTCTCTAATTCCCTATTGGAACAAACAAACATGTGTATGTTTGTTTGTTCCATTCCATCCATCCAAACATAAACAAACAAAAGCAAACATTTGTATGCAGCTGGTCTGCTGGCTACCCCACTTGTGGGATATGCCGTGATGGTATAGGTATAGAACAAACAAACATAATTTGAAAAATAATGACTTATAAAAATACATGCTTCATTAGCGTGCTGCGTTGCTCTTAAGTCCCAAGATAGTATGTTGTACCACATACCATTTGCATAAAAGTTTCATACCTTCCTACCTACCATGTTCACCAACTGAAATAATTTCCATTTGTGTCATAATACAAATGTATGATAGTGTAGTAAATATGTTTAAAATATCAGCAGTGTTTTATAAGAAAAAAGTTTAAACCATTTTCTCGAAATTGAATTTTTTTAATTAATAAAGATCTATAGTAGCACTAAGATTATTTCGTTTGAATAGCAAACACCTTTAATGTCTAGACAAATTGAGTTTCAACAGGGTTATATATTTAACTTTTTTACGGCGTTTTTTTACATAGATACTCTCCTTTTACAGTAAAATTATTTCCTAAAAACTATTTATACATTTCCCACAAGTGGGGTAGCCAGAAGCTGCATTTACTTAACATGTAAGTTATCCTCTCCGTGCCAACAAGAAGTGAAGACAATCAGAATGGCTGGCTAAACTCAACGATGAAATTGTCCGTACCTATCACAAATTATAAACTGACACCGTTTGTCGTCAATGAAGAATGTGCAGTAATAAATTCATTAATTTGAAAGGGTAAAAGACTCAAGTTTGAAATGATTTAGGTTATGTATACTGTGAATCCTCTACTCCATTGACAATGGGCTAACGTTGTGTGAGCGAGTACAAACATGATAGTATGAGCATTTTAGATGAAGAACGTTTCAGGTGCCCGAAAATCTCTGTAGTTAACGGAATGGTCGATTTAGTGCAAATCAAACTGTGAAGGAAGGAAGATCGTCGATTGACTGTTGAGGATATATCTGAGGCTTTAAGAATAAGATCTGCATAAAAACACAAGATTTTAATTTATAAAATGCCATTTTCAATCTTAAGCAATCAATTTTTGCTGACGTTTTAAGAGGACGTAAGAAACGTTGAACTATATTTATCGAGTGATATTTTATAATTCAAATGTATATTTTTTTAAATATACGTTTTTCTAAATCTAGAAACTTCAAATAACTCTTGTATAAAGTATATGCACATAGAACTAAACTTATATATTAAATGTCAATTTTTCACGTAATTTGTCAACCGTGACCTAAATAATAGTACATGTTAGGTATGTATATATTGAGGGGAGAATAATAAAACGTTGTCAGCTGATACAAGATCAATTCTTATTCATATAAATATACAATATGAAAGGTGTAAAAATATAACGAAGTAGTAAAGCTTTTTATGTAAGAGTTAGTTTACTCAGCTGGTATTATTTACCTCACTTCCTTCTATATGAAAGATTTTACGGATATCCGCTGAAAGACATCATACTGCCATCATAATATCACAAACCCTCCTATTGAGGTAGGTACTACAGGAGTTTATTATGTGAATGAAAAGATATTATACCTACTTAGAGTATTTAACGTTTCAGTCACTTTCCTTTTAAGAGCTTCCTTTCATTTATACTTTTTTGGTCAGTATATTTTCAAATCGACGTCACGAAACATAATTATATTGTACCTATATCTGTAAATTCTTTTATTTACATTAAAATGCGATTACATTAAGTCAGCAGTAGTGGCTAGAGACCACAAAACATTTATCATGACTCATGATAAAAAATTGTGGTTGACTTTGTCCTAATCTGTTATATAAATATATACGAGTATACATTAATTTTTAAAATGAAACATGATATATAGTTATTCCACTATTGACTATATTTATTTTTGCGAGCCGGCATACAAGAGCTTCCGCTCTCATCGTCAGGCAAAAGTAAAGTTTATTTTTATTTATTTATTTATTTATTTTATTCTTCTTGCACATCATCATTCATATAACAAAGAAAATAAAGCAATATACACAAGAAAAAATGATGTGCAGTGGTGAGATTATCACTATATAGTGATTTCTTCCATCTAACCACGTCACATTAACAGTAAACAGAAATAGAAATAATAATAACAAAAACACAAACATTAAAAAAAAATAATAGCCACACAAATTAGTTTGACAAAAAAATTAAAAAAAACCACAATCCACACACCTAACACTCCAAAGGGATCGGGAAGGGGTTAGGGGACGGATGCTGAGTTAGAAGACAATAAATACTTCTTGACGGCGTATTTAAACCCATTAAAAGATTGAGATATTCTATGAGAAGAACGGAGATTATTCCAGCAACGAGCACCACATACTGAGAATGATTGAGAAAAGAAATTGGTGTTATGTGTAGGAATTGCCAGAAGACGCTCGTTGTTGGAACGCAGTGGTAGACCATGGTTCGCTAGATACTCGAATTTTTCTTTCAAATAGTACCTAAGGAAAAGACGTTGAATAGAGTGTTTTATGAACAAGAGATAAAATATGAAGTACACGTCTTTGACACACTGTTAGCCATTTCAGAGTATGCCGATACTTGCCTTTTTGCCGATTTTTGCCTGACGATGAGAGCCGAAGCTCTTGAAAGCCGGCTCACAAAATAAATAAAGTCAATAGTGGAATAACTATGTATTGTGTTTCATTTTAAAAATTATTGATATGAACTTCCACCAAGAACCGTCGGTCGATCAACTAAACTTTATAAATATATACCTTCATTTATTTGGTGGAGTTGTTTGTGGAAAACTGTAAGTAATACACATGAAAGTTTTCATCTCCCCCGTGCCAATAAAAGTTAAGATAATCGGAAAGGTGGACTTATGTATGTAACTACTAAAGGTGTTAAGTGTGATGTTTTATAAGTATGTGCCTTTAATGTAACAAAAATGAGACCTATCCTTTGCTGAGGGTTCCACGGAAGAAATTATAAATACTGACTTGAGTTCGTCGGTAGCCTGGGGGTAGAGTCTCGGCCTCCTGAACAAGGGGTCCGTGGTTCGATACCAGGTGCCGGCAAATTCCCATTTTACAGCACAAGGGTTTATAACCAAACCCAGATATATCTTTTTTTTTTTAAAAAAAACATGTTTCAATAAAAAAAAATGTTTAATAGTGTCTGGAAAAGCCTTCCATCCCCTGCGAAGTTGCACAACAAAATGCCAAACTAAATCAATCTCTCGTGATATTTAATGTAACATATGCAATATTCTCATGTATATAACAACAAAATCAGTTTATGATGAAAGTTGGAATCATTTTTACTATTACGTAAATATCAAACACAATAGAAGTTGTTGCCTACGAGCGGCATTCAAATGAACTTAAAATGTATAAATCATAATATTATCGGTGACACGAGACTTCATACTTCATACCTACATTGGTACCTACAGTAAAAGGTAACAAAAAATATTATTGTATGAGCAGGGAAATGTATAAGTGGGGAATATTATTGTATGAGTGGGGAAATTTTGCTATTGTGCTTTTGTTTTTGTACCTAATGTAAAAGAAAGTTCTAATTGTTGAGATTTTAATCATTTTCTTACGTTTTGTTATTGCTTTTGTTCCGACTCGCTATTTAAATTTTCAGTATACTTTATCGTAATCCATGATGTCACACTATTACTACGTGGTAAAGTAATAACTTTGTAGTAAAATCTATGATTTATTAAATTTATTATGCTTTGTATACCCAATGTTACATTCAGCTCATTCAATTTTAACTGAAAATAGATAAATAGATAATAAATCTTTTACCAAATTTTACAAACAAAAACAAATAAGTAAAGTACCTAGTTTTCTTGCACCATGTAACACTCGGTAAAGAATTGGTCTTCCACTCTTTTCCATAAGTTTGCGAGTATCCTAAAGGAAAGTATTCGAAAAATAAAGTTATTTCAAATTCGACAATGAAGTTTGCTTCCCATCCTGGATATTTTAATTTTTTGTTGACACGAATAAGACAGCCTTCATGTTTATTACATGCAGTTGGTCTACTGGCTACTCCACTAGTAAGATATTCATGCCGTGATGGTGTAGTACTAGTAGTAGTAGATTTTTGCAATCTATGCGTTAGATAAACGAGTTGGCATTTGCCTAAAAACAGTTTGCAAGTCAAAAGATTTTTATAACTTTTTTCCCACGATTCGGTCGGATGTCGTTGTCGTAGTAGCTGTGTGTTGTAAAAAAGGGACATCCGGGCCGTCGGAACTCTTTTGGACGAAAGAACACTCGTTTTTGGTCAATACTATCATTGGACGTTCTCAAAATATTTATTTTCAGGCGTATTTAATAATTCTTTTTAAGACTATTTTTAATAGGTTAATTATTATTGTAATCTACCGGATTCTCTCAATACCAGAAAATAAATAAATAAAATAAATAAAACTTTATTGGCATCAATATATATAGTGTACAAGTTTTTGTTCCAATAAATTACCAAAAGCCGAGCTTATCGCATATGCGATTTCTTCCAGCCAACCCGAAAAAATAAAATCCACACATAAATATTTGAGTCCGTTCGTATGTATGTATGTTCGTATGTCCTTAATGGACTCTGAAATTAGGAAAGACCGAAGTAAAATAATACACTATACGAGGTCTTATCTTCTGGGCAGGTTTAAGGCTAAAAACATTTTAATTATCTTATATATTGATAAAGATATTACAACTTTAATGAGACCATGTCACAAAATTAGCAACAAAATGTATGAAAAATATATGCAAGGTTTAGTAAATAGCAATATTCACAGTCAAACACTTTTCATTGTATTGAATTAATTTCAATGTAACAATAAATACAACAATTCTGAAACTAAATATTAAGGGTTTATTTTCGTAGTAAAATATCGTGTTTGCTAATGATAATAACTCTTGAATTACGTGAGTAAAAATTGCATATTTTTGACATATTGGGCTATTTTCATAATGGAAGACATTATGAAATCATAGAAAACTATGCTGTAGAAAAAAAATAGATTTAACTATAAAATCCATAAACAATGTTAAATGATTTTTCAATGAGTGGGAACCTATTTATTTTTGCCTAATATTTTTTACATGCATTATGAAATATTTGAAAGTAAAATATTCTTTAATATTAAAAGATGCAGATAGGTACATCAGCTCTTTAAGGTTTTTTTTTTGGGAATACAGGAATATTTTTTATTTCATAGCAAATCGCTCAAATCGCTCAAATACGCATGTAGATATTACTGCAAACCAAAAATACCAATTCGAATGTGGGCAATTATATAACATTTATGTGCCTAGAATTTTTTCACAAAATGGGATATTTTTAAAGAAATTTGGGATGACAAATCTTCAAGTTTTTACATTAAGATGAGGTTTTTAGTAGTTTTTCCACGTAGGTACCTGTCTATTTTTCTAAATAAAATATAGGCATATTTTTCAAGAAGAGGTTTTGAGCACTTTTTTCGATGTAAGTACCTACCTATTTTTTATTACCTAAACATGGGCATGTGGGGTTTCAATCTTCGAGATTTTTCATTGGGAAGAGGTTTGTAGCACTTTTTTCCGATGTAGGTACCTACTTATTTTTTTATATATTTGCAGGGTTTTCTGTTTAATTAAACCCGAGCGATGCCAGGTTACATAAACTAGTAATAAATAAATAAAAGATAAAACAATAGAAAATACATATAGATAAAAGTATATAAAAACAAACCCCGAACAAGATGTTTAAAAAAACTACAAGCAATATGTAATATCATCATCATCATCATCATTTCAGCCTCCCTGCGTCCATTGTTGAACATAGGCCTCCCCCATTGATCTCCACAGCTCTCTATCCTGGGCAGACCGCATCCAGCCGACCCCTGCAACCCGTCTTATGTCGTCCGACCATCGTGCTTGAGGCCTACCAACACTTCTTCTGCCTGTTCTAGGTCTCCACTCCAGAACTTTCTTTGTCCACCTAGAGTCTGTGTTTCTGGCCACATGACCAGCCCAACTCCATTTCTGACTAGAAACTTTGTGAACGACATCGACGACCCTGGTCTTTTCTCTGATCCATACATTAGTTTTCCTGTCACTCAGTGAAATACCCAGCATTCTCCTTTCCATGGATCTTTGCGTCACTGATAATTTGTGTAAA
This sequence comes from Athripsodes cinereus, assembly GCA_947579605.1. Classification (NCBI taxonomy): domain Eukaryota; kingdom Metazoa; phylum Arthropoda; class Insecta; order Trichoptera; family Leptoceridae; genus Athripsodes; species Athripsodes cinereus. Next base: position 8,144,339 of record OX388308.1, on the reverse strand, counting down.
ATTCTTTTCGTGAACACAAAAGTTTCACAGCCATAGGTGAGCACTGGGAGAACACAGGCATCAAATAGCTTCTTTTTCAGATAATTTGGGTATTTATATAAATAAGATAAAATATAAAAAGCACACATACAACAAGAATAGGAAGGGAAATGGAAAAGAGGAAAAGGAGAAGACTGCTCGGCGTAATTATTACGCGAAAGTGTAAAAAAGTTAAAAAAGAAATCGAAAAATGTGTATGAAGACTAGACAGTTTATTTGATTATGAAATGAATATAATGTTGAAGAAGTACGAACCTTATGTGGGAGTCTGTTCCAAAGCCTCGCACCATGAACAGTAAATGAATCCGTATAAAAACTAGAATGATGAGGTGGGATGGATAGAAGATTATTTGTAGCTGAAAGAAGTGATAAACCGTGTGATTGCAAGAAGACAAATCTTTCCTTTAGATAAGAGGGTGCGACTGGATCATATACATGCCAAACCTATTTCGTGATTACTATTTTACGAAAAATCCTTTTTTTGATTTTATTAAAAGTTTTTTCAAATACAAACACATCTACTTTTAACAATCTACGAAACACTGAGGTATCTGTCGATTGAACTAGCAAATACTATTGTGTTAGACTGTTTTGTTTCATAGTTCGTTTCGTTTCCAATATTTTAAACAGTTCACTTCACCCATATATCTTATCTCTATATCGAATTCGTTACAAAGAAGCAAGACAAAACTGTGAACATAAATAATATAGATAAACGTATTCAAAATTCATGGATGAAAGATCTTATTTCTTCTCTGAAACGGTTTTATTTTTTATATTTGATAGAATGAAGGTCGAGCATATTAAATTTATATCAATCTATTCATAAAAATATCTGCTAGCTGTGCGAGTGTCATCATATCAGCTATATTATTCGAATATTATTTTTGGTTTCATATCTGAATTATTAAAGATATTAAAAAGTGAGGTAGTGACGGTGCCTAAAATAGAAATATTAATAAAAAGGCCACATTAAATATTTTGATGTAATACAGTTTTATGTATTATGTAGTTGAATCCCGCTGGGAATCTTAAGTCATCCTCGTGTACAAACATGATTACGTGCATACGTTACAACGTTACAATGAAATTCTAGCACACGCTTTTTACATGAAATTTATAACAAAAATTTTCAAGAAAAATGAATATTGTTTTAATAATGGATAACATCTGTAAACATGGGGACTACAAATAACAGCGCTGTAATTTACGTCAGTCTAATAAAAGTATGAAAATTTCAACAAAATGACTTACATAAAATGTGAGCGTGCTTTCAATAGAGCTTTTCTTTATATGTTTTGTAATAATAATACTTTTGTAGGAATATATCTACTTGAATCAATGTAAAAAAATATTACAATGTCCTTCGTACCTACAACAAAGGCACGGGAACATTTGATCATGATAATGGGTAGCGGCATCATTCTCAACACAAGTGTCCTGTTCTATACAATTTTCTTCTCAAATGAGATCTTACTAACATAAGACGTTTCAAGGTATAATTAGCCGAAATGTATACCTATTTATTCCAGCAAATGCAACCTAGTTTTATTATATTTCTTACACATAGCCTAAAAACGGTCAAAAAAACAATTAATAATTATGTTAAAAATAACATGAATAAACTAATATTTTAATTGTACTATGAATTACCTTTTATAATTTTAATAGATTTTTCCTATTTTCGTTAAATTGAATAAAAATGAAATTGCAACACGAAATAAAAGAACAAATGTTTACTTCTACTACATTATGATTTATTCTTTTGTCTTGTTAGGACATTGTCAATATAAAGACGATGAAAGACGTCTTTCTCGAGAATAAATCATATAACAGTAGAAATTATTTGTTTTTGAATTTCGTTTTGTAATTCTATAATCTGATGATGTGCATTAGCAGGATTATCTCTACATACATAGAGATTATCATTATCGTGGCATTATGAATTACGCTTTAATTGAATTCTCTGATTGTGCATGCTGTAGACGCTCTTAATTGGGGAACTGGCCAGATCTTATTGTATGTTTGTAATTTATGTATTGTGTTGTCAGTTTTCTGTGAGTGTCTCTATAAAATAAAATAAAATAAAATAAATAGTAAGCACCGACAAAGTGAATAAAAATTACGTAAATTATATGACAATGGATATAGAAAATGAATAAATGTCCCAAGTGCGATTTTATCTGAATAAGTACCTACATCCTAAAAAGGTTATGAAAATATTGTTTAATATACTAACCCAAATAAGGGAAAGCCTTAGTTTTCGAAACCATAATATGTGAATGTTTTCAAAGCTTTTAACTAAGTGCTACAAAAATACACGTTTATGAAAAATCCTTTTATAAAAACTAATTGACATTACCTAACGATAATAGCAAAATGTGACCTTTTATAAATGTTGCAACATACGAAGACCTTTTAAACATAAAAATTATATGTCACGTCTGATATAATGAGCCTGCCTCTGTGAGGCGTTATCACGTCATATAAAGAATTTAACAAAAAAGTCCTCCGCAGTGGTGGCACTTGAATACATTAATTTTACTTGGATGTAAAAATGAATTGCCACTGGTTTTGGTAACTTTTACTAGTTAATGGTTTGCCTATGAAGCCTAGACAGGCTGCGAATCTTAGGACATACAGAAGGGACTTAAAAATCTTTTATTTCATTAAATATTATTGAAAACTTTATTATGTTTTATATTTCCTAAATATTGTAATACAATATTTATTTTTTATTATTTATTATTTCCGTCGTGGATACCTTAATTAAAACATTATTTATTTATTTATTTATATTTTATGATATGACGTCCTAGAATTGCACAGTTTTCTTGAGGTGCTCTGGTACGTAAACGACACTTTAATGTTGTCCAATAATAAATAATGTGTCTTCAAATCTTGAATATCTTAATATCGATTTTTGCATAACTATTTTTTTATGTGTTTATTTTTGGGTCAGTTAGGAAAAGAACGCACCTTTGCGATAAACTAGACTTCTGTATATTGATTGTATCTAATTTGAATGTATTTCTCTATAAAATCTAAGAAGTGTAATCAATGAACAGTAAAGAATTAATAAATGAAAACAAATAAATTTGAAAAACATCAATGTATATAACTTCTTTCGTAATTTCTGACCTATGAAAGAGTAATGAGGAGATGTTATACATATCATAAGATGATAATAAATTAAGGCAAATTCCCAAAGATGTTCTATGAGTTTTAACAAAAATGTAAAATGTTATAAAACAAAATACGTGATTGAGTTTGCATATATTTCAATCACAGTTTGTGGTGAAAAATATCAACTTGTTTGGGAAATGGAGTTTGTATAGAACAATATAAAAACATGACGTTGAAATGTTTTCATTTCCTGAGAATATCTAATAAACAAGAGTTTTTCGTTTTTTTTTTCTTAATAAAAACCACCGCAGTGCCTCCTCAGTAGTTGTACAGGACAATGTATATAACTACCTACATAATGTATATAGTAAATACTTCTTTCAGTGTGGGTGATGGGTGGCCGTGTTTTATGTTACTCTGTCGTAAAATAACATTGTCTACAATGTGTCATAAAGTTGTGTTTTCTATTAAACATACAATGTTTATGATAATAAACATTACTTCAAAACAATTGTACATGTTATACCTATCTATTATGTATCGCAAAGCGTTTGTTTCATAACGATAGTACTGAACTGAAGAGCATTTTGTTTAATTTCTTAGCAGGTAGATTCTCTAGGTATACCTTCGTACACAATCATACAATTACAAAAAGTTATTCCAGACAAGATATTACATAAATGTAATGTTGTTATTATTCTTTCTTAGAATTTTATGAAGTTTAAATTGTATATATTGTTTCATATTATCAACTAACCGCCTACACAGGTGGGTTTACTGTCATTTTCAAGTTTTTTCACTATTAGTTTTCTACTTAATTGCCCATTGTGACAGGTTGAACAAAGTACTGTTTACATTTGCAGACGTACTAGTTGTAAACGGAAGTGTGCATTGTAGAATTTTCCTAATATTATGTCAATTGCCATTGCGCCTCCATGAACGGTTACAAAATCAGCGATTTTATAGTTCTTTCATAATAATGTACCTACACAAGTCTTCTATATATTACGAGTCATTTATTAGTACTCTTTGCATACCATATAGGTATTCGGTTATCAGACCTCTTTCAAATACGAACAAAAAAATTTGTCATCATCGCCTACCAAAAAATTTACACGAAAATGTGATTAATTTAAATGAGAGATTTTACCAACACTTGGTTCCTGTGGGAAACACCAATACGCAGATGTAAAAATATTAACTAGTCGCATGTTAAAAAAGTACAGGGGACTAAAAAATGTTGGTAAGTTCATTTACAACAAGAAAACTGGAAAAAATATTCTGGTACAACCAAATATGCATGAGCTTGTAGTATGTATAACATAATGTTTTAACTAAAGCATGGAAATATTTCCTCTTGCTCGTAACACTTTGTTAAACATATGTAGCTTTTTGTTACAATTGTAACAACGTATGATAGAGGAGAATATACTTTTCAGTTTAGCCAGAACACATGTATTGTATTGTATGAGATTGCATCGACACAATATGTATTGTATATTATAATGTCCATTATACTCGTATCATTCTTGGTACGATTATGGTACCAATGGCACATTTTAATGGACATAAAATCTTAGAAATGAGTCATTTATAACTGATAGTCATGACAAAACTGTAATTTGTACATTAATTCACCTTTGGTGAATTATGAAAATGACAATCGGATATGGCTTTGTGTCTAATAATTACTGATTTCAAAACTGGACTCGAAGAAAAAAAAAATTTTTTTTCGGAAAAGTCGCCGTCACGGCCACATTATTCCAAACGAACATATTTTATTTAAATATATACGAGTAGTACTAAAACTGCGAAGTGAAACCATTATTCGTTAATAATATTGAAGTACAAGTCCGCCATCTCGTAGTTTTACGTTAAAACATAAATAATTCAAGATAGGTCTATGTTCTGCTCAGTTCCTCTTTGCAGTAGTAAACTTCAAGTATGTACAGAAAGCTCTTTCAGTATAGGTAAGGATGTATTAAGTGGTAAACTAAATATTGACACATTTTATATGGCCCTCTCTATACAGTTGCATGTAGACTCAGTGCATTATGTCGCTCTTGTGGACTTGTATGAATTTTCAATCTTCCATGAGAGCTCTCCTGTAATACGACTCGGACAACATACATCTACTCTGTTTACATAACGTGAATAGGAGGCATTATCACTATAAATCAGACACGCTTTACACCAAATAAACATTATTTTATAGATAGGAGACGTACGGTTTTAACAATAAAACGGTAAGAAGCAAAATTGGTAGAAATATTACATCACAATATATATATATATATATATTTAACTTGAATACTTTTGTAAAATGCTACCTTTTTAAGTAGTCGATTTACATAATATAATTGTATCTCTCCAAAACACCTTTAACCTTCTTACTATAAAATATAAATTATATGGGGTGTTTCAGATTGTTTTTGATACATGAAAATAAAACATCAGAATTCGTTCAAACTTGGAATAATCACTGTTAAATTAAAGAGCAGGTTTTTAAATTTTATTTGTGAAAAATAACCGTTTGTAAGTGCGCATCATCCACTTCTTCACACTTATTAAGCTTGGCACTAAAATTTTCAATCACTCGCTGGAGCACCGCTTTTAAAATGGCGATAATTTCGTCTGTGATTCTTTGCTTTAAAACATCCAGGTTGGGTGGCAAAGGGTTCTAAACTTTACTTTTGAAGTAGCTCTATTGAAAAAAACCAGCAGATGTTAAAACTGGGCTCTTCGATGGGCTGTAGATGCCTCCTCGACGATTTATAACTTTTTCAGAGAATAATTCGTGAAGAGCAGCTAGGGAGTCACTTGTTACATGAGAAGTGGCTCCATCTTGTTGGAAAAATGTGTTGAGGTTGTAGCCGATCTAATTTTGCATTACTGTAGCCAGAAATGTCCTGATCATATGACAATATCGCGAATAATGAGATGAACCGTGAATTCGTTCAAATTTAGAGAAGCTGCGGTGACTGTCGTGGATAACAGACTGGCGAACGCGGTCAGCATTTGTGCTCGTCCTCGATGTCCTTTTGCGCCCAAATTTATCCGGCATTATGTTCTCAGTCTGTTTCAAACTTTCGCATCCAATGCTTGATTAAATTTGCACTTGGCACATTTCTCAAAGTGATTAAATGAAAGTATGTCCTGCAGGGCTACTCTCGACAAAACTAAACACGATCTTAATCTAGTCTTGATCTTGATCATACGACGCACGAAGTGACTATTGGCCAAAAATACACGCAAACCGATCGCGCGTTAGCGGTAGCGCGATGTTTTTGACTATAGTCCCTTCGTGCGTCGTATGATCAAGATCAAGACTAGATTAAGATCGTGTTTAGTTTTGTCAAGAGTAACCCTGCTGTAGAGACGTCGAACAATAGTGTACGAATCGGTGTTTTTATAAAACGCTCGCACGTAAAATGCGCGCTGCGGGCTGCTGAAGATTTCCATTACTCCTAAACTTAACAAACCCACCAAGCGTTTGAGATCACTCCCGGCCCTCCACTATCTGTGGTTGGTGCGTAACGGTCAAACAAAAAACGAAAAACAATATGAAACACCCTTTATATATAGATTATACTGTTTTTGTTTCATTTCTTATGATTTTTTATTTATAAATAAATAAACAATGAATCATCCAACATAATGCAAAAATAAGCAGTGTATTGTCCTTAAAAAAACATAATATGTTTGGTGTGATAAAATATAAGTTTTCTAATAAATAAAAAAATAAACTAACACCTGGAAGAGCAATGCGTTGCTGAATACACTTGGGTATTCTTTTAATTAATGTTTGTTTGTTTGCTTTGAGATATCTACTTAATGTGACAAACTTGTGATTGATTAATGGTTACTGCAATGAAAACAAAGTGAACTTTTCCCGCAACCGAATTCCCATCAATGTCGAATAATGTGAAGGATGTTTCCTTACTAATTACTTTCACATATTTATTTATTTATTCACCCAACGGTATAAAAGACTTTTCTATACCTAATTATAAAGTTCATTTACACACGACATCACAAAATGGGATGTCTGATTCAACTATACAAGGATGCGTATTACTACAAGTTCATATGAGGCCAATTTAGGTTAATTTTTTGAAATCTACATACAAAAGATTTGATTTACGTTGCTAAAATATGTTAGGAATCTTGTCAAAATATATAAAATGCACTCAACACAAAATCATTCTGAATGATAAACAATTTTCTTTAGATATTCACTGTGTTCTTAAGAGAACAATAATTCGTCATTCTATTTCCGATAATATTAAGCTTTTATCTCTGAGATACATAATATTATATTTATAGTTAGATATGTGAATTGTGGTTCTTAAAGATGCAGGTATTATGATTTTCTTATTGTTTGTTCTATTTTTGTCTTAATGTTTAATATATTATTAGTTATTATATTTAGATATACCTACGTCTTACTTTACCAGGAGATGTATTCGGTGGACAAAGAAAAGTATTTTCTATATACCAATACTACAGGTGCTTCATATAGATCTAGTGATATTATATTATTAAAGTAGGATTACATTCTGCCAGAATGGAAAAGTAAGCTCGTATACTTTTAGTAGTCCATGATTCTACAAATAAAATATTAATATTATCCCAATATAATATCATATGGTTTAACAGCTTATATGTATTGTTAAATTTTTCGCCTTATAATGTTCTCCCTTATATAACATGGAAAATAAAAGAATATTTCATTCAGATCGGCCCTGTGTCACTTGAGTTATCTTGGCTTATTCTAGATATTGTTTGGTAACGTCAAATCCTAAAAGATTATCACGTGCAAAATGGAAATAAATATTGATGATATTTTTTTTTTATTAAAAAAACACAGTGAATTTATCACTTCAATTTATTTGAAACTTCGAGAACTTTCGTCAATATATATCGATTGGCATTTTCAAGAGAACTCTTTCTAAAGTAAAACTTTTTCCAAAGAGAATTCTCTTGAAAATGTCATTCGATATATTATATTGACGAAAGTACTTGAGGTTTCAAATAAATTAAAGTGAAAAATTAACTGTGTTTTGTAATAAAAAAAAATATATCATCAGTATGAATTTTCACTCTGTGAACGAACAGACATTAGAATTAGAAAATAAATATTTTATGAATGTGAATGATGATAAATGGAAGTCCCCAGACTTCTGCGCTATCCGGGTGGTCGGTGGGTCTCCTTCAATGTATGAATGTGATCGAGGTGAAAATGTGTACTAGAATAACAATCTAGCCTTCTATCCCTTCTGCATTCTCCAAAAGGGAAGCAGCGTGACACATAGGTAATACAGCATCACTCAAGTATTGGATGTAAGAGGAGAGAGAGAGAAAGAATATACCTGTGTGTTTACATTTATATAATTGCATAACCATCATTCTACAAATGGTATTAACGATTCAAAAAACCTGTCAAGAAAATATCGCTTTTGACAAGACGAATGAAATTATTTACAAATACAAGTACAACACTCGCGATATTTATCCAATGAAATTAAGAGAAGAGAATGTAAGTTGCTTTCTCTTGAATAAAAAAAAAATTATGAATATCTCATCAAATATTTTTAAGTGTACACCTACTACTATTAAATAAAAAAATAAAGGTTTTCTAACAATGAAAATACAAAAAAAGTTATCTACAACATTAAATATTTGGGTAAGTTGGAAGATATCGTCTTTGTTATGAACTCGTCCTCTGTGTATTGATAATATCTACATAATTTGAACGCATTTTTGTATGTATAAAATTGTATGTATTGTGTTCAAATACAAAATATAGAATATTTTTTTATTGCTCATAGCCAAAGATTAATCTAAGTTCTAAATAAACTGAGATGTACTCTCAAACACTCTTAATTGTGTTCTCCAATGTCATCAATTTTTAGTAAAACAACATTTACACACTTGAAATAAAAAAAAAATATTAATATTCACGTAAAGAAATTGTTCTGTGTGAAAAGTAGACGTAAAGAGGTAAAACGTAAAGAGGAGAAACGGGTTCTTTGTTGGTACGAGTACATAAGAATTTTGAATAGCATTCAACAGTATTATTTCTTTGGTAATCTAATTTGTTGGTTCAACACGTGGTACGTGAAGTACAAGTAAGTCTACACACATCTCAGACACGTAGTAAGTAACCTTCTTAACAATATTACACAAAGATTTTTCATATTGAAATTTTAAATATTCACACTCACCACTGCGTAGGTATACCTACCTATACATACAATAATAATATTATATGGTTCATTCTACTCATAACATTATCAACATATATCTACCTACATTATGTACAAACAAGAATGTTTCCCATATGAGATTTGCTCCTTCAAATATACATGCTGTATTCCATTTCTTCGCTGAGCAATTTTGTAACTTCTAAATAGGATATTCTGTGTTCTGTATCACTGTATATTATTACTGCAGCACGATTCAAATAAATGATACTGTACGAGTGTTGTAATAATATTATGTAGGTATACTCACTTACTTACTAATATCCTCTTTAAACGGATAAGATACACCTACTTATCTAATATTATTTCCGAGATAGAAACACGATTATCTGTACAGATTCTTTCTCAGCAAAGCCATTAAATATATTAAACATCGTTTTTTCCCCATTTTCATTTCATGTGAAAATAAAAAATAAAATACTGAAAATAAAGATATTTTACAAACGTTGTTATTAAATGGTAGATTCTTTTTCAAAAAATCACACATGATTTTTACCCCATGGTGTTTGCGATAATTTGCAATAAATAGGTGTTCCACTCTTTTCTATAAGTTTTCGAGTGAAACTTATAAAACAATTAACATCTACGATTCAGCAAAGAGACACGTCACCCATCCTGAATCTATTTTTATTGGAATGGAAAGGACAATCTGCATGTTCATTACTTGCATGTAGTCTGCTGGCTACCCCACTTTTAGGATATGCCGTGATAGTATGTAAGTATTTACTTTCTTACTACCATAAATTGGATATTATTTTTATACCATTTGAAAGCGATTTTACAAAATAAAATATAAATACATTTCAGTACATATTTCCATGTACCTGTACTTATTCTTCTTTTTTTTTATTCAAAGACGAATGTACGTAGACACAATATCACTTCAAAAACCCTATCTGTATCACTATTGTTTCCATTTTAAGACAAATGTTGACGAATGACTTAAATTGTTGTGGTATTATAGTTCTAGGTCTAAGTTGTTAGGTGTTTGTGTTATTTTCTATTCTAAGTATCTCAAGCGTTGCGTCCTTGCACACATTTTTCATTCGTTATTTTTCCCCAACAAGCTTTTTCCCTACTTAATGTTTCGGCATTCATGCTGAAGCCTTTTCATCAATGCGTTTTCGTTTCTCTTTGTTCGAAACAGCAGAAAATAAAGTAAAATGTAAAATTAATGTACTTCTTTCTTTATCCAACTGACTTTTTATTATTTTGATTTTTTTTTTCAAAATCATAAAAAGTTTGTCAGCAATATACTGTATATAGGTACTTGTTTATAGTTGCATTCGTATTCAAAAGTTTTTGAACACGAGTATTACCTGTTCATGAATATTATACATTTATACCTTTACATTTTATATCTATCATATTCACTAGACAAGTAGCAGGGAAACTAATATTCTCTATGAAAACTTGAATCCCTTTACAGATTCCTGATGGCATACATCTTGTTAGATTTTTACAGGTATTACAGGTATCTACGAGTATAATACAGGCTAAAATATAAGTTTGTATATTTTATTATAAAATACTAACTAAATACCTCCATTTTTATTAATTCATAAGACTATAGTGGTTAGTGAAAATATAAAGTGGTATTTATTATTATATTAGAATTTTTACTATATGCTGTAAATAAGAAACTTTGGACACGGGTTTGTTTGAACTCATAGATTTAATTACGTCCACTAGCTTACTTGATCCTTGAACAAAATCTTTTGTTTTTCTTGAGTATTTCAACTCTCGTAAAACATAATTAGATTACATATTATATTATAATCCGCATCTGAAACTAGTGAAAAGTTTTTATTCTGGCTCATTGTTTTATTATTCATTTCATCTACATGAAAGTTTATAAATATACTGAATAATTATTACAAACAAACGCTCTTGAACAGCATAGCATAATCTATTTACAATAGTAATATACTAAGTTACTCGTTTCATTTTACACTGAAAATATTACTAGCATATCAAGTTAAAATTAAATTGTGTAAACAATAAACTCTACTAAATTAAATTCTTATTCCATAATCATACCTATTCATATCTTATTAGGAAATATATCTTTTATGTATTCATTTAATTTTTTAATTCATTAGTAGGTACATTGTCAATAGTGTTTGTAAATACTCCTTATAAATTGTCGTGGGCATGGACCGGAAACGTACAAATTTAATATGAGTAAAGTAATGTCAGTTTAATTTATTGCCTATTTTATCTTTACCTAGGTATATCATTTTATGATAATTGAACTGTTGATTCAAAAGAAGGTTTTTGTTATCTGAGGGGCTCAAATGCGAAGGGACATCGACCCATTTTTCACAAATATTTTACGAAGCGTACAGAAATATTCATATTTTCATCAATGAAAACCGCTTTCATTCTCATAAATAGAAACGTGCTCTTTTCCAAGTTTTATTTTTTTTAGAACCGATATGCCATTGCATATGAACCCCTCATGACACTGTAATTTTTCACCTTTGAGATGACATCTTTGTTTTTCGTTATTCTAGTAGAATTTTGTTTGTTTTGTCGCTATTCATGCAATCCATAATCTTTACAAAATCGTTATTTCCTCCTGCTCTGCAAGATAAATTTACTCTTACAAGTAAATTAGAATTTAATGCTATAAATTTAATACTCGTTTTGATTAAATTGTCTCCTTTTGTGAGTTGCTTGTTTGAAATGAGTTTACTCTCATATGTATTTCTTGGTATTTATCTGATAACATAATATCTGTTTCTCGGACACGATAGTTTTTCCAAGAATATAAAACAATTTGCCACGTGTAGCAAATAATCTTAAGGTATTACTAAGTAAGAAGAAACACAATTAAAAATCTTCTTCATCTCTACTGGTTTACCTTAATGTGTACCTACTCGTATGAACGTTTCATTTTAAATAATTTATTGCCACTTATTCTTACTCACCGTAATTCTTTGAGAAATAAACGAATTTTTAATTAGTTTAAGTTTTATTTATAATAATTACATGTATGCAAGAAAAATAAAGGATATGGTTGTTGCCATTTTATTGTTTATATTATAATAGTTGGAGTTTTTTTTACTTAATATTATTATCTTCAAAACGTCACCCTGCACTGAGACCATAACAGTTTTTTGCCGAGGCGATCTCAGCAGGAAAAAATACAATATCAATTTAACATAATAAGAATAAACTGTGTCACGCCAAGCAAGTCTCATTGCAAGAAATGTCGACGTGTTCACATATCTACATACAATAATTATATCCTCATACTACATATTATAATATAAATCTAATTGGTTTATAGATTCATTTGAGTGTCCCCCTCCACGGAAATCTTTAGTAAAAGGCGAAAGATTTATTCGTATTGAAGGGAAACCAGAGTCATTTTTACAATGCAACAAAATAAATGATGTACAGTTACAAAAAAATAATAAAAAAATACACAAATTCAGGTGTATATAATAAACCTTTTGCAACCATTCTCTAATAAGGTTTTTTAAATTTATTTTACCCAAGCACCTCTTAACTGACATAAGTGTCATATTTAACAGCTTCAGTAAATAAGAATCTAACATTCTTTTTATTAATTAATTTGAAAAAAATATATCATTAATTTCATTAATAGATAGATATCGATACTGTGTGAACATACATGCGAGCACCATCATCCTTTCCAATGAGACTCTCAGAACATATTCACATAGACAAAAGGAACTATTATAAAGTATAATAGTTAGTGAGTCAGTAAGTAAGTGTAATATGCGACGAATATAAGACTTAAATAATACACAAGATGAAACAGACCGAAACAAAACTTGTTGAAGGAAAAGGACAAAGTTTTCCAAAAAGTAATAATTATTCAAACCGAACACCTGTTACATGCCATTATTATTATTAATTATTCTCTCTTTATTCCCGGCTTATAACACAGTACCCTTACATACATACATCCATACATATAAAAGTATATTATATAAATATGAACCCTTATAAAAATCCAATATATTGCTTTGAAATACTTGAATGCCTAAAACAATGGTTACATTATGCTGAACTCTGCCATCCCTATAAGGGTCTTAACAACGAGTTTAATAAGGATTTTCAGGATTTTCAATTGCAGATGCAGGCACCTAAGATATTTGTAACTATCTAGAAATTTTAATGCATAAACACGAATTGACTCTTCATTAAATTGTGTCATTCTAAAAACTTCAGTTGTTCTGATTTGCACAGCAAGTTAACCTCCATAATGCACGTTATTTGAATATAAAGTTAATAGACAGAGCGATAGACAGAACTGAAAACCAATGAGGGGAAGAAGGAATATAAGAATGATGATGTGAAACAGCATGGAGATCCAAGTGGAAGACGTTGACAAAAGATGACACTTTCTTCTTTAAATAGATGGACACGGATTGAAGAAGAGAAAAGAGATAAATAAATATTCATATATAAATATGCATATTAAGTAACAAAAGATAAGGGTTTGGTGCAAGTGAAGTTAAATTTCTTTAATATTGATTTTAAGCACACATTCTACCAGAACGGTATTGGTATGAAAAAATTATCGATTTAATTCATTTAAAATTATAATTAGTCTGCTTTTCTATGCATTACTGTGTTTTTTCCCATGATAATCTGAAGGCGAAACATGAAGGTTAATTAAAGACGTAGAGTTCTTTTAAGTAAAAATGGAAATAAACCTAGCTATTAGAAATGAAATAAATAAAAATAATAATTAAAGAAAGAGAAATATTGGAATATTACTGTCTTCAATATTAGCCAATCGTTTATTGGAATAATATCCGCTTCATTCCACAGTAAGAACATTAAATAGCCAGTAACATCCAAGTCTATTTTTTTAATTAAAAAGCGAAGAAAAATGTATTTTCAACTAATCGTAATATTGGCTGCTATAAAAATAATATCTTCTATAAATTAAATTCAAATGAAAATATATTTCACTAATTAAAAAGCTAGAAAGAACAGAAACTTGTTTTTGAAAAAAAAATGTGTGTAATAACATAATCCATTTTATTTTATTTTAAGGGGGGCTAGGTACCATGAATGATATTTAAAAATCTTAATTCAATTATACAGATTTAACATTTGAAATTTTTATAATAGTATGACTATTTTAGAGCATCAAATTTTATTCAGAAAAGTTCGTTGTTTTACAACAATTTGGAAGTCGAGAATGTTGATAAATTCTGCATTTTTTCAAGATTTCGACTTAAACTTTCTACAAAATTCCCTTAAACTTTGTACAAAGTCCCCTTGTACAATGTTAACATGGAATATGGATACTATCACACTATGATTACCATCTAATAAAGGTATACATGGAAATATAATTGTTTCCCAAACACACTCCCACACCTTCATAATTGTGGTACAGTAAATATGATTTGTATTCACTTTAATAATAATAACCTGTCATTATAGGACTGACATACATTATAACTACATTATATTTTCATTATCCACGGATCACTGTCAATTACCAAAAATAAATTATGAATAACATTTTTATTTCAAAGTTACTCCACCTGTCTAGGAAAAGTTTTCAACAAAATAAAGTGTTCATAGCATGTAGAAGAACCTCTCTCTCTCGCTCTCTCTCTGAAATAAGTTTTTTTTTATGGTTATTTCGTAATATATTGCCATCTCCTTGTAGTGAATAATTTAGATTCATGTTTCCCCTACTGCGGGGCTCCTACCCATCGCTATCAACTTACAAGAACTGACTTGAACACGAATATTATTTATATAGGAGTATTATTTACTGCAACTGAATGTTATTTAGTCAATATCTTACACATATTCGTGGAAAATACAAATTGTAATACAGAACATATTTTCAACACTTCTACTGTACCTAGTAATAAAAATCAGTGATTTGCCATAACTTTATTGCTAATAATATTATTACTAATTTTCAAAGAATTAATATAGGTACTTAATGCATTACTCTTGTGAAGATAAACTTACAGTTTTGTTTTCATCTTTCCAATGGCTTGTAGGAGATAAACGCTCGTAAAATTTCACATCAAGATTTTTATTTTAATGTTTCTAGCAATAATAGAAGAGATGGACAAGTTGGTAGGCATCATATATTTTATGACATAAAAAAGTTGTTTACTTACTACCCCACATTAAAAAAATCATAACTGTGTATATGAATAAATATAAAAAAGGATATTGTATATTTTCCTGCATAGAAAGTTTAAATCAACCAACATATGTCAATAACTGATGATAAATATGTAATTGTAAAATTTTAAAATATCATGGAAAGTAATGAAAATATAATTATTAGAGATCGCATTTTTGTGTATTCTTTACTTCTAAATTTATTTAAAAAAAATGCTAGTAACTAAATTGCTGGAATCCGAGAAAAAATTGTAAACGCAGTGAATTTTAAGGAGTATTTTTTTGTGGGAATATTCATATGTAGCTTCATAGAATATAAAACACAAGAAACATAATATGTACGTATACTACCAGGTAAGTACCTAAACTAGGGTTAAATATACAAATATACAAATGGATTATGAAAATTTTCATTGTATAATATATTCAAACTTCCCTTGATGGTATCGGTCCATATATATCATTACCCCGATTATTCACTTTCTATTGTGTACAAGAGCAATGTACGTATTTTGCTTTAGTATAAACTACTGGACTGGACTGAACCGAACTAGTAGTAGCCTAATCTATCCAAAGATCTATTGTACAACAATCGTAGCTTTGAAGCACTCGCCTATTCCATTCCATTAGACTATATTGTAGATACATAAACACATCGCTATGTTGAAAAATGTGCGTGAAAAATCAATAATATGCTACGGTAGTTCTGTTGTTGGTCAATATACAAACAAAAATTATACGCTTACAAATAATATTTTGAAGAAATCACCCTCCTGTAAAAACTGTACTGTACTTACTAATCAAGTGTCAATTTATTTCTTGCCTTTGCCAAAATACGTAACGAAGTTGCATATTTTTGTATAATGGATATCTGGGATTTTTTCAGTTGTTTATTGTTTTGAAATCATTCGAAATTCAAATGTATTCGACACATTTCAAAAAATATATATAAGTGCATACTACCTGAATTAAAAATTATGCAAATTGCAAAATAAAATAGGAAAACGAATACGAAGATAAAAAAATACATTAATTTCTTATCAAATAATGTTTACATACTATCACAGCATTTCCCACAAGTGGGGTGGTCAAATCATCAATGGCATGTAAAAAGCATGTAAGTTGTCCTTTCCGTGTCAATAAAAGTTAAGACATTCAGGACAGGTGACATATATTTTTACTGAACTGAAATTTTGCAAAAATTGTAAAACGCATTGTTTTAAATAATCTTGTATTTTATAATAGGTATTGTTTATTTACAAATTTGATTCTATGTTGTAAATTCAAACACCAATATAAATACTTTAGAGTTTTAGAATTCAATACACAGAAGGCGAGTTTATCGTTGCACTGCATCTTTCGTGTAATTTTTCTTTTTTTTATAATATCTATATAAAATAATTTAATTAATCCATTATGGTAACCATTGCTTCACTGAAAATGCTTTTATGACACAAATAGTACCAACACGAAAATGTGTGTTAGTACATAAAATGGGGACATAAAACATTTTAAGTTTGTTCTCATACATTTGTCATAACATATTTAAGTTGTAAATAAAGAGACATAAATGTCATCATTATTCTAAATGGTAACAACGTTATTAAAAGGAAGGTACAACCTAGACTAACTTTTATATGTCGTTATACAGTAGTGGGTAGATACCCAAATCTCAGCAGATGACATTATATGAATAGGTAGAGTATTATTTCTACATACACACTATAAATTTATGTATCTAATTAACTACCTGAACACGAACATATACTAGAAACATGGTGTAAACCCAGTTTAAAGTAATAACCAACTAATAACTTAAATCTGTCGCACGATTATTCAATCCCTTCCATCTTCCAAATGATTAAATATTTATGTAGCGAACTTTAAAATTATTTATTATCATTACTATGTATTCGCCAATCACCAAAATGTAATGTTGAGGAATATTGGAATACGTTTAAAAAAATTGAAGTCGACTGCTTTATTTCGAAAACTATTTTACATATTTTATAAAAAATACAAATTTACCTTTATTCTCACTGTATTGACTAAATTTGTAAAGTCATTAAACTATACATTAGTTGGTTTTAATAATTTTGATTTTCATACGACTAGGAAACCTAACTATATCTAGTATGTTTTGTAGTGAGTAAATTTCTCACTTTTATGTAACGTAAATCATTCATGGCACACACAATCAATCAAATGGTGAGTTTATGGCGATCGATAAAATAGTCATGAAAATGTATGTGAACGTAACAAAGCTTGGTAACGAATGCAACGAGGTTTATCTGACATAGACAACTATAATTTATACTTGTATAATATTATTTAAAGCGTTTCACTTTATTTTCTTTCAGTTTTATCGCCTCAGTACAGAGTTAAGTGTACTTTATACTCCCCTATTCAATTAATTTACTTTTATCTATTGAGGTCTCGTAACATAAGATAAGATGCAGGCGTTCCATTTCCAGGATTACCTATAGTAGCGGTAGAAGATTTTTGTAAAGACAAGAATTTTATGGGAAAAGCGGGAATAAAGAAATATTTCATCTTAAGTTTATGGAGTAATTAGATAAAGTTTCTAGATTTTTTAAATTTATTTATCTAGCAAAAGTGACATAACATTCCTAACAAAAGAATGTGTAAGGCTTTTAAAATATTATTTGATGACATTCAGTCATACACTGAAGTGACTGAAAAAGTTCAAGATGTTGTTGATTAATGTAGTTTTTAATCAGTTGTCTATTTAAACATTGTATTTTAGATTATCAAATAATAAAAATAAAAAAAACACTATTTACTTTCACTCGACTGATATATTATTATTAATATTAGAAGTAATAATTCTGACATAATATTATGTCCATCTTCAGTAATATAACAAGAATTCATGTTTTCCTAAGATCCGATATAAAACGTCACTTATTCTCAAGTGAATGAATTAAATATTGAATTTCAAACTGCATTTGACATTATATTTATGTCGTACAGTTAATGTGAGCAAACCGTTTATAGCCTATGCTTGTAGAATGGAATGATAGATAAAAATATTTATTTCAGTTGCATGCTATTTGACATTATATTTATGTCGTACAGTTAATGTGAGCAAACCGTTAATAGCCTACGCTTGTAGAATGGAATGATAGATAAAAATATTTATTTCAGTTGCATGCTATTTGACATTATATTTATGTCGTACAGTTAATGTGAGCAAACCGTTAATAGCCTACGCTTGTAGAATGGAATGATAGATAAAAATATTTATTTCAGTTGCATGCTATTTGACATTATATTTATGTCGTACAGTTAATGTGAGCAAACCGTTAATAGCCTACGCTTGTAGAATGGAATGATAGATAAAAATATTTATTTCAGTTGCATGCTATTTTCAATGGTTATTTTAATTTTTATTATTTTACCAAATTTATCGAATTCCTTATGTGGTTTAATTTAAATCGTGCAAATATTTCGTTCATGTATAAATCTGTTTGGTTCATATTAGATTTGGCTAAATAACGCTCTAAATACTCTCCGTTTATTATTATTATTATTATTATTACGTGGAACACTCGGCAAAGAATTAAAATCCCGTCTCTTTTCCGTAAGTTTGCGAGTGTTTCGTAAGAGGAAGAGATGGTAAAAAAAATAAAGATATTTCACATTTTAAATTCAGCAATGAGGTTTGCCACCCATTCTAAACGTCTTAAATTTTTGCTCGGTATGGAGAGGATAGCTTGCATGTTTATTTCATACAGCTAGTCAACTGACTCCACCACTTATGAGTGATGCCATGATGGTATAGTAGTAGTAAAAGTGGTAGTATGAAAACCTATGTATTTGTGCAATCAAAAAGGATTTTTTTTTTATAGAATAAATATTTCATTTCTAGAATGCTACTTAAATATTCAGGAATATATACAGGAGTGTACATTGTTTTTTTATGATTAAATAAATTTCATTCGTATTGGTTAACATCCGTTACATGGTTTTCCACTCATTATTTTCGATAGGGGATTCCACAATTTAAATAACATCCTATAAAATTCTGAAAACATATTATCGTGGGCTCAATACAAGAACTAAACATCTCGAATGTTGGTGGTTTTGAGTTATATGTTCACGATGCTAGCCTTAAAAGTTTGAGTAATTTTAAATAATAGTTAAAAATTAAGAGATTTTCTTGTACTGTAATTAAATTTAAAAAATATATAATTACTATCCTATGAGTATAATGTTCAGATTTATTCTTTACCTGTAAACTACTGATTTTGAGGTGTCTGGTTATAGTACTGAGCTCACGATATAATAATATTAACTTGATAGGTACAACTATAAAATGTTAGAATGGAATTCAATTTACATTAATTAAACAAAACATTAAAAAGTATAACTATTTTAATTTTATATATAACCATCAAGTATTTTGTACTCTTTACAATATATCAATAACTATTAGTTTTCTTCCAGAGTCGTGTCCGGTGTGAAAAAAATTCCCTTTTCTGGGTAACCCAAAATAGCTCCTCATTATTCCTCTCTAATAGTGTATATTATGGATGATAATGATTTCAGGAGACATTGTTTCGACGCTATTTTAGACCAACTGAAAGGCACTAGAAACCAGAAAATCCAAACGAGCAGATGGAGTAACTTGTTTTAATTAACTAATTGATAAAATTTAATGCTAATCTACAATAAAAAAACATTGTATAACCTTCCATCGAATGATGTAAGAATATGCTCCAGTATACTTACGTAATGGTTTGTTACTTTGGGCAAGATTGAACTACAATAATTAATTACTCTTCAAAAAAATCATACTGCTTACTAAGAGTATTATTTTGAGTACATTTGACTAATATTTAAAAAAATGTATATAATTGGACAAAATTTATATAATTTTAAAAAATGTATATAAGAGGACAGCTTGCATGTTTCTTACATGCAGCTGGTTTGCTGGCTACCCCACTTGTGGGATATGCCGTGATGGTATAGTATAGTATGTATATAATTTAAGGCAAATGTTTTATATGTTGGGAGCTGCTAGGTGCTGGCAATAAAACTCAATTAAAATATTCAGGTGCATGCTAACTCATGCATGGAAAATGTTACTTTAAACTATAAATTAATTGCTACTAAAAATATAAATAGTAATATTACTTTTTCCGTTTTAGTAGCTACGGTAATAGTGCGTTATGGTAATCTCACTAGTTACTTATTCCCATACAAATACTTCCAAAGGAATTTGTTGGTACATTATATGCCTACCTATGTAATTGTTATACATAAATACTCCCCTTTCACGACACAAGCTTTTAGTAGCTTACTGTGAAAGGTGTATAAGGTTGTATTTGGGTTTATAACAAAAACTCAGATATATCTTTAAAAAAAAATAGTTTGCAATATATTATTTCACTGCTTGATAAATCGAATATGATATATTAAATATGAAGCCACTTATATAGTAGGTACGGACTACGAGAAGCACAAGAAAAACATGAAGTATGTTTTATTAAATATTTAGGTACATTTACAACAATTTCAAAATTATTCACCGTGTCTGCGTTTAAATAATAAAATTCCATAAAGAAATGAAAAATAAATGTTTTTTCTTACTATATTGGTTTGTATTCAAAGAGACGTCATTCACGCCAAACGTCAGTTTGACATTGTCCTTGAAAGATGAAAGTCCTTCCTCTTAATATTAATCATTAAAGAAAGAAAAAATAATTGTTTTTGTTTCATTACTTCAAAACTATGTTAAGTGCGTGCGAGCTAAAATATCGTTGTTTAAATGTATTGATCACAACATGAAGAATATTTGGATGTGTTCAGTAGGCCTAGTCAAAACACATTTAAGCGTTACGTTTTCGTTCAAACGTTGACGACGTTGCGAGAACGCGTCAATTTTCGTAGCTACTTATATGTATTTTAGCTACGAAAATTGGTGCGTTCTCGCAACCTCGTCTTGTTTGAACGAAAACGTAACGCTTAAATGTGTTTTTTTACTAGGAGTCCAGGTTGTTCGATGTACCTAATTGATTTAATTTAAATTCTAAAATAAACGGTCATTACTTGTTATAATCGTGATGGAGACAAAACCATTTAACAATTACATTGTATAACACCTCTCCAATTGACTTCGGGTACAATATTAATCGGTACATTTACCTATACCAGTGGTCGGAATGTGCGGATCTCGAAACACATGCGGCTCTTTAGCTATTTAAATAATACCCACACCACGAAATCAATAAAATAATTTCAAGCATGAATTTTTTCAATAATAAATTGAGAAATTGTCCTTTGACCATAACCTGCAATCGTGCTTTAAGTATAAAACAACAAAAAATAACAAACCTGACAAACTCAAACTTTCCAAGGAGATACACGATAAAATTGAAAAAACACAGTATGTAGTCAACTTCCAAATGACTTTTATTAACTTCGCGTACTAGTATTCGGAGACTCTCGACTCCATCATACAAGGAGATACAAGAACATTGTTCGTATATCACTCTCATGATATAAAATTTATACC
The DNA here is from genome assembly GCA_947579605.1 of Athripsodes cinereus. NCBI lineage: Eukaryota > Metazoa > Arthropoda > Insecta > Trichoptera > Leptoceridae > Athripsodes > Athripsodes cinereus. The sequence continues at coordinate 8,122,223 of OX388308.1, read as the reverse complement.
TTATGTTACCTTATTTTCATATTATTTATTATCAATAGATATTTTTTTTATAAAGTATGAAATCAAGTGTACCCGTAAATAAATCAAGTTCTTAAATATTATAATAGAGGATTACTCAATTAATTCACACATCTGACTATCAAAAAAATTAACGTTGTAAATGTACATAATATTTTGTTCTTTGGCTACAAAGTTTACCGACCGCTGACAATACGAACACGCACACTAAAATTAATTGATTACTTATTTCCTGCCCATTAATTAGTATTAGAATTAATAGTTGAACAATCGATAGATTTGGATAGAGTCATATTATATTTGGTTTCATTGAAAGTAAACTCATAGTCACGGTCATAATATTATCAACAGAACGTCTGCTGAAAGTATAAATTTATTTAATAAAAAACTGTCAACCCTTCTGCCAGAATATTTAAAAAAATACATACTCGTATATTTATTTATTCAACCAACAGAACACTACAGACAATACATATATATCTACCACAATTAAATATTATACAGTGACAAGGAGTACATGATGTAATTATTTTTATCAAAGCCCATTGGGTTGTAATACATATTAAAATAAAAATAATAATGAAAATAGAATATATAAAAGTAACAATTAATACTAAAGAAAGGCAATAAAACAATAAATAAATAACATACAAAGGTTAACGATAAAATCATGTATGTATGTACAATGTACATGATTTTATCATGTACGTATGTACAATGTACATGATTTTATCATGTACGTATGTATTTCAAAATGAAGTCGAGTCATTTCTGCCCAAGTAAAATGATAATACTTTTATATTTAGACAAGCAAGTACTTATTTTGAATATTGAATATAGGCATTATCTCTCAGCCGATTGAATACGTTAGAGCGTCGTTAGGCATTCAATATTTCAAAGTGTGTCATGTCGCAAAGCCTTCCAGTATAAAAGATAAGCCCTGCCACTTATGTGCTTTGTATAATTTGATCGTGTTATTTTGTTATAGGTGTAGTGAGTCTGAGAAGTGTTATTACAGGGAAAATAGTGGGGCAAATAATAAAGGAAATGTGAAAAATAAAAGTAAAAGTACATGCTCACCTTCCTACTTTCAAACATTTACCATCTAGTTAACATGTTGAATGCTATTTTGTAGGTTAATAAGATCGATATTGGAATGAGAGACGAAAATCCTAACTCGTACATATTATAATATTGAGCCGCAGATAGCACATGAACGGCATAAGGTGGGGAATTTGAAACAAAAGTGATATCCTAACGCTTTATATAATGTTACCATATTTGTATTAATATTATTAATTATTATTATTATAATATTACCATATGAACGCATTAATTCAACATTTTTCGTGTTATATTAAATTTATCATACCGAGTTTGATCTTCATGATATTCATAAAAGTTTTGTCGGACAAATAGTCTTTTCCTCGAAACTTTGATAGGTTAAGCTGTTGATTACCCCTGCGGAAAAGTTTTTCACGGGCGAAAGATACCTACGTTATATCGCGAAACGACTCATATGATGAAAGTGATGAAAAAGTCATAGCTTTCCCCACAGAACTTTCAATTACGATAGCAAAATTCAAACATTTAACTAGATATTCAACCATTACCATCTACAAAACTTCTTTCAAACTGGCACAAAACATAAAGGATCTGGTAAGTATTTACATATTTCAGATTTTAGGTAAATAGGATATTTAATACTCATAATACTTTTCAATGATGTTAGTAATAGTAATGTGTCGAAAAAGGTGAAAATACTGGCGTACAAATATATTCTGGTATCAACACTCATGTATGGAAGCGAGTCTTGGACGTGGTTGAAAAAGGAAGAAAGTGGTATAAATGCAGTGGATATACGATCATTGAAAAGAATGGTTGGTAGAACGTTGTGATATAGTGAGAAGAATGTAAATATCGGGAGAATGAGCGAATGCGATAGGAGTGTTGTGGATAGAATGATTATAAATACATTGCGATAGTATAGACATTTGGAGCGAATGGACGATAAAAGGATGATGAAAAGGGTGTATTGGAAGAAGGTGTATTCATCAAAAAGAGAGGATGTGAGAAAGTGTGGACGTTCAAGTGTGGACCTCATGGATCAAATTCTCAAGAAAGTTGAAGAAACGAAAAAAGTATACATGGATACATCAATATAGGTACATTCCGTTCTCTCTGCCTCTTCTACCTGGGAAATGGCGTGAGGATATTAAATAGAAAATACTTTCCTTATACTTTTATGAATGAAAATGGACACTTTTTAATACATACTTAATTGTCTAGTTCTCTTCTAAATGATTTCAACTTTCAAGAAAAGTATATTGTACCTACTGCAAAATATTTGGTAAAAAGTATAAAAAACTTCTATGATCAATTTGAAAATCTACATGATATTTTACATTATTTTCATATGGTGCACACGAAACTGGCAATATTGTAGGTATTACTGCATAGTCTTATTTTTTAATAAAAAACTCCATCGCATCACGAACTGCAAGATATGTATATAACATTATTATGTATATCTCTAACGTAACTATTGCATTACCACTGTGTATCAACATAATCCTCGGCATGATGCTTTATGAAAAGAGCGACACTCTTCTATCTTGCAATATTTCGATGTGTAGGTGATGTGCTACCTACTGAAAAGTGTATAGATACCTATACTATATATAGTGTTATTATTATTGTGTAGATATTATTTTGACGCTACCTTGTTCTTTGATAATAATATCTAAGTGAGAAAGAAACACAATAAAAACTTTGTCTGTGCGATACCTATTCTACAAGTATCACACAACAAGTGTGCAGAATGAAAACACTACATACAAACATATTATTATTCTATTGTGTATATCCTTATTATTTTGTACAATCCGTTCGTTATCACACGGCGTCGTCATTTTACGAAATACCAGAAGCATATTAGGTTGTGATTTCTTCCCAACTCCCTTCCCTTTCACAGTCTGATGTGGATATACAGGAGTTTTTCTTTTGACTTCTTCTTCGTCTTCCTCGCATCCCGATTCACTGGATGACATGTCGGAAATTTTATATTAGCATGGAGAGTACAGCTCTCGTGTTTATTATATGCAGCTGGTTTGTTGGCTACCCCACTTTTGGGATATGTCGTGATGGTATTGTAGTAGTAGTAGCAGAAGCATATTCAGGAAAATTAGTCCCAATTCTTAAATAACGTTTTTACAAAACTTAAAACGTTAAAAAATTGTGAATTACCTATAATAAAAATAACACTTAGATATTCGTGACCAATGATAAAATGGGCGACTGGGAAAACAAATGGTCGACAATGAACTGATTCTAATATTATCTGTGCGATAAAAAAAAAAAACTAAATCAGCGACTGTAGCACGTTTTTAAATATATTGTCTGCCAATCTTCGATTTATTTGTTTGCCACAATACTGTCGCTCAAATAGTTATAATATGATCGCAAATAATGTGGTCGCTCACTCTAGTATTCCGATTAACAATTCTGTTTGTGTTTATTGCGACTTTTAAATTGCATTTTCTGTCACTCGTTTGAATATTATCAATTTTTTGATAAAATATAGGAACATTATTCACCGTCGTTACATAAAATGTTTTCATTTCCTCTTGAATATTGTAAAAAACGGAACTAGTTTTTACAATTTACGTAATATTATATTTACGTATATATATATATGTAATATTTGTCTGCAAATTTTTTCACGGAATGTACTTTGTCCAATTAAGCTACCGGGCGACTTTGCATAGATTATTTTCTAAAACGACGACGCTGTTTGTAAACGGAGGATTCTACAAAATACCGACGTCATGTACGAGATACAAACACAAGTTCTGCTAAATGTAATACACAGCTACATACATACACTTGTATTATATATGTATAGCTAGCTACATGTTGCACTGTTCTTACAACAAATATTATGAACAGAGGATATTGAAAAGTTTCACGAAAAATGAAAATAATATAGGTACCAAAGTTATAATGGAAAACTAATATAAAATTTATAATTGTTCGTTTATATGTTTGGTTATAAATCTATTTACTACATCACTACCAATACAAGTTTTGTAAAGTAATTTCTTGTAAATTAGATTAGATCCATCTAGAAACGTTTATGTGCTTTATTTTATTTCCACCTATTATATTCAAGAAGAGTGCCTGGTAATCTGGAAAGAGTAAATATAACTGAGGCTGCAGAATGGAGGCGGGGAAGAGGCAGAATACCAATAAGATGGAGCAACCAAATTAAGGAGGCCACACAGAGTTCACTACACGGGGCCTTGCACATGGCGGAGGATCGCTCAAGGTGGAGACAAGTGGTCTACAGAACTAAGCATGATGGTCACGATCCCCAGGATTGAGGGACCGACAGAGATGATGATATTTTTTTATTTTATTTATTTATTCATCTTTCGGTCTTTCAATGTTCAACCCTTACACATAAAAAGTACGGCAAAAATATATTGAAAAATATTTAACAAAAATACTCATACAATAAAACAACAGTATATTTATATTGATACGAAATATTATCAAGAAATCTATACAGAAGGTTTTAGAATTTAACGAGTGAATGTTACAAAATCAAAAATACCTCTCCACATCCACCGTGCTATATGCTAAAATATAATATATATTAATTAATTTTCAAAACTTTGTTAAATATGTCTTTGGATAACTTTTTTTAGTCTCATAACATAAATGGGGGTTCAAATAAACCCAAATATATACAAAAGATCCTGAGAATAATCAGGATGCTTGGATTGTAAACGTATAGTTAGTTGTGAGTGTGAAATCCATCGTTGGATATCTCGATGAAAAGTCTAAGACTCTACCATCAGGATACAGACAAACTCAACACTAAACTATTATACCTACTTTAATAGTTTAATTTTTAAAAAATCCTCGAAAAATTATAAAGTGTCTGAATATTTGCTAATCACCGCCAGAGTACAGGAAAATATTTTACAATCCCATTATATCGTTTTTTGTTAAGCAAAATAATGTTTCATGATGGTACATTATTATTACTACTCTTCTTATAATAGCAAAACCTTTATTTATAATATACCTGTGTACATTTAGAAAACTTTACTATTACGGATACACAAATAGATTACTCGATAGATCTCAAAATATAAGTGGAATGAAAAGGGGCATCCAAAGAGATAAAGTTTTGTCTGAGTTAAGGGAAATGTAAGTCTGGCATGAGGCATAACTGGAATGAGGGTTAAGCTCTCTATTGAACTTTACAGTCATTGTAAATTGATTGATTTTCTTAAGATAAAACGGATTATGGGTTATAATTATGTTCATACTTTATAACTGTTTATAGAATGAGTATCGATCCATATTTGATTACCTACATTATGTATAATAGAGTTCGTCGGTAGCCTGGAGGTAGAGTCTCGGCTTCATGCACAGGAGGTGTGTGGTTCGATTCCGGGTCGCGACAATCTCCCTTTTCATGACACAAGCTTTTAGCTAACTGTGCTGTATTTGGGCATATAACAAAACGCCAGATATATATTTAAAAAAAAAACTAGAGGACTTGATAAGTTATTAATAAAATAACTCGTCAACTGAAAAAAAAATAGATTTTTTCTACGAGTTCTCTTTGTGCATACACAAATAAAAAACTCAAGGGTGGCATAATATATTATGTATCATCGGTGAATGAAATACAAATATCTTACGTATAATATTTAATGAATACTTATAATTATATTTCAGAAAAAAAAGTGATAAATCTATTTCATTCCGGTGACCCCACGTAAAATGGGATAATTTTAGATTTAAACTTTAAATTTATCATTGATAATTCGTAAATAAATCGAAGAGGGTAAGTAAAAGGAAAGAAAAATCCCATTCAGAAAATGTAATTTATATGTACATGCCAATAATAATGATGAACATCTTCTGTACTATTTAATTTATTTGAGGGCAACTACATTACGATGCAATTATTCTGTTACCGACTCCCTAACACGAAACCTTACTTACTATGATGGTGTTTAGACTGTTTACAGTATATTATTTAGTTTTTCTATAAGCCAAGAGTTCTCCTTTAAAAAATACTTACACAACACAACCAACTATCACGTTTCCATGTCTTACAACAATAAGGTGAAATAAAATATTAATATAAAGTAGAAAGGCAAATCCGTCCCTAATATATAAGATAAAAGGTAATAGTCTCGAGCGTTGCCCTTTAAAAATGTCTGCTAAATGTCGGGCTTTAACCCTTGAAAATATTAACGGATGAAATATAAAATAGTAAAACTCTTATTTTACCACAAAATTGAGCCACTTAATTAACAAAATTAACCACGAAAAGAATTGTAAAGACAGCGTTACAGCTTTCCAAGAAATTTATCGTCTTATTTCAAAGTAATGAGTTTCGGAAGAATAATGTAAAGAGTTCCCAATAAATCGTCACTAACTGACATTTACCTTCTAAAATTAACTGTTAATTGTAACATTTCTTGTACATCAAACTATATAAAAATCTTAAAATAAAACAATTTCAGGTTTCATCCTCAACAATTAAAAAATATTTACAATATGATCGTAGTTATAATATACGGATAATAGAAGGTAATTAAAAGTATATTAGTAAAATTACGCAAGAAAATTGCCTTCAACTGGAACACAATAATATTATAACGTATAATAAAGGAAAAATGCCTTTTATATAACATTGCTCTATACCAGAAGTTCCTAAACTTTTTTCGACCACCACCCACTTTGTCAGATAACCAAAACTATAGTGCCTCCTCCAGGGCGTATCTTCTAGGGGTCTAGAAGGCAGCGCCTATTTCAGCGTCCCCCAATTCTCTCTGAGATTTCTACCGCCCCTTTGGAAAGCTCCAGCTTCCATTGGAGAGTGATACTACTCGCTTTGGGAACCACTGCTCCATGCTAATACATTGTACAATTAATACTTTTTTTACAATTCGCGTTTAGAAACTTCAGCTATAAAAACTATAAGTATTCCTTTGTGTTTCATACAAGTACATAATTCTCCGTTCGGGCGTTCGTAAAGAACTCCAGTACAGAGTGATTTATAACATGAGGTATCTACTGTACTTTATAAATATGAACATTATGACAATAAAGTAAATTATACACAAACATACGACATAATAATAATATGTGTATAAACTGAATTTAGTTCGGAATATATTTGTTAATAATTATATTGATCGCATGTTTCATTCGTATTAAATTATTCAATATAGGCAAATTTATTGCTGAAGAATGTATATTGGTACTTCTTTTCAATTTTAATGCTGCTTAGATTTATTATACTTACACTCAACCGCCAATTAGAAATGAGATACTATTTAATTATTGCCATTTAAAGGAGGTATAACAATTTTGCATACATGTGCACTAATAAAAATTATTTTAAATAATACATAACCACATATTTCATCATCACAGCACTCTTGAGGTAGTTGCATATTCCCTAAAGGACATTGACGAAATATCATATAATTATTATCAACTACACTACAACTAGCATATAATAAACTAATATGTATACATATATTTTAATCTTATATGTTCCATATTAATTTTTACGTTCATTTACACGTACAGGATTTCTATATTTTACTTATTCATTATATAAAACATTCAAAATATCTAGTGCACATAATTTCAATTGCTTTCACCAATCAATTTCGTCTATGCTCAGTCATAGACAGCATTTTGAATTTGGAATATGAAAATAAATACCTATCAAGATTGGGTTATAAGAAATATAAGTCTCCTTATTAACATCCTATGTATTCTCATATAATATTGAGAGTAACGGATACTATAAATAGGCTACTGGTGCTCATGTTACCTAGATTTCATACCAATTACAGCCTGAAGCGTGGGTACACATATCAAATTTATACGAGAAAAAACATGTTCATTTGTGATTCAAACTAGTTTTCTCGATAAAATTTTATACCAACTTTATATTTTAGAAAATGTGATTGCAAAATAAAGTGTGCCTAAAAAGTTATATTCCGTTTTTAGAGACTAGTTAGAAAGTATAGTTTGGCTAAAAGATGCCAGCCAATTGAATGTATTACTTTATACTAGGTACTCAAGTAAGCTGTACCAATATTTTGTGATTGCATACTTCTCGATGAGAAATACTACACCAAGGTATATTTTAAGGGTGGAATATAGCTTTGGTTGGGGTTTTGGACGGCGAGAGCCCACAATACTAACCTCGAGTTAACTTTTAGATAAAAAAGTTCTATTACTATATTTATTACCTACATTCTTATACATTGGAACATTGATATCTTTCTCTTTGTTAGTTTAGAAGAAAAGCTCTCTATCAAAAAGTCGTGTTACTATAAATCAAAATAGTCAATATTACAAAACAATTTGATAACTGTTATGATATAGATCTGGGAGGTTAAAAAGGCCACTTTATATGAATCATAACAGGATCATATTAGGAATTGTAAAACGATTTAAGGGCAACATTTCACTAAATATGAATCATTTGATGAAATGAATTGCGGGTGAATCGCGTGCAATCATGACCATTTTACGAAAATTAGAGGAATTGCTACGGATCTGCTGGCAATTCGGGAAATGAATCATCTATAGATGAACTGCTCAATGTGGCCATTTTAGGCCCCCTGTACATAATATGAAATTTTTAAAATGTAATTTATATGAATAAGTGTACCTACTAAGTAAATAATTTTATTTCAGTGCTTTATATTTTTGAACATTTCCTCTGCACGCATTCGACATATAAAGTTGATTCATAAATTATTAAAGCAATAACGATTCATGCTGTGAATCATCCATCCGCCTTTTTGTGAAATACGTTATTGGTCACAACGACATAAATAAAATACACGAAAAGGATGAAACTTCAAAGAAAAATAATAAATAAAAAAAACTTCCATTAGATTATGTGTATGAATTCACATGTAGGTAGAAAATTCGTGTAAACATACTATTAAAGTAATATCAAAGTAATCATCAGCACGTCTCCGTATAACAAAATAAAATGTAACATAATCAAAATAATGGATAAATAATTTATAAAATGATGCGACATTGGTGTTCAAATTTAATTTCGTAAAGTAAATATTGTCCTAAAACAAAACTTTATACTGCTTATGTGTAATATTATGAATATTATTATTATTATACTTATAGGTAGGTATATTTAGTTATTTAATTAATAGGTCGTTATGAATTTACACGGAATATTAACCACATGCCAGAGGTAATTACATGTATGGTTATGAGCAGTGGTTTCTGCTAATTAATAAATCCCGAAGCCTTACACATATGTAACTGCTAAATGCTAAATGTTTTACCAAAGTAGAAACACTTATTTATTTATTTATATTTTTTAAAACATATTTACATAGTTAACAAATACATATAAATAAAACATTATTTTTCAATGACTCAACTTCAAGAAGAGAAAATCTCGTGTTTTGAAGTGAGCTACATTGTTACAATATTACAAAACAATACAAAAGTAAATAAAAAGAAAACACAATCAAAAACATAACCAGAATAAATCCTGAAACTTTCCATAAACTTGAATAGAAAAAGAAAAGAAAAACACATCGTACAAAAATAAACATGTTAATACAAATTAAATAACAATAAGGTACAATATTTTCAATCAATAATCTATACCCAAAGAAAAGAAAAATCTACTTCATTAACTTTTTTAAAGCTAACTTAAACTTAGCTATACCAATATTTGCTAGATCCTTGCAATCCACCGGCAAAGCATTATACCACTTCACTCCTAGGTAGGAGTAGTGGTGTTGTGCAAACGTTGTGTTTTTTTTTGGTATTTTTATAAGACCATCTAGACGAGGCAGTGTGCTAATGCACTCCACCGGGTGCATTAGCACATTGTACAGAATATGCCATATTTTGCTATTTTTGGCTTTGTTTTAAATTGGTACAATAATATTGTTAAAGAATTAAGAATATTACTTAGCAGAAACCTCATCCTCACGGCTGTGCAAACTCGCTTTCTTAATATCTTCGTTCACGCAGGTGTAAAGAAAGATCCAGTAAAATGCAAAAACATTATAAAAGAATCGTCTCAAAATAATTGAAAACGTAAATCGTTCACTCTAAAGCAAAACGTATAGTTACAAATAAAAAATAAATTTCACGTTACGATGAAGTAAATATTATTTTGATATTTTTTTATTCAATACTAGATATTTTAAAATAAAGAAGAGTGTAGAAAACACAATGATGACAGAGATACGTAGTTATAATATTCTCACCTCATACGTTTGTTAATTCACGCTGCAACCACTTGAATTATCGTGTGTACAAATAATCCATACTTATTAAATTGATACTTTTTTAGTAAAATAATATACCTACCTATATCACTTCTGAAAAACTATTTTTCTATTTACTTTCTATCATAATAATTTCTTAAATTTGTATTCAATAAGGTGTTTGTTTATAAAACAAAGTACAATCTTATATACCTAGACACTTTATACTAACTGTTGGTACTAGGTATGGATTAGATCCATATTGTCAAAAGGAATATAAGCCAGAGTGGTCGGAACATAAATTTGAATAGCGTCTACTATTCTGCTTCTGCAAATTTTATTAATTACTGTACTAGTGTATTTCAAATTTACGTCGATATAATTTTAAATATTCCACTGATTTAGATAAAAGAAGAAACGAGAAATACTAGACAGAAAGTGAGCATGTTTAAAAATACAAAATATTTAATTAGAGATAAAATAGGTTAAGTGCAGGATGTATTTCATGATTATAATTATTAAAATAGCAAACTTGTCAATTTTCCAGCATAATGGCCTTTGTCTGCAGTTCGGACTTAAAAACACATTCAACCTTACGAATATTTGTTCATAAAACAGGTTTATGCATCTCATACACCAGAGATACTTACTAGTAAATTGCATCGATAAATGATTTAAACGTTCATGCAGTTATGGCATCGTTTAAAATAGTAATATTGGTTGTTTAATGTCATTTCATCCAATAGACTACTCCCTTTGATAATATCCACAATAATCTCCAAAACCTTTGTATCATCACATCGCAATCCAAACTAACAAAATAACACCTTAATTAAAATCGAAATTGAGCGAGTATAGAATAAAGAATGTAAAATAATAATTCTTAATAGCTGCCCAACATATATTTTAATACACGTTGTTCATTGTGTTTATAAACATAAACGATTTAAGTGACGACGAATTCAATAACGATAAACTATAATAGTTTATACTGTGCTGAGACTAACCATACTAATAATCTCAAACGAAAATATTGAAAGGAGTAATTTATTGCACACTGCATATGGCCATTCATTCATCTATGTTCTCTTAGACGAGTTATATTTTGGAACATTCATTCATTTACTAATGATAAGAGAATTACCTATCGTTTTTCAATAGCTATCTGTACCATCTATATATATCTAATAATAAAAAAATAATTGTACAGAATCTTATATATAAAAGGAACTGGTGTGTGTTACAACACTTATAACTCAAGAATGGCTGTACCGATTTGAATGATCTCTGATTTGTTGGATTCTTCTCCGCCCGGAATAAACTATTAAAACATCTTACAAATTCACGGTAAGAAAAAATACGAAGAAAATTATTTACGCCATACATTTTTAATTTCAAAAATAAAAACAATATGGAGAGTTATGGCGCTGTAAGCGCTACCACGTCGCCTGTTGCATTGTGCTAAAATAATCCTTATGTTCTGTTGTATTAAGAATCAAATTACTATAATCAATATGAACATGGCTTGTCAAACTGATGAATTAATATTTTTTTACTATAATCTGTCACATACACACACATGTGGACGCGCACAGATTATAATATTTGAAATTGTATTTTATTATTGCAGATGGAAAACTATTATTGAACCATAAATTGTGCTTTTAAAGATGAAAATAAGAATGTGTTCATGTAGTTCTGATGCAAGATTGTGTTGTGAAATTTGTAGGCAGAGAAGAAAAATTACGAAGAAAATTATTTACACAAAATTTTGATTTCAATAAAAAATGCAATATGGAGAATTATACAAAATCAACGATGAAGTTTTTTTTACGGATTGGCCTATTAACAGAATAATTTTTGTATATATTTTCAAATTAGAATCGTTATCCATACAATTCAACAACTGTGGTTCTGATATTTCAATTTTGAAAAAATCATGGAAAGAATTTTTATAAATTTAAAATAAATAGATTTAAACCTACATAATTATATTACGTACAGCAGATAATTTATAAACAAATCTGAGTTAAGTTAATTGTCCAACATAAATTGTTCATGTCGCCAGGTGGGGCGCAGAGGTAGCACTTTTGCCTTTGAGTCACGAGGTCCCGGGTTCGATTACCGGCCAGTGCAAAGTGAAGAATGACCTTTTTCAAATTGTCCTGGGTCTGGGTGTTACATATTATGTGTGTATAGTGCATTGTATATGTGTGTATCGTCGCGTTAGTACCCATAATCGTCATCATCATCATCGCCCTCAACGCTCCTCTCGGGAGCACAGGGCAGAAACCAGCCTCCTCCATTCAGAGCGTCTCTGTGCCAATTGCGTCACCTCTTTCCACGAAATTCCTTGCGCTCTGATATCGTTGTCATAGGAACGGTGTATTGTGAAAGAGGGACGCCCGGGCCGACGGAACCTCTGCGGACGGAAGAACAGTGCTCTTTTTGGCCAACTATCATTAGGCATTCTCAAAACATGTCCCAGCCAGGACCATCGTCTCTCCTGTATTACGGAGATTACATAGATTTGACATCCAAAATCCTACCCATAGTACAAGATTCATATCTTAGTTTGGGACTAGCTCGATGTGTGTGAATTGTCTATGTAAAAAAAATAACGGACCTTATGAATTAATTCTACATATGGCAACAATTTCCTCATGTTTCGAAAATATTACATTTTCTATGGAAAAAAGTACTAGACAACGGGTGGGGCCGCTAAACTGCGAAAGTTCCAAATGAATTTTATTTTTTTACACTATACCTACGACGACACACTTGGACAATTACGGGAGTTTGTAAAGAGATTAATAATATTAATCATTCATAAAGTCAGTGGGAGAGGGCAGAAGACCGGTGGGCCGCCCTAGAAGAAGCTGGCAAGGGCAGGTGTCGAACCTGTGTGTTGAAAGGCTTGGTTTGGAGTGGCCAGAGGTCCTGGAAGCAGCGATAGCAGGGGTTCTCTGAAAGAGATACCAAGGGGCAATGGGACCCCGACTGAACTAGGACAGTGAGAAGAAGATGTATGTATGTAATCATTCATTGATTCTTAGGCGGTACGAAGTTCGCTGGGACAGCTAGTTAGTAATAAAAAACAATATTTATTTATTAATAAAACTAGATATAGGGACATGTGTAGTAATTCTGTTGACTATTCATTTACGAGCCGACTTTCAAGAGCTACCGCTCTCATCGTCAGGCAAAAGTAAAGTTAAATAATGATATAAATAAAAAAACAATGATACAAAATAGCTTTGAGCAGAGGGCGAGCTTATCGCAGCAGTACGATATTATTTCAACTAATCTTACTATTCTGGCATATCCTACATAATATAGAGTGGTGACTAACCAGTACATATAGACTAGAAGCATAAATAAATAAAATAAATATACAACTTGACAACTGATATTCAGGATCGGTGTCATACCTTATCGCTGAATTGAAGATATTATATTTTGTCTTTTACGTGAGATTTTACGAACACCTACCAGCCTATTACATGGCATTCGAAAACTAACAGAAAAGAGTGAAACACTTGTTATTTTGTCGCTAAGCAGCTTATATAGATTTTTGTAAAAAAAATATATACAACAACCTGCAATGCGTAAAAAGAATTGACAAAAGACAGGCGTTATCACTTTTAGTCCGACAATTATTTTAAAACGTACCGAAGGGAAAACAAAAAAAAAAGCGTCTACAAAGGTCATGTGCTGACACGTGTATTATACTCATAATACTATGTACTAGTGATGTAACGAATATTCGTATTCGCATTCGCAGATTTCAAAGTATTCGCATTCGCATTCGTATTCGCAGAAAAATATGCGAATGTTTTGCGAATATTATTTTGGAAATAAAGTATCGGATATGCGGTAAAAGTACCGGATATTTACGCGGTACATTATAGAAAAAGGCACTGCAAGAAAATATTCATTAAGAAAACCGAGGAGTTTTGAAATATTTTAAATTCCTATACCATTTTGAAAATTCGGCGACGGGTGGGTAGAAATTTTAATGTTTGAACAATTGTAGAAATTTAAACAAGTCAATATTCGCTATTCGCATTCGCGAATATCCAAAATAACACATTCGTTACATCACTACTATGTACGTAGTGGACAGATGGAGGTAATGCATGGGTAGTCGGCATTTTGTAGAATTCCTATACGTTCCTATTACGGTCCTATGACGGTCATGGTATGGTACGGTGTAGTGGGCAGACACCTTTAACGTTCATTCATTCCATCAAGGCAGTGCTCACAAATGAGGTAGCCAGTCATCTAACGGAATGTAATAAATATATGCAGGTCATCATCTCCGTGCTTATAAAAAATATAGATGGTGGGGACCTTCTTAGTACCTCATCATTGATTTGAAAATGTTAAATGTCATATTGGGGATATTTCTCGAATACCTGTCTTTAACAGGAAACTCGAAATCTTACAAAAAAGTGGGAGACCTATCTTTTTGCCGGAGATTCAACAGAACACTTATAAGGGACATGTGAAAGCACATTGCCCGGGCAAATTGTAAAAGCTATAGTTTTGTTTTTTGCCGGTGCGGCGCTGCACACACAACGCGGAAATATAACAAACATGATGTATTTTATAATCAATGACCTTTGATAAAGACTGAAAGTTTAATACAATTTCATATCAACTAGTTTTAAACGAGCGTCGGTCCAAAAACATACGTTTGTATCTTCCTCGAGTCCCTCGTTGTAAATGCATTTATAAATTAATAATTCAGAATAAATATATTCTAGAATAAATATACTTCAATAGATGTTCCACATATAGAAGTGCACCTTACCAAGGATAAATAATCACTCGACTTCTGCGATATTCAGGTATATGATGAAGTTTTCCAAAATAAAATTATAATCATTAATTATTACTTATTTTTGTGTTATTTATATTATAGTTTTGTTTTAAAAAAAACTATGAAATTATAATAGACGGAAATAATTTATACAATTTTCCTGAATAAGTTTTCTATATTTTAAAAAATGTAATGAGTAGGCCGTTTGTAAACGGACGGATTTTCCACTTTTGCTGACAATACTCATACATAGATAGGAACGTAGTATTAGGAGTGTACAAGTGATGGGTAGCAATATGTAGGTATGTACTCGTATATACAACCGACCATATGAGAGAAGTCATAAAAAAGCATATTGAATGATTTCAACTCTGGAAAATTGACTGGGATATAAGGATACTAGATACATGATAGAGAATAAAAATCCTTCTCTTACTTAGGTACCTACTCAATACTTATTTTATACAAAATAAAGGATTTTGTTCATGCAGAAATTACAAATGTATCTATTATTTACAGTAAGCATGCATTTTAGTTAGACAATTCAATTTACTCGAGACAGCTCGAATCAAAAAGTAAACGGTTTAATGAATTATCTATAGGTACACATAATGTACAAACAATAATAATATCAATATGAAAGCACTATAAAATTCTTATACTCATTCAAAGTTAAATAGCATATTATTTATGAAACACTTTTTATACCCTTAGTCATTTCAAAAGATTTTGGGAATCATGTCAACTATTTCCACCTCAGCTCGACGTTCAGGACTTATGTGTATAGTTTTACATATTATGTATGAACAAGTATATTTTATATTGATTGATGTTTTTGTACTCTTTTGTTTTATGCTTTTATTGCTGTCTTATTGTGTGTTTGTGTGTATGTATGATTCTCTCAGCTAGAGGGACATCGATGGAGTGTACTGAAAAGAGAAGAGTTTTGGCCGGCTGGTCCTTCAGGTTGCTCATCATGGCACCTCCTGTGTGGACAAATTTGTTAGTACGAAATTTAATCGGATAAATGGAATTCCGGGTGATTGGTGGTCTCCTTCAATATTTCCATAACTCTTATACAGGAGAATAATATGGGTAGCCTGATGGTAAAATAGTAGAAGAATTCCGGATTCAATACCACCCACTTCCGAGTTACTCCACTTTCATGTTACTTACTGTGAGGATTTAGTCTTATTGATTTAAAGGCAATTTCAAATCGTGATTTTTAGTAGCGAAAACCGTAGAAATGACGCGTATGAAATTCATTTTTATGTTATTTGAAACAAGTGTTTCTTCCTACTATAGATTATTGATTCCGAGAGAGACGTCTTTCGACTTATCAGGTCATTATAAGAGATTGATAATGACATGATAAGTCGAAAGACGTCTCTCTTGGAATCAATAATCTATAGTAGGAAGAAACACTTATTTCAAATAACATAATTATGGAATTCTACTACGTGTGCACCGACACAATTAAGAAATTCATTTTCTATAGGTATAACCTGCTTTGCAAGATGCATAGTAAATACCCATATACCTATTGCAACTGATGAGTATCTAATAGAATTATTATCATACCGCACCGTAGATAGGATATGTAGACACAGAGATATAAGTATATAGATTATATATAATATATTATGCAAGTACTAATCCTGTGAAACGTCCTATTAATAAATAATTTATCAATAATGAAACCTCATCCATACACGTAGAACAGAGGCACTGATATGTGTGTAAGAGTTTGATCAATAAATAACAAATATAATACTATTATAAAGTATTGAATACTTCTTATATATATTATGCGAAACATATACAATCACAATTATAATATGTGATTGATAATGAACCAGATAGGCAATCGCTTCTAATACGCATGGGGAGATTAACTTTAGCTGGTGATACTGACTACCAATCGTTGCGTTAATGCATTCGTTCAAGGTAAGTCGTAAGTTTAACAAAATGAAGTTGTTATGTAGACAAAAATAATTGAGAGCAAATGCAATGAAGGAAAAAGTGCTTTAAATACTGAATCATGCGTCATTCCATTACATTGCTTTCCTTGCAAGGTAGGCGGTAGGGATAAAGATTGAGCGCCATTTACTCCCATTCCTGCAAACGCTTTTTACTTCATACTGATATATAATGTTTCACATTCTTTGTTTTGAGATTTTGTTTAGAGGAATCCAATCCTTGATTATGCCGATTGTGCCTACGTTGGTTGTAACTTGGAATTACTCACTAAACTGGAAAGGTTACAATATACTGGCATTCGTTACATCTTTGATCTGAAAAGAGCTGATCGCATAACAAGATTTAGGAATAAACTGAAATGGCTTACCACTAGAGGGTATCTTTTCCCGGATTATTTTTGTTCCCGGGAAACGGGAAATTTTAAAATGAATTTCCCGGGATTCCCGGGAATCCCGGGAAATTCATTATTATATTTATAAATATTCAATTTTCAACAAATTTGGTATAAAAACTCTCATAACTTGTTGACCCTTGCAAACATTTTGATTTGATAAAAAAAAAACAAATTTTTGTTACCAGTATAAGTAATTTGCTTAAAAAAAACTAAATAGCTGACTGACGAGATTTATTTAGGTACTCTATGTTATATCAAAATAAAAATTGTTTACAAAATATATAAACTTTTAATTTTTGATCATCCTATCAAGCAAAAAAATGTTATGGATTTTGGCAAAGCTTTTTAAAGATTTTTGACTTTAAAAAATGAGAAATTTCGACAAAAAAAGATTTTTTATATCGGTTAATATCCATGAATAAAACAAAAAAAATGACAGTTGGCTGCACTAATATTTTTAAGAACTATCTAACTTTTCGAAATATGTAAAAAAAAAACATGAAAAATTGTAGGATTCTTATACATTGTCGGCCAAACACACCTCCGATTTCGAATTATATTTAGAATAATTATGCTTCTTTCAAACGAATACATTGAAGCTATAATTAAGTTTTTTTTTTAAAGTATAACACTTATATTGGTAATTAATATTATTTTTCATATTTTCATATCAAAATATTCGTCAGCTTCTACAAGTTTATCACGACTATTACAGTTAACTAAACAAAGATTTCGGTATCGGTATGGCAATCTGCATGACTAATAATTTGTATTTTTTTCCCGGGAAAGGATTCGTTTTTTTCCCGGGAAACGGGAAATAAAAATTAGAGGGTTTTCCCGGGAATTCCCGGGCGGGAATTCCCGGGAGTAACCCTCTACTTACCACTCGTTTATAATTGTTTATAGTCTACGTCTTCACTATATTATCTCAAGGAAATGTTGTTTGAGTATCTTTCGAGCCATGGCTTGCCCTTACGATCCAATAGCGAGCGTCTTCTGGCGATACCAGTTCATAGCTCAAACTTTTTTACAAACTCTTTTTCTGTTTATGGTGCTCGCTGTTGGAATGGTTTGCCTTCCAGGATACGGTTGCTCCCCACTCTTAACGCTTTCAAGCGGGCGATCAAGGACCACTTTATCACACAAAATATGGCTTCTGTATCCTAGACCCTTTTCCTACCTACTCTTCTCCTTTTTTTCCTCCTCTTTCCTTTCTTTAAGATTTTCTTTGTATGAAAGTTGCATGGAATTGGGTTAGTTGGAAGAAATCGCGCCTCTGCGATAAACTCGCCCTCTGTATATTGATTGTATGATTGTCTTTGTTTTAAATGTATTTTTGTGTGAATTTGCTTATAATCAGTAAAGAATAAATAAATAAATAAATAAAATTTAAAATAAACCCAAATACACCCGAAATACCTTCACAATAAGAAGTATGCTTGTGTCGTAAATGCAGATTATCAATATGAAGTGATCTCTTCCATCTACCTTCTATTTATCGCATACTCATACTACCAATATTATACATAATATATACGTAAAACACGTAGGTACATGCGAATTATTTTTCTGTAGAGAGATTTTAAAATAAATTAGTTTAATTGTCCCTAACCTCAAAAAGTTTTTCCATAAGGGTGTTGTCACTCGAAACTTTTTAACTAAATTCCGTTCGAAACTTTCGATTCGTTTGAAGAGTATGTATATAGAATTAATTCATAGAAAAGGGTATTAAGGCTATTTAACATTTTTATATTTGTGCTAATTACTTAGCTCCCGTTTAGGATAAACTAGGAAATGAATTTTAAACAAAAAGTATAACAAAATCACACCTATTTGATATTTATGTAAAAAAACTGGTTCTTAAAATCCTTACCTTAATTTTACTTGTTGTAGTAAAGTTATAGTTTGAATATAGTGGGAATACCTATATACAAATATATACCTACCTTTTTTAATCTTACCTATATTGGTATAGTATCTTTGTCGCCACATATGTAGTATGTAAGAAATTAATTAATTATCATTTGACCAACATTTTAAGAATCTGCTGTAAAGTCAACACTGACTTAGCGGAACTTTTTTGTATAATCATTGTATTCTTTTTCTGATAATAAAAAAAAAAAAAAAAATGTACTTGGATATTTATGAACATGTCGTGTAAAGTTACACGAGTGTTTGTCTAATACGAGTTATATTGAGTTATACATATACAATAGTAATTATATTAGGAAGCCGTATGGTTGATTAGTAGTAGGTTTAGTATTAGGTCCTAATACTTTCTTAAGAGTAAACATGATGTGTAAAATATAACAGTTTGTAACACTACCTATACATTCTTACATACATATTTACATAGATACCTATATCGCTTTGGTAGTATAATTTATATCTTTAAACATCAGCTGTTAAATAATATTCGTTTCGAGTAGATATAAGAGGTATGTTGAAATATTTTCGTGTTTCACTATAACTAGACTAGAAGATAACGCTTATACAGATGTCATGCATAAACCTTTATTTATATATTAGGTATAATATAAATTTGTGCATATATGAGAAATTTATAAATGTAGAAGAAGCGAAAGAAGTATATAAGGATATATCTATATGGCGTTTCGTTCTCTCTGCCTACCCCACTAGAGACACGGCGTGGGGGTATAATAGTTACAAAATTATAAAAAAATCATTGATAATTTACAATAATCCAATATTTATTATTGTTGGTATCAGAAGCAAGAAAAAAATTATTCAAAATATTGCCGGTAAAAACATATCTACTACTATAGAAAAGTGAAATTTTCCTTGGCATCACTTTTATGTACATAATTATACAATTATCATTAGATGATATATTTGGTGGAATTATTGCTATGAACAATATTTTCACTAACAACTGTGTCCTTTTCAATCTTCAATGAGATGGGACATACCTAGTAACCCGGTCCGTGAAATTCTTCTCGGAAAATTGTTGTAATTTAAACCCGGATTAATTATATTGTTGAACGATACAAACCGGATTTACTCAAATAATGAACCTATATAATATCTTCTTAATACCTATCTATGTTCTAAAAATACAAGTATTGCTCGATGTCTAAAATAAAAAGAATAGATTATATAGCAACAAAAACATATACGATGAAGAAATTCATTAAAAATGGTATTGAAATAAAAGGTTCGCTTTCTTCTTCTTCTTTTCAGCCCATTCCCGTCTACTTCTGGATGAAGGCCTCCTCCATTCCTTTCCATGACGCCCGATCCTGTTCGCTTTATGCGTGTACAAAACTCACAGTCTTAAATAAAGAAAATTATAGGTAACTAAAGAGTTAAATACGAGAATTTAAACATGTCTGTGATAAAAATGGTGTTACTATTTTCCCAAATATTTATTCTCAAGAAAATGTACTTTCTTATGTTCTGATTTTATTATTATTACTGACAATAAGACGATTCTTACAAGCATCATTACAGCTGAAGGCCAATGCGATCCCATATGAAAATCCTAAACGATATCCAAAAGATAACACAACTACAATATATCCTCGATTTTTCGTATAAATTCTGCATACGTCACGTTAAAGATATCAACTTCTCCAACCAGACCATTAAACATTTGAATAGCTCTTCCCACTGGGGAGTTTGCTAACCACAAAATCGCTTTGATTGGAGGAAGCTCGTTTTCCTTCTATATCTCTGACAGAAATGTTGAAGAACTGAAGGAAAGGTAGAACGTATAAAGACTTTGCTTTAATAACGACACTATCAAAATCTTGGCATCGTAAGAAATTATAAGGTCCACTAAAGTTCAATGTTTATTCAATAATTATACCTAGTAATTATTTTTACAAGAGATCACTTTTATTAGAGTCCAAAGAATTATTGTCATTCAAAGCGCAAATTGAAAAACTATCATAGTATTGAATGATTTAAACCTCATACCTTTTAGATTGCATTGTATATATGCATTATATATCTAGGTATTAATAATCTTATCACCGTAATTGTTTTACTATCAGCTAATCAAACTAACTATCAATTTTCTATTTGACAAATACTTGACGCTTATTACATTTACGACTACAAAGAATAAACACTGTGATTTTTTAG
Source organism: Athripsodes cinereus (assembly GCA_947579605.1). Lineage (NCBI taxonomy): Eukaryota > Metazoa > Arthropoda > Insecta > Trichoptera > Leptoceridae > Athripsodes > Athripsodes cinereus. Next base: position 8,100,586 of record OX388308.1, on the reverse strand, counting down.
TATCATCTTATCAAAAGCTAATATTAGAGAAAATATTGCCAAAACTTTTTTACAAGCCCCTATCTTGAAGAGACTATCGAGTGAGTTTTTGGAGACAATATGTAAATATATACCTAAATTCTCTGCGAAAAACTTCCGGCAGAAAATTGAAAACGGAACATTTTGTATGCAAAATCGGTTTCAATTATAGCCGTATATGTATTATTTATAACCACTGAATTTGGTAAAATGTAATATATTTCTTAATATATGCATACTCGTTGAGAGAATAATCAAATTTTTACAAAGACGTGCGACATAGGAATCGATATGAATTTGTTTCATCTATTTTAAGGTTCAGACACGTATAACAAAATATCATAATTCCGAGAACACATGTCATGATGAATCTCGTTGCTTACACATTCTTCTGGTAGAAGTTGTCAGAAATTTGTGAAATATCATAACATTAGCATGATTAATATTTAAACACACGAAAGGCTCAGCTTAAAGTTCTAGAATGTTGCGCATTTATCGATCATAATTATTATTATTATTATGATTTGAATGATTCTGCACAAAATAAGTACAAATGATTATAAAAGTAGATGGTATGATAATCACGCGACCTATTCCGCAATAATTTATACTTATTTAGTAAATGTACGTTGTTACCCCCCTTTTCCTAGAATTATTCATTATAATTATAGATGCTATAGATAGGTGATTTCACCCCTTAGGAAAGTCATAACCTACATAATAGTATGCATAGAATGGATTAAAATAAAAATGAATTCCGCTACCTCTGACTACAATAATTTCCTACATAATTTTATAGTGCTTTGCAACGTTGTGTCTAGTCACATTAACCTCAAATTGAGATAATCGATGAATTGTGTTGACTTAACATTGCCATGTTTATGGATTGTGGTTAGCAAATATAGGATTTACATTACGGCCAACTTTGGATTAATGTCATAATTCAAGCATAACACTAACTCACTTTTTTCTACTTTAAGTCTTGCATACACCATAATGTAATTCACTCGATGTCAGGTGCCTTCCCTTAAGAATATAATTATCGTCGCCATGCCGTTTTGGCATACTGGCAGAGGGATTACCACGACGTTTTGATGAACTATCATTTATCATCTTCAGGTAACAGACATTTCTAAATGCCTAGAGAAGACATAGTGCAAGGACCAAATTTTAGATTATTATATACTCTTTTTATCATATTTCATGTGCATGTGATATTTTATTGAAACGTCGCGTCGTGGTGAACCATTTGCCAGTAGGCAGGGAGACTACACACAACTCGAGGTTACTCAGACACCATAATATACGGTTCACTCCGGGAAAACATAAAAAAAAACATTATATATATAATAAAAGTACATTTCGTCCGTGGAATGCATGTTGGTTTTCCGCATGCATTTCGGATAAGAATTTGTTGATATGTCATTAATAATAATATGCGATACTCCTCGCATACAGGATTCAATTTTGTGTCAGCCATTATGTGAGATGGTACTGATGAGACACGTGCGGTAGAAACATATCATCTTTTCGACAATCCAAACTGTATATTATGACTTGGTTAGATGGAAGAAATTACTAATATATCGCCACTGCATATCATCACATTTTTTGTGTGTAAATTGATTTTGTTTTGTAAATGATGATATGCAAAAAGAATAAAACAAATAAATTCTGGAGACTCGATGGGCCGAGTCTCCAATACTCTCACGTAAGTGCAAATGTAACCCGTTTAATACGAAAAATCGAGAAAATATTCGTAGATACATAAATTATAAAGTCGAATATTATTTACGGAGTAATTTGTATAATCGATCGTTTAAAATAATGTAGATTTTGATTTGTGTATGAATAGTAAATATGCCGATACACAATATAATTATCGTGTTCTACTAGAAAAAATATGTTAACAAAAGTTAATTTCAAATCTTATCGTACGATATTCTCAACGTTTTGGCATTGTTGTAATGTAGAAGCACGCGTTAAATAGATGCAAGTTTAATGAACACAGAGCACTCTGACTGTCAAATGTGTACCTATACAGCTGATATATGTACATACAAATATAAACATGGGAATGGACTAATATAATTATGCGGTGATTCTCAGTAATATCTGTCTCAAATACTATTTTGTATACAAAGCAAACAGACACAATAGGAGATAAAATGAAATTATCATTGTTAATTCAAACCATCGGGGTATATTCCATAAATGTGAAACAATCAAATGCTTTTGTTGCATTTACTCTGCATTTTCACTATGTAGGTATAGTTAGCTGATGTGTATTATTATGTACCTACCTAACTGAAAGCATTTAATGTGAAATAAGACAATCGGAAAATACAATCCAATTAATCCAAGTCAATACTGATAGTATCCAGATGTAGGTACATGCTTACCATGATTGTATTAATACTGTTTGAATCTCCTTAAAAATAATCGATACCGTTCCTATATTATGTTCTAGTGTGCACTGTGCATGTTTGCGAAGCATTTGTTTTTCATATTAAATAAATAAAAAATAAAAATAAAAAAAAATAATCTTTATTGTATATTTAAGTAGTACAAATGGCGGGTTTATTGCCTGCAGGCAATATCTGACATCCAACCAGTTAAATTGAATTTTTATATTTAAAAAGTGTGTATTATAATGCGTAAGTTGTATTTTTATAGGTATAATTCAATTAGTGGATGCGAATCACTTGAAAGTTAGACAGAGATTAAGATTAGGTGTCGTAACAGTAACGAATTGGCTCGGTCTAGATTAAGCGCGTTACTCCATGGCAACATTCACTTCTCCACCTAAATGCATAATATATGGTTTTTTTTAAAGATATATCTGGGTTTTGTTATAAACTCAAATACAACCTTATACACCTTTCACAATAAGCGAAAAGCTTGTGTCGTGAAAGGGGATGTACCGGCACCTGGGATCGAACCACGGACCCCTTGTGGACGAGGCCGAGACTCTACCTCCAGGCTACCGATAGATTCGGTTTGTTTATTAACTTACATTTCAAATCCTTATTAAAAATTTACAGAAAAATTAATATGCCTTCTGTAGAAACTTTACCTTTTAAAATTAAAATTTATTCAACTACAATTGATTATTATTATTGATTCTTTTATTATTTGCCTTGCTTTAAAAAATTAGTCTTCAACTTGGTTTAGTGTACCTATACTCTTCAATTTGACATTTGTTTTGTTGCATGTTAGTAATTTATGGGACCTTGATTGGTTTACTTATTTTATTGCACTATTTGCATTAATGAAATAAATAAAATATTCATATCTGTTTCATTGTCTAAATGCAAGAATTAAACTAAAAATAAATAAAGAAACTTAAATAATCATGGTTTCAGAAAAAATGTATCCGAAAAACATTTATTGGTTCCATTTTAGGACCCATAACACAATATATATTAGTTTTTATAATTAACTATGAACCATAATTAGTTAACATGTTAATAATAGAAGTTCAACAATATTTTGGTGTTTTATAATACAAAAAAAAGAAAGATAAAATAAAAATGTATAAAAACTGCAATATCATATAAAAAAAAATCATCCATTTTTTGATCTTATTATTTTATACTACAGATCAAAAAATATCACCTGATTATAAAATTATTTCGAAATGAACATTATATTTTTATATTATGGTAAAAAGTAAATAATATTTCTGAATAAATTCCTATAATATTATAATTGTTCATTTATTTCATTATATTTACACATCATCGTTTACAAAGCAAAATCAACAAATCAATTAACACACATAAAATGTGATGATATACAGTGGTGATATTATTAGTAATTTCTTCCATCTTACCACAATGTGATGATATACAGTGGCGATATTATTAGTAATTTCTTCCATCTTACCACAATGTGATGATATACAGTGGCGATATTATTAGTAATTTCTTCCATCTTATCACAAATAATTTATAAGAAACAGCGAAACATTAATAATTACAGGCTGATGGGCTGAGTTCCTCATGATGTAAACATCTACGTGATAAAATGGACTTCATGCTAACCAGTTTTTTTTATGTATCAGTATTTGATATTTATTAAAGATGTATATATGTTTTGACTGCCAATACATTTGCCCATTCTGGGTATGTGATCCACAACCCTGAAAGAAAAGCTACTTACATAGCTTAGCATAAGATGTACCCTACAGTATAGTCTATAAACCCTATAAACGTTCATCACTTTGCTAAAATTAATTGAAAGTTCTCGATCATAGGACAAAATTGTGGGTTTTAAAAGCTAGTGTTGAATAATCGTTTTGCTACTTGAAAAATATTTCAAAATAAAACTGTAGATTGACTTATTAATAATAAAAAATATACACAAATTTTTCCTATTTTAAAATACCGAGCAAAGCAAAAATGTTTTCGATTCCACTTAATTGAAAAATTGAATAAATAAATGCCGAAACAATGCACGTTCAACAACAAAATAAATACAACCACTTCATTGAGGATATCGATAAATAATCAAAAATATTTCTGAGTGAATAATAATTGGGAAACTCTACTTGTTTCCAAATTAAAACATTTACTTTTTAATTCCAACAGCACTGTTTCGTGTTCAAACATAAATGACATTATATAATGTAACCCGACTTACTTAAAAATAACGTTTAATTTAAACTTGTACTTGTACCAACTATGTACATCTAAACGATGAGATATCTATCATAAATGATTTTACTGAAAATTGACAAACTGTATTTTTTTTATTCACATAAATGTGTTAAAAATATCTCCAAAAAAAGAATGAATTTTTTATACAATGTGTACATTAGTGTGTAACAGTTGTAACAAAATCATCTTAAATACAATAGTATGACATCATCTAAAAATTGCATAACAATATTGGTATAGCTATATAATGGTAATTCCTCGATAAGTCCAAAGCTTTTCGATAAACTTACGATACTTATTCCACCGTTCGAATAATTTAGATAAGCAATGTCGTTATCTCAAAACATTCCATAGTGATTCAGAATGACGATTCATGCACAAGAATTGTCAATATATAATATAATGGTAACAATATGTTACTTATTATTATATACAAGCGTATGTAACCCGGCATCGCTCGGGTTTAATTAAATAGAAAACCTTGCAAATACATGGGTTAAAACAACAAAATCTTATTGAAAAAAAAGGAGTAAGCACTTACGTGGATAAAAGAAGTAAAAAGCTCTTCCCAATGAAAAAACTTAATTTTTGACTCCCTACATGCCTATATCTTAGTAACAATAAATAGGTAGGTACCTACATCATAAAAAGCATTGCAAATCTCTTCTTAATGAAAAATCTTGAAGTTTGATACCTCACATGCCCATATTTAAGTAAAAAAAATAGGTAGGTACCTACATCGAAAAAAGTGCTGAAAAACTCTTCCCAATGAAAAATCATGAAGTTTGATACCTCACATGCCCATATTTAGGTAAAAAAAAATAGGTAGGTACCTACATCGAAAAAAGTGCTGAAAAACTCTTCCCAATGAAAAATCATGAAGTTTGATACCTCACATGCCCATACTTAGGTAAAAAAAAATAGGTAGGTACCTATATCGAAAAAAGTGCTAAAAACCTCTTCCCATTGAAAAATCTTGAAGTTTGGCACCTCAGATGTTCACATTTATGTAAAAAAAAAATAAGTAGGAACCTACATGGAAAAAAAAGTACTAAGAACCTCGTCCCGATGAAAAAGCTTGAAGTTAAGAAATCCCACATATTGGTAGGTACCTACATGGAAAAAGTGCTAAAAACCTCTTCCAAATGTGTAAAAACTCGAAGATTGTCATCCCAAATTTCTATAAGAAAAAAGGGTAAACATCCCATTTCGTGAAAAAATTGTAGGCACATAAATGTTAAAATATTATAATTGTCCACATTCGAATTTGTATTTTTGGTTTCCAGTGCATAAATGGGTATTTGCTATGAAATTAAAAATGTCAAGAATAAATTGTCACCTAAGTATTTACTCTTTATTCCCAAAAAACCTTAAAAATGGATTATCTGCATCCTTCAATATTTCAGAATATTTTACTATCAAATATTTCATAATTTATGTAAAAAATATTAGGTGAAAATAAATATGTTCCCACTCATTGAAAATCATTTAACATTGTTTATGGATTTTATAGGTAAAACTATTATTATTCTACAGTATAGTTTTCTATGGTTTCATAATGTCTTCCATTATGAAAATAGCCCAATATGTCAAAAATATGCAATTTTTATTCACGTAATTCAAAAGCTTTTCTCATTAGCAAACACGATATTTTATTACGAAAATAAACCCTAAATATTTAGTTTCAGAATTGTTGTATTAATTGTTACATCCATTTTGATATTAATTCAATACAATGAAAAATGTTTGACTGTGAATATTGCTATTTACTAAATCTTGCATTAATTTTACATACATTTTGTTGCTAATTTTGTGACATGGTCGCATTAAAATTAAAATATCTTTATCAATACGTAAGATATTTAAAATGTTTTTAGCCTTAAACCTGCCCAGAAGATGAGACCTTGTATAGAGTGTATTATTTTACTTCGGTCTTTCCTAATTTCCGAGTCCATTAAGGACATACATACATACATACATACATACATACATACGAACGGACTCAAATATTTATGTGTGGATTAAATGTCATTGTACAAAGATGCGCAGGTATTATAAATAATATATGACAGACATGAAGATGTTTTGAATAATAATTATACATATTATGTAGGTAGGTATATCATTGCAAAGATTCTATAAAAATATATCTAGGTCATTTGAAATTTAGAAAGAATTAGGTATTTACTTTTAAATCCACCTTCGCTTAAATAGTAAGCCATCATCGTACATCGAAAAAGCTTTTGGATGATTTATCAATTTTCCAAACCTATTCGCGCCAATTTTAGATATTATGTACCTACTTGTATTTTGACGAAAGAAATATTCCGCTTTTTTCGAAATACTGTGACATTATCTGTGTCTTGTACAATATAATATTTGAAATAAAACTTTTTTAAGCAGGAACATGCAAAACGAATAAAAGTTTCAGTATAGGTATATTAATAAATCAATAGGTCTAATACCTATATACCAGTTTTACATTACGTGATACAAAATGAAAACGACGTTATGACGTGTAACAATATTATATGACAATAAAAATTTATTCTCAGTGGCACCATTCTTCAATGTTCTAATCCAAGTGATGATTTTTCATTTAGTTAATGTATTTACTCTAACACATTATTCTCAATAAACACTATTATATTTTTATTATGTTAACTAAATGAGTTTAATTCTTTCTTTATTCTACTACTACTACTACTACTATACCATCACGGCATATCCCACAAGTGGGGTAGCCAGCAGACCAGCTGCATATAAAACATGCAAGCTGTCTTCTCCGTGCCAATATAAAATTATTCTAAGTTTTTTATTCTAAGTTTCTTTATTCTTTTTTTTTTCTTTATTCTTTATTCTAAAATTCTTTATTCTAAGTTTTATTATAAATGGCAACTTTTTGGGCTTACTGTTACATAACAAATTGTGAAATTATGGATATAAGTTGAATAGGATAATGCATTATTTATATGCTGTGATGTGTAAATTATTTTATGTTCAAATGTATGTTGAAGTGTTTAATAATCCATTTAAATAAATAAATTCACTTACTTTTCTTTGTGAAAAACCTCGAGCTAAGTATTGGTACTCGTGGGTACCTACACCCTACAGTCTATAGTTTGTTATTAAAATCGTCATTCGACATTCAAACATAATAATATTTAACATTACATATTACAAAGAATTCAGCATGGATGTCCTTCATCTAATACCGTGTATTGAAACAATATATGTACATATAGGGTGTTTTTTTTAGACGTGTGGTTTTCAATCTGGCAATACTTTTTTTGTAGTTGGTCTTTTTGACAACTGTCACTTGATTTATGCTCAGTTTGGTTTGCCATTTCATAATGAATAGACTTATTCCTGAATAAATGCGTCGCACGTTCGGTGAATGGACTCAAAACGAGATGGCCACCGATCCCGATTTCCACAAGAAAATTTTGTTCAGCGATGAAGCTTACTTTTGGTTGAATGGGTGGGTTAATAAACAAAATTCTCGCATTTGGAGTGCTGATAATCCACAAGCCATTGTTGAGACCCCGTTACATCCTCAAAAAGTCGCTGGTGGTATGCTCTATGGGCAAAGAGAATCATTGGTCCATTTTTCTTCAAAAATGAAACCGGCCATAATGTTACAGTTAATGGGGAAAGCTACAAAGCCATGGAGGATGTTGATGTGGACGACCTTTGGTTCCAACAAGACGGCGCTTCATGCCATACAGCTAAGGAAACAATTAATTTATTGAAGGAAACTTTTGGTGAGCGCATTATCTCGCGTCGTGGGCCTGTGGTGCGGCCTCCAAGATCGTGCGATTTAACACCGCTGAACTATTTTTTGCGGGGTTATGTGAAGTCGCTTGTCTACGCAGATAAGCTCGAGACGACTGACGCCTTGGAAGAGAATATTCGGCGCGTTATTGCTGACATACGGCCCCAATTGCTACAAAAAGTGGTCGAAAATCGGGCCTCTCGGCTGGAATTTATTTGAGCCAGCCGCGGCGGCCACTAGCCCAAAATAATTTTTAAAACATAATGGCAAATCCTTATCTTTATAATAAAGCTAAATTCTTGGCCAAAACATTAAATTATATGCGTTTTATTTCTTCTTGAAAACCACACGTCTAAAAAAAACACCCATTATAAATATATACCTTACATGCATTTATATGTAGCTCAGTACGAATGTATATTGTCTTATACATATAAAAAGGGTTGGGCGTCGTAAATCAAAAATTTAACTCATTTTTCGAATGTTTCGTGATTAACACTGTGGATGTGGAAGTTGCTGATATAATATTAATATAATATATAACGTAGAGTATTTAAAGCGCCATCTTTGTGCCATAGCACCTCGAGGACGCTGTACATGATAATGTTTTATCTTCAACAAAGTTGTCTGTGTCAAGAATTTAAATACTAAAACATTATAACACATAATCTCAGATACATACTAATATGTATCCGCGTCAGAAATAAAAATAAAATAATGCAATATACATGATGATGGAACAAGTGGTTCCGAAAACGTTCTAACTCTAATTAAAGTTAATCGTTACATAATACATCAACCAAAAACTCAATTTGATACTCTTTGAACCGTTCTATTATTGAAAATGTTACAAAAGTCACAGTTAATTACAACAGTAAATTCCAGGAGCTAAAAAATAAATAAGTTCCCAATACGAAAAATTTGAGTTTTTCGAAAAGTCAATGTCTGTGGTGAATTAAGTACAGCTGCATAAAAGATCTTTTGGGAACTTCAATTGTTCCAGAAAAAGTAATCCTTTATTTAATTTATCTTTTTATTAACGAAATTGAACTTCAGGTACAGTTTCATATCATAAAAATTAATCACCTATTTTACAGAAGCCAATTAACTCTTTAATTCGTTAATCGCAAATGCCAATCTCTGATGAGGTAGGAGTAATAATAATAATAATACTACTCAGACTTTCCAGTAAACAATATTATAACACCACTGTGCAATGGATGGATCCTATCAAAGTTAATTGTTTTCCAGGCAAACTCCTTCATCCGATAAATTATTAGCTTCTAAGGTAAAGAACATTCATTATATAAATATTGTACATACTTCAAGACGGTGAGCTCTGCATTTTACCACATCCGCGAAATACGCTCCGTGTCGAAAAACCTCACTCCTGATAGCATAAAAACATTAATCTCTGCTTTTGTAGTCTCTAGACTTGACTACTGCAATATACTATATGTAGGACTGCCGCAAATTCAACTGAATCGTCTACAAATGGCATTCAATAGCGCTGCAAGGCTTATTTTCCGCGAAGATAAGGGTTGCCACATCACACCTTTGCTGGAAAAGTTACACTGGTTAAGAGCAGGTGAAAGGGTTCAATACAAACTGTGCCTTATAGTCTACAAAGCTTTGAACAAAATGGCACCTCAGTCACTTTCTGAACTCTGTGTTCTCAAAACACCTGCAAGTAGACCTCTACGCTCAGCTAAGACATCCACCAACATGCTGGACGAAAACAACAGAGCAAACAAGTCCTGCTTCTATGATAGGGCTTTCGGCGTCGCAGGACCCGTCATTTGGAACCGACTCCCCGAGGACCTCCGTAAAAACCAGCCGATTACAACGTTCAGGAGCAAGCTGAAGACTTCGCTCTTCCAACATAGTTTCCCGCGCCCTTGAGATGGATACTCCATTAAACGGCGCCGAATAAATCATCCAATATAATAATAATAATAATAACGCTCTATAAAAAAGAAAAAGGTTCCTTCCTTGGGAGATATCAAAAAAATATAATGCATAATATCATCGTAACACCATTACGGCCCTCCCCACAAATGGTGTAGCCAGCAAAATTGATATGAGATGAATTGGTGTATTTTGCCATGGTATAAAGCGCTTAAGCCAGCATTAGTCAATTCGTAAGCTTCAGAACATTAATACTCTCTTCTCTATCCTGCAGGTAACACATACCTCGCGATTGAACCATATCTATCGTAATCGCCAACTAAGAGTTTTATTCGAACAAATAGTTTTAGAGCCGGTTCATTGCTAGTCGAACATTTGTTTTTCGGTCGCCCATTTAAATATTTCCTTTATAATTTATTATAATCCATTTAATATAGCACCCTTGGGACATTGGATATTGGTTGTGTGTTTTACTGGGCTTTGTAACTCATACTGGATTGGTGGTTTTGATTTTGATTTCTAGTAATTTAGATTTTTTTATTTTTAAACTTTTACTTTTGCTTTTTTCTCAAGACTAAGACATTTCTGGTAAGTGTGGAATCTTTGCTGGTCCACATGTCGAGTGTATTAATTGTTAACATGTTATGTTATGACTGTTTGATTCTCTAAGATTGTAAAAATAAAATAAATTAATAAAAGTACAACAAAGACTATAATTATTGTTATAGAGAAATATCAGATCGTATATTATATTAGTACATTATCAACCACACTCATAAAAAAGACATAGTTACCTACATATTTACACTTGGCCAACTAGACATGTCTAAATTTAACCCTTACTAAATGAAAATCAAATTGTCAATCTATCTCGAGCCATATATATTTTTGCGATAATTATAACATAAAAAAATAAAAAAAATAATCATATATTTTGCGCACAATTTATACATTATTATGATTGACATTGCAAGATATTACTAAGGAAATAAGTTCGTCATTTGGAAATTCAATTTTAATTAAGTAAAAACACTGTATATACCACTTGCTCAGTTCTAATACAAATATATATTATATTTCAGACAGAGTACCATTTACATTACCATGAATCGGAATATTAACATAGCAATACAATACAATATATTATATACATAGCTACATATTGAATCAGTCATTGTGTTTCAGGAATATGCGCGCGTTGCTCAAAAGTAGGTAATCATTTGAATGAAAAGCGTTGAAAATTATAATATGTATATGATATTATGTAGGTAATAATACCTGTCTATACAAAGAAAGTAGCTTCACATGTACCTAATTACAACGTGAGAGACATGAAATCCTGCAATATGTATGCTAATGTAAAACAGAACAGTTATCGATTACCGTTCAACAGACAAAAACTTATATATAAATAATTATTTCAAAATAATTCATTTCAACATTTTTTAAAAACTTACCCATCTCCAGCTTTATTTAGTTTCTATGGAATATTGAGAAACTTGTTGCAATCATCATTACATTGTTCCAAGAAAAAACATTTAATCAAAACACTTAAATTGTCTTGGGTAAAAGTTTAGCGTAATTAATTATGTCACTCTAAATAATGTCAAATTCAATTCATTGTACTGTCAAAACAATATAATAACAAATTCACTTTTTAAAACATTATTTTTAACGAAATATTTATTGACCAATTATTTTACAATACAACGTCAAGTAGAATATAAGTTTTAAGGCAATCATTGTGTCACGATTCGGATAACATCGTTTATTAAATTCGCGGTTAAATAATTATTTGGAAAGTGTTGTAAGTAAAGAGCTTTCGTCGACATACAACCATTTCACGACTAAAACGAAATGGGACTAAACTACTCGATACTATGCTCACCGGGTTGGCTCGGTAAAGTAATTTTCTTGAACCTGGCCGGCTCTGCACCTCGCTCACTTTACAGAATAATAATATTATAATATACACCAACATTAAACAGTATAGTACCTAATGATATACGAAGACCTAGTATAATACAGATATAGTGGATAATAATTCATTATATAGCACAATAAAGGCTACTTACTTTATGCAGCTATATATTATCCATACTAACAAAAATAGATACGTATTTTAGTATGTATATTATATTACTCTATGTATGTATCAGTCTAGCAATGTCACTAGGCTAAGCAAATATGGACATATTATTATTATTTATTATTATTAATAATATTATGTGCTATCATTGTGTAAATGGCGGGAAAAAGAGCATTCGGGTGAAACGAGTGCTTATCGTGAATATTGAGATTAATAATTGTTATTAAACTAAATACAATCTAACTTTCTTTTCCACAGTATAAATTTAATATTTCATAATTTATTGAATGCTCTAGAATGCCTAAAGATGCAATACTACGTATAAAGTGATTTTTTTAAAAGTTCGATATTATTTACCTGAATAAATTTAAAGGTTGCTTGCAATATTCGTCGTCTCTCATCTAGACTACTGCAACATTATATTACAGGACTGCCCCAGATTCTTCTAAATCGTCTAAACGAGCTACACTGGCTGAGAGTCCCAGAGAGAGTGGAGTTCAAACTGTGCCTCACGGTACACAAGGCCTTGAACGGCATAGCACCTTTATGTCTCGCTGAGCTCTGTCCCCTCGACGAAACTCTGAGGCGACCACTGCGATCAGCTTTCACAGCTGTCAACAAACTTTTAGAACCCAACAGGGCAAACACTTTCAAATTCGCAGAGATGAGCTTCAGCATTGCGGGGCCAACTGACTGGAACCGATTACCAGCGGATTTAAGACAGAAATAACCCACTGCAACATTCAGGAGTAAGCTGAAAACACTGCTTTTCAAGAAAAGTCACGGCGCCCTTGAGATGGTCACGGATCATTAAACGGCGCCAAATACACATTGTCTTTATTATTATTTTGACGTGGAAATAATGTATCTGAGATTCTTATTTAATCTATTAATGTATATTATGACGTGGATGTCATGTCCTAGAATTGATGAATTGTAGTATTCTTGAGGTGCTTTGGCACGTAAACGACACTTTAATGTTATCTAATAAGAAATCGAATACGATTACGTATACGATTAAATCGCTATATGACTGACTACATTACTACAGAATTATATATCTTCCTTTTTATCTTTTACACATTTTTTGATACAAGAGAAATGAAATTACTTGATGGATATTACAAAAATAACATATCTAGTGTACCTACCTAGCTGATAGGTAGGTACGAGTAGGTATGTATTAGTGATGTAACGAATATTTGTATTCGCATTCGCGAATATTCTCATATTTCAAGGTATTCGCATTCGTATTCGCAAAAAAATATGCGAATGTTTTGCAAATATTATTTCGGTAATAAAGTATCGGATATTCGGTAAAAGTACCGGATTCTTACTCGGTACATTGTAGAAATAGGTACACTGCAAGAAAATATTCTTGAAGAAAACTGAGGAGTTTTGAAATATTTTAAATTCCTATACCATTTTGAAAATTCGGCGACGGGGGGGTAGAAATTTTAATGATTAAGCAATATTATAAAAATCTAAGCAAGTCAATATTCGCTATTCGCATTCGCGAATATCGGCAACAAATATTCGCATTCGCATTCGCGAATATCCAAAATCACACATTCGTTACATCACTAGTATGTATGTATTGCATGGTGTAATATACTATTTCTTCCGTATTGTTTAAGGATTGATATGAAACAAATATGCAAACATTGGAATTTCTTTGTTCCCATTGTTATCAGTGAGAAATGTCAAGAATATATAGGTACCTATTCATAGGTTGCCCATATATACATTATAATTTATATATTATATAACACACGTCCCTACCTGTAGCCTAGGTACATAGTACAGTCATGTAATGAACATGCAGCTAGCTGTCAAAAAATAAGACATTCAGGATGGGTGTCCAACATCATCGCTGAATTTAAGATGCAAAATGCCTTTAATTTTTCGAACACCTGCCTTTTACATGATACCTACTTGAAAACTTACGGAAAAGAGTGGGAGACGAATTCTTTACCGGGTGCTCCAATTAAGGATCGGAATATATAAACGTCCTAATTAATTTTACTAATATGCCTACTGCAACCGTAATAAAAATAACAGTGAAATAAAAGTAGGTAGGTACTTAGGTATAAATCGGAAAAGAAATTTATCAAAAGATAATCAACATTTTAAATTCAGTGGAAGGAATAGGTAAGTACACATTTCGAAATACCTTTTTTTTTTATCGTTGACATTTTGTTTCCTATTGACTTCTTTTGTTTTGCTTTGTCCTTTTTTTTATTATTGACTGTTGCTTCATTGATTTTTCACTTCAAATCTATGTAATAATGTATTCTTGACTATTGTATCTGTTTGTGTTTGTTATACTGCTTGATTAACATGTAAAAGGCTCACGTCGTGTGTTGTAAAATAAATAAATAAAAAAATAAATAGATATCACTTATAGAAATATTGACGAGCGCGATCGAGGACAATAATTTAAGTAGTATCAGCTTTAGAAGCTCAGCACGAGCTCTGCTAAAATTTGATGGAATTAATAGGTATGTTTACTGTGCATTTATAGAGAAATTATTATTGTGTACAAAAAGTAAAATTATCCCAATAAAAAAATATAAAATAGATGAATTAGCTAAATAAATAGTAACAAGCGTGTAATAATTTTACTAGAAAACTTATTATATACCTACTTATCATGATCATGAACAAGTAGAATTATAATTACTTGCATCACCAAATTCTTAACGATCAATTTCTCATACCTAACTTCACATTCAGATATAGATTTATCATGCAAAGTGTAAATAAAATTAAAACATCATTGTTATGATTGAAAAAATATTATATCTATGTTAAAACTCCCAGGTTCCCCACACCTAGTATAAGAGTAGCAACTAAACATACCTTCTCATCATGGAGCCAACCACAATAACCACAACCAGTTGACCCTCCACATATTAGATAATTTTAGTTTAAGACTATGAACTTACTAATGAATAAATAATCAATTGGATTACTACATGTACATGCAGGGGTATTTCATGTGGTTTCTCTATACATTTAAGTATCTGTGTATTTTTATTGCTGAAAATCCTACACATGAGCAAATTTAACAACTAAATTTTATATTTCAGATATCTTCCGTGAAATTTATATTTTATGGGACCGGAAATTTAGACTTCTAATATTTTCATTTTTCTCAACATGAATAAAAAAAGAATCCTTTCTAACCCTACTAGTAATCGTAGATTATTATTATTATTAATCGTTATCGCAATCCTATCTTTTCTTTACTGATGAGTAAACCTTTTCATTTATTCAATATGACTCCTTTTGTAAACATGCATACTAATGACTCTTCCTAAGTTTTGTGTTTGATGATAAAATACTTACAATGCTTAGAACTAAGACATCCAAGCGACAAAGAGCTTGACAATTAAAATTACTGTAGTAGAATAAGTTTGTTCTTAATTCCATCCAAACAACCTTTCGTGGATCAATTTTGTTCTCAACTATATTCATTGTGATAAGGAAAGGTGCAATGAAAACACATTTATTAAAAGGATTGAATGTATTTGTGATATAAAAACTTAACAGAGTACAAACAGTAAAAAAATCAACAGAAAACATCAAAAGAGCAATGGAATATTCACAATGGAATGAATCAGAGGGGGATTACATCAACTTTAATTAAGTTTTAATTAAACATTATGTAAACTCCACTCCAGTATAAGGAAACAAAACCATTTAATTAAACATCAAGGCCAAAGCACTATAAAAATGTAAAAAAGTTTAAAAAAACATTTTAACATAAAACTAACCACCATTACCATAAAAGTAGTATCAAATGATCGGAATAAAATTACAACATATTAAATGAATCCACATCAGCAAGCAGTTTATTATTACCAAAAACCAATGTATAAATATAAAAATATCTTTATCAGATCAAGTGACAGAATACATAGAACACCTATTATTTGAAACAGCAACAACTTATTACATTTTATCAACTGCAAATATCCTCAACATGTATAATATTTATGCTTTCACATACAGCGCTACTCCTTGCCCGATAATTCCATCTACAAAGCTCACAAATACACAAAAGATACATACATTATACATCTATCTTGATATCTAATTTGCATAAAATGTATTCTAATTTTTTGAAATTCAATTTTTATAAACAGCCAACAAGTTGTCCAACAATTTGATTGAACATATTATATAATAAAGCCTTTTTGTAATTCATGAATAATATAATTATCTTGTCATGTAAAATACAGAACACGCAAAAACCTCAAAAAATATTTTGGAATGATGAGATCAGACTTGGTTGATATTATTTTTAGAAAAACAAGTTGTAAATTGATAAACATTAATAAAGTTATTCCGTTTTAATTATGAATGTAGTAAATATTGCTCACAGAAATAATTTTTTTCTGAATTTTAAGCCACTAGTTATTCATGTAATAAAAATATTTCTACAATGTGAGCAAAATTTTTTACAAATTTTTTGAATGACTTAATATTAATTTATTGAAATACAGAACACTGGATATATAATATATTTCCGTTTCCCTCTCATTTACATTTTGGAGATTTCCATGGCTGCCTTGACAATGTGTTTGGCTGAGATGCCAAACATATCGAGGAGCACATTGGGAGGACCAGATCTTGGGACAGCTCCTACAGCCAAATGCTTCACAATGGTGGTTCTCTGAAGGGCCAAAGCGCTCATGACGGCTTCTCCCACTCCACCTACACAAATTAACGTAATCTTCAAAAATATACATTTAAAGCTATAAAATAACGATGCACTATAATATGTTTCTCAAGTATTCATCTGTGTTTCTTTAATTTGTTATAAATAACAAGCCTAAACTAATGCTAAAGAAAGAAACGTTAGTATATCTTCTAATTTCTATCAAATATGTATTTTTCTTATATCAATAGAATTTCTCTTAAACCAATTAGACATCTTGATTGGAGAACTTTATTTACACAATGAAACATTTTGCAAAATCTAATAGGTAGAAGCGAGAATCCAGTTTTATTTTAAAAAAAAGCAAATTTTGTTTTAGGAAATACATAATAAAAAATTACATCACGCTCAAAATGTAATGTCGGATCTACAGCTTTCACAAACATATTTTTTTACATATCTAGTCATAACGTTTTGTGTTTATAGTACATTTATCCCCCTTTGTTTGGTTCTCCTGTAAAATGTCAAATTTGCAGATCGGAAATTACATTTTAGGCGTGACGATTTGAGACAATAATAGAATCTCATTGCTGAATTCAAAATGTCTAAAAATTTTGGAATGATAGTTTTTTGTGAATTGTCTATGCATGTTATATTTGTAGGAAATGTGTAAATTTTGAAGAAATAAAAACTATAAAGCTTAACTTTATTCCCTACAACATAGGAGACATTTGTATAAAACAACTCTTTACCTGCATAATAGTGATCTTCCACTACTACCACTCTTCCACCACAAGCCAGGGCATGTTGCAGCACAGCGTTGTTATCCAAAGGCTTAATGGTGAATGGGTCCATGACTCTGCAGACAATTCCTTGCTCTCGGAGTATCTGCTGAGCAGCCAGACACTCATGGAGTGTCACTCCAGCCCCGATCAACAGGACTGTGTCGGATGGTGACTGACGAACAATTTTTGCCTCTCCAACCTAAATCAAAACACAATTCAGATTCAATAAACAAAACTTAGTTCTTTATTTCGAAAATATTAAGATAGCTCAATCCTCTCTGGATTGGAAAAGGAAACTGCCAAAGACATAATAATGTTGCTTTAATTTGATAACATTTAATGATTTGCTATTTATAATAATACATAGATTCAAGTGTTTGCCTGAAGTTGCACACATAATTTAATATTTTTGTGTTATTTTGCAAAATTTCTGTCAATTTTATTGTTATATAATAGGCTCTCATACCGTAAAATGTATTACTGGAGTTAGAAGACATTTATTTGTATACACTCATTGAAAGATGGTTTATCTTTAGAGGTTCACCTTAAATATTTAACAGTCCATATTAAAGATTCTTAACTTAAATACAAACATTAAACAAATAAATGGAATAAATAAGAAAAGATAATCCATGGAGTAGCCAGAAAATAATTGGTCTCCCACTCTTACATCTTAAATTCAGCCATCAAGTTTGCCACCTATCCTCACTGTCTTATTTTTTATTGGCACGGAGAAGACAGCTTGCTTATTTCTGTGGCGACAAGGTAAAGGGGCGTGAGTCAGTTTTGCAGTTTTGAGTTATTCCCTCCACAGAAATGTAGGTGTATGTCATACCTCACAAATAATAGCATCAAGGGTTACCTAGTACCATAGGCTATCCTTGATGCCATTTCTTTGTGAGGTACGACATATACCTACATTTCTGTGGAGGGAATAACTCAACACTGCAAAACTGACTTATGCCCCTTTACCTTGTCGCCACAGATTTATTGCATGTAGCTTGTATGCTGGCTATGCCACTTGTGGGATAGTAGTAGTAGAAAAAAGATTGACTACAAAAGTATTACCTTGAATGTCTCATTGTTTGGATAGATGACATCTGTGTTAGGTCTGGATGTTCTGATGTAACAGATGCCCTTGGTATTGGCCGCCAACTCTACAGCTTTCTCACATGAGACACCATCACTAATAACATACGCATTTGTTTTAAAACAAGACAATTAATATTAGTTTAAAGTTATTATTGATAAACTCAGCAACATTGGCAATATTACGGTTCAGGATGTAAAAACTTACCTTGGATAGAAGACTGTAGCGGTAGGAATGCTTCTAAACAGAGCCAAGTCTTCCAAACCCATCTGGGAAGGTCCATCTTCTCCGATTGAGACTCCACAGTGAGATCCCACAAGGTTTATGTTGGTCTGGCTGATAGCTCCCATACGAATCTACATAATAAAATATTCACAATAATATATTGATGAAAACTCAAGAATTTGATTATTCTTGCAATAGTGAAATTTCTAAAATTTAATAAGTAAAATTTCTGCTCAAATTTACCTGATCAAAAGCTCTAGTGAAGAAAGCAGCGAATGTTGATACAAAAGCCACAGTTCTGTCTCTGCATACTGCACCAATGGCTACACCAACCAGATTCTGCTCAGCAATGAAACACTCAATATACCTGAGAAATAATAATATTAACATAGAAACAAATAGTGATTATGATAAACCTACATGGAATTTGGATATAAAGGTTAAATACTCAACAGTTATCCAATATAATGGACCACGGGTAAGACACCTTCCCAATTTCAACAGTCTGGTCTACTGTTTGTGCAGATAAAATATATCTGTTGAGTAATATTCCTAAGATCTACTCTTACGCACATGTGACAAATCCAGTAATTATTTTTTATTAAATTTGTATGATTTATGCATTGTACAAATAAAATGTTGTGTGATTTTGTCCTAGACAACAAACAAGAATAATTTATCTTTGTTACATAAAAATAGTATATTAAGCATCGAAAGAATATGCATAACCTCTCTACATAAATTATTTCACAAATCACTCATTAAGACGTTTAAAATATGCCAGGTGTTTTTATTTTATATCTCTTGACAAATATAAAAACTTAAATTTATTATGTAAGTAAGATAAAACTTTTAATACTAGTAATGTATACTAAATATTGTATATGACTATCTGAAAGTAGTATTTTGAGTATGAGCGGGTGTCCAAAAACCGCATGGCTTGATCAAATTCTCAAGGATAGCCATGTGTTTAGCATGAGAAATTGACACGAGTAGTGATGTTTACGTTTTATT
The DNA here is from genome assembly GCA_947579605.1 of Athripsodes cinereus. NCBI lineage: Eukaryota > Metazoa > Arthropoda > Insecta > Trichoptera > Leptoceridae > Athripsodes > Athripsodes cinereus. The sequence continues at coordinate 8,080,355 of OX388308.1, read as the reverse complement.
CTTTGTGAATTATCAGAATATACTGTATTGTATTTGTGTCATTAAAGGCTTTGTGCCAGTTATGATTAAATAAATATATGGCATTCTGTTCTCTCTGCCTACCCCACATGGGATACAGCATGAGGGTATAGATAGATAGACTTTATCTGAAATTATATTTTCATTATAGCAATAAACTGTGGTGCTTAAGTGGCATAAAATTATCATGGAATTCAAATAAAACATAGTAGGTATACCTGTCTGGGTAAGCAGCTCTCAGCTTATCACTGAATGTGGAGTTCTTGGTGTCACCATCCAAGGCAATCACTCTGTGAAACATTAAAAACATACATTAAATATATTTAAACTAATATATGAGGTTGAATATTGTAAAATAACCAATAAAGATATATAAAATTAATTGGCATTAATAATTAACAGCCATGGAAGTATGTCATCCACTTGTATGTCACAATTTTTATTGGCAGGGAGAGGACAACTTAGATGTTTATTTAACACAGTTAGTCTACTGGCTACCCCACTTTCGACATATATCACGATGGTATAGATAGATTAATATTAAATGGAATAGACAAAGTGATGAATAGTCTTTTCATTACCTCTCAAATTCAATACACAGGTTAAGTCAATAAATTATGGTAGAAATTTTCTAGTGATAGTCGGATAAATTTCATAATGAAATTCTTTGATTCAACTACTATGGATACAATTGTAACTGTACAGGTAATACGTTACTTAAAAATAAGTTAACATGACGACAATATAATAGTCAAAAACTTATTTTGCCAGCAACACTATCCCATTGTCAAACATACGTTACATTATGTGGCATCACTTCACTTACTTTTAAATAATATAAGATCTAATACTTAGCACTTGGGAAAAATTATTATTCTAAAAAGTATCACTTTTCAACATACCTTGGGTTGCTGTCTGCGATCTTCTTCAGGGCAATGCCGTATGACAGCCTTGTGGCAACCTTCTCTCCCTCCTTATACGCTGGCGGAGAAGACAGAGTTATGTTGGAAAGGTTGATAGCGGGCACATTGGCCAAAGGTGGGAAGGGAACCAACTTTGTTGACAAGTTGGATATTTGACCTTCCAAATGCTAGAAAAAAAACAAAACAATTTGATAATACATCACTCTCAGCATTATTTCTTATCTTGTAGATTATAAATCATAATATATTAATGCAGTAAGAGATTTTTTTTATTCACAAAATATTGCTACTATCATATAATGTGGTTGCCTATGGGAGTTCTCTCTTTATTATACCAGTAAGAAGTAAGATTGTGTAAGAAGAAATTAAAAAAAACACAAGTTGTTTGGTTAATTAAAATTTAAAAAATGTACCTTGATAACCCTATCAGCCTCACCACCAAGAGCTTTTCCATGCCAATTTTCCAGATCTTCAATATTAGGGAAGCCCTTGCCTTTGTAAGTCTTGCAGACCAGTGCTGTTGGCTTACCCTTTGTGTTTCCAGCCTCATCAAAAGCCTTCACTAACTCACCAATATCGTGTCCATCAATGGTCATGGTGTGGAGACCAAATGATTGCATACGCTTGTGATAAACATCCATCTAAAAGTAATAAAGTTAATTATTAAATGTTATTTATAATAATAATAAAATATCTTGAAGCATATTCTTAAATGATGAGAAATAGTTACTAGCCTAGATAGTTACTATTTTTACATTTGAATCCTACTGACAACCTACTCTGCCTTCACAATAAGAATATATTTTTACTGGGACGGTTTTTGAGGTTCATTTAAGTTTAAAGTAAACTCAGATATAATTCTTAAAAAAAAAATATCCAAGTGGCTGCTTTGCATGTAAATATTGAAGAATTCAATGACTATGTCAGTATTAAAATATATAAGTTATAGAGACCTTGTGTTGCAATGAAGTGGGCTCAGACTGTCCCAATCTGTTGACATCAAAGATCACACACAGGTTATCCAAGTTGTAGTGAGAGGCAAAGTGAAGAGACTCCCAGATGCTTCCCTCAGCAGCTTCACCATCACCAATGATACAGTACACCCTGAAATATACAATATACAATTAACACACCATTATCTATGTCTACTTTAAAATCTGTACCTGAGAGCCATTTAGTCTTAAGTACTAAAATACCATTTTCAAATTCAATTTTTCAATCGAAAAAATCTCGACTTTTTACTAGTAATAAGATGTATATAGTATACACAGCTTATTACGTAGACCCTATAGTATAGACCCTAAGCTTTTCTGTACTTAAGACTCACGACTTATGTGTTATTTTCGCTTTTTTCGTAACTTTAGCATTTTTGACAAAAATGCACTTAAGTCTTAATGGCTCTCAGGTACAGAAATATTACATTTAAACAAACAATTATTACTCCAAATTTGGTTGTTGCTGGGAGTGTAAATTCTTTTAAAAATGTACTTGACAGATTACAATAACATCACGGACTCATTCAAGCATATCAGCTTTGCTGCCTGCTTGATATCCATAATACATAATTATTAGGTACTATTAAAACTGTTGACTTAGTTGAAAGCTATCAACTTTATGCAATAAATTACCCATGGAGAATAAATAAAATTTTACACACTTTTATTGCTCAGTATTTTATGTGGAATTCCTTTAGAGAAGACTTTTATGTGTTTTAGTGTGGAATGCAGACTTGTATCAAACTTAAAAGCCATTTGACATTGGGTGCGTCCAGATAGTAGGATACGAACGTTAATCACCAATCTTCAATCATTCAGTGAACTTCGGATCATTCGCCAAAGAAATATTCGTGCTAACGTCATGCTCTCTGAATATTTCTTCGATGTATGCTCCTAAAGTTCACCGAATGATTAAAGATTGATGTTCGCATCCTACTATCTGGACGCAGCCCTTGAGGCTTGATATGAGAATTTGATAATTGACAAGGCTTGTGTGGGAGATGCCATGTTGGTTGGTTTAGATTAGATTTAAAACTCTCACCTGTATGGTGCCTTATCATAATATTTTCCAACGTAGGCCATCCCACAAGCTACAGCCAGTCCTTGTCCCAGTGATCCTGTGCCAACATCTACAAAAGGGAGACGAGGTGTTGGATGACCTTCCAAGTCAGAGTCGATTTTGCGCAAGTTGTTCAACAGGGAGACATCAAACTGACCTGCCTCAGCCCAGGCGGCGTACAAAATAGGAGCAGCATGGCCCTAAACAAATGACAGATTATTTTAACATATTTGTACACATGTTATGTTACAAAATTTATCTATACAGATGTGATTTAATCACAGAAAGTATATTTCTTCCACGTAAATTTCTTCACTCTTTTACTAAGATCAGACATTATCTCTGAATAAAAAGTTTCATATGAAAAATTCTAAGGCCACACAGAAATAAAATCCATTACATTGTATACATATATAAAAACAATACTGTCATACATAAAGACACCAAAATCTGTACATAAACTGATATGGGCTTGTAATAAGTCATTCATAAATTAACTAAATAATGCCGACAATAGGTAATGAAATAAGCAAAACAATACATAACTAACTTATATGTATAAAGAACCTAATTGTTGTGATTCATTATAGCACTTATAGCAACCAGTATCTTTATTTGAAAACAATATATTCTGATTCCTAAGATAAGAACATGAGTGTCACACCGCCATTGTACAGATATGACAATCAAAAATTATTAATAAACAAAGCCAAATCCGTGATGAGATTGTAAAATCACAAGCATAACATTGAATAATCCCATTAATAGCTCTCAATATTTAAGAGATAAGTGTGTATTTCCCGTGATGTTGATAAAATTATAACCATAGATTAGACAATGCATCAAATTGAAGTACTAGTATTAATAAAATATGTCTATGGAAAGTAGATAAGAAATTAATTATAATATAATGGCATTGCCAAATTTAGGCAGAAAGTTACTGCATTACAGAATATTTACTAAAAGTTACCATATATTATTACAAATATCTACAGCAAGAGTGAAAAGTAAGCTGTGTTACGCAAATTAGAGATTTAAATAGTATCCACGATATTGTCACATATTATACAAACATCAAATTATTTTCAAACATCTTTATCACATACTTCATCACTGTTATCTCTCATAACAACAGTGATAGCAGAAAAATAAAACAAACAGAAAACATAATAACAAATTTCATTTCTGCTAGATTCATCACTAAAATAAATTATGTATTTAATGTGTCCTACTCGATAATATTGTGGATGATTAGGAAGAACTCAATAAAATTTTGATCATATGAATATAATTCCCATTCACAAGTACTTTAATTAAACAAGACATGTAATAAACATGTAATAACCAAGATGAATGTAAATAAATTATGAAGATTTGGGCAAAAGGAAAGAACGATCACGAACAGAATTACCAAGAAAATGTATTTGGCTGAGAGATGTGGCCGTCCAAGGATCAAATGGCAGGATTGTATAAACAATATCTTACAAGACGGACACATATTGAGTAGAAGAGCATGGATGAGCAATTGTATGACAATGATGGAAGAGAAAGGTAATAATAATAATAAAAAAAAACTTTATTGTACAAAAAAAACGACATAAGAAAACAAACAATTTAAACTAGACAAATAAATTTTGTGCAATGGGCGAGTTTATCGCAGAAGTGCGATATCTTCCAACTAACCCAAAGGTGTATGCAAGGATAGGAGAAAGTGGCGCTCGATCCTTACTGCCTTTGGAGGAAGCGGGGTGATAGTATGTATACATGTAATATTTTATCAGCTCCTAGCCAACCAACTAGTCTCAAAAGATTATCATCATCACAGTGATACATATTATATACTTGCTCTAGCACTTTTCGCTTTCAGCACTTACCTTAGACAGTACAAAACGATCACTAGAGGCATCCCTGGGTGTCTGAACATTGTATCTCATTGTGTTGTAAAACAACACGGACATTATGTCTGCGATGGATGCACATGATGTTGGATGTCTGCGAAAAATATAAAATATATATAACACGTTTTACTCTTTTGAATTAAAGATGTGACAAAACAATGAAGTAATCTTGATACCACAGCGTGAATTTATACTAGTATAATGAAGTTAATGGTATTGTTTCTTAAAATGGTCATGGACATTTGCGGACTATCACCATTTACAGACTCAATATAAAATAAATTATTTATTTATTCTATTCTTCACTGTTCACTGGTTATAATATTTCAAATCAACACAAAGTATCACAAAAAAAATCAGTTATACAATTCAATATACAGAGACAGAGTTTATTGCTAGAATACAATGTCCTACAACTAACCCGGTATAATTATATAGCTGGAAAGCTTATACTTCAAAGTGAAGTCGCATATTTCTCTGGGATAGCATTGGCCGAAGGCTGTAATGGTCCCAATAGAGTATGGTGTCATTTTAATAATAATATGCTTTAGGATAAACATCCTAAGATTAGATTCTAAGGGATATTATTTGTATTGCATGGAATTCATAATTTAAAAGTTACCTACATGTTTTCACTTAAATGATTAATAATTACAATAATTTTAGTTTAACAACATTAACTTAAACATTTTACCATTGTTATGTATTTATGTAATCTTACTGTCATAACAGTTACAGTGATAAGAGCAGAGAAAATGGTATAATGCGGATATTATAATAAGTTGTAACACTTTTAATACCAGATTGTGATATTACATAGGAGGTTATCAGGAAAGTGCACAATTATAATAATATGTTGCTATGAACAACTTACTACCAAGCCAACCATATCTACGTAGATTAGTAATATTACCTACAAGAAATCATCAGTAATCACTCAAAAGGTCATACAAACAAACGTACATGTTGCAATGATGAAAATTGAGATTTGATCAAATCTCTAAGGAATTTTTTTTATGGTTTCATCAAACATTTTTTTTAGTAAACCATTCATTATTGTACACTAAGGATTCTAAACAACAGACGAAAATTCCCGGTGACTTTTCACTTAAATGTAATACTATAAGATCCTTAGTATGACTGGTGATTTGAATTGTCTGCCAACTCTCAAACGAACCCAAGCATTCTATACGTCTTCTACAATACAAAATCTATGTGAGCCCTGAACTACAATTTATGGTCCATAATCACCCCCAGGTCATGCATTCTCTCCTTGCTGGAAAGGACACTACCATCCATTTGATAATCAAACAAAACTGGGTCACATCACCTAGTAAAATTACGAGGTTAAATGGAAACTAAATCACTATATAGTGATAATCTAGCCACTGCATATCATCACTGGTTTGTTGATTTTGTTATGTGAATGATGATGCTCAAAAGGAATAAAATAAATAAATGAATAAAAACATCATCATCGCCCTCAACACTCCTCTCGGGAGCACAGGGCAGAATCCATTCAGAGCGTCTCTGTGCCAATTGCGTCACTTCTTTCCACGACATTCCTTGCGCTCTGATATCGTTGTCATAGGAACGGTGTATTGTGAAAGAAGGACGCCCGGGCCGACGGAACCCCTGCGGACGGAAGAACAGTGCTCTTTTTGGCCAACTATCATTAGGCATTCTCAAAACATGTCCCAGCCAGGACCATCGTCTCTCCTGTATTACGGAGATTACAGGTCTCTGCTGGGTGCGCCGGCGCACAGCATCATTTGTAACATGTTCATACCATTTGACATCCAAAATCCTTCTAAGACACTTGTTTTCAAAGCTTAGTATCTTCCACTCTTGAGCCTTGGTTAAGTGCCAAGACACAGCCATATAGAAGGATTGGGATGATGCACGCATTGAACAAGCGGCATTTTGTCCTGATGCTGAGTCCAGACGCCTTCCAAACTTTGTTCATGAATACATTTAAAACCAATTGATTTGTGAATTTAATAGTATGTGAAGTAGAAATGCTTGATTGTTTAGAATATTTACTAATTTTTTTATTGACTAACCGGATTTGGGTGCAGATGACAAAATCAATCAGAAACCTTGATTGGAGAACCATGTCTACACAATGTTGCATTGTGTAGACATGGTTCTCCAATCGAGGTTTCTGAATGCTTGATTGCTTTAACCAATAAACATGAAATAGGATAATTCATAAATCTGTGTACATATGATGTACCTCTGTACCTTAACATGTACCTATAGATATGAATGTTACTATGCTACTTATCAACAGGTATAATATATGTATTACATTTTATTTATCATATTTATACATAATATACTTGACGTATGTTTGCATGATACATAATACTAGATACTTATAAAACATTTATCAGGTCATAATACTTATATCCATGTGGTTAGAGGCAATTAATTAAATATGTGCTAATATTTAGTGTGATAACCATTAATTACATATGGCAAATCTCCATAACACTATAAGAATTCTTCCCACTAATATTTAATATATCATGCCTCTAACATATTATATAAACAGTAAATTTATACTTATTATTTAAATAATGCTGTACATAATTATTTTAATCAAATATCACATTACAATTTTAACAAATTGTAAGCTAGTTAAACATAGTTTTCTCAGTTGACTGGAATTCTAACACATGAGACCTTAAGAATATTACTCAACAGACAAACAAATTAACAGATTGTGCAAACTGCCTTCAAGTGGGAAACGCGAAGGTGTCTCGATGCCTATGAATCGGCTTAGGTTGGTTCAAGAAACCATTCATTGATTGAGTTTCTACAATAAACTGATCATCTCGCCACTACATATCACGTTTTTTATGTAAATCGCTTTGTTGATTTTGTTTTGTAAATTATGATGTGCAAAAAGAATAAAATAAATAAATAATAAAAAACCTTTTTATAATTTATTTGGTAGGTTAAGAATGTATAAATTATTTCAATCAGCATCAAATATTTTACCAACACCTAGTAGAACATTAATTAAAGAAAAATATTATGGGCACATACATATTATCTTAAATTTATTACTTATACCTAATATACTGAAAAAAATAGACAACCGCTGCATATTTATATGAAAATCCATCATCACCATAAAGCATAACCAGTTTCTCTGCTAATTAATATTTTAGGTAAACAAGAATATTATGTACAAATTAATATCCTAATTCAGCCTGTGAAAATTCTACGCAAATCCCACTGATTTACTGATGGAATATGTAAATAGATTACATAGTGCAGGTGTACATGTGCATAGGAGACATACTTTGGCTAAAGAAAAATAATAAATTAAGGCAACAATAATATTGTAAACTTTGACCATAAGTCAAAGTGTCAAAACATAAATTCTCAAGGATCTTCTTTTAGATTATTGTTTCCCAATGAAATAATTTATACATTTGAACACCTATTAGGCTTGTATTAAAAGTTTCGTATTATTAAATTTCATAGGAACCATTAGAAGTATTCCAAGGTAACCTCACCACAACATTGAGGGTGTGTTATAACCAAGGAGTTTAAGCAATAACTTATATACATACATACATTATCTAGCACGTGAGTTGTAATAAAATAATTAATCAAACTGGGGCATGTTACAACATTGCCTTTTGCCGGTGAAGGGTAAAAACGAGCAATGTCATCCAAAGTAAAATCATGTCACCTTCACGAGACCTTCAAATTAAGTCAAACAAAAATAATAAACACGAGGGTACTTGAAAGGATAATCTGCAATTCATCAATGTAACTTCTAAATAGATGTTCAATTTACTTACCCCGATTTGGATGCATTGGTGGATGTCACACTGTGAATTCTCAACTTGTTAGCAAGATCACTCAATTGCTGTACAGATGGTTTTGAATTTGTTCCTACCATGTTGCCGGCGTTTTACGGTTACGATTAGATTATTGTATTTATGGAATGAAGTTCAACTTTAATTGCTGAACTATGGAATGCTATAACCAAAACCGACTAGCGTGTTTTGAATTAATAACACACGGCACAGAGCAAACACGCGAACAACCTCAACGTTGGAAAACTGAATGACAGCTACGCAGAAATACCAAAAACATTTTACATAAACAATAGGCTTGTGTAGTACATGTACTAGGTACTATTAGGAACTAATTCCCAGTACTGTACTAGAATGAACTATTCCGTATCTTATTCGCTCTTAGTTCTTTTAGTTCATTCATTCCCAATCGGACAGAACTAAAGTAATGCCAGTGACGTTCGGCATCTCCGCTCGGCGCCACTCGGTTTATGTCGGAACTTTAAACGAGTGCGAGTGAGATAGTTGATGTGATGATTCTATAAAGGATATAGTGTCTTCTCTTTTGCTTCTTATTAGTTCTTTTCGTTCTTTTAGTTCAGTGACGTCAAAGAACTAATAAGAAGCACCAAGTACTGTACAAGTACATTCTAGTAGGTAGTATTCTAATACAGAGTGGTAGATAGATAGATTGGTGTTAGACCTTTTTAGTGTTTTGTTTTGCTATGAACATTGAAAATGGCGCCAATAAGGATGAAAAAGTATCATTACATATAACTTATATAACGGTGTTGTAAGTTAGTAGACTTACTTAGTTAAAATATTATCCCTTATGAACGTCTCATAAACATATAAAATAATAATGTAGTAGGTACCTACTGTCGATAGCAAAATTATTAAAATTTATTGAAATGAAAATCCAAAGCCTGCAAATTATGAAGGAAAATAATATATTCTTTGAATTTTCTCTTTGTTAGTTACTAAGTATTGATTTTCATAATCACAAAATTACATAAATGTGCATTTCCTATGTATGTACTCTGTATGCATCCTAAATTCTTATTAGAACATGTACTAATTAGTACAATATGCATCCTGTATTATTATTAGTACATGTACTACATTCATGACTGAATAATTTTGACATGGAAATATTCAGTGAACTAATAGTACTAGAAGAGCGTACTAGTTCCGTAGGACAATTGAACTAGATCAGATCGCTCCCAAAAATGACCGAGCAAGAACAAGCCTAATAAACAACACTACGCTATGCTCTACCTTGAAAAACCGCGCCACCTGAGAAAGTAATTGTCAGAGAGCCGTCTCTTTCTAACATTAGGATTAGAGGTGGAAATAAAGGCTCTCAAAAATTAACGGAATAGTAAATTAATGCTCTTAAAATATCATACATACATACATACATATCATAATCAAATTAAAATTATCTTTATCGCTATACGTATAAAAATGTATAAGTAAATCAAAAAAGTAAATATAGATTTTTTTTACGTGGACTAGGCTTTCTACTTCCGTATCATACCTGTTTCATATAATATTTTCGTGTGGATCAACAGACTACTCCAGCTGAACCGTTCTGGACTAAAAAAGAGCATATTGTTATTAGTTACACCATAACAAATACCTAAATGATTTTTCATAGTAAATTCTATCGCAATGTGATAAATAGCAGTTTTGGTAATACCAATGATTTTCCATATAAAATTCAATAATTATGTTTTTATGATAATTCACGAAGTTTGTGACGAAGTAGTGGGTCGTCAGTAGAAATCACACGTTAACAGTGTGTCGCAATATAACGATATTCTGCTACTACATTCCATAAAAATAATTTATCGTATCAGTAAAACTTCACATGTAACATGTAAAACAATTAACATTTATAATTCAACGATGAGGCATGCCACCTATCCTGAGACTTATTTTTATTAGCACGGAGAGGACAATCTGCATGTTTAATACTTGCAGTTAGTCTTCTAGCTACCCTACTTGTGGGACATGCTATGATGGTATTTATTTATTCATTTTATTAACAGTAGGTACTTTAAAACATAACGTCATAAAACATTCCTCACTGAGCCGCGCCCTTGAGATGGATCCTCCATTAAACGGCGCCGAATAAATCATCCAACATACATGAGCCCGTACATGGACCGTACTAAGGTAGACCGAACAATAGGATAGTAACGAAGACATAATAGATAGTAGTGATATTTTCGATTTATAGTTTGTTGTTCTGTATCACACGCAGTCAAACCTCATTTTTCCTTCCTCTAAATTCAAGTCTTATGATGAAGAATCTTAGAAGGTCATACCTTCTTTTTAACCTTTCTATCAGACCTATAAATTTGCATTCTCTCTCGAAATTTAAAAAGCAGCGAACAATTAATCATGAATAAAATAATAAAAACGAATAATACACCTCCGTTACCTACTATTCTATTAAATGTCCTTAACTGCATGCACAATGCACATATAAATGCTTTGATTGTCCATCGGCGTAGAAAATTTTAATAATAGCTATCCTATGTGTATGTTATTGTTGTGACCTACTATAGTTATGATGTACGTAATATGTTAAAAAGAGACACATCACTAGCGATTGCCATCTCACGTGATGAGTTTTATTTTTTCATAGAAATAATAGACCTTTGGAAGACGATAGAAAGCATGTTCTTGCTTACATTTTGATCAAACACTTAAAGTCTTGTTCCAGTAAAATGTTTTAAAATGTTAAATTATTATGAATTCATTATTCTATGAACAGCAGCCTTACCGCAGCTGAAAATCAACGCACGAGGAAAAAACGAGACAAATCGGCGTCAAGGTTAACCATAGACAATGATATATTCCGTTTGTGTACATCGCAATTTAATTCGTTTTCCTCCAGCCAATACGATTTCTTGTCATAGATTCAATCCTACCTATAAATCGTTTGACTACATGAAAATTATTTTCATCATATTTATTTATTCGTATTAATAAATTTATCTAAAATAAATTGAAATTCTATCCTATTCCATGTTTAAAGGTTTTTCCATTTCATGGAAAATGAAATTTAATGAGAAAGAGAAATGCATGAAAGGTGCTAGCTTTACGTAACCTAGATCAAGCAAACATTATTGAGAGTGCTGAGAAGTGTACAAGAGATGCAAGAAAGAAATAAAGGAAAAAGAAAATTATTGTATGAGACAGAGGGTAAAAAATTGTCTAAAAGTTTGAAAGAAAATGTTTTGGGAGGAAGTTAAGAGTAAATGAAGCAACAATACGATGAATAGTATGAATGCGAGAAGAAATAAAGAGGGATACGTGTTGATGGATGGTGCTGACTGCTGATATTGTGAATAGATGGAAACAATACTTTAAGGATTTGTTTGTAAGAAGAGGTGAATGTCCAAGCAAGAACAGTGAAAGAGAAAACGCGAATGAAACAAGGGAAGAAGAAATAACTATGGATGAAATTAAGAATGCATTGTAGAAATCGAAGAGTGGCAAAGCGGTTGGATTTATTTATTTATTTATTATTCAATTCACGGCAAAAATTGCCATTTACAAGATATATACATATATAAACATACAAACATATTAATTGGTGTAAAGTTATTCATATTTATAACCTAAGTGATAACAAAAAAATAGCAACCAAATATTATCAGTATAAACATCCATATTAAAACAAAAGTATAGGTAGGTACTATATACATATATAGACAACCTAAATAGTAGGTATCCATACGGAACAGTCCCACAATACTGCAAATAATATTTTTAAAAAATATACAAATATGTATATCTGAGCATCAGTAGGCAAGCACATGCAACACCAACCTTGATATGATTCTACGGAATTCTTCAGACTAAGTGGGCTGAGCACTCTCGAATGGTGTCATGCACTCTTTAATCAGTATTGGACGGAAGGCTGCATGCCAGAAGACTGGCGAAAAGTCCGACGAAAAGAAAAGGGTCAAGACTACAATGCGGGAGTTACCGGGCAATCAGTCTGCTGAGTTCGGCGGGGAAACTATATACAAGAGTATTGATTGAAATAATTCGAAAAGTATCTGAGACGAATATATGGGATATACAACATGCCTTTCAGAGTGGTAGAGGGTGCGGTGTGGACCATAGATCTTCTCCTTGCGAATGGTGACAGAGAAGCTCCTGGAGAAACACCAGAAGCTTTTCTGCGCGTTCGTTGATCTTGAAAAGATATGATAGACAGTGAGACAATGTGGCGAGTACTATCAATGGTGGAGTGACTGACATGGCGGAAGAAGGATGAAAGTAGCTTTAAAGCAGTAGAAATAAGGTCGTTGAGAATGATGTGTGTGGTATAAATCTGAGGCTTTGGGTGCGTAACATAACTATACGAGAAGAATGTGGAATAGATGTTGGTATAGTAACCAAAATGAATTTTAGTAATTTACGCTGGTTTGGGCATGTGGAAAGAAGGAATGAGGGCAGAATGACCAAGAAAATATATTTGACTGAGAGGAATGGTTCTCGAAACGTGGCTGTCCGAGGATCAAATAGCAAGGTCATATTGTATGTTATATGAGATAATGTGAGATTTTATAGACAGGAGAGCATGAATGATTTAAATTTCCACACTTTTATAGTATTTTATTTGCTAATCATAATTATTGTTTTTATTCGGGTTTTTTTATATTTGCCTGTAAACACGGTTTGCTATATTGACTTCATTGTCACTGTTATATTTGTAATTGTGTATTTCACTTTCTGATAATGTTTTTTTGCTGACTTTCTTGTTTTGGTTTTATGTTTATGTAAGGAAATTGTTTATATTGCTTGTAAATGAGTCATATAAATAAATAAATAAATGAGTATTGTGACAGTGACGTAAGCGAAAGTTATTCGAGGATAGGAGGAAGTGTCGCTCGATCCTTTTTTGCCTGCCCCACGAGGGAAGCGATGTGGTGGTAGGTATATAATCTATATTTATAAATTTTTGGTGCATAAATTTAATTAAAGCATTTGTAAAAATATGTTTTTAATCAAAATAAATTAATTTCTGATCAATTTCCCATCGGGGTAAGATTATGGAACATCGGGGTAAGATTATGAGGTGGTTATAAAAACCAAAATGATAGTTATTTATTTATGGAATTAATTTACATGATAGACAAAATTATAACTAAATATCTAAAGCTAAACCTTTCGTAATATTTATAGGAATATTTGCATATTTTTAATATCCGGACACTGTTTACATTTAAATCAAGATCCAATGAGGACGATATCGACAGTGACAATGAAATAATTATTGTAATGTATAGCACTTATACTGAGAATAACATATTAGTATTAATAACAAATATTATTTGCATGTAATAATTGTATGCCTGGGCAGGGAGGGGGGCTAGTGTAGCAACAGTGATAAAAAAAATACAAGGGATTTTCCAATATTTTTCAAGGAGGGGAGGCAACTCAGTTCACGATCATCTTTTTATTTAATGTATGTTATGTTAAACTTCTAGAGAAAGGCAGCTGCTTATTTCGACGTTGTTTTTTCCATTCTTTAGTACAGAAATTAAATTGCCTACTTTGATACTATTTATAAACTTCTGGTAGCTCCCTCTCTCTCATGTAAGAGTACCTACCTAATTATAATTTACACATAGAATCACAAAATATCAATACCTAAAATAAGCATAGGTACATATACTTATATATATTTTTGGTACATAAATCAATCATCCAGTACCTACCTACCCATAGTAAGTTCGAGTTTTTACGTTATCAAGCTACTCAATGTTATTTCAATAAATGTGACGCTCCAAGAAACTTTCAAATGGCTTTTCTTGTATAAATCCACAATATTTATTAAAACAAACAATCCCTTTCTCGACTACGCTCGACTGTATCTTAGATGGTGTAGCCAGGCGTAAGCTCAAGGCTGACGGCAATGTTGAGCATCTTGGAATATCCGTTCATGCGGAGCCTGGGACTAGAGGACTCAGTAGGGCAATCGGCATGATCCGAAAGAGAACTTTTGAGGTCTGGCAAGATAGGTGGGATCGGGGGAGAACTGTTAGATTGGTTTACAGTTTTCTTCCCGACGTATGTGAGAGAATGAAGAGGCGTTTCCTTTCCCTAAATCACTACGCCGTCCAGCTTGTGACGGGCCACGGTGATCTAAAGGGCAAGTTGTATGACCTTGGCCTTGCGGAGAATCCGTGGTGTGTTTGTGGGTTAGGGGCGCAGTATGCCGAGCATAATTATCCTATGGGAGTGCTCTGTGATGAATGATGCTAGAGATGCAATGCTAGATGATATGAGTGAGAACACTCCCAGACCTATATGGTTTGGGGAGGTTTTGCAATGCCTAAGGAACCTAAAGGCATTTTTGGGGTTTGTGGATGTTTGGGTATCTCGTTGGGAGCTTCTGCGTCAGCCGGGTTCACTCCCGTCTGACGTGGGAGCGTCGTAGGGTTGGTTTTGCCCATTGTGGCGGTGGTGCGTGTGGCGAACTCGTCTTTTTGTTGTGTCGTCCTGTCTCCCTTGGTGGAGAGTAGGTTTGGTAGGGATGTCCCTTTTGGGAGGGTTTAATGTTTCCACACCATGCTGGCGCTGGCGGCTCTCGGGCTCGCGCCCTTTAAACGCCTAACAGCACGTCTCTGGACACCTCACCTCGGCCTTCTGTACTTACCAATTTGTGTACATATATTTTATTATCATGTTTTATTTGTTTTGCTTCACGTTTTGTATCATTTTGTTTATTTTTCTTTCTTTTTTTTACTTGTATATATATTGTATAATAACTCAATAAACATTGTTACCGCCCAGAGGGGACATTGAAGAGAGAAGTAGTATAAAAGATTCCCACGACGGCGGTTTTGGCCGGCCGGCCCTTCAAGCCTCCCTAATGGCCCGCCCGTGAGGACAATTTTGGTTTGAATGTGCGGATAAGTAGGAGTTAAAGACTCCTGAGATATCCGGGTGTGTGGTGGATCTTTCTTCAATGTATGGGTATAATTATTATCAAGTTACTTTATATCAACACATTTTTTTTTAAATAACAGTTTTGTGAGCACATTATGAACTAAAATTTGTCTAATGTTTCACGAAATTCATTTGTTAATCAGATACGGTTCTATTCTCGTATAATGCAATGGGTCTCACTCCTTAAGCTCAATTGCGGTACTATGCAAGTAGGTATGTACCTAATTGGGCAACACGATAATATATTATTGTGTTCAAGACAGGGTTAAAAACCTCATCGTTCAGGAGGTGTTATGATTCTTGAACGGGCCCCTACGGTGGTTTTTCCACAAAACTATAATTAAAATCATAAAAATGTATTTTAATATGAATAATGATTTTTATTTGAAATAAGCAAGTAGGTAAATGTATATAATGTCCAATGAACTTGAAGACTGGTGGGACTCGCACATATAATTTTGCAAGTAAATTAGGTATTAAATCTACCCAAGATATTTCACTCGAAACTTTACTGATTTTCCTTCTAAAGGATCTGAAATTCGTCTACGTGAACTTCTATCCCTGAACTAGAACCATCCCTGGAATTATCGCCTAGGGATATAAATATCACGTAGACGAATCTAATTAAAAAGTATTAGCATAAATTTGAATTTTTTCTATGAAGATATTATTTAAAAAATACATATTGTAGGTAAGTATAGGTACCTACTTATTATGTATTCCATTTTAATACGCTGATTTTAATAATATATTGTTTTAAAAGTGTAAAGTATACTTTTACTTCAATTGACTGTTTGCAGTTAAAATTGATAGACTTGTGTAAGTGCTACATTTTTATTACATTGTATCAGAATTTTTTTTATAATCATACAGAATACTACATAGTTTTCAATTCAGTTTTACTCCTTATTGTCGATGTATTTATATTTTTAAATCACTGTTACCTAAATTTATTTTTAAATCGTCAGTTTATTCATTGGTTTTTTATTGTTATAGTTCAAACTTATTAGGAAATTGCAACCTTTAAGTAGGTACCTATCAAATTTAACAAGTCACCTTTAAAGATGACATTAATAGCATGTTCACTCTCATTAACATATGTTATAATTCACTTTGCATTGGTTAATGTAATGTTACTTAACTAATTCACAATATCGAAAAGCAGTATTATAATTAAATCTGTGTTCAATGAAATATTTACTGTTCGTCACTATATTGCGATATTTTTCAGATAACTCTAAATTATTTCTATCTATCTATGCCCTCTCATCGTGTCCCAAGCGTGGTAGGCGAAGAAGATGGAACGCCACATTTGAGAATTTTATCCACGTGATCAAGCCACGTTGTTCTCGGACGTCCGCGCTTTCTCGCACCTCCTCTTTTAGACTGATACATCCTTTTCGTCATGTTTTCATCATATATAGTAACTTATTTCCACACATGCTATCCACAACACACCTCATGCATCCTCATTCCTCACTCTGTCACATAATTTCTAACCAACCATTCTTCTCAGTGATCGTATCTCCATGGCATTTATTCCATTTCGTCGTCTTTAAACCGTCAAGTTGTGGTACCAGAATGGTATTTTGCACCACCATTTTTTCCATGTTCGACACATTGCCATTGCTGAAAATGGGTCGAAAAGCCCTGTAACTCTAGTACCAGCCACTTATATTTTAATATGCTCAATCCAACATTGATCTTTATTCTTCATATCTTACATTAAAAATTTACGTTTTTTTTTTTTATCTTTTCTAGGAAACAAGATGACTCTTACTCTCTGCGGCATATGTTGCTTTGCAGCAACCTCTTTGATGTTTGCTGCCTTCTTCAGGTGGTTGATGATGAGATGGCAGCTGTATCTCTTGTCATGGAAACTTCCAGGACCTATGGCATTACCTATTTTGGGAAATGTCTGCCCAAAGATACAAGATGTACCAAGTAACTTGAATAATATCCAATATAATTCCATTACTTCACAATTTACAAAATAGTAAAAAAATAAATTCAAATAAATATTCTATTATGCGTAACGAAATGTAGAACGGACTAGAAAATGGAATAACCCAATATTTAGTTTAATTTTTACAATTAATGCCCGTTTAGCGAAGAAATATTCTGCAAGGATAAAAATATTTAATACAATATTGAAATATGTGTTGTCATGAACAATTAAATTTATTGTATTGATGATCATACAAAACATCTGAAAATAAAATTGTGAACTATACAATACATTCACTGTGTCGGTGTTTAGGTAGTAGATTTCCTTAGCGAAATAAATAAAACATTTTTTTTTATTTATTTCGCTTTACAGTATAATATCTATTTTAGGATGCACCTATTATATTAAAATATTAAATACAAGTGGTCCGCACCGGCTTCGCACGGGTAGATAGGTATTTAAAAAAATAATTTAGTTTTAGTAAACATCCCTAATTTTTTGAAAATATAATATAGCCTATGTCACCCGGGGATAGTGTAGCTTCCCAATATTGAAAGAATTTTTCAAATCGGTTCAGTAGTTTCGGAGCCTATACAATGCAAACAATCAAATCTTTCCTTTTTATAATATTAGTACAGATTAACTCGTAAATATTTTTTTCTTTAATATGAAAATGCTTAAAAATAATAAATAAACACTGGAAACATTATTGATCAGCTATGTTTTATATGTTTATAATTTCTAGGAGTACTTAAGAGATTAGAGGATGAATCTAAAAAATATCCGTCTCCATATCGATTATGGTTTGGAACCAAACTGGTTCTAGTCTTCACCAATCCAGAACAAATCAAGGTAGAATCTAAACTCTTTAATTCCATATAATATTTTTGATTCAGTTAGAGCACTAACAATTATTGATTTGGCTATAATATCTAACTAATTTTATCTATGAACTTTGTATTATTTTATTTCAGTCACTGCTAACTGAAATATATCTTCCAGCTAAACCTGGACTTTATTACTTCTGGGCTAAATGTATAGGAACTGGACTCTTAACTAGTCATGGTAAGATTAATTTTATTATTAGATTATATTATGGGTTAGTTGGAAGATATTGCGCTTCAGCGATAAACTCGCCCATTGCACAAAATTATGTATTCAGTGGTAATGTTGTCATGTTTTTTTTATTCTTTGTATACTAATTTTGTGCAATAAAGATTATTATTATTATTATTATCTTCCTAATATTTTTTTAACCTCATATAATTACTTACCTTTATAAAATATAATAGTTCATGATCTTGAAAACATTGTAATTTGTATATTTTCATAATCGGTTTTATAACCTTGATGTTTAAAATGGCATAATATTTCTTTAAACCTTTTTAAATGTTTTGCAAAGAAAATAAAAAAGATAGGTACAAATAATACGTATGTAATTATTATTATCATTCTAAAGTTTATAATTCAAAGTAGGTAGGTACTGTGTATCAATATAATGTCAGACATCAGAGTGATTTAATATAGTAAATAATGGAAATAATACGTATGTAATTATTATTATCATTCTAAAGTTTATAATTCAAAGTAGGTAGGTACTGTGTATCAATATAATGTCAGACATCAGAGTGATTTAATATAGTAAATAATGGAAATAATACGTATGTAATTATTATTATCATTCTAAAGTTTATAATTCAAAGTAGGTAGGTACTGTGTATCAATATAATGCAAGACATCAGAGTGATTTAATATAGTAAGTAATTGAAATAATACGTATGTAATTATTATTATCATTCTAAAGTTTATAATTCAAAGTAGGTAGGTACTGTGTATCAATATAATGCAAGACATCAGAGTGATTTAATATAGTAAGTAATGGAAATAATACGTATGTAATTATTATTATCATTCTAAAGTTTATAATTCAAAGTAGGTAGGTACTGTGTATCAATATAATGCAAGACATCAGAGTGATTTAATATAGTATGTAATGGAAATAATGCTCCTCAATGAATTATGTATGATGTATTGTATTACGATGTTTTCGTAATAAAATCAATTATTCTATTAAAACTACTATTACTATGCAAAAAGACATTTCACAACAAGCGACAAAAATACATTCACGAATTCTCTAGAAAAATTATTTGATACATTTACATATACACCGATATTTTTTATTAAATTATTTCTTGATAATATCTACATTTAAGTCTGAATAAAAATATCTACTAGTACTACACCATCATGGCATATCCCACAAGTGGGGTAGCCAGCAGTCCAGCAACCTGTAAAAAAACATGCAAGCTGTAAAAAAACACGTTTTTGATTCTATCAGCACAGCACAACATAATAACACCATCACGGGATCTCCCACAAATAATGTAACCAATGAATTTACTTAATTGAATGAACATAGAGCTTTCTTCTCCGTACCACATAAGTTGAGACATTCAAAGTTGAAGATGTAAGGTTTGCACGTGATGTAACATAACCAATGAATTTATTTGTTTCACATTATGGCTTATTTTTTATGAGAAACTCAACGTTCTCCCTAGGAAGACAGCTAGTGTACCTAATATTCTCCTCAAAATGATTTTGTACCAATTGAATAACCTCTTGCCATAATGTTTTTTAAGAAGGACGTGATGTTATCATCACAGAAACATTGTTTTTTTGTCCTGTTTTTTTTTGAAATCGATAAATTATATTTTATTTATTTTAAATAGACATAATTATATAACTATAGATAACTATAAAGCAAAATAAATTGAACACTGAATAGACGGCTATGTGCCCTGAACATACTAGTTGCTGATTGCGAATAGTCGAATCGTAATTTGGTCGTAGGCGATTGTCACTTACTGGATATTCCATAGACATAGTAAAAAATATATAAAACGCGGGAAAAGAATAATGTGCAATCTTCGCGTCGTTTGATTGTCTCCCATATAATTTTTCATACGTTACTTTGAATCTTTATTGTTTATTTTTATTACTTACACATTTTAAAATATAGCAAGTAGCAGAAACAGAATTTCTCAGATGTAAAAATGTTGTGAATACTCATAGTTATGTATGTTTATGGAAATATATTGATTGATTAACTTGTATACCTACACCTATAAATTGGACAACGCATTGTTTTTTTTTTGTAAAGTTATTGTGATCTGTAAATGTGTATGTATGTATTGGGTGTGTCATTGGATATAAATAAATCATAGGTGGTGGAACCTGGAGACGTAATAGGCTCCAGATGAATGCTGCTTTTGACAACATCTCCATCAACAATTATCAAGCTGTCGTTAACAAGCAAACAAAGAAGATGGCAATTAAGTTGGCGAAACTGGTCGGTGCAGAAACAAATAAAGACATTTCCTTGAACTCAATGAGGTTATGTTTTGACATCGTCTCAGGCAAGTATTGGATATGTATATTATATTTTTTACCTATTATTTGAAACAACTAAAATTAATTTTAAAAATCATGAACATTTTAATATATGAAAAATATCCAAAAAAATATCCTGTTAATTATTATTTACTTCACTTAAGAAATTTTTTTCAGGGTTTTTCTTTCAATATTCTATTTAAACTATATATAATATTTTTTTATAGAAGCATTATTGAAAGATGAAAATTCAAGATTTCAAGAAGACAACATGGATCCAACAATAAAACTTCTTCATAAGTTAGCTTATTTTTATTTATAATTTTGTTTTTTAATAATTAAATAAAAAAGCTAATCAGTAAGTATCACACAATATAAAACAAAACATATACCTAAACAATAAATTATTATTTACATTTATTGTAAATATTTTCTATCTATACCATCACGGCATCTCCCACAAGTGGAATAACCAGTAAATCATCTGTATGTAATAAAGACACTTTTCCTCTCCACGCCAATAATAAATAAGATATTCAGGATAGATATTTTATGCGTAGAAAATGAGTATTGAATATTATTTAATATTAACTATTTTCCAGACTTACAGTTCTCGGTCAAAGAATAGCATCGACTTGCTGGAAACATAATGAAACCATATTTAAAATATTCACAGATGACCATGGCTTACTATTAAAAGCTAAGGTAGAATTCAGTTACTTTATATCAGATATATACAAAAAAAGAAAGGCAGAGTTTCTGGAAATAAAGAGATTGGCAGGAAATGAACACAAAGGTATATGTTTTCCAATTTTTGCCATAAACAATCATTTATCTAGTATCAATCCAAGAGATTCTATTCTATTCTTCTCAAGGCCATCCACTCGTTTGCGAGTTATTTAGGAATCCAAGAGATGATTACAAAATTAAAAAAAAAGCTGCAGAATATCAGTAGCAATATTGGCCTGAATATGGTTCGATATTATATTTAAATCTAAATAATTATTGTAGAATTTAAAAATCGCGGAAAATAAATAAATATTCGTTAATCAAATACATAACTAAAATATTTTTTTTATTTTCAGATAAAATAGTTGGAAAAACACCAATAGACATTATGCTACAAGCACAATACACGGGTAATAGGCCGTTTGATAATGAAATCATGGACGAAATCAATAATTTGTATCAGGCCGTATGTAAAATTTATAAATGTTCTTTTGTTGTATTATTATATCTGTTGTCACATATTTAACGTTTTATATTACATATACATTTATAATCATGGAACTTAAAGTAAAGTTACATAGATATAGATGTCCATTGACCCTTACAAAAATGATCTATTGCCTATTCACCTAATAAAATCTTGTGAAAATGCCCACGTGCTAATCTAGAAACCATGTAAAAAATAACCATTTTTCTCAGACAAAATTTGTGAGTTTATAAATTTTACGCTATTGCAAAATAAATAAAGTTTACTGTTTTCTCGCAGGGAGTGGATCCTACAGCTTCGATATTATCTTCTTTCCTCATGATGTTGGCTATACACGGAGATGTTCAAGAGCGCCTCTATGACGAAATATCTTCTTACTATGGCGGGATGAAACCAGATGAGGTTACTATTGAAGATCTGCCTCATTTTAAATATCTGGACATGTGCTTCAATGAGGTGATGAGGATGTTCCCGGGAACAGCATACCTGGCCAGAGAAGTTACGGAAGATGTTCACATGGATGATGGTAAAACTGTTTTATTGCCCAGCTTTAATATACTTTTGTAAAAATAGAATAGGCTAAAGTCTTATTTTGTATCGCATCACTCATCTCCACAAATTTGCCGAGAAAAGAAATGTTGCATGCCGTGATATGTACAATGTACAATTGTACCTACATACATTTAATACGTTGACAATTTGTACAAGGAGATCTGTGTATATCGAAATACATAAATACGCATAAAATACATTAAATACACTTATCTTCGAGTAAAGGCAAAACACCCGATGTCGAGTGAATCTCATATAAGTACATACATTATATCCTGGCATTCCTGGCGAGACACACGCGCCAGTGTCGACATAACATGTTTTCGACAAATCCAAATTGCATATTCTGGCGACGGGCCATGTCTCGTACCATATGCGATGGCATGAGCCAAATCTCTGCCGACTGTACGCAGTGAAATGGAGAAAAACTTTCACCTCATATTTTCTCCTGCGTAAAATCTTTCGTCTATATATTATTATTATATCCTTAATATTTCATATAATATGATTTTCAGGAACTTATCTGCCTAAAGATGTAAAAATCTTAATCCCGAGTTACATGATAAACATGAGTCCACGTTTCTGGGAAAATCCTGGTGTCTTTAATCCTGACAGATTTTCTCCAGAAAACTGCGAGAGCAGAAGTCCCTACCTGTTCCTGCCATTCGGTGCTGGCCCGAGAAACTGCATAGGTAAGTTTTTCCCTCTTTTAGTACCTTTTCAAAATTTTGTCTGTTATATACATATAAGTTATATAAACTAATTCAGAGTTAGAATAATATCAGCCACTCACTTGATCAAATCAGATGTTCTAAAGAGTCTTACTTTTCGTATATGGAACACAATTTTCTATTTTAGTTGGATTTTTTCTTATCAAAAGTGGACTAAGCCACATGATGACTAATATTGAGTTAACTATGAGAATTTGGTAGCGACCTGAATTTTTCGATGTTATTTTTTTTTGGAAAATCGGTGTTGTTTTCAAAAAATCGGCGCTATTTTATCTGGTAAAATAGTGTTATTTCTATGAAATGTATGTATTTTATTACAAAAAAAGATATAAATTATGAGAAATCAATCCAAGATTTAAAATGGCAAGTTCTATTTGTACTGTAAATGATAATATTATGCTTAAATAATTTATATAACGAACATTCAAAATTGCTTGAAAAATTACAAGCAGATGGAACAATGTCATCCGAAATCCTTAATTATATGGTTTAATTTATAAAACCTTTATTATCTTAAAGAATAAAATATTTTTATTTTTTGCAAAAATGTCAAATTTCGGTGTTATTTTTCTAAAACGTGAAAATTCACGTTATTCGTGAATAAAGTGCGAAAATTCGCTAATAAAATCGGGTTTATGCGTTGGTTTTTCCAGAAAACGGCGCATCATAAATAAGTTGTCAAGTTATTATTATTAAATAATAATTTATCGCAAATGCAAAAAATTCAGGTCTCTAATAATTGGTGATTTTTCAATTCAAAAGTGGACTAAACTTCAGATAACAATGTTAGGCCAAGTTTGATCCACTTATAGTATGAAAAAGCAAGATTTACATGAATTTACATAGTTAACTCAATATTGGTCAACATATGGCTTAGTTAGTCTGCTATTGCTTTGAATGCCTAAATTATGCATACCTACTTTTGAATTGATTACCTGAAAATATACTTATTGTGGTTCTTCTAATTAAATTAAAGGTCAGCAACTTGGCGCCAACATAGTAAAAACGGCCATAATTCATATTCTATCTACATACACCTTCCATAGCGATGTCGCCCTGAAGGATATTTCAGTGTATGTGGATCTGATTACAGTTAAGCCGGAGAAGGGATATCCAATGCAGATTCGTGCAAGGAATTAATAAAATCAAGTCTGTTACTTGCGTACTTATTTTTAACATTATTCATTTTAAATAAACATTGAAAAAGACAGTGTAAAGCTGAAAATGTGTTTTTGTACCCAAACACCATTATACTCCAAGAAACTTTCTATACTTGAAGGCTTATTGAAATATAGCTAATTTTGAAATAACATAATATGTGTACAATTTCAAAAAGGATTATTTATACTTATTTTATATTAAACTATTTCTATTCAAATGTTTAATGATTTATAAATAAATGAATTGTTAATATACGAGTAACTTGGCAATAATTACTCTAACTTTGGAAGAAATAAAAAACAATACGAATCCATCAAATCAGGTTTCAAATGTCTATGCAGTATATAAATATTTTTTGGAAGAGAAAAAGTGCAAACTAACCGAACGCTTGAATTTTCTTTCTCACTTTTACTTCCATTGTAAGTTTAAAGAAAGAAATAAATAAAATATGTTCATTCAGTTATTCTGAAGTTCAGAGGTTTCCAAATTTTTCTCTCTCATAGACCCTTTGCCATGTTTTTCGGTTTTGGGTAGACCAGCAATGCACATACCGCGGGCCGTTGTCTGTGAAACTGTGAAAATTAAAAGAATATTTAAAATTTGGAAGTATATTTATGTGTGGGCCCAAGTAATGTGGAGCCAAATATAAAAAAAATTGTTGGGTCAATACAATGTCATGCATCTAAGTAATAAAACATCATCATAAAAAATTACACTGTAATGATTACAATGTTTGAGCATTTGCCATTTGAACAAATTAATAAATCTTCAAATGTTAATTTTCTTGTATAGTGGCCCGTCCTTGGCTCATAATCTTTCCGAGTGGCCCCTTTTCCCTATAAGTCTGTGCATCCCTGGAGAAGACCCTCTGCTACTCACTTTTCAAAGGTTTAAATTTCTAACAGTATGAGGATATGTCGTGACATGGACTCCTAGCAGGTTCTCGTCGACCCTGGGGGTCGATATAGACCACTTTGGGAATCACCGTTCTAGACCCTCCAGTCAACTTAATATATTATTTATATTGTACAACACCTCATGAAAAATCGTATTTGTTTTTAATAAACTCATAGCGAAAATATTTAATTTTTATAATAATATTATTTAATATTTAAGCCTTGGTTCACGGGTATCGTGTCTAAAAGTAATACAAATAACATAAAAATTATTATTTAATGACATTTGTTTCATTTCGCAGAACTCTTTACTTAGATACTGTTCATAAATAATAGAGTTATTTAAATTATTATTATTATTAGAGTTGGACATTAACGAGTAACGAGTTAATTAACTTCCGTTAAAATTTGTATTAATTTTTGAGTTAATCTCTAGTCTTTTTAACTGCAAATTTTTGAGTTAATCTCTAGTCTTTTTAACTGCAAAGCTTACAGAAGGCTGGTACGGTGTCGATTTTTTTTGAAAAAAAAAATAAAACTCGGAAGAGACTATTTTCATTTTCGGCTCCTTTTTTTAATTTTTTTAATCTCCTAGCATTAACTGTAACTTGTGTTACGTCATATTACTACTAGGTATAGTAATACCATCACTGCACATCCCATAAGTCGGGTAGCCAGCATACTAGTAACAGACAAGATGTCCTCGCAGTGCCAACAAAAAAAAATCAGACATTCAGGATGAGTGGCAACCTCATAGCTGATTTTAAGATGCAAAATAACTAAAAAAAAAATTAACAATATATTAAAAAACACTAAAGGTCTAACGAGTTGGTAACGTAATTAACTTTTTCGTTAGCAGATTAACGATTATTCATCAATACCATCATCACTGCATATGCCACAATTAGAATACCCAACAAACTAAGTGATTCATATAAGAAACATACAAATCGTCCTTATCAATCAGATTAACTGACTTGATTAACAGTAACAGTAAACACAAATAATACTTCGGTACAAAACTTCCTTATGAGAGCTCACGTGTTAGGTGTATTTTAATAAGACACAAATTTAATTATTTAATTACTTACACGACATTAGATAATAATTAGCTTCTGTTGATTATTGTAAATATACAAATAACATATCATACACATACGTGAACACTGTAGGTAGCTATATTGACTTATCAGGGTTACTCTTGACAAAATCTAAATACGATCTAAATCTTAATCATACGACGCGCGAAGTGACTATTAGTTAAAAATACGTGCATACCAATCTCGCGGTAGTGGTAATGCGGTATTTTTGACCATAGTCCCTTCGCGCGTCGTATGATTAAGATGAAGACTAGATTAAGATCGTACTTAAATTGTGTCAAGAGTAACCCTGCAGGTGGCATGCTACAAGGAGGACATAATGTTGCAAAAGGAGAAGGATGAGCGGCTGATAAGACAGATGCATTAAAAAAGACCTTTTTGTGGCCCTGGGTAGACCGCAAGGTAGAAACCGGGTCGCAAAGAACAGGGTTTTCTTTTATAGCCAGTTCGAGTCCGGCACTACCTGGTCTGAAAGGCTGGGTGTCCATGACGGATTTCCCCCCACAAAAAAAATAATATGACTATTAGTGATGTACCTACCAATGGACCATATAGGTAGGTACTGAATATTCTCATTCGAATTCTAGACGTTCACATTCATATCTGCAAATGTTTCTTAGACATTTAAAAATATTGGTATTCACATATTTTTTGGACACTAGCATCTGCATTTTTTAAGATATTTGAAAATATTCACAATTGCATGTTTTAATTGTTAGATATTTGACATGCATCATAATATTATGTAGTTGTGTGTATTAAAATATTTAAATGTGTGTGTGTGTCTGCCTGCAATATTTATATAAAATAATGAAAAATATGAAAAACAGCTAGATTTTATGATAAAATGTAAATAACATAAATAGCCAATTAAAATAGCCCGTTTAGTTCGCAATAGATGGCTCCACTCACAATATCTAAGAAAGGCTGAAGGAAATACTACTTATGCCACGGATTTTTTCTTGACTCTAATTTTTGTTGTAGCCATATTGTTGTCTCATATCATACTCCTGGAAAAAAGGAAAAACTAAGTGAAACATTATAAATGAGGCAAACTTGATGTTAGTTTGAATTTTACTGTCACAATCATTTATTCAAAATCAACGTGGAACAAATTCCCTGAATTTTGAATATTTTGTCCATAGTAAATTCAAGATTCACTTGAACGTAGAGTTCTTACTCTTAAGCATACAATTTTCTTGACTTATTCATAGTAGTGATATAACGGATGTGTGATTTTGGATATTCGCGAATGCGAATATTTGTTGCCGACATTCGCGAATGCGAATAGCGAATATTGACTTGCTTAGATTTCTACAATATTGCTCAATCATTAAAATTTCTACCCCCCCGTCGCCGAATTTTTAAAATGGTATAGGAATTTAAAAATTGACACTAAAATTAAAACTAAAATTAAATTTAAAATCAATACCTGACACCAGCAACCTTAGTTGCTGTTTTGAGGTATTGTTTATGATTGAATAAATTGAATTGAATAAATATTAAAATATTTCAAAATTCCTCGGTTTTCTTAAAGAATATTTTTTTGCAGTACCTTTTTCTACAATGTACTGGGTACATTGTAGAAATGACTACTATTGTATTGTAGTTGTTGTATAGTAGTAAATACTACATTGTAGAAAAAGTAAAAAACTACTATTGTATAGTAGTAAATACTACATTGTAGAAAAAACTACACATCCAGAACTTTAACCGAATAACCGATACTTTATTACTGAAATAATATTCGCAAAACATTCGCATATTTTTTTGCGAATACGAATGCGAATACTTTGAAATATGCGAATATTCGCGAATGCGAATACGAATACGAATATTCGCTACATCACTAATTCATAGGTATACATTGTATTTATCTAAGTATAATTTTAAAAACCAAAATTAAATATAATATTATCGAATCATTTCGAGTAGATTTCACATGCAAAAGCCCTGAAAATTGACAATTATATTGTGAATGTTATTAGGGTACATACTACTCCATACTCACATTCTCAACGACATATTTTTAATTATCAGAATCATGCAATGTCTTATTTGTTTATACATATATTTTACTACGTTTCTTGCAGGTACAGATATTAGTCATAGCAAGTACAAGAAATACAGGTCGTATTACTTCTAGTCAACCTCTCAGATAGGAAAATAAACTGTTCATATATAACTGCACTGTAGACTGACATAACAATTTACAAGATTGAATGATTCTAAGTAGGTAATAATAACTTTAGACCTACACTGTGCACATAGCCACATATTGCCTTCTTTCCAACCTTCCAACGTATCAATCACCTAACAGAAAGTTAATAGGTACAAAACACAACACTCACGATTGAAGCAATGTAACCAAGTTCCTATGTTACAAGACTTCTGGATTCATTATCAAATCATTTTGTTTACACTCTGTATAACAATAAGGTGTCGTGAAAAATAATTACGTACATAGCTTCACATGACAATACATAATATACCATGTGAAAAATTTAATTAAATATAATCTTTTACATACTTGTTACAAACTATAAGCATTATCCAGCATCCTGCATAAAGCTTTCAGTCGGTACAGATTTCAGACGCGTATATAAAAATTAGCTTATTTTTTTTAAAGTATATAATAAAGTATAAATAATATAAAATTAATTACAAATCATACAATATGAGAATGGAATGGAGTGATTTGAGTGTAACTCTGTGTCTGGTAACATTGTTTTTATTCCTTGGAATATTTAAGTGGTCCTTGTGGTTATGGGAAAGAAGACGCTTATATTTTTTGTCTGCAAAGTTACCAGGACCATTGAGTCTGCCACTTGTTGGAAGTCTACCTCAGTTACTGAAACTTGCTTCGAGAAAAGGTAAGAAAGACTAAGCATAAGAAAAGATAAAAATAAAATTACACCATTCCTATATTACCTAAATTCATATTTATAGTTCTGTACATGTTTTTTTACTATTTATATTAAATAATTAACCCTCTATGTAATTAATTTCACAATAATAAAGCTTTTAAAGACTGACCTATGACAAATCGACAAAATGGCAAAAATCGTATCTGCATTAAATTATTAAAATTTGTTAAAATATAAATATATTTATTTATTTTTTTTTAATTTTTTAATGCTTAATTTATTTAAAAAATATTTTTTCTATTCAGATCCTGTAAATGTGATGTGCAATTTCATCCACTACTACTCTGGTTTCTTGAAATTCTGGATTGGTCCTGACTTGGTTATCTTTATGTCAAAGCCTGAAGACGTGGAAGTAAGATACTATATGTTATCATACTGTAGTCATTTATTTGGATCGTAGAGTGCATAATTATATTATATTTTGAATTACTTTGGATTTGATGAATTCTTAAATTTTACGATAAATTTTCAGGCAATCATGAAATCCAAATCGATTATCGCGAAACCTCCAAGATTCTTCGAGTTTGCTAGTGACATGCTTGGCGCTGGTCTTCTTACCACTGTTGGTTTAGGTAAGGTATTAACCATTGCAATCAAATTTAACACACAAAATCATCAACACTAAAATTATAGTATTAATACATACAGTTTGTATTATTATAAGTTATTTCTTTATTGATACAATATACGGCATGAGAGCCTATTGTTTAACAATAAATTTGACAGAAAATTTGAAAAATAACACTAACAACCATAAAATACAAAAACACACTATTTTAGAAACCAAACAATACAAGATCACATTAATTTCATGCAATGAATATTTCAACAAATCTGATCAACTTTATAACCATCTAAATATGATAGCTGGGTGTTAGTCGTTTGGTAAATCAATAAATTATAGAAAATTTAAATTTAATTGTTAATTATTAAAATAGTATCATTCCATTTAAAAAAGTAAAATATTCACGCGTAAGTTTACTCTTCATTTATATTTCTTATCTCTTATCACCTCAAAACAAAGCATGAGCATCACAAAAACTTATATCCGCGCACTCACACTATTATTTCTGCATAGATTGCTAGAGAAACATTATTATTTAACCATAGGGACCGCTGACAATAGATTAATTGAAACCCTAGACATTTGAAATATTTGTTTATAGATTCTACTTGGAAAACTCACCGAAGAATAATGTCACCATCATTCAACTCAACAGCCGTGAAAACCTATCAGCCTATATTGCAACGTCAGTCTGAAGTTTTCCTTGAAGATCTTCGTAAGCTTATAGGAAAAGGATCAGTGGATTATCACATTGTTGTTGCGAGATATGTGGCAGATTCGGTATCAGGTCAGTGGAATTATTTTTCATATCCGGGTTAGTTGGAAGACATCGCATTTTAGCGATAAACTCGCCCTCTGTACATTGAATTGTATAACTGATATTTTCTATGAAATATACAATGTACAGTGAAGAATAAAACAAAAATAAAATAATATATTTTAATGAGTAGGTATATTATGTATGGGTTGTTAAAAGGAGGACTTATTGCCAACGCTATTATGTATACCTTATAGCTACATGTATTTCGTTATTCTTTTGTAAAAAATGTGTCCACAACTTATTACTTTAGTCAATCAAATTAAATTAACGAGACAATAAAATTACCATAAGTTGATAATATTAAAATGCCATCTGTAAACAATATTAAACCTAGACATCTATGCTATAAAAGACTATCAAATCATTCAAGATTCAAACATAAAACACATTCATTGAATTCAGTAAACATTTTAGTTGAATTGCATTAAAATCAACATATTTTTTATGACTTAATTATTGTTTAACATACCTACACTTGTAGGTACACTATACATTTACACGTGACAATGTAATGATTTTCTCAATTAGGTGCTGCTTAGATCTAATCAAATTGTTGTAATGATAAAAGATCTATCACTCTGATGACCTACTATATACACCTACAGTCTACACACATACTGTAGTTATTATAAAACTATATAATTATTATTGTAAATACATAATTTTATAAATAAATTTGTATTCTTATCGCAAAATAGGTATTTATGTTTTTTGCCCATATACTATGTGAGAAAATTACCATTTGCAGAATTTTATAATTTTATTTTTCATGCAATAAATTTCTCTTTTCGATGATGAAATTAATAGAATGGAAGTGAAAAATGTATCGCAATATTTGTGTACAGTAATAAAATAATACTCTTCGATAAATCTTTCTATGTTTATACCCATTTTTATATGAACATTAATATATAATTGAATTGTAACGTTTGTATGATTTCAGAGTCAATTTTCGATTTCAAGACGAATTTCAGAGAAGGGAAACAAGATGACGTGATACATGCTCTTGATTGGTAATGATTTATGAACTTATAATTATTTACCATAATCAACAATGGCTCTCGGCTCTCTGTACAGTAAACGAATATTTATGAACATTGCCTGGTGTACGGTACCACTCGACTTTCTGAGTGCGTGTCGTATAAAGAGCTGTTTCTTCTTTAAGAAAAGAGCGCTTGATATGCGTATGAAATAACGATGAATGAATGTATGGCAGAATTGCTGGGACTCGGATAGAACCGGTAGACTTGTCTACTGATCTTGAAACATCCAGGGGTAAGTGGTGGGAACCCCTCCCTATGTTTCGATAGGCGGACGTGCACTTCCCAATCAATGCTAGGCATACGCACGTCGGGGAGGAGAGATGTTCAATACACCTTTGGTTCACAAATGCTTGGAACACTACTGATTATCATAATACTAATATTTTGAGCAGAGCTTTTGTTAGATGAATAATAATATACTGTACCTACTTTTTACTGACAAAACGTCCGATTTCGATTGACTATTCCTTTAAATAATTTAGTTTATAGGTAAAACGCACAAGTTATATTTTTATAATTTTATTTTAGGATGACAGATTCTGTGTTTAAAAAAATATACAAGATTTGGTATTTTATTGATTTCTTGTACAACATGAGCTCACTGAAGGAAATACAAATGAAAGCTACGAATTCCATTATGCAATATGCAACGATGATCTATGACATTAAGATGGAGGAGCACACTGATGACAATGGTAGGAAATAAAAATATTAAGTTTTAAATACATATATACATATAGATTCAAATTAATGAGATGGATGAATGTATCATGGGTATAGCGCACTTAACCTAGCCATCTAGCACCTAGCCATCGGGATTGGGTTCACAGACATCAGGACGCTTTTCCTGCTCCCTACCATATTTTTTTTTCATTTGCAGTCTGTTGGCTGTCTATGTTGTTACATAAAATTCAATAATATTGTATTAATAAACAATAAATTCATAGTAACAAAGTGTGTCAAACTCAACACGCTTTAAGGTTTATAATAAAATTGATAAAAAATCATTCGTTCAACATCGAGATACCTATCTTATTCAATTTTTTTTTTCAGAAACACATCCTAATGTTCTCCAAAGCTTATTACAGCAACATGTCCAAGGGGAATTGAGTAAATCTGAAGTCTTAGATGAAATCAAAACGATTTGGGTTGCGGTGAGTTTCTCTTATTAAAGAACGTATTCAGATTTTTCTCTAGGAGGGACATCAGCATAAAAAATATTGTTTTCACCGTCAACTATGTGAACTTCTATTTTAGTCTCTATTGATTCACCAGTTTTAAAACCAACTTATATTTTAGTCTTACTTCTGAAAGAGGGCCGCATCCCATTTCGATGCCAATTTTACATACTTTTCCTATACTCTCTAGATCCTTGGTACGGTGAGTAGGTACAACCATGCTCTGATTTATGTTTTCGGGTGAATTAGGTACGTGATGGTCTCTCCTCACCTTTAGCTTTCAATCACCATACGCAATTCACCCCAAAAATATATACATTAGACGCTATAAAAATGTACACTTATATCTAGGAATATTACATTATTTTTTAGGGTGTCGATACAATTATTGGTGACACTTGTTGGTTAATAATGATGTTAGCAATGCACAAGGATGTTCAAGAAAAAGCGTTCCGAGAAATAAAAGAGTATTACAAGGATAACAGAGATGCTCCAGTGGAGAACAATGATTTAATCCACTTTCCGTATCTGGACATGTGCATCAAAGAAGTTCTCAGACTATTTCCAGTTGCACCAATCAATTTTAGATACATAACCGGAGAAGAAATTTTTCTGAAACACAGTAAGTTCTTAAAAACCTATTTTAAAAGAAACACGAGTAGGTTTATTTAACACTGTAATCTACCTCTGCTGGCAATAGGTACACGTAACTATTATTTTTTGTTGATGATTGATATTGTTTTTGTCGATAATTAATAACTGTTGTTGTAATTGGTGATATATTGTTTCAACGTTTGTATGATATTGATTGAATAAAGAAATTTATTATTATTATTATTATTATTATTAAAATGTCTAATTATATTCCATTTTGAAAGACCATCCACTCGTTTTCAAGTGATTAGGGAATGTTTAATAACTTCATAGTTAATAAACTTCATCCGGTTTGCCAGTGTGATGAATGAATGAGTGAACGAGAGATTCTTAGTCCAAACTAAACAAAACTTCTCTGATGTGATGAAGCCACAATTCGCCCATTGCGTATTTTTAATTACTTTTACGGCTACTATTATATACCTACCTATTTCTACCTAATCCTTTTTTAGACATAACATATATACCTAGGTACTCTAGGTAGGTGTTTACGTTATATCAAACAAATTAACATCCCTTAATTTTACAGGAAATCTGTCTATTCCGCCAAATACCACAATAGGAATGGTTCTAATGGCATCACACAGAGATCCAGATGTTTGGGAAAATCCTCATGATTTTATTCCGGAAAGATTTAATTCTGAGAACTCTGCAAAAAGGCATCAGTTCTCCTACTACCCATTCAGTGGAGGAAATAGAAACTGCATTGGTAAGAAACTTTACCAAAATGTTTATATTATGTTTATCTACGTGGAATATGTCATGCTAAATAAATAAAAATATTTTTAACAATAATTCGTATTCAAGAATTAAAACTGCAGATTATTTTCTTATATACTACTACTATACCATCACGGCATATCCCACAAGTGGGGTAGCCAGCAGACCAGCTGCATATAAAACAAACATGCAAGCTGTCTTCTCCATTTATGATGACATTTTTATAAACACAACAACACAAACAAACGTGTCATGATGATAATAGTAATAGTGTATACCTACCTTAACACAATTTGCGCTATAATAATTATACATGTATGCGAAATGACGGTGTTTTGTTCCCATACGAATATTTGTAATTAAATTAACTATTTTACAGGTCAGCGATATGGTTTTAACTTCCTGAAGACAGCAACAGTATACATTCTCAGAAAATACGAGGTACATTCGAATATGAAATTAAAAAAATTGGGTTTGTATTATGACGTAAATTTTAAATCAAAAATGGGATTTAAAGCCGAATTTACAGAAAGAATGTGGTTATAAATGATTAATAAAAAATACTTTAGTTTTATTTATTTATGTATTCATTCATTACTGTACATTGATTACATAAAAGGATTAAAAGGTAGGTATACATTCAAATTAAATACAACCAATATACAGAGGGCGAGCTTATCGCAAAGGCGCGATCTCTTCCAACTAACCTAAAACTAAAAAGATTAATAAAAAATAAGAAAAAGTTCATTTAATTTGAGTGCTTTACAATTTTTACTAAGACACGTCGGACAATCTGAAAAATGGTTTGAGTCTTTAGTACTATAGCTACATCTGCATATTATATCTACACAGCTAACCGTTGAAGATCTTCCATAAAATAAACGTTATTTATTTATTTATTTAAGTCAGAACATTACAGACAATACATATAAATTTAGTACAATTACACAATTACGAATTATACGTAATAATATAATTATATAAAAAAAATATATATACCTAATTACCTATATACGAAATAAATACATAATTATCAACAACATTTTCGATTTGAAAAATACATTTATACATACAAAGGTAGGGTACGTATATTTTGCTTTTAGTAAAAATTTTGGGAATTACTAGTCTTTAGTTATACAAGCATTGAAAAAAGCTACTGATACAAACATAAAATTATATTTTTGAAGCCAAATTAGCATTTATTTTTTAGAAATCTTAACTTTACAAATGAGAATCTATGAACTATACTTGGTCCATTTCTCTTCTGCATGGAAAAAATAAATTAGATTTTTCTCTATGGTATACTCAAACGTCATTTTTTCCATAGATGAATTTTCATTAGAGTGCGAAAAAAACATAATGTGTTTTGGCTTTTGGCATTCGTAATTTGTTTGAGTCGGCGGTTTCTTTTAATCAGTGAAAATTTCATAAGTATTTTACATTTCCTTTGTCTTTCGTTGCATTAAAACGTTAATTAATCAAAAGATACGCAGAGATCATAATTCCGTGATATCTGTTTATATAAAGGTTATATAGTTTCCTTTAACTTGTTATCATAATTTTGTATCACCATGGCGGATTCCACTTCGGATATTTCTAAAATGAAGGTGGTAGAATTGAAAAAAGAATTAAAATCGCGAGGACTTGCGACAACTGGCGATAAAAGTGAATTAGTATCTAAGTTACAGGCTGCTTTGGCAAAGGACGCCAACTCAGAAGGTGCCTTGGACTCTGACGAATTGGACTCTGATGAAGTATTGGAAGACGATGACGATGATAAAAATGGTGTGGACTTAATAAACGATGACTTAATCAATGATGTACCTGTCACAGTAAGTAGCCAGTCTGATTCTGCCACAAACATTAAACCAAACCCGACACCCACAATCAGAGTTCTTAAAAGAAAACCACCTCCTGCTATAACGAGTACAGAAAACATTAATGAAGATAAACTGTTATCTCCAGATGAACCTTCACCTCCCAAAGTTAAAATTACAGCTCCAGATGATACCTCAGCACCTTTAAAAAAAATTATCCTCAACAGAGTTCCCATCACTGCACCTACCACCACAACAGAAGAACCAAAAAGTGAAAGTTCAACTCAACCAAAAGTCCTGAAAGTCACTATGGATCCTAAAGAAAGGTTAGAAATGAGGGCTAAGAGATTTGGAACACCTTTAGTGGGAGACGCTGCAAAAGAAGCAAGAAAGGCACGTTTTGGAACAACAGCAACAAATTGGTCATCACCGTCCACAAAGATTCACCAAGAGAAAGCTGCTAGTTTGGATGTTCTCAAGAAAAGAGCAGAGAGGTTTGGAGCGTCTGTATCAAAAACAATGGTGGATGAGGAATACAAAGAGAAGTTGGAAAGGAGAAAAGCTAAGTTTGGTGTTGCCAATGCATAACATTCTCCTCTCAGTGTTCACTATATATTGCATTATAATGAGTTATATTAATAAATATCTTTGACACAGATGTAATATCCAGCCAACACTTACCCAAATCAAATTGATACTTTTAACTTTGTAACAAATAAAATGTGTAGAGAATTTGCCTGCATTGATAATGAAGGTCTTTCTATGTAGGCAAATAATTTTTGTATTACAGTTTTGGTTTTCATTTTTTGTTTTGTGAATATTTATCGTTCTAGATATTTGTAAAATTATTGTTTTATGTATGATGTTTTATTTCACTGAGTCTGAAGATATCTCTCTTTGCATACTTAGTACCTTATCCATTCTGTATAATGAGTTTACTTATTATATAATTATGTATAAATTATAATTTCATAAGGACATTATAACAGAATGAATATAACACAGCTATGTGCTGTTTCAATAAACAAGATTTACTGTTTTTTCTTATTTAAAGTATTACATTTTTGTTGGTCAATGAATACTTGGATGCCGCCGGAAACCACAAATTGCTTTGTCTATTTACCGTGTGGCACTGCTAGTAATTGTCTAAAGATCCTGAGGTAGCTTTATGTCCCCGCGCAATATTGTAAGTTCAGGTAAATTATTATAGGTTATAAAGTACCTAACTCTACCTACTGTATAGTGATCATTAATGATAATGCACCAATTTGGAATACATTCATCGTAAAGTATTATGTGTTATACATTTAATTAAGTGTACTATGATTTTTATATAATAATATAAATGAGTTACGATAGTATTGACAATGTCCTAACTAGACAAAAGACTTCTCTCTCGTCAAATAAATCAAATAGTAAAATAAAACATTTGTTTTATTTGTTTCGCTAAGGAGAGATTGACC
The DNA here is from genome assembly GCA_947579605.1 of Athripsodes cinereus. Lineage (NCBI taxonomy): Eukaryota > Metazoa > Arthropoda > Insecta > Trichoptera > Leptoceridae > Athripsodes > Athripsodes cinereus. The sequence continues at coordinate 8,042,478 of OX388308.1, read as the reverse complement.
ATAAAAAAAAATTGGCTGAGAGGAATGGTACTTAGAGATGTGACTGTCTGGGGACCAAATTACAAGACACATGTTGAGCACATTGGATAGGAGAGTATGCATGAGAAATTATATGACAGTGTATATTAAGTATCTGTATGCTATAAATGTTGCGCTAGGTATTCAATTATTTGCAAACTGTTAGATTTTGAGTTTTATAATATATTACTATAATTGCTAAGACTTATTATTAACTTAAGAGTTATAACTGTTTGGAAAACATTGGAAATGAATAATTAAAATAAAAGTGCACCTAACTCTCATATTATAACTTGTAAAATCATTGTCTACCTATTTCTGTTGATAAAATAAAATAAAAATATTTTAAGCTATAATACAGCTATGTAAATAATTTTGTTCCATGGAACGCCCAACAAAGAATTAGCCTCTCACACTTTTCTCCAGAGTTTATGAGTAGCCTGTAAAAGGCCGGCATTTAACACAATAAAGACATTTTACATCTTAAATTCAGCGATGAGGTTTGCCATCCATACTGGATGTCTTGATTTTTGTTGGCACAGAGAGGACAACTTGAGATATGCCGTGAGAGCAAATAAATTTAGATGCAGCTATAGGAAATCCACCTGATGGTATGTGTGCACTATTATTAATCATAATATAGGTAGATACCTCTAACTGAATTTCATTGTAAAGCACGTGCAATCAATGAATTATGAAAATCAAATTTGTAATTTGCACTTAAATAGTGGCATGCAACTACTGCAGCTATCAAAACATGAATAGTGCCACCCGCACGGTAAACAGACAAAAAAAGTGGCAGCTTCCAGGGGTATTCAAGTGTATATTCATTTTTTCTGTGTAAAATAAAAAAGTAATACATGTTTTCTAAATCAAATAATATATTCGTTGTTTCCATTTACATACCTACTGTGTCCTGACCTTTTTTTACATATTATCCTTATCTCTAATAGAACTGCTGCAATAAAAACACCATGGTGATGGAATTGGGAGGGAACATCCAAGAATGCATTTGGAAAAAGAGAGGTATCCACATCTGTTTCTATGATCTGAGTGAAAATTAAATGAAGAGCGAATCTCATGATTTCCTCAGTTTTGTTAGGGAATACTTATGACAGAAAGAGGTTTGCTTACCTTTATGTTCCTTGAGGATATGTATGGCAATAAAAGAAAACAAATATAACTGTAAACAGATATTTATTTATAGATGCACTGCACGCACTCATTATAAAAGAATCAATAGAAGGGGTTAACATGACGATGCTTTGTATCACCTTACGGCACAACATGTTTCATCTCATTCTGATATGATTCAAATGTTATTTATTATTACTAATGTAGAATAGTGTAGGACTCACAGCCCACATAAACACCTTATTAATATATAAATATATGTAGGAATATATTTATGTCAAGTTATAAGATGTCACACCAAACAGTATACTTTTATCTTCAAATATATTTCTTTAAAAAACCTATTACGTGTAATATTATTTAGGTACGTACATATAAATATGATTTTGGAAGCTGTAGTAATAATATATATATATATTTATATAACATAGTAGGTATACACAGTAGTAGTACAAAGCAATGATAACACTATTCAGGATATTATTTTCTCAAGTCTGACTAGACAGTTTTACATTTTGAAATTATGTTTAATTTTAAATTTTGATTAAGTTAAATTACAATGAGTCGCTTACTCACAAAAATATAAATATATAATGTCAAAATATAAATACAAGTATTTGATTTATTTTTATGGTATTTATTTGATTTCAAGTGCTTATTATAATATGATGTGATAAAAATAACAATTTGATTTATTTATTATTATATCTACCAGCTAATGTAATTAGGGCAACTTGATCTGTGAATGCTCCCAGTGTTTGAGGAGAAACAACACATAATATTATAATTATATAGGTATGTAGAGGTACTGTAAAATTATTTTCAAACAAAACTAACTAATGTGGATTATAATTATTAACATATTATAGATTTATAAATTGGTGTTAGCTATTAGAATTTACAAAAGGAATAAATATAACTGGTGAATCTAAAAGGGAGTTGATCTCCATAATCAAACAGGACATTTCATTTCACTGATATAATTGATTAAAACCATACATACATTATATTTATATTACATATTAAAGTAATTAAATTAAAAAAAAAAACAATTTGATTTTAGTATATTATATCTAGTATTGAATAATATAATATTATAATAACTCCCTATTAACATAAATGTACACAGCGTGATTGTACAGGCTACAGGTTATATTGCTCCTGAGGACAAACACCGACCAGACCCTGCCTCTCATAAACACAAACAAACTAATGCAGTGTACACATCAAAAAATCCTTATTTTCAGGGAGGCAGCCCCCCTTCCTCCTCTCCCACAATACCTTGCAGACTCATACAAGGGAGTCTCATTTTGTTACATATACATATGTATATTGTATATTATACACATCATTCATAATTACATATTAACCTAAATTGTTAAATACAACAAAACAATTCATCATATTGTGAAAACTATAAAAATAACACAATATTATTTACATCGTAATCAAGACTTTAAAATACCAAATCAATTCATTGGGAATGGTAAGTCCGCTAAATATTATAGTTTACGGAATTTGCTAAACTAGATAAAATTCAAAGATTTGCTAAGAACAGTGTGACAGCCAAGTGATAACATGGCGTGAGGCATCTAGTTATATTTTAGTAGTGGATATGAAACGATATCTTCCAATCAATATCAGACAGATTCAAGTTGTAATCTTCAAACTGTAACAGCACGATAAATCACATGGTACCCAATATTAATTCAATTCTAATATATTTTCTTCACCAATCCTAGTGTCAAACAATCAATTTGGCTTCTAAAATTTTAAATCACAATGTAATGCACAATACAATGCAATATTAACTAATAGTTGCATTATAGTATCACACACACAGCGAAAACAACATTTGTGAGGTGTTTGTATGCCAGTATCATATCAGCACATTCGCTAACGTCACTCTTTTTTATTATCAAAATATGATAAACAATGATGTTCTAACCACCTCCTCCAACACACAATACATGGAGTGAATTAGAAACTTAACACAGACAATGAATGTTATATCAACTTACTAAACCTTCTTAGAAAGCAACAGATAAACCCACATATAACTCAAACTCTGACCACTTAATATGTAAACATTTCCAATATGTAAATTTTAATACAAAATGTAACTATTGCCAGAGAATTTCACATGTTTAAATCACTATACATTAAGCCTACTCACAGTATGTATGTATTTCTTTTTTGCGTATAATATATTGCTGTAATAATGATTTCAATTGCAACATATTTTACATAAAGTAGAACAGCACAACATTAATTAAATGGAGACGTAAAAAACCCTTAATGTTAATGTGTCACGCTTTCAAAATTCTTATTTTTACATACAATCAAAGTATTAATAGATTCAATAATTTTCCTAAATAAAGGTTTACATCCAAAAACACAATTTTGCATAAAAAGAAATTTTATAATATTAAGAATAAACCAAACAACTATATCTATATACATACACAGTTGTGTATTAGGGTGCACTTGTTTAACAATAACAACTGTGTGTTTTAAAATGTTACTTAATTGCTTATCATTTAATACAATCCCAATGTGTTATATAATATACATATTCATATTTTATATTGATAATCAAATTTTAAAATTTGTCCGTGTCACAAGTGACATGCTTTTTCATAACATTACTTTAAACGCAATATCAAAGTCTGATAAATGGAGGAATAGTAGCTATATGAGATACATGTGTATTGTGATTATATTTATAGCTAAACAACTTAGAGTTACAAGTGTACGCATTAGTAATAAGGGCGCCATCAGTCAGTCAAAGCTCCAGAGACAAACTGAGAATCGTTAACAATTAAATAACTTAGCACACATCCTTATAAAGGAAAAATTTCTTGATTATTACAAAAGTCAATTAAAATCAAGAACATAGAAGGTACATGGAGTTATTATTTTGGAAGTGATAAAAAAATATTTTTTATTGATTTTATATTAATTTATTGAATCTAGAACATTACAATATGACACCTTGGCACAAAGAGTATCAATATTTCATGTCATTATATAAATAATTGTAATAGAATGTGACATTATATAAAATTAAATGAACAAACAAAGTGAATGTGACTAACTGAGACTAGGTTGTCTTGTGTAATCATAAACAATATGGTGATTCAGATAAAACACTAACAAAAAAAATCAATATGAATATGTAATGTGCGTAGGATCTGTGTGAAGTAATCAACATGTAGTTATTAAGAGAAGGCTGTATGTGTGTATGTATGTATGTTAGAGTACAATATTAATATTAATAGTGGTAGGAGAGAGGATCAGCGGATCAGTGGTGTGATAGGTGAATATCTCTCTGGATGTAGTATGTATACACATGCAGCATACACATACAAGCGCAGCAGGGGACACAGTGTTATGGCTGGATGTTAGAGTTCTTCTTCCAGGGACATCCTTGTCTTCCTGGAACCACTGCACAGTGACATCAGGCAGGACCTACCTTCAATATATAACAATAATTTATTACATAAAATTGTAAATCGCCAGTGAAATAGATTTAAATGTTCTGTAAAAGTTTTATTCAGTAGTTACAAAAACATGTTAGATAAGGGAAATTAAATTAATAGAAGCCAAAAGTTAAAAATTGGGTAATTTAAATAAAATTATTTGGGTACAATTATAAATAGTAATATATGTATATAGATAGCAATTAGAGATAGTATTGTAATAATGATAATATTATGATTCAGTGAAAGCAAAAAATGGGGAGGGAGGAAGTTGTTCTGTATGTGTCATGTTGTTTACCTTCCCTCAGTGAGGTGTGTGGCAGGAGGTGGAGTGGTCCTCTGCTTGCGAGAGGGCTGGGCGGCCTGCTTAGTGGGTGCAGGGGGGGGCTGAGCAGGGGGCGCCGGAGGGGCAGGACGGGGAGGCCTCGTAGGAGCAGGTGGGGGAGGACGGCCCAAAGAGCCCAATGCTGCCGCCTGAGCAAACTGAGCACGAGCACCACATTCTGATGCTTCCTCTTCACACGTCACTCCACTCAAGAACCTGAAAAGTAAACAAACATGGATATTAAATATGTATGGTAAAATACAAAAAAATTAAATCAATACAACCAAACAAGAAACAATGTCAATAACGCATCATTTCTGGCAACATCATTACATAATCTCACTTTTTGAAAAATATATGGCTAAATGACTTTAATATATAACATAATCATTACATCCACATTCTTCTATCTTACCATCCTACAAATAACGTAACCAATAGTGATGTTTTGAATGTCTAATTTTGGATATTTGCAAACGCAATCTTATTGCAACGCAATGCAAACAATCACAGATTGCAAATATTGTATTTTTTTTATTCAATGGGGAACATGCATGTGAGGAATATTAATAAATGTTATCAATTTGTATTAATAAATATAAGCTAATCACAAATATCTTAATAAGAAACGATAAAATATAACTTTTCATTCATTATTTTCATTTTAAAAATCCATATTTTCTGTCAAAATTTTAAACGCCATGTTATTGAATTAGCCCGTTGTGATGTCGTTAGGCACTATGTTGTATTGACACACATATCACTAGTAGTACAATCTGTGGTGTCTGACGACGTCACACACCTGTTCCACCATAGGTGGACCTTTTTACGGTGAAGTGCTAACTTTCTTTTTCAAATGGTGATCAAAGCCTTAAAAATGCACATTTAAAAATATAAAAAGCGCCATAATTTTTCTAATTTTTTGTAATTTTTGAGCTGAAAAAATTTATATCTGAAAGTTCCCCATTTGTGTCTATGTGACTGGTATGTGAGCTATGAAATCAAACCAGGCGCAGTATCCTGCAACGGAGTAAACCAGACCATTTTTTGTATTACAATTCTTGAAAAAGTCACATTTTTTTAAAACAAAGCCAGACTTGAGATCAACATTTGCATGTTTTTGATATGAACATCATAGTAGTAGCAGACAAAAAACATGTAAGATGTCTTCTCCGTGCTATTAAAAAAAATGACATTCAGGGTGGGTGGCATACCTCATAACTGAATTGAAGATATTAAACGTCCTATTTGTAATATTTTACGACTACCTGCCTTTAACAGAATACCAGGACAATCGAAGACTTACAAAAAAGAGTGGGAGACCTCTTCTTTACCGGTGCTTCCATAGAAAAAAGAACATTTACCTTTTAACATAAAACTAGCACAAAACTTACAAATATATATATTAAAATAACACATATTTATGTATTTAAGAGCTATTTATGAAATGATTACTAGAAAAGGACAAAGCTACCTACCTTGCTAATAAAAACTGTGAAGGAGTTTGGTTAGGATCACTAGATTGATTACTATTTGCATTGGCAGTTGAACTCCCTGAGGGCATGGTGCCTTGGGAGGCGGGGGCAGAACCCTGAGAAGGGGCAGAGGGAGCTGATCCCTGCGAGGATGCAGGAGCTGAGGAGGTGCCTCCTGTCTGATTGGATGATCCTCCTGAGCCTAAACCACTACGCCGAGGAACTCGCTCCAATTGTTGTTGCCTAGCAGCCTGAGAAAAATCAATGGAAATAAGTTACATATTGCATCTCAAAGTATTTCACATTGAATTTCTTCATTGTGAATTATACAATCTCATTTTTTTCAATGTTTGTATTAATTGTGATGAGTCTTGCCACTCATTACAATACTTCAATGATACAATATTACAAGATGTAATGTAGGTATATTAAATGCGGGTGACAATGTAGATACAATGATGAGATGTTGATACATGAAATAGATATTATATTACAGTGACAGTGTAAGGTATGAGCTGCAGATATATGATATACAAAACTTACAGAGACCTGATGCCTTTCTAACTGCAGTTGCATCTGTAGTTGCTGAAGCTGTGAGGGTGCTGGAGCAGGACCAGTGGTCCTACGGGCCCCAGAAAGCTGAGAGAGTAGCTCTGCGATGGGATCTACCACAGCCTCGCGGGATCCAGGGGAGAGGGCACTCAGCCCACCACTGCCACTGAAACGATAATTTTTTTTATACAAAATCTTAATAATATACTTAAAAGCAGAATCAAAAATTATTATTTCCAATAACGATTAAGTTGTAAACACAATAAAATATAATAATAATAATAATAAACTTTATTGTGCTTAAAAAACATACATATAAACAGATTATAAATACCAATAATTATCATGCACAATTGGCGAGTTTATCGCTTGTAAGCGATATCTTCCAACTAACCCAAGTATACATTTGTGTTTTTGTTTACATCTAATATGGAATTTTAGTATTTGCTCACAAAATATGCATCATTCAAATTGATTAATCCTTTTCAAATTTAAGAGATTTACATAGATAAACAGCTGAACACTGACATCTCACCAATATTTTTAAATGGGTGATTTCACACTTACGCTAACATTTACGATCCAGCACAGAGTGATAATGTCTTGACATATGAATTTCAAAATGACATATTTATTCTAAACCAATAAACTTTTTGTTGGTAAATGAATAAAAAAATATAATATTATTACATCTCCCACATTATTGCAATTTTGAATCTTGCAATCTTGACATATTAAATACTAAACATTTCATTGACATTCTGTACTGACACTCCAATATTTTATGATTTGACTTAAATTATTATTGTTATGAAATAATTCTCTTTTGTGTTTTGTTAATTCTTGTTTTCCAACTGTGTTGTGAATGAGATATTTGATTTGTGTATTATTTATTCTTGAACATGTAAAAGGCTCACGCCGTGGATTGTGAAATAAATAAATAAATAAATTACTGAAATTGTGATAAATATTATGTGTATGTATGATGAGTCCAAGTGCCTGCAAAATAAGGGCCTAAGGACAATTAAAATAAATAAACAATTAATATGTACTACTTTAGCAACAATTCAAATATTCCTATACCATACAACATTATTCAATGATCCATAGATATAGTGTACAATATTTGCCAAACTAAAGTAAATACAGACTGTATGTATGTACAACCATGGTGACATAATATTATTATTACATTGAAATCTCACAAAAATATACAACATAGAGTAAGTAAGACTACAGCTGCATCATTCTCTTACCACTTCACAAGTATTAATTTATATGTACATATCTGTGGGAAACACTGCAACTGTCAATATTACAGCGTATGTGTATTATAAAACACATCCCATACTATCTCCTACTATCAAATAGATATACTCAATTGTATTTTTTTAGTTCACTAGAAACTAATTCACATTAATTTATAATATCAAGGTGTCACATTAGAATGATATACATATGATCACATACAAAGTTGATGAAGTGCAGATGTTTTTCAATGACAATGAAGTATTACAGAATCATGAGGATAAACAACAGACACTAAAAAGTGAAACCAATAATTGAAGAGTTCTGCATCGAGTCATATTCATAATAACGCTGAATCATCCTTTATTTGGCAGATACTCTATATAAATAATGTTGTCCAACGTACATAGAAACAAGACATGTGCTGCTAAGTTTTGGACAGTGGCCAAGTTATCACTCCACAAGTTATTGAATCTTTGTGTTTATAGCCACATCACCACTTATTTAAATATGAAGTACGAATGTGTACCATCGAGAGTAGCATTCATATATAATAACAAAAGAATACATTCACTTGATTCTTATTCTTGTGATACTATGACAAAGTGTAAACATACAAAATGAACATATTCAACTCAAAACAGTTGTTGAATAGATAGCGGAGTAAAAATATTTTGCATTACCTAAAATGCATGTTTGTTCGCCTAGACCGCACTCCTATCCCTCTCCCTGAGTGTGGTGTGCGCCGGACTCCTCCATGCCTTATTCCAGTTGGCTCATCGTGTTACGGAGTTAAGGAATGATCATATTTAAAATAGATAATTATTTTATATTATTTTGTTAACACTGTTATATAATGATGATGTGCAAAAAGAATAAATAAATAAATAAATAAACATACATAATCTACATTAAGATGATATATGCAATAAATCATAATACAATGTATCCACTGCCAGAAACATTATGGTTTAAATTTGGTATACTTTTAAACTAAGAAGGAATTACAAAAATGTTCTCAAACAAAAGCAGAAACTACCATCCACTCAATACTACTAATACCAGTATTTTTAAATTTATCATTAACATAAGCAACCCCATTCAAGTCCAAGACCCATCCTGAATGGCTTGACATTTGTTGGCACCCTCGCTGGCTACCTGGCTTGTGAGAAATGTTGTGATCCTACGTTATGTGCCATTAATATGAGTAATAATAATGCTAGACGTAAACGTAAATTAATATTGTAAAGGATATGAGAAATGAAATGAGATCTCTGGGACCAGTTCTGTGTTCCATTGTTAGGTGTCCAGCAAAGTCATCTGTTACAAGGTTAGGTTCACCTCCTGGCACAGCAGCACAGACAGGACATACAACCTGGAAATAATCACAACAATATTACATTATATTCTTATGCATGTATATAAATAATATACAAGTCATCCTCTCCGTGTCAATAAATATTTAAGACATTCAGGATGGGTGGCATACTTCATCACTGAACTGAAGATGTTATAAGTCTTATAATTAAGGGATGCTTTACGACCACCTACTTTTTACAGGACATTGAAAACCTTAAGAGAAATTAATGGTAGACCTATTCTATTCCGGACACTCAACATGGGAAATAAAATAATAGTAATAATGAACTTTATTGCATAAAGTAGACTAATTTAGAATAATGATTGAGAGAGTAATAAGGTGAGTTTAGCATGGCAGCTTATATCTTCCAACTAACCTGGAGTGTATACTATACTATACCCTCACGCCGTGTCCCAGGTGGGGTAGGCAGAGAGAACGGAACGCCATGTCGCTCTATCCTTACATACTTCTTTCGCTTCCTCTACATTCATCCAGTTTCTCATACATGCACGCCGATTCCTCTTACTTACCTTACTTACCTGGAATGTATGAGTTATTTAATATATTAGTTATATATACATTCTGTGTGATATATTTCTTACTTCTATAGATGTATCTGCATGGTCTGCAGCCACATGCTCCTGCAGTGTGGCATCCGAAAAACCCATTCGATTACAAAATGGACATGTATATGCCTGAGGTTGATCTAAACCCAAAGTCTCTCCACCATAGAACAATTCTAAAAAATTTAATAAGTATTACAAAATAATGAGGGTGAGATAGATAATTATAAAAAGTTGTATAATTGTGTTGAATGCATGTATATATTTAATGTGTACATGCAATATTATTACGATAAAAAAATATTTTACTTGATTTCAAAAACATTAAAGGCTTAACTTATGTTGACTCGTGAAACTATATTACTGCACCTAACACTATATTATAGACAACAATCTAATGATTAACAAATATAGAATAAAAGTATACATTTTACTTGATGCTCCTAATTTTAAAGCCACTTATTTCAAGTTATTTATAATTTACATACTAGGAGTGTTTATAAGCTGAATTACAGATTGCAAAATGTCTCCGATACAATGTAAGTTATTACTAAATGAAGTAACTATATTGTAACTGATCAACTATATTGTAACTGCCCAACTACAAGAAACATACTATAAGAAACTATAAACTATAAGAAAGATAATATGTATTACCAAAATCAGATCTGGTGAGTATACACTGCATCGGATGGTCTGTTGTGTGTCTGGCAGAGTTAGCTCCATTCTCGTAACATGAAGCACATAAGTCGTAATCGTAACATATAAGGCATTTATAGCGACGTCCCCTAAAGTTGCCCTTCATACAAGAATCACAGCTGACTCCTGAAAACAGTCATTATAAAAGTAAACTATGGATTCCTTAGTTTTAAGTTAATGTCATCACTTCTTGGACGTTATTCCCAGATTATGTTAAATCTAGAAATATAACTTTAACTTATATTTCACTCTAACCTGCGAACCAATACTAAATATTCGATGATACTAAAATTTGAAGCAAATTTTTTAATTATTTTATAATATGAAACATTCGATATAATAATTTTGAGTTTAGCACCTCCAATGTGCATACATATATATAATGGTTTATAATCAAATTCATTGTTTAGTAATCAATTGGGTCAAATGAACAGGGCAACACAGCTCCTGTTGTTCAAAATAAGGTTACTTCCAGGATTGGAGACTGCCCACACGATGAAGTTACTATTTTTGTTAGGTAGGTGTCACCATCTGGACTAATCTAATCAAATTCAGTCGATAAGCATATATTCGTCAATATTTTTGTACCACTTTCATCCATTTGTCATATAACAATATAACATGTCCTTCACGTTCCAACACATAGGTCACTTTAACGTTGAGAAAATGAATAATAATTAAAGGAAAACAAAACGAAAGAAATAAAACACATGATAGTGAAAATGTTGACATGTACGAGATACATCTAAAATAATTGTGCATTTGAGGTAAATCATGATTTATCACCACCTACCTTCATGGCGACTCATTTTAACTACAAAGTAGCTCCAAGAAATAACGTTACTTTATCCAAAATGCACTTCGTTCACGTTCCTTTTTGATAAAATATATCAATTCTAATATTATTGTACCTAACATGAGTAATGACGAAAATTAAAACAGAAATTTCTACGACAAAACCTAACCCAACTAGGCCATTTTATGACGTCACAATACATGTATTTTTTTTTTCAAGTCATAGATTAAAAATATGACAGCACTCCCTTAGAGTTTACCTTAAGCCTTTGATAATAACGCATGAAAACTGCTAACGTTTGGGTTCCAACTGTGTTTATAAATATAAGAGCCAATTTTGAGAGCTAACAATTTTTTTAATTAGATCAATCCAGCACGAAAGAGATATTGAATTCTTCATTTGAGTTTCAAGTTGAATATTTCAAGGAATATTACGACAAATAATTATATTATTAAAATCAATTATTTAACCTATTTAAATGTGCAGATGTATGCATATTTGTTTAGATTAAAACTTTAAATATAATACACTCTCCGAATTTAATGTCCAAAATATCTCGTATAGGAATTTGGTTCCAAAAATATTCAAAAATCTTCTAAAATTTTTAACTTCTTAATAGTTGTCTATGGTTTATCTGTTTCATTTTCATGGTGGGTTTTCGTGTTATTGCCGTGTAAATTTAGTTCTTGAGTTTTCGTTTTTTGGGTATTAGCAAGGTAATTTATCACAAATGTTATTCGAATTATATGTACAAATTAAATTGAGATGAACAAACGTATCTGGAATACCATTATATTCCTCTATGTGATAGAAGTGATATAGAAAGTTTTGGCGGCAATTTGCGCAAACTGTCATGTTATTGTGAGTCGATGATTTTGTAGGAATAAGTTTTAATTATTAACTAATTTTAGGATGGATACATCGTCTAATTTAGTGGCGGATGCCAACGAAGTTTTGGAGCTCAAATTAGGTAAGTGAGGAACGTTTATAACGATTAATAATATAGGGATCTGGTGTTTGTCTGGACCCTTGAAAGTTTGTTTAAGGCTGTTATGGATTTTGTGCAATTTTTTCAATTGTATTGCAATATTTAACATTGAAACAGTTTTACCACGTCTGTATTACTTATCATTCTGTAAAAAAGCAGTCGGTTTTTCCAAAAGCAAGTAAACTTGTCTTAATGAGCTACCTATATCTGCTTTGTCAGCTCTACAAACATGGTAATGATATAGTCATCTCATTTACAGGATTTACTGTTTTAAGCATGTAATAAATAAAGGATAAAAGTAGTGTTAAGGATTGTAAGATACATTTCAGTTAGGTAATCTTGCCCTATTTTAGATGACAGATAAGATTTTATTATTGTACTTTGTTTCAGTTCGTACTCCAGAAGACTTGGTAGATGAGAGCACATCATTTCGTCCAGAGATGAGTCACCAAGTATTTGGGGATAGTGAAAAAATATTTGGTTACAAAGATCTACATATACGACTGTATTACACAGCAGCTTCCCTACAAACATACTTAAATGTATCCTACTCAGATAAGGTAATGACATGTTGAGCTCCTACCTTGCCAACAAAATATTTTTAGGTAGGCACTCACAAAAGTTGACTCTATAATTATCCACGTTAATTTATGGGACTCGTTACGAGAGAGGTTACCTCTTTATACAATTTTTTACATTGATCACTTACAAATGTAATTATCTTTATGCATCTTTTTCTATTTTGAGTTTTCGCAATGACACCAACCATCATTATCAAGAAACAGAATGTATTATTTTTGTTAATCTTCGATGTTATTATGTTTTATATCAATTGGTTATTAGGTGGACCCGGCAAAGAATGATGGAGTAAAACCGGATAATATAGAAAGAATGTTAAGTGAAGTTCTTGCTCCTAATTATATTACAAACCTTGGTGAATTTGTCAAATGTATTGCTAAGGATGAGAAAATTGTACCATATGGAGAGTTACTGCATTCTTTTACCATTGGAGATGATGAAGGTTGGTTTGTCAACATTTTCTCTTCTGTATTTCTTTATTAATTAATATTATGTAGAAAGGTATGTTATTTATCTAGAGTTTTATATATTATTAATACAGACAACAGAATAGTCAAAAAAGACACCTAGTAGACTAACACAAGTTATTATGGTGGTCACAAATTATGCTTATACTCATTTATATTCAAAAAGTAATAAAGTTTATATTTCCTTAAGAATATTGGTTTTCTTTTTACAGAAGATTCATCAAAGAGAACATTCCAAGTATATTATTGTGAGACAAACACCCCTGGCTTCCTTGATTTCCACAGAAGACTCCAGACCTTTCTCTTGTGGTATGTGGATGCAGCATCCTTCATAGATGTGGATGATGAACAATGGACATTCTTTATTTTGTTAGTAAATTTTTAGAGTCTGAGAATTAATTTTTTATCACTTAAAAATAAACAAAATGAAGGTGCTATAATGTCACCTCTGTTTCAGCATGGAACAGTGCTGGCGAATATACAATCATAATAGCATTACATCATTCTCATGTACTTTTAAGTAATGTAAAACTCATATCAGATCTACTGTTTAAAATGAGTAAACAAATTTCTTATACCAGCACTGATAGGATCGTTTCTCTGTATGTGTTTACGTATTCTTTCTACAAATTAAATATACCTACAAAGAAATAAAACAAAATATACATAGTATGTAATAAATAATGTTATAAGCATCGGTGAGATTATCACTAGGAAATTATATTTTTCATCTGAACACCTAACATTGAATTACATATTGTTGTATACATACATACATACATACCATCATAATATCTCCCAATATAATAAACATGCAAGTTGTCCTCTTTGTACTAATAAAAGTTAAGACATTCAGGGTGGGTGACATACATCATTGCTGAATTGAACATGTTAAATGTCTCAAAATGTGTTTCACAAATTCCTGCCTCTTACAGGACACTGGAAAACTAATAGAAAAGAGTGGGAGTCCTATTCTTTAATGGGGGCTCCATGGGTATTGTTTTATCCAGAATTAATCATGTAACTGATGTACAGTGAATAATAAAATGAATGATTGTTTTAGATATGAAAAGTACATGGGTAGCAATGGGTCCCCACAGTATGGTGTAGCCGGATTATGCACGGTGTATAGATACTATGCGTACCCACTGAACACCAGACCCAGGATATCACAAGCCTTGGTGCTGCCTCCCTTCCAGAGGATGGGCCTAGGAGCACAACTCTTACAGGTACTTTTATGTAATCTTCTTACTTTCACCTCCTAATACACCTTTCGGGAGCACGGGGCAGAAACAAAACTCCTCTACGTAGAGTAACCTTACACTAATTGAGTCATCTTATTGTCATTGACATAGAAACAATGTGTTGTTAACTAGAGTCGTCCTTTCTGTCAGAAACCTTACAAATAAAAGTAGCGTTCTTTTGACCAATCATTGGACAAAACATGGCCTAGGTAGGACCATGGTCTCTTCTGTCAGTATAACATGTTTTTCTATATTATACAATAGTTTAATAAAAAAAATTGATAATGGGTTATTATTTTAGGCCGTATACAATCACTTTGTGCCACTGAAGAATGTTGTAGATATCACTGTAGAGGATCCTTCAGAGGATTTCCAAAGGATAAGAGATTTTGTAGATTCTCTCAACTGCCAGGACCTGCCTGCTTTCCAACCTGATAAACTGGTTTTAGGGTAAGTTTATTTCATAATTACACCGATAATGACATAAGTTATAATGTCAAATACAGTCCAAACTCCCTTTATATTAAAAGTTTTTGTCACGAAGTTTGCTGTGTGCTGTCAGTCTACTGATTATATATATATATTTATCATCTTTATTTATTTATTCATGAAACAGCCATAACATCTTTTAACCATTGATTCAGAGACAATTTTTTTGAGTTAGCTATTTTTCCTAAAGTTAGTAACGTACAATTTATGTAAAATTTTTATAGGTTTTGTAAAGAAATGGCTCTACAAGCAAAGAATAAATTAAAAATCAATGCTAAGCAAGCAAGAAGAATCTACGAGATTTTAAGACTGAAAAACACAAATATTAAAAACCCCGAGATGTATCAGAAGTATAGGCTGGATGTAAAGAATAGACTCAACGCCCCATATCAGGTTGGTATTCAAGTAAACAAAATATGCAATAGAACACTTTCAGGAGATGATGATAATGACGGATTATTTCTTTGGCGCCATTTAACGGAGTATCTATCTCAAGGACGTGAGAGATGTTCCTTGTTTGGGAATGGCCGCCAAGTGATTTTAATTTCTAACATGTTCTCTTCATTATATATTTTCTTTACATAGATCCTCGATTTTAATGTCAGTACATTGTTCTATACAACAGTGTTCTAAGTATATAGAATTACTGTGAATCATAATAATGTTGCTTTATTTGCTAAGAGCCATACTTAATTAATATCAAATAGGATATCCTTATCTCATACAATATCCCATTATAATAATTAACTATTCCTGCTTAATTGGATATTTAATCAACCACTTATCTCTACTATTCGGTTTTTTTTTCACTTATGTCAACATTAATTTAATAACTTCATATGTACTCATTGTGGAATTTTCAGAAAAAGAAGAATGAAATGAAAAAATTGAAAAAAGTATTGAATGCTGATGAGTATGCCGCAACTTTATCCATGTCTGGGCAGGAAGAAAGCTACCAGAGGCTAAACAGTCAGTACAAGTCATTGGAGGAATTCTATCGCAGGGTTATTGATCGCCTTGAAGCCCAGTAAATGAAAGCAATATCTTCATACACTGTTTCTTGTACAGAAGTGTTATTGTTCATATAATTTATATGAGAGATACAATTTGGTAAATAACTTGAAGATAATATTAACAAATGTTCATGGTTACTAATATTTGTGAATTAACAGTTTCAAATGGAGATTGGATATGTTCATAATAATATGTGCCTCTGTATTTTGATTTATTACATTGTTACATTCAAATAGATATGTTCAAAATTAAGAGTTTCCTGTGTAACTATCATAATTTAGTGTGTATCTTTGTATTATCATCACACACTCTTGTAACATGTGTTGAAAGGAACTGAAATTGTAATAATTTCACCATGTTAAGTGCAAGGTATTTTTACACAAATCACTCTTTTCAGGTGGATTGTCAAAAAAAAAGGTATTTCTAATATTGTACAACAATATAGGTTCTTTACAATTAATGTTAGTAAAATATTAAATTTATCATTTCAAAATACATTCTGAAAGAGTGTAAAACAAACTTTAGAAGTGTATAATATTACAAAGACGTTGGTTGTTACTGTTTCATAGAACTTGAATTGTTATATTTTTTGCTAGGTATTTATTTTTTGAAGCAGGATAATTTATGATTAATTTTTTTTTGTTAAAAACTTTCAATCTTATTGTAAACATTTTTTTTTAATATTAACTTCATCATTTAAAAAATAAAAATACTTAAAAAAGATTTTAACCAGGTGCCTGATTATTTTCAAAGAAAATGAGAAGTTTTTGGTAGTTTATATTTTTTATTGATCTTTGCTAACTCGTTCCATAAAAAAAGTCTCTAAGGAAAAAACTTCTAACAGTAACTAGTAGAATTTTGACATCTCAGAGTTTTTCTTGAAGGGACTTATATCTTTACGGAACCGGCAGTTTATCTTTATAAAAGACATCTGTAAGGTGTATGTCTCAAATTTAGAAATGATTAAATTGTTACAAGACAAGCATAATTAATATTTGCTAAATAGAGTCATGAAAAATCACAGCTAGGATCTTAACATATTACATGCTTCTATTTTGTTAGAGTATTAAAAATAATAGAAAACATTAACTGTACTTGAAAGAATTTCTATAGTAAAAATCTGTCTAGATTGCACTTAGAGTAAGTCTTTACAATACTAATTTGTTTTACTGAATTTATCAAAATGTTCATCATACTTTATTACTGAACTGATTTTCTACAATATTTCAAATGTCCATTTTTACAATACAGTAATTTTTATAATAAAATATTGATTTTTATTTATTTCACCCTTCCGTGACCAGCTTCTTTCCAGAAAATGACCCCTTTGATTAATTTATTCTTGTTAACCAGTGATACTTTTTATAAATATTCTTCAGGGTACATGAAAAAGTATTCTCTCCCTCTCGCTCTCTATGGTTTCAATCCTGTGGATTGGTCTGCAACAAAACCCTGCACCTCTCTATTGCGTTCTATTCTGTGTGACTCTCTTCAGCTCGTTGTACGATTCGCAGCTCAGATCGTCAAGGTATTTTAAACATGGGCACACTAATGATATATTCCTTCAGCCTTCTATAATGAAGTGGCAGACTACATAGAGATTCGAGTTAGAGTTCGTCGGTAGCCTGGAGGTAGAGTCTCGGCCTCGTGAACAAGGGGTCCGTGGTTCGACACCAGGTGCCGGCAAACTCCCCTTTCATGACACAAGCTTTTAGTAGCTTACTGTGAAAGGTGTATGAGGTTGTATTTGGGTTTATAACAAAACCCCAGATATCTTTTTTTTTTTAAATAAAAAATAAAATTAATATGCTGCGAAACTGATACCTAATGCCTCAATAATATTTGAAATTTTTCTTAATGACTATGTGCTAAGTTGATCAGCTGTTGTGTTTGATTTGTTATTCAAGTTTAACTTTTAACCATCAGTAGAGAAATCTCAACAAGCTTGTGATGCGAGCAAAGTATATAGCTTGTGAGTACTTATGTTTGATATTATTCACTACATGCTATTAATTCACTTTCTATTCCTCATGGGATGTATTGTGATGACAATGATAAACCAGATATGAGAAACTTGAACAAAAAAAAATGCCTAACCTTAGAATGTCCTTTAACACTGGATTACTCCGGAGGAAACCCATTCATACAGGATATAGACTATAGAGGATGTGTCAATAAAGGAGGTACTCACAAAAAATTATTAACAGATTTCACTAATCAAAATATATTGGCACTTGATTATCAGTAAAACCATTATCACATAAAGCGGAAACTTAATCAAATTAATAACAGATAACGCTGATACACAAAACCGATCCTGTGGATATATAAAAGCAGTCATTCTTCACTGCATTTCAGTATCATACTTCTTCCGATACTGTGTTTACCTACCTTGCAATACAAAATGTTAGCTGCAGGGCTTTATATTTTGCTTGTACTGGCTGTGGTGGAGTCCCAAGGCATGCACATTGGACAGACTCGCTGTGTGAATTTATTTGATGAAGGCTGTTTTAACGGAGGAATACCAGGTTCTGGAGGAGACACTGGATATTTGAACGGAGGAATGAACCCCGGGAAGAGATGTGTCAATGTGTGGGATGAAGGATGTAGCAATGGAAATATTCCTGGATCTGGTATGTTCACACAGTCTTTCATTTGCTTTTACATAAATTGTTTTATTAACTTTTAATCAAATCATCAACATGTAAAAGGTTAGTGCTGTGAATTGTACATAGGTAAATAAGTAAATGTGGCTTTACTATTACTTATTTTTTATACTTTATAATTTCATTTTATATTGCAATATTATGAAATTTTTTAATTTTTATTAAAAATTAATTAATAAGCTTATAAAGCATGATCTATTTTGGGGATTTGTTTAATAATTTCTTTAATTTTCAAAACAAATGCTTTATAAGCTGTTTATTATAACATTTACAATATTCTTGTTATTTTACTTCTTATGGTTGCAACATTTTTCAAGTTATATTACAAGCAATTAAGTCTACTGACAATCCCATGCCTGTCAGTAGACCAATTGCACATAATGAACATAGAGGTCATTCAGGTAGAATTGTCCGTATACATCTTGAATAATGAAAATATAAAGTTTGACCGAGAGATTTGTAATTTGCTCATAATTAATCCAATATTATTTGAAAATTTTATGAGATGATAATATCACAGCATCAGAGTTGCTGTGAATAAAAAATAACAGTCAAAATCGGAGAAACTTATTTGGCTAACATTTTTTCATATATTAGATCAATATGCTGCATAAACACGTTGCATTTTTTTCAGGAAGCGACGATGACTATTTAAATGGAGGATTTAACCCAGGAAAGAGATGTGTAAATGTATGGGATGATGGATGTAGCAATGGAGGGATACCTGGTTCTGGCAGTGATGATGATTATCTTAATGGTGGTTTTAATCCTGGCAAGAGATCACTAGATTACATTAAATATCAACTCCACAGATACAATAAAATGAAACACCACTAACTACACTGCTTTATGTAATTGAATATTGCTGACTTGCGGAACAAATAAGGGTACTTCGTAATGTATTCAACATTTATGTTAATTTTATCTATTTACTCAATGTTATGTTTTAAAAATTCCTTAAAAAAATTGAAAACTTGTTTCCAAAATCAAAGATTATGTTTTTGTTTAAGTTTGCTTCCTTTTACTTATTTATTAATATGTTTGTGTTAATAATTTTATAAACTGCACTGTATCTTTATTTTTAAGTGGTACAAATCTGAAATAATGATGGGAATAATTATTATTGAACAAATTAAAATACATATTTCAGTAATTTATGTTTATTATTTCATTAAACAATAGGTATAAAAAATTGTTTGCATAATAAAAAAATCATTTGATTAAAATAATCTTTCACATTTGATACAAAGCGAATGTATCATATTATAAGAATAAATATATCTATCAACATATTTTTGTAAAAAATGAAATAGATTAGGTAAGTTGTCAAAACTGAGGATGGTAGATCTGTTTTTTTTTTATGAAACTGTCCACTCGTTTGCGAGTTATTTAGTGGAAAGACAGATCAATGTGCATTCTGCAAAATACACCTGAGGGTAGAAAACTCTTAACTTACAAAGACTGAAGCTTTTTAGGTAGCATCTAATGGAGAAGAGTAACTTAATGTAGGTGATAACTGAGAATCTACAGCATAAGATCATAAAGCTAGAGAACACTTATATAGTTTTGGAGGCTCTCTGAAAATTGTTCGTCCATCGGGAATAAAAATTATGTTTTGTTAGGAATCAATCTAGTATTATATGGTTTATTTTATAAAATTCCATATTTATTAATAACAAAGAAAAATATGATTTAAAGCTTAACTAGTTGCTTTATTAGAACTTAGTGACTTAGGCATCATAACTAAACCTATTACCTTTTAAGATTGATGAGCTGTATAATCAGATGGGAAATAGGTTTTGTTTGAGAACGATATTGAATGTCAAAACCTAGTTCACTGTAATAAAGTAACCAGTAAAACTTAAAATCATATTTTTACTTGTTACTAATCAATCAAACTGATTAAATAACTTTGCAATAATAAATCTGCTACCTAAACTGACAATGTTGTACAGAATAGTGATAATAAATAAATAATACAGTAGATTTAATAATATGTGAAGAATATTATGGAATTATAAAATCACCTTGGAAATATTAGCAGTAATCGCATGTCAAATGAATATGATATGTTGATTGTTACATATATTATGCTTAATTTATACAGTATAATTATAAGTATTATGTCTCTGGCCAATATGTTGCAACATGACATAAAATATAAGTGACACTGCACAGCACATCAGTGTGACCAGATTTTATTTTCAAAAACTACTAAATTCTTAAAATGGTATAGACCATTAAAGGTCACGTGGTCTTGTCTATGGATTTGCTTTTGCTTGGGGGGCAAACAATCAGATTGCGCAAATCATCCTTGTAGAATGTTATGCCATAAGAGAAAAAAAAGAAAGTCAGACGACAAAATAATAACAAAATCGACACTGACAGTTTTTTTTTATTATTAGGTATTCTTTAGACGTTCCACCTAATATTACACCGTAATCGTCTGTTGTGTTGGGATGCCTGATGCCCCTCAATGATTTTTCTGTGACGTCATCCTTTAATGGTCTATAGGAATTTGAAGTATTTCAAGAACTCCTCTGGGTATTTTACTGGGTATTTGTACCGACTGTTGTTACTTTTCGGATACTTTCATACCGACTATTGAAAAAAAGTTACTCGCTTAAATTTCTACCCCCCCCCCCCGTCGCCGAATTTTCAAAATGGTATAGGAATTTGAAGTATTTCAAAAACTCCTCGGTTTTCTTCAACAATATTTTCTCGCAGTACCTTTTTCCAAAATGTATAATTTATCTACCAATTACCGACTAAATACAAAAACTACCAAAGAAATAAAAACTACTAAACATTCTTGCCTATGCCTCAAAAACTACCAAAAAAGTAGGAAACTACCAAATCTGGTCACACTGCAGCACATAAAACTATAGATACTAAATTAGGTAGATAGATATATATTTTAAATAATATACAATTTCATTATATATTCAGTACGTTATAAAAATGAAAATTATGTTTCTGGAAGAAGATACAATTTAGAAGACAAATAGATCTACAAAATATAGTCACTATAATATATTATATAATATACAAAATGGAAGCATTAATCTCATAATTCAATAATTATTAAATTCTAATTATTTATTGTCAATCTATAATGCAGACCTATATGTTAATAAATATAATATTATCATAAGCATTCTTTTAAGCACACCGGATACTCTTCAAGGATATAAAATTTTAAAAACTCTTTAACATTAAAACAACAACATGGAAGGCACTAGAACAGTGAAATTCACACAATTGATTGGTAAAGTAATAAAATTGATGTATAAAATATAATTAATTTGAATAACCATAACACGTAAATGATTAACATTAAAAAGAAATGTCAACTGTTCCATTGGAACAATGACCATGGAATAATTAATTTCGGAAAATATACATTATATGGACCCTGTATAAAAACCATAATATCTTGGTTTTCATGATATTTGAATGTGTGGCAAATTGGCATATAAAATTATAATATATGAAAAGAATGTGATAAAACAACTATGTTACATAAGCGCTCAGTCTATTTATATTGGCATTTAAAAAGATTTATAAAAACGTAATGGCTATAATAAATTTATGTATTTTCATTATCAGATAGAATATTTACAGTTATCGTTAAATGACTGCTTTTTAAGCTTCTACAAAATTTCACCTCGATCTTTACATTATTTAGTTTTTAACAAACTGAAAATTTGAGCTATGATTGAAAAAGGCATATTGGGTACAAAATTAGAAAAACGCATAAAATTATTTTATATTCATTGTGATACATAAATATATCAATTAACAATATATTATTAAAAACTAATGAAAGTCACAAATTTTGTACTAAAATAATATGTCAACGAAATGTTTAAAATTGTATGTACAAAATGTGATGGGTTACGTAAGGCAATATTATTATGTCTTAATACTATATATCTTATATGGGAAGAACTTGTGTTAAATATATCTCACTCTATGTTCAATGTGCAGTGCACAGAGATTACATAGTACAGTAGTGGATAGATCATTGTTGTACGTAGCGCATGTCCTCAGGTGATGTGGGATAAGAGGTGGGGCTAGAGATCACGTTAGGTACTACACGAGGCTTCTGTGTGTTATTGTTATTATTAGTGTTCTGTCTAAATTTAGTCGAATATTTATAAAAGTCAGACATTTCAAACGGCTTGGAAACCTCCCTATACGGAATCCACTTACCTGACTCTACCACCGTTATATTCTTAGGGGATTCAAAGAGAACATCAGCGAGAGGACCGGGGGCAGGGGTAGGGGCTGGGATGGGGGCAGAGGCAGGGATGGGAGGGGGTGGGGGTGGAGGTGGCGGAGGAGAGGGAGGACATTCAGTTTGTGAGGGCGGTGAGGGCTGGGGAACACTGGGAGTTCTGTGTAGTATCTTCTTGGGAGAGTGGTACTGAATGGACTCTTTGGAGAGATTCATACCTCCACCGGAGCTGGAGGGAGAATCCAGAGACGATTCATACCACTCTTTTTCCTTGACCTTCTGATCGGGTGAATCAGGAAATTGTCCCGAGTATATGGAAGGTGTGGCAGTCATGGATGAAGTATGCGGGTAGTGCTGATAAGGTGACAGAGGAGACGCAGGGGGTGGGTGGTGGTAGGGAGGAGTGTGAGGTGTCAGAGTGAGGGCAGCCATGCTCTCATGGGGAGGGATATGGTCTGTATGACCTGTAAGGTGATATGTTTGTGTTCGCTGCAGAGTGTTTCTTCGTGGTCGCACTCCACTGAGGTGAGAGCTACGTGCCCTGAGTAGATCAGCATATTGATACAATAGCGGCGTGTGAGATGGTGCATTGGAGGGGGACACCACCAAGGTGCTATGAGATGATCTTACAGTGATATCCGGTTGGCTGGAACTGAAATGTGTTTCATGTACTCGACTAAAGCTGATGGTATCTGGAGCCTGTGAGTTATAATAAAGTTTGTGAGCTTGATCTGATGTAAGGGTGTGGTGGCGTGAGGCAGAGTGGGATGGTATAGTTGGATATGTTTGAGAGCTATGCATAGAAAAGGTATCTCTTTCATCTTGTCCTTGCACCAAGGTAGAACAACTGGCAGATGGGTGATCACTCCTTCGTGTGGGTGCACTTTTTACAGACAATCCTGATATGGAAGGAGTAGACAACCGATGACTAACCTGCTGCTTTCTACCAGATAATTCTTTGCCCCTATCCACAGACTGTCTATGTGAATGTCTAGATCTGTCTCTACGATCACCTGGATCTTTCCTAAATACTGCGTCCGACTCCCTTTTTTCGGGGGCGGCTACGGCATTGCTATCTGCGCTTCCTGTTTCTACTGGCGCTTCTGGCGGCATAACTCCTGTTAACTGTACCTCTTGAACGCATAGTTTATAGAGTTCTTCATTTTTTGCGGCTAATAATGTCTCTAATTCCTTTCTTCGTGCTTGTAACTTGGCTAGTTTGTCTGAGTGAAGTTCACTCCCTGTAGTACTAGTACCCATTTTCGGTGCATTTGACATTCGCTCTGCCTATGTTATTTCACCATGTTAAATTATAAAAGTTATTTTGATAATCACTGCGTGATTTATTTAACACAACGAAATATAGAAAACTAAAACGTAAAACAAACGAAATAAACAAAAACTAGAACACGGGAAACGATTCCAAAAGACAACACAAACCACGAAATAAATCACATCGCCATAGACAAAATGTCAATTACGACGTCATTCATAAAAGCCAAGTATGTACCTACTCAAAACAATGCCGTGTTCGCAAACTGCCGTTGGAAAGTAAAAACAGAAATCAAAATAGGGAGTCGTCGAAAGTCACAATTTGTATTGATATCAATTTTCGAACGAATGAAATGATACTCTTAAAAAAACTATAGTGAAAAAGAATTTATTTGATAGTTAATGGAGAAGAAATGTATACTTCGAAGTTAAGACGCCATAGAGATGTAGTAACGACTAACGAAGAAGAAGAAAGACGAGCATCATTCAAAGATGGCTACTTTTTCGCGCCGGTCTGTTTGTAGGTTATGTGATTTGTTTTAAGAATTTCGTGTGTAATTATATTTTTAATTAGGATGGTGTCTACAAGAGGCCCTAAGTATAAATTTTCACAAGGAGAGCGAGTTTTGTGTTATGAACCCGATCCCACAAAAGCTAAAGTGCTGTACGATTCGAAGGTAAACTTTCAAAGTTTTGTTTTTATGTTTTTGTTGACATTTCGCTTTGCAGCTTGCTATGCCGTTTTATTTGTGTATTTTTCTCTTTTATTCCGAAAGATATAAGAATATTGTTAACAATTAATGATGTGAAGTGAAGCATATTGTGTGAAAAATTAGAAAAAATACATAAAAGCGGAACTGTCAAATGTCAACATTCGTTGTCACGAACAGCGGTGGAGGATAACTGACAAAATAGATATTTCTAACAAAATTTAGCCTTGACATTGGATTTCTTGTAAATTGTGGGTTTTGGCCTTATTTTATTTATCTGATTGTACGCGCCTGGAAATTTCTTTGCATTGCACTATTTTGCCTTTTTAAATTTAGCCTTGACATTGGATTTCTTGTAAATTGTGGGTTTTGGCCTTATTTTGTTTAACTAAATTGTACATGTGTCACAATTAAAATTTTCTTTTTATTGAACATATTTATTCGTTTTGGTTTATAGAAAATAACAATAATATTGTACTTAAAACATTTGATAGGTATTAGAAGTGAAAGAACAAAAAGGGAAAAGAGGACGTCGCACAGTACAATATCTTATTCATTTCAAAGGATGGAATTCTTCGTGGGACCGTTGCGTAGAAGAGCAATTAGTGCTTAAGGATACAGAACATAACAGACAACTACAGAGGACATTAGCTGAAAAGGCGCAGTTACAAATGTTTGTACTACCCCATGTAATTTATGTTTAAGTTTAGATTTATGTGAAACATATTCTATGGATCCTGAACTTTATCATGATCAATATTGTCACCTTCAGGAAAAAAAATTCTACTTACCCAGGAGTGTTTGTTAAGTAGATAGATGTCATGGATCGTAATTATGCACATAAGATTCTTAGGTCTCCCCTACCCATACCTGGGTACTCCTTGATATTTGTAACCATTGTACACTGTAGGATGTTATGATTCTTAAAAGGATCTTTGCAGTAGTTTTTCAGAAAATGGAACATTTTAAAACAAATCACCTAGATGATTATTATGATTATTTTGGAATCATTTGATAATCATGGACCAAACCGTACAACTTGAACAAGATATCAGTTATATTATTCAAATTTCCTCATTCCTATTGGGACTTTATCTTGAGTAAATTTCAATAAATTGAAAATTCCGTAATGAGTTGTGCTGGATGAAACTTTTTATTTATTTATTCTTTTTGTACACCATAATTATTTAACAGAGTTAACAAAACAATACAAAATACTAGGACAATATGGAATGGCAAGATTATTACTATGTAGTGTAGTGTAACTACCAGTTTAATTGTGTACAAATATTGCATATGCAGTATTTTCATGATAACTTAACTTTTTGATTATTTCATCTGTTGAATGACATGTACCTACATTTTTCAGAGGGGGTTACCTGTATAGAAAAGAGCGGAAAAAAGGAGGATCTGGTAGCAGTGCAACAGGGCCAACCCCAACAGGCAAGAGACCTCGAGTTTCCGATAATGACGATGAGGACCTTAATGCATTCAGCTCTCAGGAGGAAGGAGGTGATTATAGTCACATAAATAATTGCAACAATTGCAATCTCATATTATAAACATT
The DNA here is from genome assembly GCA_947579605.1 of Athripsodes cinereus. Taxonomy (NCBI): domain Eukaryota; kingdom Metazoa; phylum Arthropoda; class Insecta; order Trichoptera; family Leptoceridae; genus Athripsodes; species Athripsodes cinereus. The sequence continues at coordinate 8,015,590 of OX388308.1, read as the reverse complement.
ACACATTTATTTTGTAATAGCTCTATAGTATTTGATTTGCATATTATATTTGTATTGTTAAATTGTCAGATGCAGAAGAAGAACAGTCAGAGGATGTGTCCCAAGCCAATTCTAGGTCTTCCACGGGAGGAAACTCTAGTAGCTGTGAGGAGTCTGAATCTTCCAGTGAATATCACAGTGATGAATATGGACCTGCTTCTATTCATATAGGATCATCGCTGAGGTAATTATAATATAATATTATCCCAAGCCAATACCAACACTATTAGATAAAATAAACCGTGATCTGGAAGGACTGCCAAAGATAAAAGGCTTCAGGATCTATTATTTTGGATAATAAGGATCTACAAGAACTATTTTGATTGATAGTAAGCCAACTATTGAATCATTTTTGTTGCATCTACTTTAAATTGATCATAAACTAAGTTGTGTTAAGTTGAAAAGTAAGGATTGCAATGTAAAAATAATTTAAATTATCAAATAAAATAAAATAAATATTGATTATTATCTTGTTTTGTGTTACTGTTGAGTAAGACCAACGCACGACCGATTTCGCGGACTCCGAGTTCGCATCATCAGGTCAGGCTGATCTATACTGAATTAAACAAAACAAATACAAAAGTTCGTTAGGATTTACCGTGAGGGTGTATGGGTAGGCGGGGTCGTGTTGGTTTCAGGCGTGGAGTTCTTGGAATATGAGATGGGGAATAGTTGTAGTAAGGGAGACGAATTCGGAAGATTATTATTATTAATAGCTGTTTTAGTCGAGTTATTATTTTTATTAATTTCTATTGCTTCCAGTGCTGTCAAAGTTGGTCGGTATGTGTGTGTATGTAATAATTTTAAACTATGGTTGCTAAAAGAGTGGTCAGTTTCTATTATATGGTTTGCGAATTCTGAAAAATTGTTATTTGTAATACATCTTCGGTGCTCGTCAATTCTAGTTTTTAAGTTCCTAAACGTCTGTCCTATGTATACTTTATTACAGTCCCCACATTTAATTTCGTACACCCCGCTTTTCTTTAGAATGTCTGTCTTTGATTTAGAGTTGGCTAATAAGTTGGCAAGTTTGTTGTTCGTGTAGAAGGCTGGTCGAATTATGTCGGGAAATAGTTTCGTTAATTGTTAAGACAACTCTCCTATGTACAATATTTTTCTCCAAGCTCTATTAGGTGTATCTTTAGTATTGTAAGTGTGGTAAATAAATTGTCTAAACAGTCGTTATTTTATTTTATTTGATAATTTAAAATGAAGTGTTACAAAGTAAATGCCGATACAATTAATGAAATTAAAAACAATTTGTTTGTTGACATCATTATTTGTTACAACTGTCTGATGTCTGTCAGCTCTCTAATGTGCATGTTTTATTCTTAATTTTTTTTAATATCGTCCGTAGTTATATTGCTTTGTAACATGGATTTCCGATGATTTTTCACAAAATACTACATATAAAACTTGTCTTTATGTAAAATTATTTTTATGTCAAAAGTTAAAATGTGTAAACTATTCGTTAATACGTTTTTTTTCTAAATTCTTGTGTGTAATATTTAATATTTCCAGAGAACGGTTAACACAGGATTATGAGCTGGTTGTTTGCAGAGGTCGTTTGCTTCGACTACCTTGCCGCCCCAATGCCTTGCAAGTCTTAGAAGGTTGTGTAAAACATCACACCACCAAGACTATAGCTGCACATACACCTCCACCACCACAAGCTGATGTTCAAGAGCAAGCTAGAAGGTTTATTTTTCTCTTAAAAATTTATTCCACTTTTGAAATGTATAAGTCATAAGTTTTATGGTGATTTCAACATTATATTTTTTTAATTTCAGGTTGAATATCCTCCGCGAAGTTGCAGATGGTTTGAGAGTGTACCTGGATTATATTTTACGTGATCAACTGCTTTATGAGAGTGAAAAACGTCAATATCATCAAGCTGTTGCTGACGGGATACTCCGAGATACACAACCTATGTATGTTTAGATATTTTAGCATATTTGTTAATAAACTGGAGAATATTTAGCCGTCATATAATTTATTGTCATGAATAATTTTTTAGGGATGTCAAACAAGAAGACGATAGTAATACAAATAGAATGTTTCCTGATGATTATGCACACCTTCCGCCAAGTCCGTGTTTGAATTCTCAGAATATCCAAATCAAATGTGAACCCCAATCACCCTCCAGAACTGTTTGTGACTCTGAATCAGACTGCAAAAATTCTCCTAGGAATAATGAACAAGTTGATGTACCAGTGGACTGGCAGAGTGTAAAAATAAAAGAGGAAGATGATTCCCAACATTTAAAATCTAGTAGAGAAGATTATACTCACAACCCAAATGCTCATCCAGAGTGGAACAATCAGGCTAATGTGAAGCAATCAAACGAAGAAATAACTAAGTGCAATGATTTTCAAGATACCAGAAGAAGTCGGGACTCACCCCTCAATAGATATAATATGAGAGATACTAGAACATCTTCATGTCAGTCTGAAGTCACTTCTGATACACAGCAAGATAATATAAATGACAATGGACAGTATAACTCAGATGCTGGCTCAACAGTGTCATCACACGAAGGTGATACAAGTCATCTGGAATCAAAGAACAACCATGAAAATGATGAAGCAGGAATCAGAATCTCAAATAATGTTAAGGATATTAATAATAAGAGTAACAATACTATTACAATGCATGGAAATCAAGAAAGTATTAATCAGGGTATAGTGAAGAATAATACTAATGTTAAGGAGATGATCCAAGAGGAAGGTGGACGTGTTCTGAGAGGGTGTGTTAAGAAAGCTGATAAGACTGAGATTAGTAAGGAAAGTGTCACCAACAATGGCACAAGTACAAATGCATCAAGAAACAGAAGAGCAAAGCGACCCAGATTATCTGCTAGAAGGTGAGTCTGTTTATCTATATCAAGGTATGGAAAGTTTCAAGATTTTTACTTTTGCAATTATGTTTTGCCCCTTAATTGTTATTACTCTTTTACAGATTACGTTCACATCGGCCAAGATCACGAGTGTTAGACCCGCCTATTCCCCCTTTTCCAACTCCTGTTGCCAGCATAATACCAAATAGTCAACCTGAAGTACCAAATAGTCCAACAGAATTACCAAATAGTCAGCCTACACTTCAAACAGAACAGATAGAAGCTTCATGCAGTCAACCAGGGCCATCCAATATTCAGAATAGTCTGTAAGTGTTGCATTTTGTGATTTTGAGTTGTGTCATGCTAAATCCATTATTTCAGTTGCCATTGTACTCAAGAGTGATTATTGTGTCAATAATCTGTTTTAGACCTGAAGTTCCATTGCTTGAAATAAATGGTGGTATAAATGATGAATTCAAGGGTGCTCTGGAGTGGAGATTGGTTCCAACAGATTACCCACCGTACCCCACTACCATCTATGGGGCAGTCCATTTAGCAAGATTATTTGGTAAGTTAAGAGTGTATTTAGACACACTCTTGTTCTCTATGACTCACAACATGTCTTGTAGCTTTTATCTGCTTCATTAGACTAGAATTATAAGGTGTTGTTTTCTTTTCAGTGAAACTACCTGAATATCTAAGAGTGATAAATATGCCTGAGTCCAAATTAGAGTTAATTGTTGAATTTGTGGAGTATTTTGTTAAGTAAGTATCCAAGTTTCGTGTGAGTTTTCAAAATATAAGTTTATTAAATGTAATATATGTTTCAATGAATAATTTGGCTTGTAGGTATTTAGAGGAACATGAAGAATGGTTTGGTGAGTCCCTTTACTACATTCCTGATACAAGTGATTCCTGACCCCTTCTTCATACTGCTGTTGAGTGCAACCTGAGCCGATGTGTAGATATCTCCTAGCAGTGGGTTACCAGAGGAGATCCTCAGCGTGACAGACAAAGGGGATCTTCTCTGAAAAGGATAAGGGGTACTCAAATTCCCATGTCTAGACGATATTTTAAGGGACACACATACTCTGAAAACATTAGACTAGTAGAACCACTCAGGACTCTTGTATCTAGAGGGAGGGGTTTCAGGAGGGGACAAGTGGTAGAGAGAAGGCAGCTGCCTGTGAGACTATGCTCTGTTACAAAGAAAGAAGTGCAGGGTCAGAGACAGAGAAAAAGAGTGAAGAAAACTATTAGAGGGAGGATTAATAAAGATCTCACATCAAGGATCAGTGTCAATACAAGTCAAAATGTTAGAGTTGATGTCAGCACCCCATCCACTAGTAGGAATGTCACTATTAAAAAAAAAATCCCAACTAGGTTGCAGGTCATACGTAAAATACCTTTGAGAACGAGGGCATTGAGACAAGCTCGTAATTTGCCAGATAAAGAACGTCTGGCAACGCAAGTGAAACTACACAGCCAGATAATGGGAAGAAGAAGGGCATTTGTTAGAGGGCAGATGATGAGGCGGAAACAGTTGCACATGATAGAGCAGCTTGGAGAAGAGGAGGATAGAAAGGTTACGAGGTCCAGGAGGAAATCATCTACATGTTCAGAAAGTAACAATAAAGACAAGGAATGTAAACCAAGTGATTTGTGAACTGATTAATGTAACGTATGAAATTAATAAGAATATATATTTTGCTAGAGAAACATACTTTACATAATTTATTGTTGTCAAGTTCGATGATTGTGTTAAATGTAATGCAGCCTAAAATATATTTATCAGATGAAATTGTCAAATGTATGATAATCAGATACATTTCTAATAATTATGTACCTCTTTTAGTAATGAAAATACTTGACACAACAATAGCACTAAATTTATATGTAGTAGGATTAATTAAAACTTACATATCTAAAAAGCAAACACGTCATGTTTAAATTTATGTTGGTCAGCAATATCACCAAATATGAAATATATTTCTTTTTTATATCTGTTGTTTAATGAATGACTTTATATATTATCATGCTGTTGTCTATGTGTCATAAAGAATTTTGATTTTTGAAGATATTTTTTTAAATGAAATAAAAAGTTTCCCTGATTTGTAATCAATTATGTTGGAATTGTCCTAAAATTAATTAGTTTTATAAAATACTTATGAAATTAATTTTGTTTCTTTTTTTCATTGATAAATTGTTTTACTACTTCATTATATAATTATTATAATAACAATGAAATCTGTTCAAGTTTGAATTATATGTAGATGTATATAAAGTATATTGTTGCAAACAGCTAAGATTCAGTTTGTCTCTTCTTTGATATTTTTGACGTTTATTTTTTATGAGGCTTGCTACACAGTATTTGTAAAATGTTTCTTTTTTTATATTCCTTTATTATGTCATATTTTCCACAGTCAGATATTGTCTTGGAATATATTGTTTGTAATGTTGTAAATTGCCTAATGTTGAAATACAATTAAATAAAGAAAAGTATAATGTATGTACTTTGGGACCACGAAGTTATTAATAAATTATTACCTATATTGTCTGCCTTTATATATCATCTGGTCATTGCTTGTGTAAAGTATTGAAGTGTCGCTCATTTGTTTTTATTCAAGTGTAAAACACCTTATAAATAAAATAACATACAACTTTTTACATTATACTAATTCTCTCTACATTATATTTTTATGTTGAATTTACGCATTAGCAACAATTTGTGCGTAAGTCATTATTTATTGTAACATTTTTTTGTGATTTTCATTGATCTTTCTGTAGTAATTTTTACATTATAGTAATGTAGCCTGCTGATTCAGTAAAGAATATGATTTATTTATGAAATGAAATCGGTGATACTTCTTGTCTTCATCATTATATTTTAAATCAGAGGCCTGAGTCAACAACACACTTTCGTCTCACGTTCCCGCTCCGTTAGCGTTCGGGTGCAGACGATGTTGCAAGCAAGTGTCAATTTCGTTGCTAAGATACACAATAGTTACGAAAATTAACACTTTGGCGCACCATCGTCTGCACCCGAACGCTAGCGGAGCGGGAACGTGACGCGATAGTGTGTTGTTGACTCAGGCCTCTGTTCTGTGATTATTTATATCTATGTAAGCCATTTACTACTCATTCCATAAGTGTTTTTGGATATCAATCACATATTTTTATAAAATGAGTCCTCATGCCATTCATTCTCTATTTATTAACGACAACTTACATAGTTTTGTATTTTTTTCTTTTATGCTTAGATTTATTTTTTGAAACTGTGTTAATATTTTTACTTTTGTATTTATTACTCTTATGTATTTCTATCATGTGCATTACTATTTGTTTAAAGTACTTTGTGTTTTGAATAATTTTTATTCATTATTTAATAAGTGTAACTGATTTTTTGAAAATTCAGCTACGTTTCCGCTGACTTGAGCAGCTTTGTAATAAGAGCTCAACCATTTCACAATGCTCTGTGTGGGCCAATTGTGAGGTGTCCGATCTAATACATTAATTTGAATTTTTGATTGATTTTGTATCTGGATAAAAATTTGTATATTTTTTATTTCTGTTAGTTGCCACAATCATAATAACTAAATATAATTATAAATATTATAAAACAGTGTCACATTATTAATTAAGAAGAGACTAAACATTAGATATGTATTTCAGCATTGTGATTTAGTATAGGCATGACTTGTACAGAAATGAATAATTATCCCATTGTCTAATGGTTATATGATTTTTATTGTCACCCATTTCTATAACAGTAGCACATCTAAATGGATTTGTTTAGAATTATAAATTACCCAACCACCACTTCAATGTTTTGTTTTACAATAGCACAGATATTTTGTGTTATCAATACAAAAATAGGACATTGGTAAAGTGTAAACAAATAACTTTTAGTTTGTTTCTCTCCATATATGACTTGTGTATAATGAACGGTAATAATATGTGATGTGTGTGTTTGTACGATATGTATATTGTTACTGTGAATATTGTACAAGTTTTCATGTGGAGGATCGTTACATTGGTTACATCAAATCTTATACCTAATTGATTGTTAGTAAGTGTTATAGTTATATGTGCTAAGTTGTATTAGTTCAAAGAACAAGTTTGTGTACATAAAGATATCATATGTAAAATAAATTTGTAAAATGAACATTGCCTTTTATTTCTTCATTATTATTTTTGTTATGAAATTCGTATGCATACTTACTATTGGTTTTCACTATCTGTGTGGAGCATATTTTAGCACAATTTATTTACATTCGTATGCATACTTACTATTGGTTTTCACTATCTGTGTGGAGCATATTTTAGCACAATTTATTTAAATTTGTATGCATACTTACTATTGGTTTTCACTATCTGTGTTAATTTGTATTAAAAGTCGGGGTGACAAGGTGCAAAGGTAACCAGCGGAAGTGGGGCTTTTTGGATGGAGAGGACGCCAGCTGCGACTGTGGGGAGGAGCAGAGTGACTCTCACCTACTGCAATGTCCGCTGATGCGGAATGCATGTAATGTGAGTGACCTGATGATGGCGAATGACAAGGCGATGTACGTCGCTGCATACTGGAGTGGCAAGGTCTGAAGTCCGGACCCGAAAAGTAAGTAAGTACTATCTGTGTGGAGCATATTTTAGCACAATTTATTTACAAATGTGTTTATCAATTGCCATATTCTGTAGATGTTATGAAATTCGTATGCATACTTACTATTGGTTTTCACTATCTGTGTGGAGCATATTTTAGCACAATTTATTTACAAATGTGTTTATCAATTGCCATATTCTGTAGATGTTATGAAATTCGTATGCATACTTACTATTGGTTTTCACTATCTGTGTGGAGCATATTTTAGCACAATTTATTTACAAATGTGTTTATCAATTGCCATATTCTGTAGATGTTATGAAATTCGTATGCATACTTACTATTGGTTTTCACTATCTGTGTGGAGCATATTTTAGCACAATTTATTTACAAATGTGTTTATCAATTGCCATATTCTGTAGATGTTATGAAATTCGTATGCATACTTACTATTGGTTTTCACTATCTGTGTGGAGCATATTTTAGCACAATTTATTTAAATTCGTATGCATACTTACTATTGGTTTTCACTATCTGTGTGGAGCATATTTTAGCACAATTTATTTACAAATGTGTTTATCAATTGCCATATTAATAATTGCCCGGGTTAGTTGGAAGACATCGCATTTCAGCGATAAACTCGCCCTCTGTGCATTGAATTGTATAAATGATATTTTCTATGTTAATTTGTATTATTGTAAACAATGTACAGTGAAGAATAAAATAATAAATAAATAAATATTCTGTAGATGTTATGAAATTCGTATGCATACTTACTATTGGTTTTCACTATCTGTGTGGAGCATATTTTAGCACAATTTATTTACAAATGTGTTTATCAATTGCCATATTCTGTAGATCAGCAATGGAAATTTTTTCAAAACTTGAGTTTTTTTTTGTTTATTATACCTATATAGATATTGATTATGCTAATGCAGTATATCTCGATATCAACCAAGACCTGTCAAATAAACTTGAGAGACTTCAGAATTATGGTATGCGATTTATTTTCAATCTCAAGAGGTCTGATCATATTTCCCAGTATCGAGTCAATCTTAAGTGGCTAACTGTGCATCAAAGACGTGAACTTCATATTCTATCACTTGTTTACAAAATACTCTGTTCCACGTCTTCTCCTTATTATTTAAAAAAAAAAATCGAGTATTTAGCGAGCCATGGCCTACCATTGCGATCCAATAACGAGCGTCTTCTGGCAATTCCTACACACAGTACCAATTATTTCTCGAAATCATTCTCAGTTTATGGTGCTCGTTGTTGGAACAATCTTCCTTCTTCGCATAGAGTTTCACAATCGTTCAATGTTTTTAAATCTTATGTTAAGGAAAAAATGCTGTCTTCTAACTCAGTATCCGTTCCCTAGCCCCCCCCCCCCTCCTCTGATCCATAATCCCTATCACATGTTGGGTGTGTGTCAAATATAATATTATTTTAATTTTTTTTTTTCTTTTGTTGTTTTAATATTTTGTATATTTTTTTGTAAGTAAATTTGTTTTTCACTAGTTTTATGTCAATGTGTCGTGGTTAGATGGAAGAAATCACTTTATAGTGATAATCTCGCCACTGCACATCGTCCTAATTTTTTAAATTTTATATTATTTTGTAAACACTGTTATGTAATGATGATGTGCAAAAAGAATAAATAAATAAATATTCTTAAATATTGATATTCTTAAAGCACAATTACTTGTTTATGTTTTTTGTAGACTGCCATACTTCCTCAGAGATTTGACGTGAGCATTTCAGAAACTGAATGATCAATATTACATTGGTGTGCCATCCACAGATTGTTTCAGTTGAATATTGTGTTCTTCCCAATAAAATTGGTTTCAGTTCAGATTCAGAAAGAACTACTTGTATGTTTGCTATATGCAGGAAGTTCACAGAGTATCCTTGTAGAAAATGATGTGATGGTATAGGTAGATAGAGATAGAGCCAGTCACCAGTGAAATCTTTGAAATAAAAAGAGGTTGTATCGCTTACCTCTATTGCAGTTTATCAGAGAATGAGGGACTGAAGGAAAGAATTTGAAAGATTTTTTTTATTTATTTTTAAATTATTGTTAGTGATTATGTCAAATGATAAAAAATAATTAATGTTTCAAATATTTCACAATCAAAACATAATTGTACACAATTTTACTTTAGAAGTAGACAGACAGTACGTAATAGTTAACCTTATATAAAAGAAATACATTCTCATCTGATGTTAGAAGCATAAAGTTAAAACATTCAAACATAATATTTAGATGTTACAGATATTTCTATCAATATATTTTTGCAGTTTAAATCCAAAAAAAATTGTCACAAATATTATTTTAATATTCTAAATATTCGATAACATGACTTAAATTGAATGGAGAATGAAAAACTTATTTTCTCATTAATAAAATTATTAAACTTCGGAAAGGCACTGTCATTTTATCACCTTGCAAAGATTTGAAATAATCAACATCCATCATTAAATTACAAATAATTTATAAATTATTTTATTTGTAGAATTCAACAAATCTTACATATTCCACAATAAATTAATACACAATGTAGCTAAGAAAAATCTCTGAATAAATCTATTTTATTTTTGAATTACATTTCAGTTTACAGAATGATTAATTTCTAAATGAAATATTATTTTGACAATCATGCTTGGAATGTACTAATTTAATTACATTATTAATTAATAAGATATACAGAATACACAGTATTCATTCTCTCTTCAAATGACTGGGTCCTACCTAAGGAGCTTAATGCGTAATTAAATTCTTGATGATGCATTTTACTCACTATGTCAGTATTGTTTAGAGCTAAGTATTGTGTGATTAACATAATAATTATCATTAATTATATTAAATATAATTGCCTATTATCATTTCACGACTATCAACTATATTTGGATCATATAAAATGTTCAACTGCAATACATTGAACTGTTTTGGTAAATCCCATCTTCAAAATTTATGAGGTAATAATATTATTTAAACAACACATTACTAAAGAGTGTCACACACATCACACAGTTGTCTTTCATCTGATGAATGGAAGGTACAATACAATACAATACTAGATGATACATTCTCTTATAAAATAAATTTATAAAATAGTTACACATTAATTAAGACAATAATATACTTAGATATTCTTAATACACAAGTATACAATACTATTCTTACTTACTTAGCAATTTGATCTTGTAAATCATTATTGTATAACAATTTATTCAACAAACGTGATATGCATACAAATAATTTATGTGTCTGTTTTAACAACAAGTTTTTGTTTCAACTGGCATAGTAGGTATACATGGTTCCATATAAGACAATTTATAATTATATGATGTGTGATCATATTGTTAGTCTATTTGACTGTAGTTTGTGTACGGTGTGAAGGAGTTCTTTTAGTTTTACTAGACTGTGTGGGTCGCATGAAACTAGAAGGGGCTCGAGGTGGAATAGAGCTGGAGCCACTAGAACTAGAACGAGATGGTGCTGTGACAGGAGGGCGCGGTGCTCTCTGTGCTACAGAACTACCACTAGAACTACTTCTAGATGCTGCTACTCTGGGAGCAGGTGGAGGGACACGTGGAGCTGGTGGGGCTACTCGTCTAACAGTGGCAACTGATGCTGAGGAATTCAAAGAACTGCGTGAACTTCTTAATGAACCACGACTTCTTAAACTTCCTACGCTACTCTGTGAATCCACTTTTCTCAAACTCAAAGCCCTCCTATCCACAGTCTTTCCACCTGCCCCTACGCCCCTTACAGTTCTACTAGTACTCACAGCCCTAGATTTGTTAGTAGATGTGGATGTTGGATGAATGGGAGCCTTCTGTATCTTGATCTTGTTATCGGGTACATCTGACTCATTACATCCTGAAGAAGCACCCTGTGAATTGCTTTCAGAATTTAAGCTGTTTGTCTCTTCAAAACCTTCATCGTCATGTTCAATTCGATGTTTCTGTAGTTTTCCAGTATCAGGTGAATTTTTTATTGAAATGGGTTGTTTAACAGTCTTTGTTTGAGGTCTTGATATTGTGTAATTTCTTGGACTCTCTGTTGGAGATTTTAGTTCTCTGATAGCTTTTTGTACATCCTCTTGGTTAATAGATGTTTGGTGTCTAATTCGTCCACCGTGCCACCTGGCAGAAGATTGATCTGTGTTTACAGGGCTAGTAGGGAAGTCATCTTTGACAACTTGCGCTGAACTTTCTTGTTTTTTCAATCTCTCCTGCCATTTCCTTAATCTGCTGTCTTTATCATCAGATTTAATAACTTCCACAGACTGTGCCATCACTGGCTCCACAGGATATGAAGTCTTCAGTTCTAGTTTTACTGGTCGTATGACTTGTGTTTCAGCAACAACTTCAGGTTGTTTATCTTCTACTTTAGAACTCGAGTCTTCACTTTGAGAATTGTAATCTGTAGGTCGTTTGTATCTTCTTGTTCTTCGAGTTGCTGAAAATCTGTCAAACTGTCCATCACCTAATACTTCCAAATTTTGCAAGTCATCCAAATGTTTGAAACTAATGCCTTCAATAGTTGGTTCTATTGTTGGCTTACTGGGTGACACTTGGACTTGGTATCTCCTGCACGGTTCTTTTTCAGGAGGTGGATTGAACATTCTCCTTGTTACTGGTGGAGTTTCTATGTTATCAGAATCTATTTCTATTTTATTCTGAACAGCAGTGTTTTGTCTTTGATCTGCATTATTTTTAGTGTCATGCATTTTGTTAGTAATGAAGTTGTTAGTTCCCAAGGGAGGTTCGAGATGTTTAGCCTTGTCCTCTTCCTTGATAGCACCCAGTATAACGGGTGGAGAAGAGGGTTCAAGATTCTGTCGGGATCGTTGTCTTCGGATTCGTCTAAGATCTTCTGCACTCTCTTCGATTTTGTTGTGGAATGCTTGGATCTTATTTTGAGGCTGCACGTCTGTAAAAACACAAGTTTAAAATTAAATAAGTGTATCAGAAGAGTACAAATTAATATCAACATAATATTCTAAAATTGTAGCTCCCAATACTAATACGTACCTTCAATAGCTTCCATCGCGCCAACGACATCCTTATCTAACACAACGGAAGGTTTCCAGTGTGTTCTTTCCTTGGTTTCACGATCCATTTGAGTTTCGGCCAGTTTACCTTCAGGTAGTGTGTCCAATGGACCACTCCTTTCACTTTCTGTAAAACAGAATAATGTATACATAACCATTAGCAATAAAAACTATGTATTAGAGAAAAGATATCATGTATTGTATTAGATAATAACTTACCTGAATCTTCAAGTGACCTTCTGTTTGCTTGCAATCGTCGTGTGCGACTTCGTAATTCATCAGCCTGTTGTTCTTGGTGGTTGGCTCGAAGCCACAACTCAATTTTCTGTCTCCATTCCCTAAAAATAAAGACGGAACTGTAATAAAAGTGATTGTGTGTGGCAGAGTTTGTATTAATTTAGTAGTTATTATATGATGATCTTACTTTGGCTTGGGTTCTTCTTCTAATGAAGGTGGAGGCTCCACTATGACAGGTCTTGGTGATGCTGGTCTTTCTCTTTCTATTCCTGGTATTTCTAGTCGAGCTCTTGTTGGGCCACCTTGTCTTGCCCATGAACGATCTGTAAATGTTATTGGTATATAACCACAATATTTACCATACCAACTAATTATATAAATATGTTTTTTTTTTGAAAAAACGAGTCAGGGTCTTTGATTAATCCAAAACACCTTCATGTAATGTAATACCTTACACCGCTGAAAACAGAGTAGGTCAAAATCTGAATTATTTTAATTGCATTACCTAAACTTCCCCACGACTTTCTTTCCCTCTGAGAATCACTTGATGCCCTGAGGAATTGAAGTAATCCTCCTTCATCCTCCTCTGATGGCAATCTGCCTCGTCTTCTTCTAAGACTGCCCGTGGGAGTTATATCTGAAAATAAAATATAAATTAAATACATGCTACGAAAACAGAATATTGAAATCAATAAAAAAGGTATTAGAATACAATATAATACCTGGAGAAGCATCCACAGGAGGATTTCCTTGTGCATCTGTTTCATATCTTTTAGATGGTCTTCTAACCAGTGGGAAACCAGCTCTTATATCCAATAACAAGGAATCCACCAAACCACTTTCAGAATCGGAACATGGTGTACCAGCATTGCTTCCTGAAAGTGAAGAAAACCGCAATTAGTAACCTAGACATACTCCCATATTGTGTACAAAAATAGTTCTGTATGAAATAATAATAATGACCTTGTCTTTTCCGAAGTTGGTCTTCTCTCTGAGCTCTCCGTGCTGCAGCCTGTTGCTCCTGTAATCTCCTTCTAGTATTCTCCCCAACAGCTTGACGGAATCTCAAACAAAAATTAAGTATTACCTGGAAGAGAAAATAAAAATTAAGTGTTAATGAAACAACAGTTTTAAAAATTGTGTATACAATTTTTTTTGAAATAAAATACCTTGAAACATTCTTCCAGTTTAAATGATGCTGGATCCTCACAGAAGAATTCTGCCAAATTGTTTCTCATTGTTTCAACCTCTTCCATATCTTTCTTTAATGCGGATACTTCTTTTGTAGCCATCTGTAAATGGAATTAACTTATATTATCAACCGATGGTTCTTGGTGGAAATTCAAGTAAAATTAATGAATTACTAACGTTTGAAGTCAAAAAAACTTTACTAATACCACTAAAAATTATTATACGCCCGACCAAGGTTTCAACAAGTAACCTGTCATTCTCAAGCGTAATATTTGACTATAAAATATTGCGCTTGAGAATGACAGGTTACCTGTGGAAACCTTGGTCACGCGTATAATAATTTTTAGTGGTATTAGTAAAGTTTTTTTGAATCCATACATTAGTAATTATGTTTAGAAACTACCACAATGTTACCGCCAAATCAATAAATAATAAAATTAATGAAAATAAAACACATGTATTTAATATTTCCACAGTGACTTTATTAATTGCGAGCTGACTTTCAAGAGCCTCTGGTCTCATAATCAGGCTAACGTAAAGTGAAGCAATCATATTCAAACATGTTATGTTGTTAACATAATTTCTTCATTTTAGCCTGATGATGAGAGTGGTGGCTCTTGAAAGCTGGCTCGCGATTAATAAAGTCACTATGGAAATACTAAGCATAATTATATTATTTTTATTGATTTAAATGAATTGGAAAGCACATTTCATATAATGGCATTTTTTGATATGTGTCTAATAATTAATTAAAATTTTACCTTAAGGAACTCATTAGTCTGGTTTTGTATTTGCATATCAGTTGATGGAAGTTCTATTTGTTTCTTAATTTTATTTATTCGAGTATCTAATGTATTAATTTCATTATTAATTTGTTCTACTGTCGTCTTGGATGCATCTTCCAAAACACGAAGGTCATCAGCAAACTGAACTAAATCTTTGTTCTTCTTCTCTGATTGCTGAAATAGATTTAAAATATTATGATGAAACTACCGTAAAGGTTTTTTATTATGATAATTTTATGTACATAGCTACACTTACAATAGCAACATAATGCATCAGATTCATGCCAGGTTTATTTGCTCTAATATCAGTGAGTTTTTGTAGGGAAGACAGTTTGATTCCAGCAGCACACCCAGCATATCCTCCGGCATTCAAGAAATTACCAGCTATCAGGGCTATGTATAAAACTTCCTGCAGAGCTTGGCTTGTCATGAGATCATCTCCTGCTACGAGTATAGCATTAATAGAACTCTCCAAGTAGCTTGCAGTCGCGGCAAATTCTTCCTTCAATAACATAGCTTCTATCCTAAGCTTGTAACTAAAAAATAATAAATAAAAACATGTCTTTAAATTTTAAAAACTATGCATGTTTTTATAATGAGTGTTTCACAATGTAATTTGAATAACTTACTTTGGTAACTGTATAAGTTGCATGAGGAATTTTTCGGCATTGCCCAATCTGTTGAGGTCTCCTTGAAATGCCTTAAGTGTGTCCAGCTCATCCATCTCGGGTAGTAGCCTCAGAAGACCTCTGAGCCTCTCAGCTCCGAATGCCCCTGCTGCCCCTTGACTCAGCATTTGCATTATTTCTTCATTTGTACTGAAGCAATACAATAATAATATTTAAACTCTTTATTGAAGAAATATACAATTTATATTATAAATATAATCTCATATACAATTGGAAAGCTTATTGCCATATGGCAATTTCTTCCAGCTAAAGTCACAGTAAAGTAATAAAATCCATATTCTGAAGTCCACCCTAACTCCATTAATTTTGTTTTTCAAATATATCCAATAATGTAAGAATCAGATAGAGGGTATATCGATAGGTAGACATTATAATCATAATTTAGTTAATTAACTCCACCAAGTAACTTTATATTGAATAATAGAAACACATTCTTTTGTTGTATCATGTGAATTTTAGTATTTCATTTACCTTCTAAATTGTTTGAGGAAAATGTTAACATTTAAACTCCTCTTTCCATCTAATAAAGATATTTCAGTGTTCTCTTTTCTGGCTCTAGCACTATCACCAATAGCTCCAGGAGCACGGCCGAGTCTTGGAGAAGATCCAGCTGATCCTGGAGGAGCCTGTTGACAGAACAATCCTTCCATTTCCTCCCAGTCAAGCTCCGATGCGGCAGGACGCTTGTGGTTAGATGCAACCAGTGACCAGATATTATTCTTACCGACAACCTGAAGCAAACATAATAACTTGTTTATAATTACACATATCATCAAAATCATCCACAAATGGATGCAGTGTTTTCATCATGAATTAAATTGCTTCCCTGTTGATATTTTTCTTACCTTATTATTAGGAATTTTGTTCCAGTTAACAGTTTTCATTTTAGTCTTAGGTACAGGTGTTTCTTGTTGAGGCAGTAGTGGTCCCATGAGGTCTGGTTTTTCAGGAGCTTGAGGAATAACAGGTGGTGGAGGGGCCCCAGCCAGGGGGGCAGGGGGAGGAGGTGGTGGTGGAGGTCCTCCTATGGCAGGAGGGGGAGGGGGTGGAGGAGGACATGGAACGGGGGGAGGACATGGTGTAGGTGGAGGGGAGAGAGCTCTGCTGGGATTATTCTGCAGAGATCCTTTACGTCCTGGACTACCTGATTCACCTCTATTGTGACAATGTATACAGCCTAATTTGCCCTGTAATATATAAAATATTTTATCACAGATTTGACATTCAATTTAAGATTGAAATTTGTTTTACTGATTTTGGAATAATCAGAGCAGGTACTAAAGATTACCTGTGATGTCGGTTGTGGTCTAAGTAGTCTATTAGCATCCTCTTCACTTCCAATAAGTGTGGCCCTGTGCACAAGCGTCTCTGCAGTTTCCCAAGCAAGTGCTCCTGCCTTCTCTGCAGGATCCGTCCTTAGCAGGTGTTGCAAAAGAGACAAGAAGATGGCTTCTTGAGGTGTATCTGCTACACGACGCAATACCTGAAAATAAAAATAAATTTGTGGATTATTTTTTTGTTTCCATCGATGGACCTTAAGAAATAACACAATATGTAAATCACTAGCTAAAAATATACCTATGAAGATAATATAATGTTGTATGAATACCTCACTCTTACGGAAGATAGATAATGAAACATTTTGAATTAAATTAATGTAAAATAATATCAAACATTCTTTTTAATGCCCACAATGGACATTTTCTATATTAACATGCAGTTTATCTATTGATTTCACCATTTTAGGGATACAGTGTGATAACAATAGTGTCGATAAAATATTATGAATTATTTATGTAAACTAAACAAAACTTTACTGAAACTAAACAATAATGGCTTTTTCCTTTTTACTACCAATCTTCTTCTATGCAGATTACACTTTCCTATGTACTACTGAAGAATTCAGTGCTAAGCTGGATCGGCTGCGGAATGCTTGCAAATGATCTCATATGGCTATCATTCAAGGAATCCCGCAATTTTCCTCTTCATCTATTGGTGCATTTCAATATAAAATAAAATTCCACTATTAAATTGGGTTCGTCGGTAGCCTGGAGGTAGAGTCTCGGCCTTCAGAACAAGGGGTCCGTGGTTCGATCCCAGGTGCCGGCAAACTCCCCTTTCACGGCACAAGCTTTTAGCTTAGTGTGAAAGGTGTATAAGGTTGTATTTGGGTTTATAACAAAATCCAGATACATCTTTTTAAAAAAAAAAAAAATCCTCATAAACAACCCACCACCTCTCTAATAGTTGATACTAGATAGTACTCTCTTAGATACATATATAATATAATTATGTATAGGTGTAGGTTTGTGAATGTTCATACATTATATTCTATTTCTGTTTTATATTATGTCCTATGCATCCTACTTAATCTAAAATCACTTTATGCTAAAACATATTTATCAAACGTTGTATTAAGTTTATTGGAAGAGATTGTCTCAATGCAATATGTACGCCTTTTGTGAAATTTTATTTTTACAGTTAAGAGCAGGTATATTATTATTATTTTACATACAGCACAGAAGACATCCATATGTGAGCTGAGATTGATTCCTCCGGGTCCTCTGGCTTCATCACTATCTCTCTGTTCTGCAAATACATCCAGTTGCACAGCCAAGTCATTGCTGCTGCCTGTTGTTCCACTGCCGGTACAATTTTCCCTAAAATTACGCATATTTATAATGATATGAAGGATGAATGTTTTGAATGTTAAATGTTCAAGAAGATGTATATGATATAAATTAATAGGGAACTTGCACATATTTTTTTTATTCTTCAAAATCATAAATAAAGTAATCAGTAACACATATCGGTAATTTTTTTTTCGATACGTTGCTTAGTTTCTGTTTTATAGCATTTTGAAATTTCGATTTTTGAACTTCCGCGAAAACGCCACATCCGAACGCGCCATTTTGATGACGTCATATGTCCCTTCGATCTCTCTGTCTACAGATGCTTAGTACATTTCGTAGTATATATCTATTGGTTTGACGAGGTTATTTACTGTTGTGGTTTGGGTTTGAACGTTTTTTTTGCCAAAAACTTCAATATGATTAAATTTTTACGTATAAACATACATCAGTTCCTATTTTTTTATTTAGTTATAATGACGAAAAACGATTTTCTCAAGGGGCGATTGAATATTTATCATGCATAATTTAGCCCGCCAGTAGGCGCTATAACTTTGTCTTATAATGTTATTACTAATTTGTAAAGTGCAATACAACATTGTGTAATAATTACATAATATTCAATGGCAATTATTATCAATTTTCCATCATTTTTAGGTTCGATTAGTGATTACAGGTTCTAAATACGCCATTACTTTTCTGTACTGGGTGCATGGTCGGAGTGAACGAACATCCTGCTAAAAAAATCTGTCCAATGTTATTGGAAAAAATCAAAGTTGGTTGAAATTAGCACAGAAGTTAAATTTTATAACTTGTGCTGAATTGAGTCATCGATCATCTACAAATAATATATCCACAGCGAGTGAGTTTCTGCCAGCCAGTGTGTCAAAACCAAAAGATTTTTATTTTATTTTAAGTATCGTATTTTAAGGATATAATAACAAATGTCGACACTACAAGCATCCACTACTTGATAGATAATGTTCATTTATAACAATATTGATACTGTGAATGATTTTGTTTGTTTTGTCATTGGGCGATAGATATGGAAAGCTGCAAAGAAGTCGCTGAACTTACAGTACAGTAAGAAGCTTACAATATCGGCATGCGTAGAAATAATTTATTCGGTGTCGTATAAGTTAGGTATATTTGTACATCTTGGACTACACAATATTTGTATGATCTTTTTGGAAACTTTTTGTAATATTTACCTCCTTCCAAAATGTTAAAAACCGGACTCAAATACCAAGCGATTGTTAATCCCATACATTACGATAAACAACAAAACATCACTCAGGACATGTGACGTCACAAATGCAATAACCATCGACAAGGCGTTCAAACAGCGGGCGAAAAATCGTGATTTTATTTATTAAAATAATAAATGAAAAATATTTATTTTTGAGTTTTAATCAAAATATAATCGATATATAACCTTTTTTCTACCTAATTAATGCATTTCACAAAATATTCCTCTCGAGTGCAAGTTCCCTATTAACTTATAAAATAAACTTTTAATTGATTACAGTTAATTATCTTGCTTTATTGAATTTATTTTGCTTACCTTAGTTTGTTGAGAATAGGCAGTAAATTTAATCCTGAAAAAATGAACATACAATATTACTTTACCTAAAATGAAATAATAATTTCTAAGTAAATAATTAATTACTAAATAAATAAAATGATAATAAAAAAGTATCTCTTCACAAGATAAAAGTACATAGACGACCAATGAACTGTGTATTTATAGTAAATTAATGTAGCTTTCTGAAGTGTACTTGCCAATGAATTCATTTCTAGTTCTAACTCTGTCTGGGAGACGTGGAGCGGAGATGATGAGACAGTTAATGAAAGCTACAATGGCTGTCTGATACTCTATCTGAGATGCCTTCTCCAGCTCTGATACTATCCAGCTGAAGCGATACCTCTCACCACTGATGTTCTGTAAAAATACAAAAATAAAGAGAAATCAGCGTGTAGGTCAATGGATTGAAAGGGAGCAGTGTGGACGTGGTTATAGTGGAAGAAGTGTGTAAGGAAAGATCAAATTGGCTTTTTGTCCTCTACATTCTAGCCTACCTCACAAATGATGCAGTGCATAGACTGATTGAAAAATTAGAAACAAGGAAATGAGCACCACATATGTTGAGTGCAATATATGAAAGATCATGTATGACAAGTTATATGATGTGAGAGGGCCGAGAAATATATATAATAATAAGAGTGTAAGGTTTCTATACCCTTCTAACTATCCCACTAGGGAGAAGTTGTAACATGTATGTTGAACTGTAACAGTTGTAACATGTAACTGTAACAGTTGTAACATGGAACACAATTCTTAATTTAAACTATTTAATTTTAATTATTTTAATTTTTAATTATTATAAATTCTATCCAAGTGTAATTTTTAACTATTTATTTTCATGATTTATGTCTTGTGTTTTGTTTTTGATTTAAGTAAGGTAAAGTATGTATTGTTACTGTTTACTAGCAACGTGTTCGTCATACGCTTCGGTAATTTGCGGGACCTTGATTGGTTTGTTTGATGGAGAAATATGAATTTTGATATTTGTTGGGTTGAACTGTTTGTGTCCCTTAAGAATGAATAAAATAAAATAAATAAAATGTAAAATAATCAGAGATGTGCAAAATACTTCCAAAAAAGTATTTAAATACAAAATACAAATACTTTTGAATTTTTGTATTTCAAATACAAAATACTAAATACTTTGTCAAAATGGTATTTAAATACAAAATACAAAATACGTATTTTCAAAATACTTTTTTAAAATACCTTTTTAAAATACTTTTTACAAATAGTCGAACAAGGTGTAAGACAAAAGTATTTAATATTTAAACCATTGATGAATGAAAAAGAAATTAAAAACTGGACAAAAGTATACATAAGTGGAGAAAGGGTTGACATGATTAGAAACAGTTGCCTTGTCGCTACCATCTATATGCGGACGATTTGCAAATCTATACACATGCTAAACTTCACAATATCTCCTCTGCCATTTATTCTACCAATGAGTGTTTGCAACAAATCTCAAACTGGGCTAGTGCTCATGGATTACTCCTCAATGCCTCAAAAACCCAGACAATATTCATTGGTAGCCTTCACTCTATATCCAGGTTGAAAAAGATGAATTTACTTCCCACTACTATGAATTCAGTAGCAATACCCTCTTCGGCGACAGTAAAGAATTTTGGCATAATCATGGACCAGAGACTCTCTTGGCAGCATCAATTTAACACTCTAAAGAAAAAGTTTTTTTACAAGTTCCACACTCTTAAGATGCTGCAAAAATTCTTGCCCACTAAAGTAAAAATTTTATTGGTCCAATCCTTGCTGTTGCCCATTATCGACTCTGCTGATATCGTGTATGTGGACATGAATCAGGATCTAATTGACAAACTTGATCGACTTCAGAATGTTGGCATAAGGTTTATTTTTAATCTAAAAAAAACTGACCACATTTCTGAATATCGTAATACCCTGAAATGGCTTACTGTACGACAAAGACGTGAGCTCCATCTACTCACATCACATCTTGTCCACAATGCTCTGTACGCAGGATCAACCCCGTACTATATTAAGGAGGCTTTTGAATACTTGGCGAGTCACGGTTTACCTCTGAGGTCGAATAACCAGCGCATCCTGTCAATCCCGGCTCATGGTAAAACTTTCATCTCAAAATCTTTTGCAGTTCAGGGTGCTCGTTGCTGGAATAATCTCCCTTCAAAATTTAGGCTTACTCAAAGTCTGACGTCTTTCAAGCGAGCCGTTAAGGAGAAAATGATTTCCACAAATACAAACACAGCCTCTGAAACCTGAAACCCATCACTCCTAACCTCCCCCCTCATTTTCCCCCCCCTTTTCCTTTCCCTTTATGTATGTATGTTTGTATCTTTTTTTTTTTTTGCAGTCTCTCCCTTTTTATATATATGTGTGTATGTATGTATGTTTTGTATATATGTTCACTTTGTGAATGTATTTTTTTTTCTCTTTTATTTCCAAAATCCTTTAGATCAGTGTTTCCCAAACTTCTTGTCGTCGCGAACCAAAAGTAATATCCAACAGAATTTGGCGAACCCCCTATGTAGTCGATAATGATTTCTTTATATGCTGCATAAGATATAGGTAGTATGCAGACGTTCGAAACAACAGCGTGCAATCTGCATTGTATTTGGTGTGCTTTTTTTATTTTTTTTTGTGTTTTTGTTTTTTTTTCTTTTATTTTTCTTGGGCAATTTAAAATCCCGCCATTACGCTTTTATTTTCGCGAACCCCCTTTGTAGACATAGCGAACCCCCAGGGGTTCGCGAACCACCGGTTGGGAAACACTGCTTTAGATCATTGATTTTATTTTTATCATATGTTTTTCTTTTCTTTTTACGTTAATACTTTTGGGTTAGTTGGAAGAGATCGCGCCTTTGCGATAAACTCGCCCTCTGTATATTGATTGTATTTAATTTGAATGTATACCTTTTATGTAATTGTTTTTTATCAATGTACAGTAAAGAATGAATAAATAAATAAATTAGATATAGCATTGCTTGCAGACAATTGATGAATACCATTGATGAATGAAAAACTGGACAAGAGTATACATAAATGGAGAAAGGGTTGACATGATTCGATATATCATTGCTTGCAGACAATGAGGATGAGCCTTAGGAAGAACTGTCAAAATAGATTTTTTTTTATTGAGTCATGACAAAATGTACCGTTGTTAGAAGAGATAAGCCGAAAATTGTCATAAATGGATTGAGTATCATCAAGCAGGTAAGAGAATTCCTGACTTGGGCTGCAAAATAAATCAGAATGGATAATCCAAATCTGAAATCGTATGGACAACTGTGAGTCCTAGAGATAGTGGTGTTTAAACTGTGTCTCACTGTCCACAAGGCAGCACACCACCCACTGAGCTGTTCCGCTGACGAAAATGTGTGGCGAAGGCTGTGATCAGCTTCTTAAACTCGTTGAACTCAAAAGGGCAAATACCTCTAAATTTGCAGAAAGAAGGCAGCACACCACCCACTGAGCTGTTCCGCTGACGAAAATGTGTGGCGAAGGCTGTGATCAGCTTCTTAAACTCGTTGAACTCAAAAGGGCAAATACCTCTAAATTTGCAGAAAGAAGAAACAGAGTCGCGGCGTCATCTGCCTGGAACAGATTGCCTCCAGACAAAATTGAAAATGCTACCATTCAGGAGAAATCACAGCGCCCTTGAGATGGCCATGAAACATTAAACGGCGTCATGTATAATTTGTTCAATCATCATTATTATGTGTGTATATCTCAAACATGGAGTACTCTAATGGAAACGTTGTATTTGTAATTCAACAAATTGGCAAAAAAAGCTTGCGTACGCGCATATCAATTAATGGCAGAATTTTGTTTCAAACAATAAAAAGGTATTTTGTAAAAGTATTTTGTGTAAAATACAAAATACTCAAAAAAAGTATTTCAAATAAAATACAAAATACTTTTTACAAAAAGGTATTTGAAATACAAAATACAAATACGTATTTTGTATTTTGTATTTGTATTTTAAATACTTTTATTTGAAATACGTCACATCTCTGAAAATAATATTGAAGTCAATTCTTTTACCGCCTCATAACGAATTTGTTGACTTCTTAAACATAACTAATACACTTGTTGCATATTCTAAGGAGTATATTTGAATAGAAATCAAACTCAACTTGCGCAGTTTGATTTAGATTGCAAAGGAATACTTTCCTGCTTTTTATTATATTAAGTATGATTGTATTTACTCAATTTACAACAGATTTTATCTTAACAAATATCAAATGTGGATACAATTATAACGCTATACCTATATTTCCAGTGATTATAATCTTGTAGGAAAATGTTATATATGATCTACACATTATGTAGGTAAGCATTTTAATATAATATTATTTATTATGTATAGTCTATGGGTTAATACAGTCGATTCCGCTTAATTGGGACACATCGGGACTTGGGCATTTTGTCCCAATTAAGCGAATTTCACATTTTTTATAAATTCATTTATTTGGTTTTGGCAACTAAGGCCATTAACCAGTAATACACACATAAAATTAAACAATGTATATTTTTGTAAATAATTTTTATTTATAAACTCTTAGAAGCTGTAAATTACATATGGGTAATATAAATTACAAATATATAATATAAAATTTTAGGAAAAAAAATCCTAATTAAAATAATAAATGGGTACATACAATTTAATTCAATGCCAAAATGAGAATTATTTGCACATATTTTTTCTTGAGAATATGTGTAACATAATATGTGCTCTTAAATTTACTGTCCCAATTAAGCGGAATGTTGTCCCAATTAAACATATAAATTTACTATTGGTTTCTTGGTTTGGTTTCTGTTCTTTGAGATTTGTCCCAAATAAGCGGCTGTCCCAATTAAGCGGTGTCCCAATTAAGCGGAATTGACTGTATATATGAGATCTTCTATTTTATAATCTATAGATTCGTATGCACAAGATCAAGAATTTAAGGTAATAATCACAATTAAAAGCAATACAAAAAAATATATAAAAAAGAAAAAAATGACCGCGGAATGCAAATACTGGTATGGTGCCCTATCTATCCTATTAGGGTAAGGGGTGAGGGGTTTGAGAGATAAAAAATAGTACATACAACTAAGGTTAAAAATAATAAACTACTTTATCCCATAAAAAAGAAAACAAATCATGGGAATTATTAACTAAGAATGTATCCAGTATTTAGTGTTAACATTAACATAGAAGTATCAGTTTTCAATGTAAAAAAAAAGAATGTGTCAGAAGTGGGATTCGAACCCACGCCCTCAGAGAGGACCAGAAGAGCTCCCTACGTTCAGTAGGTAAGGTATTGCCTTGAGTCTGGCGCCTTAGACCGCTCGGCCATCCTGACAACTGGCGGGAATGACAAAAATATCGTACAGTATCTCTAAATAGATTCACTACTACAGCACTAATAATACATCATATAATATAATATGATAGTACATAAGAATATAAAAGTATGTAGATACTGGTATACACTGATCTGAAAGTGTAAATTCTCGCATAACAAAATATCTACATCCATCCATCCATACCATCAAGGCATTTCCCATAAATGGGGTAGCCAGCGGATCAGCAACATGAAATAGACATGTCAGTCGTCCTCTTCGTAGCAATAAAAGATAAGAAATTTAGGATGGAAGACAAACCTCATCACTAAATGTAAGGTGTAGTAGGTATGTCTTTATTTTTATCGAACACCTACCTGCCTTTTACATTTGACACTAGACAAATAACGGAAAAGAGTGAGGGACTTATTCTTGGTCGTGGACTCCGTGGATAACCCTCCCCCCCCGTAAAACTTTTCTTGTACGAAAAGGTTTTTCTACATTTTCAATAATATGGTACGAAGTATACCTACACCTAAGTGGATGCGTGGTACGTTCACATTGTATTGAAAAAAGTTATAAATAGATATACCTACCTACCTACCGGTTATTATGATAGGCAGCTCGTGTATGTTTTTCATGCACAATTCCGTTTGAGAACATTTTTTTATTGCTGGTTTACGGTTTAGATAATACAGTGTTAAATTTAGCATCTCTTATCTTTGCCTTCACGAAATTACTTTTATCTGGTGTACGTACATACATACCTATATAAGACAAATAATGAAAACTAACTATATACAAGTATGATTTGACTCCAAACAGCGTTTTTTATATTATTTTTATTAGCTCTTCAACGTAAATCTATTTTATTTTACATAGATGACTAACCTGATAGTGTGAAAGAGTATCCAAAGCCCTGCAATAGCCCGCTGCGCTATAGACGCACAGGGCCGACAGCAGTTCCACCACCTGCCTCTTAACGGGCAAACTGGGACTGCCCAAGGCAGCAGCCAGCTTGCTCATATACTCCTTGTTCTCCACGATGTACTCCAGACCCACTCTGCTCTCCATTTTGGTGTTGGCACCAAATTAATTCTGTCACACCTGAGGACAAAAAAAGGAAACGATTTAAAATATGATAATACAACTTTTTTGTCAAAGATTTCCATTGCTTGAATTAGGGAAGACCTAAATATAAATTTATTGTTATTATAATAAAATAAGGACTATAACAAAAACTTATATTTCTTATACAGATTTTTTTATCCTGTTAAATTGATGAATAGTCTTCTGAAGAGATTTGAAAACCCCCAATCGAATTACATTTACATAGTTTTGTTACGCTTTTAATATTAAACAAGTTGAAGTATCTGTTAATTGTATAGATATTTTATTGTACAAACAAATTATGAATTATTCAATATCTGTTATCATATAATAAATACCAATATTCAATTCTCCTAATAAAGACATTAAAGTAATAATTATTTATATTGTGTACCTACATAGTAAATAAATTGTTAACATACCTACATTAAAGATATTCAGGAAATAAATAATAAATTGCTCACTAACCATAAGTTTTAATATTATCATTTAATGATTTGATATTCGAAAGAATTATCATTATGCTTCCTCCATATAAAGAAAAGAATTACCGGAGTGATGCAATGAACGCCATTCTTATTATATAGGTATAAGTATTATTGATACAGGGGAATATCATTCTTAATATTATTGGTGTGATAATCCAGTTACGTTTTAATACTAACATTTAATAAATCGAAACAAACTATCTGTATACATCTGTGGCATCATCGGACAAAGACATCATTTTATTTGTACTCATATTGGAAGTAATGAATTATAATAAGTATGATTAAACGCATTATTCATAATATTATCAGCCCAACATTTTCCGAAATAATTGCTATTTGAAAATAAACAGCCTCGATACCATTTCACTGAAACAAATTAAGATGGTACGGATACATTTTGAGACAACCACAGGATAATATGATAAAAAATGACAATGGACGTAGAAGTAGGATCCAGTAGACCGAGCGGACCAGTGACCACCTGGATGTTTACAATTGCAGGGGACCTAAGGGAAGCAGAACTGCGTTCGGAAGAGGCAAGGGACCGGAGAATTTGGAGGATGAGGACTAAGAGAGCTGACCCCAAATAAATGGGATAAAGGCGAGGGCGAAGAAGAAGAAGATACCATTTTACTGAGTGTTTTTTATTCAAAGCAAAAGTTTCTATGCATCAATTCAATAAGTTTATAGTTATATTACACTTTACATCATATACCTACTTAAATAATAATAAAAAAAAAGCTTTGAAAATGTAACCCGATGAAAGTATGTGAAGAAGAATGCTTAGTGCATGGTTGAAGATGGAGAAGTGTTGTATAGGTAATTAGCGTTGATAATGAGAGTCGGGGTTAACAATGTGAACTCCAAGAATAGCATCGCATTCCCGGCGCTCCGGGGAGTCAATTTAGATCACTTATATGTGGCCGTAGGAATGAATGTTTCTTTCTCTGAAGAATTGTTGCAACATCAATGATGGAAATGTTTATGGATAATTATTTGAGTAAGTTGCACATCTCTATCGTGAAATAAATGTAATACTTTATAACTAAGAACATTTACTACACAACTGTTCGATAAACATCCAGCATTTGCCAATGTATCCAGAACATAATTTTGTGTTGGCTAAATACCTAATAATAATATACCTAAAGCATTGATTATAATATGATCGTGTCGTTTTTCTATATCTTAGGAAAACAAAACAAATGTAGGTAGGTACACAAGTATTAGCGTGAATTCACACGCATATAGAAAACTTAAAGATATAATATTATTGTCAATAATTTATTGAACTGTTTCGTTTATTATTACTAAAATAAAATATTTAATTTTATTTAGAAATTGCTTTACTCTAAGTAACTAAACAGAAATCATAATCTCGTGAAGAATTTTTCTTATGTTCAAAATATCGATAAAATTGAGATATTCAAGGATTGAACTTGTGAACGAGAGTCACTAATTTTTTTTTAAGATCAAAGTTAGTAATTATGTAGTTAATTAATTATATAAATTAAGCTTTATAAATAATATAATAATATATCATACAAATCTAGCTAGTGCCATTAACGATTTATTTGATACTTCATTAAAAAGAATAACGTCCTTTTTATGTCTTATGCTAGACTAGCTTTTTTTAATCCGGCATCGCTCGAGCTTAAATAAACAGACGACTGTACAAGTATATGAGTTAAAACGACATAAGTAATCATATTGAAAAAAAAGAGTAAGCACTTACGTGAAAAAAGTAGTGAAAACCTCTTTCCAATTCTTTAATTTTTTTTTAGAAAACTTGATGTTTGACACTCCACATGCCCGTATTAAAGGAAAAAAATAGGTAGGTATCTACCTACATGAACAAAAGTTCTAAAAACCTCTTTCTAATGTAAAAACTTGAAGTTTGACATCTCAAATGTCCATACTTAAATAAGAAGAAAAACGACGAATATCCCATTTTGAAAAAAAAAACAATATTTCAGAATGCAAGTACAATTAAGCAAAAATAAATACGTACTTATGGCAAGCACCATAGTACCTACTATAATGTACTTTGTTTAAGGATTTTGTACAAATTCCTTTTCTTATTCTATAGTACTCGTACCTATAGTTTACAATGGTATTAAATTTTAAATCATATTTCCGGATTTTTTTATCATCAGCAAGCACGACATTTTATTATCGAAATAATCATTAATTATACAGTTTCAGTATGGTTGAATTTATTGTAACATCCATTTAGAATACATCAATACAATGAAAAATGTTTCACTACGTATATTGCTATTTAGTAAACCTTTAATAAATTTTCATATATTTGCTTGGCAATTTTGCGACATGATCATGTCATTAAAACTGTAATATCTCTATCATCAATATATAAGATATTTAAAATGTTTTTAATCTAACTTCTGCCCAGGAGATGAGACCTCGTATAGAGTGTATTATTTTACTTTTGTCTTTCCTAATTTCAGAGTCCATAAAAGACATACCTACATACATATATACGAACGGACTCAAATATATAATATGTGTCTATTTGTAATGAGCTACGGTAGACGCCTTATTATTTATTAATAGGATCATAAATGCAGTTTAATTGACGTGAAGTGTATGGAATATTAAGTTTGATTTGTATTGTTTCGAGAGAGCACTTGAGACTTGATTAATGCTACAACTATAGCTATAACAACAGTCAAGAGTTAGAAGCTATGCGGATAGGAATTAATAAATACTCAGATGTCAGATAATAGATATTATTCAGATGTTTACTATGCTCATAAATTGATTAAAAAAATGTAAATATTCTTTTTTTTTTTATGGCGGCTCATCCCGTTGGATGTTATGGCCATATTTTCATCTTACATATAAAAAACATCATATATATATTTTAGGCGAAGAGAGAGAGAAAAAAAAGGGAAAACAAGAAAAAGCGAAAAACATTCATATCAGAATCATATTCCTTTGGACGGATTCAAATATAAGATCATTAACTTGTCGAGAGTTCAGTCCAAGAAGGTAAACAATATTAACAGGGTACTCAACGTTTATGAATTTAAAATATATGTCCATAGCGTCCCTAATTGGACATCCTAGGATGCTATGGTCCGGCGTTTCCTCGTCCCAACCACACTCGCAATCGGGAGATTCAACAAGACCGATTCGGAACAAGTGTGAATCCAGGCGCATGTGGCCGAAACGCAATCTTGAAATACAGACAATGTGTTGTCTGGATAATTTTTTGTTGTGAAACCAAGGTCGAGATGGGATAGATAGTTGAACTTTTTTGTAATGAGATGTAAATATTCTCGTAATTTGATAAATAAGTATTCAGTATTCCAGTGGCGTAGCTAGGGTCATCTGCGCCCGGGGACATGGCACAAAGTCGGCGCCCCTTCTCGGAGCCGTCAAGAAAATTTTACGATTTATATGGTTCATTTTCGAAGCATCAAACTGGTTTTTTAATGAAATAAAATACAGACTAAAAGTGATGTGAGTAAAGAAAATTCTCAAAATTTTCCGAGAATTTCTCCTTTGACAGAAGAGAAATTTCTCTCCATAATTTTCACAAAATATTATAACCTTTCGCCCAATACTGGAAAACCTGATCGGTCTAAAACTTCATCGGGCTGATTTAGGCCCAAATCAGAGGTTTTTAATACTTTTTCCATGAAGGTACCTACCATTTTTTTAAATGGGCATGTGTGGTGTCAAACTTCAAGCTTTTTCATTGGAAAGAGGTTTTTATTACTATTATTTACGTAAATGTTTACTGTATTTTTTCAATAACTCATGTATTTGTCGGTTATCTGTTTATTTCAACCCGAGCGATGCCGGATTACAAAAACTAGTAACTAATAAG
Organism: Athripsodes cinereus; assembly: GCA_947579605.1. Lineage (NCBI taxonomy): Eukaryota > Metazoa > Arthropoda > Insecta > Trichoptera > Leptoceridae > Athripsodes > Athripsodes cinereus. The sequence continues at coordinate 7,985,159 of OX388308.1, read as the reverse complement.
TGAACAATGAACTCTACTTAAAATTGAAAATCATCAATTTTCCTATGTTATATTTGTTCCTTTTAAAAACTAGTCTTTTAACTATATTCTTTACCATATCCTTATTGTAAAAATGAACAATAAAAAATATTTTGCCTCAAAATACACCATAATTCTCCAAAATTCTCCACTTCGATAAATTTCTCGAAAAATAATTTATAGAGTATTCCACAACACTACAGACTAATAATTTTCTATACGATTGTAAACAATTAAGCCAGATAAATGTTAAACTTTTCATATTGAAGGTAAAAGGTAAAATTTTAGAATGTCAGGATATAGCTTCACATTATCAAATAAATAATCTTAATAATAATGAAAAATACAAATGCTTCCGCAGTTCAAAAATCTATATCACACTGAAAACAATAATTAATTAACAAATGATTTTAAAGATAGATGAAATAAAATATTTAGGTAAAAGCGATCTATCAGCCAAAAATATAGAAAAAGCAATAAACGCGTAGGCTATTCCGTTATCGACATACTCATTTGGCATTATAAAATGGTCAAAAACCGATTTAAATAAATTTGAAAGATTAATAAGAACAAAATTAACAAAAAAAAGATATCACCATCTAAATTCCGCAGAAAAAAGGTTGACTCTGCCTAGAAGTATAGGAGGAAAAAGAATTGTTAACATTTCCTCTTTACATAATGATCACATTGAATCTCTTAAAACATTTTTCAAAAATAAACAAAATAATTTTACATTACATAAAATTATAATACAGGCCGACAAAAATCATACATCATTAAATTTATATGTCGAAAAAGTACATAGGTATGCGAGCGAATAAACTATAATTTTTTTTTGTTAGAATCTTAAAATAGGAAAGAACTTTATGCTAGACACCTCAATGATCTCAACCAATTTCATGTTTTTTTTTAATTAAAACAATAAACGGCAAAAGCCTTTTGCATGATAGATCTCAAATCAATACAACATACACATAACTAATTTCAATAATAATTACAACAATCGACATAAAAATAAAAAAAATAAAGATTCATAACAAACAAGTGACAAATATCCGTCAAACAGATGGTTTACCTTTGGGGAAGTGTGTGGGAAAACCGAGGGTTTTATACTGGTTGTTCAAGAACAAGTAATAAATACAAAAAAATTACCGAAAATACATTATAAAAAATCAAAATACAACTAACAATTCATGTAGAAAATGTCTGGCCAAATCGGAAACGATACAACATATAGTTTCGGGTTGTTCTGCTCTCGCTCAAACTGAATATACGAGGGTGGGGTGAAAAGTTCTCGGCCTGACAATGAAAGACTGCGGTTTTCAGATTTTTTTATTTTTATTTTACTACATAATCTCTCTTGACTTCAAAACACTTGATCCAGCGTTTCTCCAACATCAGTACTCCTTCCAGGAAGTGAAAGTCTGGAAGGTTGCGAAAATATTTATCTACAGCCCTTTCAACTTCTTCATTGGATACGAAGAGCTTCCCAGAAACAAATTTCTTGAAGTTTGGGAACCAAGAAGTCTGAGGGTGCCAAATCAGAAGAATAGGGGGGATGGACGAGCAAGTCATACCCCAAATCTTGCAGTTTTCCCATCGCCAACACACTCTTGTGTACGGGTGCGTTGTCTTGGTGAGAGATGATTTTTGTTTCTTCATACCAGGCCTCTTTTCGCGAATTTCGCCATCCAGATTGGTTAAAAAGTTTGGAATAATATTTGTTTGTGATTGTTCTACCTTTTGCAAGGTTATCAATTACCAGGATACCTTTTCCATCCCTAAACACGCTAGCCATGACCTTTCCAGCAGATGAAATCGACTTCGCTTTCTTTGGAGCTGAACCAGCTTCCACCCATTGCTTGGACTGCTGTTTTGTTTCTGAAGTGTAGTGGTGGACCCATGTCTTATCCATGGTGACAAATCACCGCACAAAATTGGTCGGATCCCTATTCTATCGGTCCAAAAATTGCTGCGAAAATCATTTGCGAATTTCTTTTTGATCGGCATTCAACAAATGCGGCACCCTTTTTGCGCGGAGCTTTTTCATCCCTTATTCTTTGAGCAAAATGTTTCCGACCCTTTTTTTCGATATCCCTACAGCTTCAGCTATCTCATGCACCTCAGTTACCTGTCGGCCAATACGGAATCATGCACTATTTCGATGGTTTCCGATATGGCTGTGGTGTTTGGCCATCCTTCACATGGGTCATCTTCGAGGGGTGTGCGACCAACTTTAAATTCAGCTGCCAATTTTTTAACGGTTGACATTTAAGGAGCAGAGTCCTCTTAAACTTTTGTCAACTTTGGATGAATTTCCGTAGGAGTTAATCCATCTAAAACGAAGAACTTTATGACCGCACGATACTCAAATTTATTCATTTTCATGAAAAACAAGCAAGACGTCGACTGCAAAAATTCGTGTGAAGAAACTACTTAAGAGAACAAGTTGAAATTTGTCATATGAACTAATGACACATGCACCCAGGTAAGGAATACAATTTTTTGCTGATTGGAGTAACATCTCTGTGTCAGGCCGAGAACTTTTCACCCCACCCTCGTACTAATAGACTAATCTAATCGAATAAATAAATTAATCAAGTCGAAAAATAATACATCAAAATTTAGCAATTAAACATAATTTAATAAACTCGCGAAATATAATACCATACTATAAATACAACCCAGAACCGGTTTTAGAAAATCAAAATTATAGGATCTATTATGATAAAACAAAAATAAAAGATAGACAAATACATCATAATAGACCCACCCGATCTAGGATTACATGATAAACAAATTAAAAAATACGTATCTAATAGACATCGCTGTACCAAATAAGCATAATATTCAAACAACTGTCGCAGAAAAAATACAAAACTAGCAGGAGAAATAAAAAAAAATGCCATTCTATGTAGGTCCGTTAACATAATACCATTAGTTTTGTCAGCTACAGGGGTAGCTCCGAAATCTTTGATAAATAATTTGCAAAAATTAGATTCACCGGTAAATTGATATAATAAAATTCAAAAATCTATTAAAATAAATACTTGTAATATTGTAAGAAAATTTTTGAACACAGATATTTCAGGCACAATGCTGGTATTTTGAGCCCATGTTTTGAGCCTAATCCTTTGATATCCTGTATATCTGGAAATCTGGATAGGTGAATTTTTTCCGGCATTAGACTGTTAAGTTTTTGTATAATCATGACTGATCATATGGAGACTTGTCTGGTTGTATAATGCTGAGGAGTGTGGATGGCAATTCTGCCGCTGCGTATAGTTAAAATTTTATAAAAAATTAAAATATACTTATAAAACATGACTGGTTAAATGAAATGTTAAAAATGTTGAGTAAAAACTTTTTCAGAAATGTATGCGAAAGTTGTTAAAAAAAATTAACAATTTTTACATGATAATCTAAAAACAGCGACGATGTGATGAGTAATGAAAAAAATCTCAAAGTTGTTTTTTCTTGCAAGTAAAATAAAATATAATTCTTACCGAAAAATTTGCTAGATTTCAAATATTATTTAAATCAACAACTTACTTGCTACATTTCTATCTAATGATAAATTTATCTCTTTTCAACTAATGTGAAGTATTATATTATTTTCTTTGCATACATACATACATACCATCACGCCGCTTCCCTCGCGGGGTAGGCAGAAAGGATCGAGCGCCACTTCCTTCTATCCTTGCATACATCTTTCGCTTTCGTCACTGTCATACAATTCCTCATGCATGCTCTCCTGTTCAATGTGCTCAACACGTGACCGTCCTGTAGGATTTGATTTAAATGATCTTGCCATTTAATCCTCGGACGTCCGCGTCTCCGAGCACCATTCCTCTCAGCCAAATATTATATATTCTTTGCACTCAAGGAAAATCCTATATACGACTCGAAATTATCCAACCTATATAATTTGATAAAACCAGATGCCACTTTCAGTTATGAAGAATAATATTTGAACCCAAACTGATCTTTGTTAAAAAAAAAACGCCATCAGCAATCCTGTATTGTTGATGTGTCATTTGGTTTATGAGTAGAATAGCGCCCCTTAGTGCTCAATGGGGGCGCTAAAATCGTGTTTGCCAACTGGTTTGTAATGAAGATATTTGTGGAGCTCCAAAATTCAATCTTACAAACGTATTTGGAATACATTTGTTGACATCAAAATGAAATTAAAAAAGTAGTTTTATTACTCATTTTGGCGCCCCCTAAAGCGGCGCCCGGGGACATATGTCCCCCCCTGCCCCCCCCTAGCTACGCCACTGCAGTATTCAGAATAAAATAATAAATGTAATTATATTAGGTAAGTACTTAAATATTTTTTCCTAGATGGTTGTTTAATTTTAAGATTATCTTTATAATCGTGTTAATTTATTTATTTTTATTCTTTGCTGCACAACTTCCAACATTACAAAGTATCATAAAATTATCAGTTATACAATTCAATGCACAGAGAGCGAGTTTATCGCTAGATTGCGATATCTTCTAACTAACACGGAATTTCAAGTGATAAAATCTAATTTTCAATGCCTTCTCATGGAAGACTTCAAGTGTTATTCCACTACTGCAACTAATACTACAATTACTATACCATCACGGCATATCCCACATGTGGGTTAGCCAGCAGACCAGCAAACCGTCTTCTCTGTGTCAACAAAAAAATATGACATTCAGGATGGGTGGCAAACCTCATCGCTAAATTTGAAATATAAAATGTCTTTATTTCTTTGTCTCTGCCTTTTACAGGTCACTCGAAAACTTACAGAAAGAGTGAGAGACCAATTCTTTGTCGGGTGCTCCACGGCATAATATGAATAATATACGGCATACTACGAATACCACGGCATAATATGAATAATATACGGCATACTACGAATACCACGGCATAATATGAATAATATACGGCATACTACGAATACCACGGCATAATATGAATAATATACGGCAATCTAAAGCTACACAAGAAATAATATAGAAAAGTAATAAATGAGTCATAGATTTAAATGTGTCTATTTTAGGTGATTTCATAGGCAATAAATAAACAAAAGTATTATTAAGTAATAGCGAAGCTTGATAGTATTATAGCGAGACCACGGCACTGCGCTAAGGGGCAATTTTTGATTTACAGTTGATTGATCGGTTAATTATACAATGAGATATCTGATACTGCGTAGATTGTAAGCTATATAATAATTATTATTGGTACAAATGGCGAATTTTTCGCAACAAATAAAGTCTAGTATAATATTTAATAATAATTATCGCCACCCCCGCGCATTGAAATAGTACTCTAACACTACATGGAATAGGCACATTTAGTAGCAAATAATATGTGAGTAATTCATCAAAATGATTGAAGAATTAATATTATATTTATAAGATGTGTTTATAACATGATTATTTCTTAGGACACAGTGCCACGAAGATGGACAGAGTATTGATAGTGTATTTGATAATGTACTTTATATTACATATATCGTTGTTGTATCGATGTGATGTGGGTGGTTGTTGGCATTTGCGTAGCTCTCTGCACTCAAAGCCAGCGAATGCTGCCCACTCCTATACAAGATCTGGACATAGCAAACATCATCAACTATCAAATAAGATGATACCTACATAATAATGTGTACTCAGTTAAAATTTAAGCTAAACCCAAATATAACAACCGTTACATCCTTGCATATCCACAATGCATAAAGAAGCCAACGTCTACTTTGGAGGAAGTAATGAAGGAACCCTCGTTATCTAGGTGTTACACTGGACAAAATGCTAAAATATAAGGCTCATCTTGAAACCCTCCGGAACTACTTGGGGATGCGATGACCGAACATTGAGAACTGCGGGAATCAGTTTTTGTTTACTCAGCCACAGAGGATTTTTCACCAGTGAGACTAAAAAGTACATATACAAAACTCATAGACACCTGGTTGCAGATCCAACTATTTTTATTTATTTATTTTCCTTTATTTTCCTTTATTGGCATTTCTACAGGTTTTTACATAAATATAGTATAAAACAATTAGGTATAGTATTAACCCAATTACAGAATGCACAAATGTTTACAAATACTGTATATAATTAAGATTCCCAGATTAAAAGTACCCATCTATGTAACCCAAAAATAAAAAACCCAAAACAATAACTTTAAAAATTCTAAAAAAAAAATTAAAATAGTTACAGAACTAAAAATACATTACATAGTCACCATAAAATAAGATAAAAATAATACTAAAAAACATCAGCTAAAAATAAAAATAAAAACAATAATCAAAGATTAAAAAAATATATATATATATATATACATATATATATATACATATATATATACATAAAATAAAAACAATGGTCATTAGGAAAGGGAAGTATAGGAGACTCATCCCAAAGAAGGGATAAAGAAGGGATAAAGGTTTTCAAACTGCACCATCAACTCATCATCGCCGACTTAATACCAGACTTAAACTGTGAAAGAGTGGAGCCGAAAATATCAACCCCCTGAAATGCGCAATTGTAGCTCTCACAGGAACGGCGAAGAAAACTATTCCTGGCACAACTCGTATTAAATGCAGTAATGTAAAATGTCCGAGGATGTCGGGCAGCAGTTCTAGGAACATGGTAGTGCACTAACTCATTCAGATCCGGGCAGTCCGTTTTCGAATGAATAATTTTGTATAACAATACCTGATCCGCCATTTTACGTCTACCAGAAAGAGACTGCAGGCCGTGGTATCTTTCAGCTTCCCCATAGTTGTCAAACCTTCTAAAACTCAGAAAGTTAAGCATTCTAAGAGTTCTATGCTGAACCCTCTAGTGAGCTATACAGCTCCCAGAAAACTCTGGTGCACTTTAAACAGACTAAGGAGTAGCGTCGGATGCACAGCGCCGCACCTACATCAACGAGGACTCGGAGACTCTCAAACAACAGACCACGTGGTGAGCACATGTCTCCTATACTCATACGATGACGGGTTGCAAACACTTAGTTCAGAGTCGGACGACGTGATCTCTTGGCTGCGAGGTCTTGAGATACGAATATGACGGGTAAAATCCATAAGAAGAAGAAGAGGAAGAATTAAAATTTAAACATAAAAATATATTTATAAGTGCAAACTCATACAGTAAATCAATTAATCTTTCATTCAGAGATCAAGAGACACCGCGTAAAATAATTACGTAACATTATAAAAGATTTTTATTCAATGTACATGAGAGAGACAGCGTACTCACCAGCTAGCAGCATTAGGAGAATTTAAAAGTATTATAAATGATTTATTTCAAGCAAAGTCATTATGTTCAGTGGGTATGAATGACCGCAAGTAAATTGTATTATTAGTTTTAAATTATTTAATGAAATCACCTAGCAATTGATTCAATAAAATGAAAATAAAATTCAATATACATTACCCTTAATTTGTTGTAGGTATGGTACATACGAACATAGAAAAGAATAATGTAGGTATATAATTAATATAGCAGACATGATTTTTACTATAGCGTCATGCCGTATTTCATGTGGGGTAGACAGAGAGAATGGAACGTCATATTGATTTATTATTACTTCTTTCGCTTCATCTGCATTCATTCAATTTCTTTTGCACGCATGTCGCATAATTCTCTTATTCAACACACGGCCGTTATCACACCCCCTCTTTCAGATACAGTTATCCTCTTTGTCAATCTTTCCTGATACATTCGTTCAACATGTCCAAACTATCGTTAATTATATACACGCATTCTATCCACTACACTCCTTTTGCATCCGCTCATTCTTTTAATGTCTTGCTCTCACAATATACTACTACTACACCATCACAGTATATCCCTCAAGGGGGTAGCCAGCCGCATGTAACATAAATAAAAGCCATCCTCTACTTGCCAACAAAAAATTAAAATATGAATGTATTGAAGGACATATTATGGCAACTTCATGACTGAATTTGAGATGTAAAATGTCCTAATTTTTTCGAACACCTGCCTTTTACAGGACATTCAAAAACTTACGGAAAAAGATGGTAGACCAATTATTTACCGGGTGCTCACAATACATACCTTATAAAAAACATAATTTTTCTTCTAGTTTCGTTCAAGAGTGAAATCTTCTTTCAAGAAGGCAGAGCTAAAACCAATCGTTCTCCATTCAGAGCGACTCTGCATCAAATGACTCACCTATCATCCTATTATATTCCTGACATTCGACACTGATATCTATATTATAGAAAAGAAAGTGTGTCATCCAGCGGGGCTACTCTTGACAAAACTAAACACGATCTTAATCTAGTCTTGATCTTGATCATACGACGCACGAAGTGACTATTGGCCAAAAATACACACAAACCGATCGCGCGTTCGCGGTAGCGCGCTGTTTTTGACCATAGTCCCTTCGTGCGTCGTATGATCAAGATCAAGACTAGATTAAGATCGTGTTTAGTTTTGTCAAGAGTAACCCTGCAGGACGTTGAATACTGAACGTTGAACACTGGTTAGTAGTGAAAACAAGTATTTAGTATTCACTCACACAAGATTTGATAGTTTCACTCATGGTTATGCTATGATCTTTGTATCAGTTAAAAAGTATAGAACATAATTTTGATGAATAAGTTCTAATACAAGTAATATGTGGGTGACATTATCAAAGAATTTCCTTCAGTCAACTGATTCATATTATATAATAAATAAAATATCATTGCCCTTTTAAGTTCTTCCTCAATGAATGCAATAAAACCATCACATTATGTGTTGTTATTAAATAAATTTTACACAGAATATTATAACATACCGACAATTATTATTATGTATTTCTCGCTCGCACTGTTGTATATGGGCAATAGAATGATTGAATAATTGACATTGTGTTACGTATGTTTTATATTGTATATGTAATATATTGGTAGCTATGGCTGTAAATATTGTGATAAGTTATGGTAATATTATTGTAATATATATACCGCTTTACGCATTTCTAGCAAGGACGTCTTGTTTGTATTGTTTTATTTATATTTTAAAATTTGGCGTAGGTTTTGTCTCAATTCCATGTTTTGTTTTATGCCATAATTGTACATACAATAATAGGTAAATCCTATTACCGTTTTTATTAAAAATCGCGGAAAATTCACTAGAGTTGTAATCGCGTTCTTTCTTCTATAAATTAAAATGCATTTTAAGATTACTGAATATAATAAATAAGACTTTTTGTGATACTGGTTACGCTAGGTTAGGTTAGAAATGATGGATTGTGTTATAATAATATTGAAAATTTTAAGAGAAAAAAATCTATGAAAAAATGGATGTTTGAGTAACATTCATTTCCCATGACCAATTGGATCAAATTCTTTAGTATGAGAGCCTGTAAATTGATTTGGACTAGTTCAAAAATTATTTTAGGAAAATTATTGTGCTTGTAGGTATAAGAATTTAAAGAATGTGGTGAAACTGAAAGAAATAAGCACAGATATATAACGTTCTCTCCTCGTTGTATACGCTACTAGAGAAATGGTACAATGTAATAGTAGTAAAAGTAATGAAATATCAGTCGACACAATTTTTTGAATATGTTTTGTATTGACGTTGTACTAGCGAAAAATCAGGTAAATTTCCAAAATCAAATATATATTTTTTTTAAAAAAAGAAAGATATATGTGGGTTTTGTTATAAACCCAAATACAACTTTATACACCTTTCACAGTAAGCTAAAAGCTTGTGTCGTGAAAGGGGAGTTTGCCAGTACCTGGGATCGAACCACGGATCCCTATACGATTTATACAATGAATTTAATGATCATTTATATTATAAAATGGCAGCCCTCGTCATTGGCATATAACATATCGTCATACTAAATTTGATTAAATAATAGATAACTAGATCATAATCAATCAATTCATCAAAGTTGATATGATGTTTTGATATGATAAAATATTAATACAAATTACATTTTGTAAACACAATACAAGGTTGCACACTAGTTGAATAAAAATGATGTATTGAATCACAATGATATTCCACAATTCACTCGATTACGGGTGTTCTACCATGAAATTAAACATATAGATATTCTTATACATTAATTCCGGAAATGATCAATAAATTCATTAGGTAGGTAAGTACGTCCAGAAAAAGATTTCGGTTCAGTCCCCGGCAGAGATTAGGTCTAATTTCTAAGTTTTCAAGTGTCCTGTAAAAGGAGGTAACTATTCGAAAAATATCACGTATAGGATTCAAAATCAGTATGGTTTCCATCCTGAATGTTTATTGGTACGGAGAGGACATCTTGCATGTTAATTACATGCAGTGAGTTTACTGACCTCCGCACTTTTGAAATATGCCGTGATAGAATAAATAATAGATGTATATAAATAATTACATTTACTAACGCCGTATCCCAAGTGATGTAGGCAGAGAGAATGGAACACCATATAATATAATATATCACCATTTACTCCAGCATTGGCTACTTTCCTTCTTATACCCCCAGCAAACGAACTTCCTAAACAAACATACTTCCTTACTTGCTCCAAACATTCATCACCAACCCTTATTTCGCTAATCGTTCTTTCGCTCTCTCTTTCAAACACAAACACTTTCGTCTTCCTAAAATTAATTTTTAAACCTTTCGAATGGTTTATTTATTCATACTTTGAACGGAGTGAAATATTTTTATTTTATCTTTATATTTTTGTTCATATTTATATTTAATATTTTTGTTTTTATGTGTCCAATTATTGTGTAAAATTCTAATGGTTTATCTGCTTACTTATGAAGGCAATTGCCATGTATTTTCTAAAATAATAATACATTATTATTGTCACTTCTGTCGGTATAGTAGGCACTTCCATATAACATCAATCCTAGTGCATACTTATGTATTTTTCAAACCACTTTGATTCAAGATTCGATATTTAATATTATTACGACGGACAAAAATGTGTCGCTTGCCAATAAGCAAAGAATATACATCTAATTACATAATATAGTTTACAATTGTGCATTTTAATTATAATAACTAGACATTACAACAAAACAAAATCATTGAATGTAATAAATTTACCTGAAGGAATGTTCGTAATAATCTAGTGCAGCATCAAAACTAATATAATTCCTCATTTATCAATCAGTAGACATGTATTATTTCCTTGTTGATATATCTACATATTTACCTCTATTGCCAGCCCGCATACTATTCTAATCATCATATATAATATATATTATTTTTTATTGATATTATTTTTCTAAAGGTGGGCACCCACATACCATGGCCATATCCAGGATTTTTCTAGGTAGGGGCAGCAGCTGAGAATTTTTTACCGTTTTTCTTTCAGTTTCCGTGATTTATGGTTCGGTAATCGAATTTACAAATTTTTTAAATCCTGTCATCAAATTTTCGATTTCGTATAGGAATTTTAGACATTTCACGATTTCTTCATTTTTGTACAACAATTTTAAAAACCACCTTATATTTAATTTCCCACTCCGATACCAATTTTCCATACTTTGATACTGATTTTGTCTATTTTCCTACTATTTACGAGATCCTAAGGAGGGGCAATTGACCCAGTTTGCCCACCCCCTGGGTACGCCCGTGCTATATACTACATTGTTAGATTACATTCCTGTGTTCGTATTAATAATATCAATATTCTATTATATTAGGTACCTACGGTACTAACTATTACCTATCTGTGACATGTTCAAGTCTATTATGCGACATATTACAGCTCTTATCCATTAGCGAACTATCATTAGTGCGCACGTGTAAGTACATAATTATTCACACATAATACAATATTAATGAATAATATAAAACAAATTTCCACCAAGAACCGTTGGTCAACAATATTAACTATAGTTCAATACTTATTCAATAATTTTTTTTATCAGCTAGACAAAAGTTAAAAAAAGGAACGCTTGTACGGTCAACATCGTGTCAATTTTCACAAGGACATTAAGGCTTGTTCAATATAATCGTTGAGAAAGAATAGAATTTTGATTAGAATATTTTCTAAAATTATCTTTAAAATTATGATATTTATTTATTTATTAACATCAATAGCACACTACAGACAATATTTATATATCCATAAAAACAAACAATGCAGACAAAGAAAGTATCAATATATCGCTCTATTTATAAGTGTACACAATTTAAAACTTTATATACATATTATGTTAGAAGACATTTAACTAGAAAGATACATATAATAATAATACTTTTAATGCAAAATTAAATTTATTGTATCAATCTTATTTACTTATTGCATAATTATTATGAAATGTATCAAACTAAATACAGAAGTATAGAATAAATATCATTAAAATATGACTGGTAGCCTAATAATAGGAACCTTGGATGTTTCAATGGGAAATTCAAGATTCTAATTCGGATTTTAATCATTCTACATTAGAAATGTTTAGTGTGAGGATAATTGGAGGAGTACCTACCTTGTATGTCATATAAAATCGTCAATTGTGATATTGATATTATATTTTGCGCTAAGCTATTTATCAACAGAATTAATCGATTTATCTTCATTAACAATATCTTATGAACTAAGTTTAAAATGGTCATTTTCATAAAAGGTAGATAATAAAAACGACTGAGACAAAGAAAGTTGAAAAGTACTTGAATTGTAAATAAAACCTTTTACGGATGTACTATTGTCTATTGACAACTATTAATAAAAGTAAGAGTGAAAATGATAGAACCTTAGTAATAGATATTTATATTATTATACCTATACATACAATACCATACTAGTATTTACTTGAGAATATTAACACTTTAACCTACCATACAATACCTACATGTATGTAATAACCAATAGTGGGTTCCTACATGAGTACTAGAAGTTCATCATGGTATTAGAAAGTGATTAGTAGAATATAGGAACAATACAGTTTACTAATAGTAGCAGATAAGAGTTAAAGATGTAACGAATGTCCGGTATCTAGCATATCCTTAGTTTTAGTAGTTTGACTATTCTCCGAGATAACAATACATAATTATACCTAGTACTATAACACAGGACAAGAGACCTACAGGATAGTCAAATATTATGCAATTGAATCTAAATAAAAATATTGATCTAACTAGAAGAAGATCTATTTAGATCAATTTTTTATTTATTTGATTTGTAGTTAGGTGTGTACGCACATGAAAATTTCATGATTAATTGCTATAATATTTAAATCATTTTCATTTGATAAAATCATATATTTTTTTGAGTATTTTATTCTTCACTATAATGCGACGGACTTTTGCATATACCTTTTATTCTTGCGCTCTCATGCGCTCTTTTACCTTGTACCCCTCATGGTACAAGGTAAAATAATCAATTATCACAATCTCAAAAAATTAATTTTTTTAGCTCAGTCGGTAGAGATTTCAAAAATAAAACAAAGAGTATTGGAAAGTACAATTGACTATACGATAAATGCTCAGGGTCGAATGGGTTAACCCAGATTTTATCACAAAGACTTCAAGACTTTTCTCTCTATAAATTCAACAATGCATATTGCCATTAAATCAACGGTGCCCTCCAACAATCCCCAATAAGAAGGAAAGATTCAGAAACAAAATAAAATTGCTATTTCATTATTTTCTTTTCAATTTATTCCAAACCTCCAGTATTCGGTGACACCTTTGGTATGGTCGATGAATTTACATACATTTTATATAAACTTTCTCGACAGTAAAATAATAAAAGATTAAAACCTTGTTAATCATTTGCTATGTGGCAATCTAACTAACCCTTAGATTAAAAGTTTAAAATTAAATAATGATTGTGGCACATCATCCTTAACTCCTACCCTTTCTTTTCAGAAACGACCTACATATATCATAAAGTTATCAAACCCTGTTTGATTATACAATTTACATTAACTTTAGAACAAAATATTTATATATAATTATGAATGAATGAGAACAACCTGATCAAGTTATCTTCCTTCGAGTTCCACTTCACTTCCCGTTTCCCGAAATTGAAGGTTCCTTCCTGATAGGTACGTAAGGTTTATTCTGGTATAAGAGGAAGTCAGCATCTTGATAATTGAAAAAGATTTATTCTCTTGTTAACTGAAGAATTTATTTTGGTCACAAGATATATCCTGAATAATTGAGAAATTCATTCTGGTACTACGACATAACCTGAATTCATTCTAGTACTGAGGCGTATCCTGAATAACTGAGAAATTCATTCCGGTACTGAGAGCCGTACATCCATATTTTTGATGACGGCCTGAATTACCACTGATTTTAATAATTAAATATGATTAAACTGTCAATCGACAAATAGAACACATTTCTACAACTAATTTATACATTAATCAACCATTTTAAAATGGTAAGGTTTTTTTTTTAAACCTTAATATTCACTATCGCATTTTGCGATCTGCCAATTTGGAATGTCGAATACAAAAAAAGGAAGCATTCCTGCTTTCGACCGCCAATATTGAGAAATCCTCCCACCACGCATGCGCGGCGTCGCGTTATCAATTTCTGTCTTGCCAACGAACAAAATCATTTTTCTATAGTGATATAAAAATATCGCTACATATTACCACCCACGCCCACCAAAAAAAATAGTGAAGCTATTTTTTTTTTATATCAGGTTATTCTCGTTCTATGTTCTCATCAACCCTATAACTTACTCTACCTTTTTTTTTTTTTAAAGATTAATCTAAGCACTGCACTGGGCCCAGCCTTTTCTTTTAAAGAAAAACTGTAATTCCATAGGCGCCAATCTTGGTTTCGTTTAAATTTTAAAACTTTAATTTACATTCGTTTCCGAATATTCGGGTCAAACGACTTCCAAAATGAACAAAAATACCCGTAAATAATAAGTACTTAATGATAAAAAATAATTTCTAAACCAGTGCAGGTCTCATCTTATCTTTGCATTTATAAATTACACTTATATATTAAATAATACATTTCCATTTTGTTACATTTACTAAATATCTTTTCAGATCTACTACATTTATTTTAAATTGTTTTGTGCCACAATATTCAAATATCTTCTACTACAAGCTCATATGATTTGCCACATTTTCCTTAGCTACATAACAAATTATATTAAAATTTCTTATATCTAAACTATATACATTTTGTGCCTTCTTTTTTTTTTATTCAACATTCAAATACATTAAGATCTGTCTGTATATTATGCATTTATATTTTATATAACATTAAAAATATTTTATTCAACCTTTTGAATTGACTCACTTCAACATCATGTCATTTTCCTTTCTATTTTCATGTATGAAAATATCAATTTATCATCAATTCCATTTTCCTGCCATGTCTTATTCTCCCATCTCTCCTCAGATAAGCACATGCAACTACAACCAAAGGTTCTCAACCCCTTTCTTTTTTATTTCCCTTTTATCCGTAAAATTACGTACTTTACTAATATATTTTCTTTCGAAAATTTCTAATCAACGACCCCATTTCATAATATAAGTTTCTCTACTTTGTTAAATGAATTTAACAATCGTATACACAATTATTTCGTAATTACTCGTTTTCATGGAGATAATTAAGGATTCTCTTCTTTACCACCGTATCCCTGATTTAAATTATGTATACTATAACTCCATTATCTACATTTTCTCACATTACCTATCTCTATATTTTTTTTTTTTAATATTTCCACTTTCATATTGAAAATTACATAGTCAATATACTCACAAAAGAGATATAACGAACATCAACATTTGACCTTCTCGACATATTTCATTTTCAAATTCCCCTTTTACTATTTGACTTTAAATCGCGAGACTATTGAGTACTACAAACCTATCATTTATCAACGTTGCAAATCCTTACTTTCATTCTATTACAATCATTCACTTTCATCCTTCGTCTATCTTTTTCCCCTTTCACCGCCTACATACCTACTACTTTCATTTGATTCATAATTAGACCCACAAAACGTTTTGACAAGACGGAATGATCAACTCTCATCTTAGATTACGAACTTCTCTTATTGGAATTCATAAACCATGACCCAATACTCATCCCTTGAGCATGCATCCACTTTTATTATCATATCATATAAGCACTACGCATACTTCTATATACGTCTTGCTAACTCGTATCCCTAGTTTATAAATGTATACACCGCGTATAGCTTGACACACTCGTATCAGAGATTATGCCTTTATGCATACTACAAACTTTCAATACAAATCATTACACATCCCAATAATGACATTATAACACATGACCCATCTTACGGAGAATCATATTCTTACCTCACCTTTTTATCTGACCCTTTCTGTATTATGTACTCGCGTAGAGTTCATATTATCGAAGAATCTAAATAATTTTGCGAAGCGATTTTTTTCTTTTTAATTTTATCCAACCCTACTCTTTCGTAATTCTACGTACTATTTACTACGTAAATTTTTTTTTTTTATCAAATTCATCTCCTTTTCCCCATTTCATTAAACTTAAATAGCTATATCCTATAATACCTAACTAAAATTTTTACAGTTTTTTTTTTTTTTTATTTACATTATATTTCAATTTTCAGACGTCTTCGTCTTCTAATTTTCTCCCTTTCTTTCATCTTGTCGTTGCATTTCCGTTTTTACGTTATAAAATTTTGTTATTGGGATTCACATCCCTGTTTTGCCTTAGTCTTGCAAAACAATTTATATATACATGTCCGGGTTTGTTACAAAATCTACAAATTATATCCTTCCTATTTGACCCTTGTCGATCAAAAACTCCTTTATTTCCATTCTTCTTACCATCTTCATGTTGGTACCTTTGATTACTGTCACAGCCATTCCGTGTTTGTTGTCTCTCCTCATTTTCGTTGTTTGAAGATCTGCAAGTTCTACTGCAACAAGCTCTAAACCCTGTGTCGTTGTCTTTATCTGTCAACGTCCCAGACACTGCTTCGTCCTTCTTTAATTCAAATAATTTTGTCTTATAATTAGATTTCTTCAGTTCGTTATTCATTGTCAACGTCTCGAACCTGGTACAGATCGTCACCAAATCTTCCATATCGTCAACTCTTGATGATGTCACAATACTTGCATATTCCGCATTCAAGCCGTGAACTGCAATATCTAGCAATTCTTCCTCATCTATTGGTGGACTTAGGTAGTTATTTTTATTGAGTAAATCGATTATGTAATCTGAAGCACTCTCACCGTTTCTTTGCTTGGCTGTCATCAAATTAATTCTCAGTGTGCGTTGTGTGTTTGTTCCTTCAAAACGTTTTAAAAATTTCAATTCAAAAACATCCCAATCATTCTCTATACCTATAGTTCTGAACCATGTTAATGCTTTATCAGTTAATAAAATGGGTAAATATCGCAATAATGTTCCATTATTTACGTTATATACTTTAGCTAATTCCTTCAATCTTTGGATAAATTCAATTGGGCTTCCTGCACCACTGTATGTTATATTGAACTTTCTAGGATCAATAAATTTTTCTACTGGTTCTGCATTTGTTTTCACAAGAGATTTACTACTATTCGTTTTCTTAATTATTTTTCTGTTATTATTTAACTTCCTGATATACGATTTTACATTTATAAATGAATTACTCGATGATTGTTTACTTTCTTCTTTGCTTTCTTCCACCTTCTCTTCTTTATTTATTTCCTTATCCGCCATTTTGAATTTCTAAATTACCTATCTATTGAACTAAAATATGCTAATCCACAATTCAAAAATTTACAAAAAAAATTTAAAAGAAATAATACATTAATTATTAAAGTTTTCCGTTATTCAAAATTATTCTTAAATATTCCCGTCTTTATAAACCAACATCATCATTTTTAAAGTTTTAATCTCCACATTAATTTAATATATCCATATTAAAATTATTTGAAACGACTTTATCGTATTAAATTGATTATGTAAAAATATCAACAATCTACTACGTCCATAATAGTATAGTTTACCCTATATATAAATATTATCATTCGATATTAAAACATTGAAATCCAAACCTTTGTATCTTCCGTCCGCTTTACAATCTTCCGTCTCTTTCTAACTAAAGTGATTAACAATTATTATGCGTTGGAGAGAAAAGTACCTTCCTATCACAGTATGTACGGAATAGCATCAGAATAATAATAATATTATTTTCGTATAAAAATTCTAATCATACATATTTATTTCAGAATCGGACAATGCTCAAAATAAATTATTTTCTTTATTTTTTTTTTTTTTTTTATTTAAAATTAAATCTACTTTGTTCAACGTATTCCTTAGTTGTGAGTTGCAATAGCCGTACCAGAAGTATGAGAAGAATTCAGACAAGGCAATCAATCAAATAAATTTTCAATTTAAAATATAATAAAAACTCACCAGAAGGTTGTTTAATAAGTTAATAGGTATACTCCTTTTTGAATAAAATTAAAACTCGCAATCAGCTTTCTGTATTTTGACATGATGTTGGGTTTCGTCTTTCCATATCTTATCACACATTTCCAATCAGCAATTTGAGCTAGAACATATTTTTTTAAAACATATTAAATATCAAATTCAAAATCATTTTTCACACTTCTTTTACTTTTTTTTTAACAAAATTTTATTTTTTTTGACTATGGTAATACCATTCAATTTTATACAAACTCAAAATAAAATCCACAAAATAAATTAATAAATAGATAACTTTTATCTACCATTTTTCAAATTAGGTATTCCACGAACAAAATTATTTTAAAATATTTTCAAACAATTTAAAATTTAACATATATTTTTTTGACTAAATTCCTTTCTTCAATCAATCATCTCAAAGCATGCAAAATAACATTAACTCAACAAATTAAAATAATAATAAAATATTGAGTCTACCCATAAATATTCTTTTTTTTATTATGTTACATATTCAATAAATATATTTAACTACCGCGACTCTGAAAAAAAATGTTTTGTTACATATTCAAAATTTTTCATTCTTTTTTAATTTACCTACAGTATTTTTTAAACATTATGTTACAATTTTTTTATACTGATAACCAAATATAATTTGTAAAATTAAAATCGAAATACAATTTAACCCTTCTGCCACCAAAATTCAAATATTAATTTTGCCACATAAATTAAAATTTTTAAAAACTTTTTTTTTCTAAAACAAAACTTATTCTACTTATAACTATTAATGAATGCTCTTTTGTATTCAAGATACCAAATTAGACAATTACTAAAAAAATCTTGAGTCTAAGTAACAAAATTTTTTGGGTTCAGCGCGTCTTTACATTTTACAAAGGTTGACCGACATTTTGGGTGACATGAATATGCGACCCTTCTGCCACCAAAATCCAAATCAACTTAAATTATACAAAGGTTGGCTGACACTTTGGGCAACATGAATATGTGACCCCTCTGCCACCAAAATTCAATTCAACTTAAATTCTACAAAGGTTGGCTGACACTTTGGGTGACATGAATATGTGACCCTTCTGCCACCAAAATTTAATTCGTCTTTAAATTCTATAAAGGTCGGCTGACACTTTGGGCGCCATGAATATGCGACGGACTTTTGCATATACCTTTTATTCTTGCGCTCTCATGCGCTCTTTTACCTTGTACCCCTCATGGTACAAGGTAAAATAATCAATTATCACAATCTCAAAAAATTAATTTTTTTAGCTCAGTCGGTAGAGATTTCAAAAATAAAACAAAGAGTATTGGAAAGTACAATTGACTATACGATAAATGCTCAGGGTCGAATGGGTTAACCCAGATTTTATCACAAAGACTTCAAGACTTTTCTCTCTATAAATTCAACAATGCATATTGCCATTAAATCAACGGTGCCCTCCAACAATCCCCAATAAGAAGGAAAGATTCAGAAACAAAATAAAATTGCTATTTCATTATTTTCTTTTCAATTTATTCCAAACCTCCAGTATTCGGTGACACCTTTGGTATGGTCGATGAATTTACATACATTTTATATAAACTTTCTCGACAGTAAAATAATAAAAGATTAAAACCTTGTTAATCATTTGCTATGTGGCAATCTAACTAACCCTTAGATTAAAAGTTTAAAATTAAATAATGATTGTGGCACATCATCCTTAACTCCTACCCTTTCTTTTCAGAAACGACCTACATATATCATAAAGTTATCAAACCCTGTTTGATTATACAATTTACATTAACTTTAGAACAAAATATTTATATATAATTATGAATGAATGAGAACAACCTGATCAAGTTATCTTCCTTCGAGTTCCACTTCACTTCCCGTTTCCCGAAATTGAAGGTTCCTTCCTGATAGGTACGTAAGGTTTATTCTGGTATAAGAGGAAGTCAGCATCTTGATAATTGAAAAAGATTTATTCTCTTGTTAACTGAAGAATTTATTTTGGTCACAAGATATATCCTGAATAATTGAGAAATTCATTCTGGTACTACGACATAACCTGAATTCATTCTAGTACTGAGGCGTATCCTGAATAACTGAGAAATTCATTCCGGTACTGAGAGCCGTACATCCATATTTTTGATGACGGCCTGAATTACCACTGATTTTAATAATTAAATATGATTAAACTGTCAATCGACAAATAGAACACATTTCTACAACTAATTTATACATTAATCAACCATTTTAAAATGGTAAGGTTTTTTTTTTAAACCTTAATATTCACTATCGCATTTTGCGATCTGCCAATTTGGAATGTCGAATACAAAAAAAGGAAGCATTCCTGCTTTCGACCGCCAATATTGAGAAATCCTCCCACCACGCATGCGCGGCGTCGCGTTATCAATTTCTGTCTTGCCAACGAACAAAATCATTTTTCTATAGTGATATAAAAATATCGCTACAATAAATTCAATCACTATACATTATCAGATATCATTAGTCATATACTTAATTTAATGCTAAATATTGAAATTTTTTATCACGAAAGCTTGACCAACAAAAAATCTATACCTGCCACTGTGTGTACCTATACTGTTTGCCGTATGGAGTAACTGTTGTGTTGACATAAGAGAGCATGTCATGTCGGTGACAAAGGTCAAGGGCATATACACTCCCTTGAAACAATGCCTACTACTGCCTACACTTTGCATTCTCTTCTGTTCACTACATTATTGTTATTATTATTATTATTATATGATGGTCACGATTTTATTATCATTATACATTATTTCTGATAAATTTTGATAATAATATCATATTTTGTTCAAATGTAACGTTAGATACGTTTATTTGGTCAGAGTCGTAGATTTAGTATAAAAATGTATATGATGTATTATGTTAAATTGCGTTGCATAAAAAAAAGTTTTAAGGTTTAAGGACTGAGGAATAAGTTTCATTTTTTTTCATTATAAATTCCTGTCCTGCTTATTTAATTATTCACTTTGACATAATGTTTTGGTAGTGTTATTTGCAGTCGTCTTTAGTATTTAGCTCCTCTAGATCTCGGTTAGAATCCCCTAGAATATTAGAATCCCTTCTATTAGAATCCCCTAATATTGATTTAAGCGTGAGTCTTTGTTGATATTTTAGGGTCATAGACCAGGATTCCGAATCATAGATGACCATGGGTTTAATGAGGCTATTATGAAAAACTACATTCACATTAAATAAAATTTCTATACAGTGTCAAGAGTCAAAACTGTCGGGTTTTTAAATCAAACGGTAGATTGTTTTAGCGGATACCTACAATATAAAGTATGTGGGTGTACATGTGTGTTGTGAAGTGTAGTGTAGTGTTGTGGTCATGGTACATATAATTAAGTAGATGCCTATTTGATGTTATATGCCACTCAACAAATATAATAAATATTTGAGGTAGTACGTAAATGTGCATGTTTATAATTATGCCTTCTATAGACAACTTCATTAAGCAAGAAAAATAATATCCCCTATAAAGTCGATTTGAATAAAAATTATTTCTGTCCCAGTGTATATTTAAATACTCGTTTATGTTTATTTATGTTCTCTGTGAGCACTTTCATTAGCCATAATCTTCAATACAAAGTCTTGTTTTGAGCATGTTTTTGGAGAAGAAAATCTTTCATATTTTAATCATTGGTAGAGATATTAAGATATCACTGAGACACTTGACATTGGTAGAGATATTAAGATATCACTGAGACACTTGACGACCTGTGTGGCGTGGAGGCTAACGCACTTGCCTTTGAGTCACTAGGTCCCGGGTTCGATTCCCGGCCAGGGCAAAATGAAGAATGACCTTTTTCAGATTGTCCTGGGTCTGGGTGTTATATGTGTGTAGTGCATTGTAGGTATATATGTGTATCGTCGCGTTAGTACCCATAATACAAGATTCACATCTTAGTTTGGCACTAGCTCGGTCTGTGTGAATTGTCTATACATGTTATGTTATGTTAAAAAAAACAATGCCTAAATTTTAACACGGATAGCATTCATTCTCAATTTCTTCAAAATATCATCATAATTAATTTATTATAATTTTGTCATTTCTCATGTAAAAATATTATAATGTGCAATACTTGCATTCAACTTATTTATTTAATTTATGGATTATAGTACATAATTGAATTGAATTAACTGAATTTTGAGGATATGTCATTGAATAATTCAAAAGTTCATGAACTAAAATGGGCAAGTATCTACTACTAGTGAGAATCATTGGAGACTTGGACTTATTCGTAGCTACGATCGCAGCTAAGGTTAATTACTATTTTGTTAATAACTCATTTTTTTTGACATATTTTTATAATCTAATAAATTTCACTATTATCATATTTGACTATTTTATATTGATATTTCATTTTAATTTGTATATGACGTTTTATCTTTAATTATTCATATTCATCATAACCTCAATTTTATCCAATCTCTATATAATTTAATATAATTGTTTTATTCCATTACTATTGTTGATTTGTTCAACTTACTAATAATTTTGTTACATCTTAATGTTAATTTTTAGAAATTTGTACCAATTCACATTTTATTATTTTTGTCTGTCAAATTGTTTTTTACTTCGATATGTGTTTAACGTGTAAAGGGCTCACGCCGTGTATAAGTGATAAATAATAAAAAAAAATATTTCCTGAACGAAGCCGGGTTAGTTAACAATACCAAATAATAATAGTGTGTGTGTAGTTTGACAGTTGATTACAATGATATGACATGACACACTGCACTGATCAGCAATCACTAATTATTGTTGCTTATCAATGGTTCAATCTTATCACTCAGAGTAAGACAGAACAGCCAACATAATATCCACAGTCTCAGTGGGCAGATATAATGAACCGTAATACATACATTGTAAACTAAGGTAGTTCTATGAAAATAACATAATAGGTATGACGTTAAACATCAATATATATAGCTATAAATTATAAATAACAAAATTAATACTATAATTGAATGACATTGCTAAATCGATAAATATATGCGTATGTCAGAGAGCAACAGCACTACGTTATGAGACGTAATTTTTTTTATAAACATAACTACATTTGGTTCCCACGTATTTGTCAATACAAAATTAATGTCAAAGTCGATTGTGAGTGATTCATATTGACTACAACTCTTGGATATTTTAAAAATTTTAACGATATTACGTTCGAATGTTCAAATTGCATATCATTTTTATACCTATGGATGTATAACGTGTTTTATTATTCAATTAAATATTAGATAAGTAAAAGTGGTTAGATGGAATAAATCACTTTATAGTGATAATCTCGCCACTGCATATCGTCCTAGTTTTTTTTAAATTTTATATTGTTTTGTTAACACTGTTATAATATAATGATGATGTGCAAAAAGAATAAATAAATAAAACAAAAACCAATTGTATTTTCTTCCATGAACATGGAGTTTTAAAAGATTAATGTCAACTCAATAAATAAAAAAAGAAACATATATACATGTATATGAACATTGCAATATTCCTGCCAATCAAACAGTATGCTACAAAATATATAACGTGTTTTCGGTAAAAAAAAAAGAGTGACAAAACTAACACATATTTAGTCAGGGTAAAATATGACAAAATGTGACATAGAACAGTTTTGCTCAGACGTACAGATATGTGTATGTAATAATTAGATTTATATGACTATTGTGTAACATGTATTATTAACTATGATAATAGTCTAGCCGAATCAATTGTTTTGTACCTACTTATTGGGACGCAGTTTTAATATTTAGAACTGGACACATGTCATTGCCCTTTTCTTCTGTTTTACATACCTACATAGATCTAATATCTATAATCTTTTTTTTTTAATCAAATCAGAATTATTACTTGCTAAAGGGAGACAAGACTTTTCTCTATTTTGATAATATTGTATTAGAATGTCATTGCCACTAATCCTGAATGTTTTGAAAATGATTTGTACGGAAAAGACAGCTTGCGTACTAGTTACATGCTATTACTTCGCTTCGCTGGCTACCTCAATTGTGAGAAATGCCGTTATGATTTGAATAACTTGACAATTTAGACTATAGGTACAAATTATTTATAAATAAAAACTAAAAGTTTGTGAAAATATATGAATCAATAAAAATGCGCGAAAAAGACACGCATGCATGTTTCTTACATGCAGCTGGTCTGCTGGCTACCCCACTTGTGGGATATGCCGTGATGGTATAGTATAGTATAGTAATCCCACAAGCAATTTATTCTAGACAACATTTTAATTATTCACATACTTACTACATCTTTCATTCAGCGATGTCCTATATTTTATTGACATGGTGAGGATGACTTGCATAAATATGACACGATATAATATATTCGCTGTCTGCCCCGTATGAACAAATGAATATTACATAAAATTATAAATCCAACCCAACTATTTTACAACATAATCAAAATTGGTATTTCTAATTATAAACGATATAGGTATAATTTTCTTAGACAACGCAGTACTTATAACAAAAGTACAAAATGCCGATTTTCCGAATAAAAAGAAAATTACCTATTAATTTCACATTCATTTAAAATATAATTTGCAATATACATATAACAACAACGTAAAATGTTACTGCCTACTTGGATACTTGTAGTATGTAGGCATACGTGTAGCAGTGGCGGGACTAGGCTTTTCACATCGGGAATGCTTTGTACAAATATACTATTTTACTCGCAAACGAGTGGACGTCCTTGAGAATAATATAATATATATATATCGGAGACGGGACTAGGCTTTTCATGTTGGTCTTACATTCGTTATAATAAAAAAAATGAAATAAATAAGAAATCCAGAATGGTTGACGTACCCCTTTGCTGAATTTAAGATATTAAATGGTTTATATTCGATGTCTCTTAAAAGACTTAAAAACTTTTGAGATCTATTGTTTGCCAAAGACTTCATGGGTCCTTAATATAAATAAATAAAATACAAGAAGTCTGCGATACAAATAAATACTATTTTTAAGTATGTAAGTAACTTTAAAGTTAAATGTCGTAATTACTATACAATTTATTTTGTCTCGCGCATCCATCATAATATTAATCAATCCTTTATGAAGAACGTTTCAAGTCTAAAAACTATTAGCGGTTGCACATAGTATCTACCTTCAAATTATTTTTAACTGCCTAGTACGTTACGCACGACTCACACAATCATCACACAACCAATACAAATCAAAACATACTCATATAGGTACATTATGCACCCAAACGTTCTTCGTGCAAGCTTGCTTATTTTGTCCTTAAGATTGCACACATACAACCAAACATACCCGATAATACACATGTATGGCGCGTCATTGCCTACTACGTATTCACACTAAAATTTAAGTGTGTGTTAGTTGAGAACAGATGCTACGTATAAAGCAATAACTTACTATTCCATTAATTTAGCTATCACGGTAAATTACTGGATTTTATTAAAAAAAGTCAAAATAACGTATCGATTGTACACGCACTTCAATACAAATAGTACGCACTTTTGATAAAAACTCTAAAACTTACAAAAATTGTATATTTGCCGCGTATATTTTTGTGAATTGTTCTCTTTGCAACGAAATGTTTGGCGGCAAATTCAAACTAGTTTTTGATGATTTCAATTATTTTCTTCATAGATTCTATGGGCATGCTGTGCTTTTTTGCATGTATGGCAGGCACGCGACTGACGTGTAGTAGGTATGGTAAATTTAATGTAATGTACGGAGATTACACCGATTCACGGACAAGATAGAAACCTAATGAATTGAACATTAATTTTAACATCATATTACGCCAACTTTGGTGTATATTTATTTAATGAGAGTATTATTATTATAGTACCATCCACCGTAAAAATATATTACAATAAAATTATATTTCATATCCCAATGTGGGAGGCGATAACAACCGACTATGTTAATAAAAAACCCATACGTCTGTATAATAAGAACGGACTACCAACGGAGGTGAGTAGGTACCAATTTACTTCATTACACAACATTACATGTGAAAACTCTTGTAACGATAACTCAGAATTAATAAGACGATTACCATTATTTGAAATGATTTAAAAAAGGAACGCGCCAAGCCTATAGATTTATTAGTTATTGTTTTTGAATCTTCAGCAATTACATTAAAAAAAACACATGTATATCCTAGTTAATTTACACTTCCTCTTCAGCCATTTTGGATCCATTTATATGGATATAAGCTTCCCCCATGATCTTCCGCTCCTTTTACTTCTTTTTAAGGATCTTCTTTACATCATTTGAACATCTCGCCTGAGGCCTTATCCTGCCTGTTCTCGGATTTAATAAAATATGCCAATCCAAAGTTAATATTTCTATTTTAACACAAATATGTAATCAAATTCAAGGACCTGGAAAAAATTTGGTCTCTACTCTTTTCTGTAAGTTTTCGAGTGTCCTGTGAAAGGCAGGTGTTCGAAAAATAAAGAAATTTATATACTGAATTCGGCGATGAGACTTGCCACCCATCCTGATTATTTTATTTTTTGTTGGCACAGAGAGGACATCGTGCATGTTTATTACATGCAGCTGGTCTACTAGTTACTCCACTTTTGGGATATGCCGTGATGGTATAGTAGTAGTAGTAGATTATCGGCTGTACGACGACAATGTTTAAGACATAATAAAATGAGCTAATAATGAGGTTCGGATTCTCACAGCAGCCGATTTACATAATCTGTTTGAACAGAATTTTCAGCACATTATTTAGAATTACCCAATTGAATGTTGTGGAAAAATGCCAAGAAAATATTTTTACGTTAATCTTATATATGTGTTACACAAAATCTTAAGAATAAACAATTACAAAAAAGTCGAGATGAAGATTAATGAAAATAAACAACATAATATTCCTTTTATTCATCTTAAACACATTAATTATAAAAAAATGTTTGATTTTGTGCAGGTGGACTGTAATTGATTAATGAAAAAATCATCAAATGAATAATTTAAATGTTAAATCATTTGAATAAATAAATAATCATGAAAAAAAAAATATATAATTAAAATAATAAAAGCACATAGAATTCAACTTTAGTTATTAATATATTATAATATTCAATGAATCATTACAACAAACAAAATGTCAAATATATTACAGTTTATTATTTATTATAATATCCTAATGATGACCTAACACGCGATGTAAAGTGTGGGAGGACTGTAGTACCTGGGAATGTTACATATAATAAATTATATTATTCATACATCCGTACAGGCAAACCTAGAGATTCTAAGAAATTTGTCTTACGTGGATATAACACCTGTGATTCCTGTAACCAGTTTCTACCGTAACTATGTATGTATTGTATACTTATCGCTACCACTTTAATAATTTAATATGGGCACAAGAAAAGAAGTTTAAGACTTAATATATGACAATTAAAAAAAATATCAAATTTGAAAAATAAAGTTTATAGATTGGTACACGTGGTAACAAATTGGGAAATTCGGCACTCGGCATTAACTTCTACCTCTAAAATATTCTTATTAATTTGCACATTTTTTTTTAAATTAATAAATGAATATTTGATTATTCGTAATCTATAATTTTTTTTAACAATTGAAAGTAAAATAAATTATATACTCCCAAAACATAGTGAATTTACAGTAGTTCTATATAGTTGTTTGTCTTGGATTTTTCTCGGAGACAAAGAGTCTACAAACTTTGCATGCTTTGGATTGATAAGTGTCTTAAAATCTGAACGATTGATTATATCTGATATAGCATGATATTTCGATATAATAATATAAATTGAACAAATCAAAATTAGCCGTGAAGCATCCGGGAAAGAATAGGTTTCTCATTCCTATCGGTAAATTTTCGAGCGTCCTGTAAAAGGCAGTTGTTCAAAAAAAACTTATTTCATAACTTAAATACAGCATTGAGGCTGTTCACCCATTCTAGAAGACTTAGTTTTATTAACACGGAGAGGATGACCTGCATGTTAAATACATGTAGGTACTCCGCTAGTTACTCCACTTGGGTGGGGAATTTGCCGTGATGGTGTAGTAGTAGTAAATCACAAATTAATAAATCCTGTTTTTTTTATCTCACATTCGTTTTTAATATTTTCTCATTTGGTTGGTCAGCTTAATATATTATCCAGTTTAGGTTTATTTATGTAAATACTTATTTATTATCACAAAAGTTTCACAGGAATATTATGATCATACGAATACGATAATAATTAATGTGGCGTGTTAAGTTTTTAGACTAAATAAATAAGAATACTAGTTTACAGGTATACTTACTAGTATTTTTTTTGCAGCTGATATTTAGAAAAGTATAAAGTTTTTTTTTATTTCCATTCAAGTCTAACAGGATTAATTTCCAAATTTGACCTATCCATTTTTCATAAAAGATGTTTAAGATCACGATGATAAAAATATTATGAACCTGATTATTTTTAAACATTAGTTTTATAGAATAACTAAGGTAAAACTCGATCCTTTCTGCCTACCCCGCGAGGGAAGCGGCGTGATGGTATGTATGTATATATGTAGGCAAAATTTATATTCGGATATTCTCGTAAATAATTTTTTGTTTCGGATCTGAGTTTTTCATTCTCACACGATATTCCAAAATGAAGCGGATGACTAAAATAAAAGTGATTAATTTAACTTCGATGTTAAAATAGAGTAAGAATTATAATTATGGAAGAAGGGTAACAATAAATTATGATGTCTTTGAGTTACAATCTGATATATATTGTGGGATTGTGTTTTGTTGATAGATGAATCATTCAATTTGTACAAATACAATATTGTTGTTCCCGCAACGCAACATATCACTCACTATACTATAAAGACTGGTTATTGATCTACTTGTGAGAATAATAATGTAAAGAAGGGAACGAGGCGATCACTTCCGGTTCCCAAAATGGTTTCCTGTCAACCGTCCCGCGAGCTCTTCCGGCTGTCTTCTGTTATAGGGTTGGAAACAAATTTTATACTTATCATGATATTTATTTTCATTTTATTATTAAACAATCGATAAAAAATATTAGGTAACCTATCAGATGCGGAATCGTTGTGTATAATGAAAAAATGAAAATTATAATGATTATTTTAAATAAATTATTATATCGTTGTGTGTGTTTTTCATACTATTACTACTTCTATACCATTACGGCATATCTCACAAGTGGAGTAGCCGATAAACCAGTTGCATTCAATAAACATGCTTGCTGTCCTCTTTGTGCCAATATAAAAAAAATTAAGTCATCTAGGATGGGCGGCAAATATCATCGCCGAATTTAATATGTAAGATGCCTTTATTTTTTGTACATCTGCCATTTACAAGACATTCGAAAATTTATGGAAAATAGTGAGAGACCAACTCTTTGCCGGGTGCTCCTAGGAGCAAATTTTGAACAAATCACGAAACAAAGTGTTTTTCATCATATCGGTAAATCAGGTTTGAGATACTCAAAGAAACAAAAAAAAAACAAAACAAACAATTCAAAATGGTAATATAAATAAGAGATGAGTCTTAAGTATAATACATACTAATATTTTTAAATAGAACATAATATTTCATCATTATCGCTATATACATCTACATGACAGTAAAAGTTTGTAATATCTACCATCAAATGGTATTTCTTGTCATTTAACATAAATAATTAGTAAACGAGTCGCCGAATAGTTTTGTTGCTGCATAAGTTACGGCAGCCCTAGAACTACTTAGTCTATGACAGTCTGTAATGAAAATAACATCGCCACGTGTAGTGATTTTTAATAGTTTTTGTTAAGTTCACAGCCGTCCAGAGAAGTGCATTGATATTATAAAGACTATGAATAGCAAATATAAACACATTCACATACAAACTTACAGAGAGTTAAGAGGTAAATATAATATACTGATTTTCTTACATCATCTATATTCACTTAACACTAGTTTAGCTAAGTATTTTTTTATAGACTTGATAAATTAAAAGCACATAATTACATCAAATGGTGACTGAAATAATCTCATAACAGTAGATACATAGTTTGGTTAATATTTCAAATATAATTTGATTAGAGACAATTAAGAAGAGCTAACGATTAAATCTATTCACACCAAACTATAATAATTAATTACGTATAAAGCATAACATGAATAATGAATGACATTAAATAAATAGAATGGGTTGTTAAAGCTTTCAATAACCTCGAGGATGAAAATCTGTGCACTTTTGGTCAACAATTACTGTCATTGCGGTCTATCTTGGATCAGAGACTCTAGCGGTCTATCTTGGATCAGAGACTCTAGCGGTCTATCTTGGATCAGAGACTCTAGCGATCTATCTTGGATCAGAGACTCTTTGCAGGGTTCCAAACTTCAGCAATTGGATAATACCATATGAGATAAATTTATTTTTCAAAATTCGACCTTTATTATTGGCTAATAATTATAACCTTGCATCTGACGGATACGAACAATAAAAATAAGAAAATAAATTGTGACATACCTGCATAATGTTTTCAGATAAACGGAGAAATTCAGAGAGATTGTGTGGAACAAATAAAATTTCTGAAACCTTTTAAAGTGGCACTATTAGTTATTTTCAATTATTTTATTTATTTCATCCATCTATGGAATCCATCCATCACGAAAGTTTGTACAAGTGTGGTAGCCAGCGGAGTAACTGCATGTAATAAACATGCAAGTTGTCCTCGTTTGATTTATTCAATTTAAAAATGTTTTTAATAATTATATTTAATTATTTAGTTAATGACGCAAAGTATGAAGGTATGAAGGCAATGTATTCCGGCATTTATTAATAGATATGATGTAGGTACCTACGAAGGTATATTAATAGGTACAACCTATTCATTTCTATATTCTCTATTTGATGACAATATAACAATCAATGGTATATTAATTATAGGAGCACATGAGCGTAGAGTGAACAGTAGATGATAAAAACTTATACAATGTACATAGAGTAATGTGCTTTATGTTATAATCTATTTATTTATTTTATTCTTTGCTGATAAAATCATCAGTTATATAATTCAATGCATAGAAGGTGAGTTTATCGCTAGATTGTGATATCTTTCAACTAACCCTGTAACACCTACTACTCTAGATAGAATAGTATAAACAATAGTTCAAACAGGTGACCGAAAAAACTAATGGTCGACTTACAATGAACTGACTCTAATCCTATTTTTGCGACAATACTAGGTTTGCGACTAATATTGAGTGATAAAATTGATAACCGAGCTACAGTTA
Source organism: Athripsodes cinereus (assembly GCA_947579605.1). Taxonomy (NCBI): domain Eukaryota; kingdom Metazoa; phylum Arthropoda; class Insecta; order Trichoptera; family Leptoceridae; genus Athripsodes; species Athripsodes cinereus. The sequence continues at coordinate 7,953,500 of OX388308.1, read as the reverse complement.
TACTGGGTGGCTGAAAATATTAATGAGCGACGAAAAAATACTGATTGAGTATATCGAATAAATGACAGAAAATACCAAAAGAAATACGTCAATACACTTATTACATTGCTATGTACATTTCCTCAGAAACTCGTAAATATATGGGTGATTTTTTTTCATCAATTTTTTTTATTATGGACTCATATAGACGACATAGGCATTGCATGTATGTATGTATAATAAACGACTACATAGATATATAATAGTTATGAACGGACTCGAGTATAATTTCTATGGGATTTATAAATAGTTGTGTAGGTATGTATTATAAAACTAATTAGATGCGGATATGTCACATGTAATAAGAAGGGCTATTTGTCACTGAGAATAATATTACTTCTAAGGAATACTTGAGATGTTTGGTCCACCAAATTATAACACACTTCTGGTCCAAAGCGTATCATCATTATTCTATATCTTATACTCATTTTGATAGAATTTTAAATCGTTGTACTAGGATGCCATCATTTTTCACTTATGTTATAGGTATGATTTTGACAATTCTCATGAATAAATGACAAACTAAATTCATTTTATATTTTTACCATCATGCCATGCCTCACAAGGAGCATATCAACTGCATGCAATAAAAATGTAAATTGTCTTTATCCGTGTCAATGAGAATCTGTTTAGGTGGTGTATCTCATCGCTGAATTTAATACGTTAAAAATAAATATCTTATTCGTGATGTCCATTTTTTAATCTATATATTTGTCAAAATCACATTTTCATTCCAAACTTATCGAAAATATTAGTAAAATACATGTGAATCAATAAAATAAAACAAATACATAACTGATAAATAATTTAATAGGCAGGTGTTCGAAAAAAATAAGACATTTTACATCTTAAATTCAGCGATGAGGCTTGCCACCCATCCTGAATGTCTTGATTTTATATTGGCACGAAGAGGACAGTTTGCATGTTTCTTACGTGCAGCTGATCTGCTGGCTACCCCACTTGTGGGATATGCCGTGATGGTATAGTAGTAGTAGTAGTAAATAATTTACGCATTTATTCACAATGTTTGCTATAAACTTTTATAGGTGTTGAGTTAGTGATTTTCACACACTAATAATAATATTTAACTATCTACACAAATATGATAAATAATTCAATGACAATATGCAGCAATAAAATGTGTAAAATACATTTGCTACTGCTACTGTTGATTGGAAAGTAAATTCAACTTGACGACATATTATTATTATTATTATGTATTTGAATGTGTGACTCGACATTAGAAGGCAAGGCATAGTGAACCTGAGATTGAATGCAGAACACAGAGCAGAATAAGCAAAGATATATTATATTGCAAACTAGCGTTTAACCCAACTTAAATCTAAAGACAAACATCAAACTGTCTGTAGATATTAAAAGTTAAATATTATTAATGAGAATTAACCTTTTTGCTGGGAGTTTCGGGTGATGGATACGATATACAGCGCCCTTGAGGTCATGTTATGAGTAAACAGCGCTTTACAAATTGTCCATATATATATGTAGGTATATAATTAAAATGAAAATTTTTCGATAATACACAAATTTTCATACAAGGTACACTTTTTATACTTAAAATGTAGGAATTGTCTCAATAATCTTTATCAATAAATATGATATGTGGTGTTTTAATTTAACACACTTATGTATACTCGTATATACTTTTAAATTATTATAGACATTTTGAAATTTTAACTATTTATGACATTAATTCTTATGACATTTAAATTATTTGTATCGTTTACTATATATTTTTTTTCTTCTATCTACTTTACATCTACATTATTGCAATTTTAATTCTTGACATATTAAGTACTAAACATTTCATTGACATTCTATACTGACACTCCAATATTTTATGATTTGACTTAAATTATTATTGTTATTAAATTATTCCCTTTTGTGTTTTGTTCTTTGTTAATTCTTGTTTTCCCATTCACTATGTTGTGAATGGGATATTTGATTTGTGTATTGTGTATTCTTGAACATGTAAAAAGCTCACGCCGTGGATTGTGAAATAAATAAATAAAAATAAAGTATATGATATGAACTTCTACTTGTGCCGTCGCGTCGGTCGACAATGCTTACTTAGATGAAAAAAGGGATGAGAGTTTGTATCGAGGGCATTGCTTTTCTTCTGTCTTGCCTGAAAAAGGTTTCCATAGAGTACATTTTAACATACATACACACGAATATTTACGAACAGAGTGAATTATTGTAACTACGTAGTGATTTTATTGGTACAGTAACAGCCCATGTGGGCGGTAGCCTTGTACTGCGTGTAATAGATGTTGGTGTTATAATACAGTAATATCTAATAGATATGCAATTCTCAATAGCTACTTCATTTTCATTCATAACAATATTCGAACGAGACAAAACAATCGAAAGTGTGCCATGTGTATTATGAACAAACAAGTCAATTTCTAAATCTGTGCAATATTCATATTATTTTCTTATTTTCATTCCATTTCCTTTATGAACATTCTGTCTAATATAGTTTTTTTTTTCATTTTAGACATCAATGTTTGCTTTTGTTTCTTTATTAATATTAGATATTACATAAATAGAAAAATATGAATCAGCAGTAAAATTAGGTAGGTACACGATTGACGTTTTATGTGAGAAAATTGATCATTTATTTGGGTATGACATTTGCAATACGGTGTAGGTATAACATACCATATTGTGTTGAATGTTTTTCTGTATATTAAAATATTCGTTCGCTTTAATAGCAGTGTGTACAATTTGCGATTTAAATGGGATTCAGCAGACTATGTAATGCACCAAGACAAGAAACAAGAATGATATTATTAGAGGCGTTAAAAACATAACAAGAGATAATAAACGTCAAAATACATTAACTATCTTAGTGAAGGGAAATTTCTGAGGTACCTACCTGCCTACCTGCATCTGCATACCTCATCTCATGCGCTGCGTAGCGTTGACATGTCGGATATGTTACTGTTTTGGTTTAAAATTAGAACAAGTTATGTTGCGAAGTCATAGACAAGTGGAATGCCTTGCGATTGAATTTCCTTATTTACATTTCAGATGCAGTGGCTGGCATATTATCGTTACGTTATCTATAGTTTATTTATTTCTCAACAGCTCTTTATGGAAACTGTGGACATATTCATGTGCATTTATAACATGTCTGCTATTCATATTGATTAGAGAATAATAGTTAATAATGGCGCCATTGCTCGTGTACTATTTATTTAATAATGGGATGCGACAGGATAGAAGATAATATCACATTTAAATGCACTACATGGTCTCTGCATTATTTATGTTAGATATTTTACTGATTCTCCTTATGAGAAGGTTTTACAATACAATTGTTTCAATGTAGCGCACTGTAGTAGATATTATTATTCATTAGGAACAAGAGAACATATTATAAAACAGCTGTTTTATATCTAGATATTCTGCTACTAAGAACCGAACAATACCTCTAGATATCTACTCAATGTCCCTCTTATTTATATCACTGCTGACTCGTGTACATAATCGACTCCTTTTGTTTCTAAAACAAAATAATGTTTAACATATTTTATGTAAGAAAATTTATACATACCAACTATAACATAATTCGGTATTGTACATTCAGTTGATATCTGTAACAGCAATTTATCCCTTTGTCCTACACGTCAATACGTCACTCATATTACACTGCTATTATATACATATACAATTATACATAGCCTTATTACTATATTTTTCCTTATTTATCACATGACTACAGTTACAGCCGTGAAATAAATAATCATAATTTATTTTCCACAAAACGGCGCATCTCAGAATAATTGTCTGGTTATTATTATCATCATAAAATTAAAATATAATATGTCGTGGTGATGTACAATTTACAATTTCTTTACATGCCTGTTAGATCCAAACCTTTTTCAAAGTATTTTTCTAGTTTAATTATTAAAATTAATTTGTAGGACAAAATAAAACAGTATTTTTAGATAATTTTTAATTCGGTAGGTTAACCGCTGTTCTTTACATAGAAAAAGAGATACTTGAGAAAGCATTTGTCGTAGATTTTTATTTATTTTTATTTTTCTAAAGATGTTATAGGTACATAAATGCCGTAGGTATGCCGTTAAAAAGAGGAAAATTTAGATATTTTTTGGAGATTTGAGGAATTCAATTTTTCTCATGACTAGTTTATAATTTGGTCTTAAAATGAACTTATTTTTTTTATCAACCAGTTCTTGGGATAGTAAGATTTAGTAAAGTAGGTAGATGTGATACGTTGAGAAATAAAAAGGTGTGATGGTAAATATGTAAAAATTTGGATTTTGCAAAAATATAATAAAAAATATGACACGTTGTATTCGTTTTGAGTACCTACAAATGTTCCATAATTGTGTATACCTTTACATACCATCCATATACTTACCCTATCAGTTTTTTTACTCTTTATATACCCTAACAGTTTGTCAAACGTTTTTCCAAACTCACTGTATACGCTTATTCAATCAAAAATTTTACAATACGATTCCAACAAGTTTGTTTTGAAATTATACTAATTGATATAAAATTCAAATATCAAAGAAAAGCTGTCTCATTTGCTACGTGTTTTACAATTAGATATTAGGTGTAAATTCAAGATATAAATCTACCACATACAGCTTAGAAAAGTCACCTTACCTTACCCCGTCACCTTATTCGGTAGTACCCCGGACGGGACTTGAGCCCGCAACCCATCCTTTTCGCGAGGTGTGCTTTGTCCAATTAAGCTACCGGGTGACATGCCGGGGCCTCCGATATTCTCTCTTATAAACCTGAATGTTAGCTTCATATGTAGTAACTGTGTTTTGGGATACCTAGTATGGTTGACTTTGTGTTTTCTAAGCCTTATATGGTAGTTTCATGTCTTAAATTTACATATATATTACCTCATGCAATGGTTAATTGTAAAAATAACATCGATAATTATTTGATGTTCCGTATAACTTTTCAAATTACTAAGAAAACAATAAAAATACATGACGGATAAAATAACGATTGATGAGTTAAGAACATCAATTTACAGAAATTACATGTAACTCAATTTCAAGTGAGTAATGTTAGGTGTATTATTATGCATTCGCTATAATTATATCACATTATATTCTGCATCAAAATAATTTTATTGTTTTCAAGTTACGGAAGTCAAGGTGAATACTCTTTATCTTATAATAGTTAACAATTGTCTGATTGATAATAATTGAATATGTGCATGTGTTTTTTTTTTATGAAATATACTAATGTATGCAGATGTCACTGATAAGGAAGTGGATATTTATAGCTTAATACATGTACCATTTATCTACAAGTGAAGAAGTATTATGTAAAAAAAGAAGTTTTTGTAAATCTTATATACCTACCTACTATATTTACTTGGTAGTGTATTAATTTTTGTCTATCTATTCAAAATGTAACATAATAATAAATGTATGTACTAAAACGAAATAACAGAAAGTGATTTAAATAAAATTACTAAAATTGTAATTGAAATTCATAAAAATAATTTTGGTATTTTTTTTTGGTATCTTAACTAATTATTATTATCTTTAAAATGTCATCTTGTCCTGATATCATTACAGCTTTTGGCCAAGGCGATCTCAGCAGGAAAAACAAAGCAAAATCCAAAAAAAGCAATACAAAAAAAACACAAAAGAGACATCATCAAAAAGAAACAACAGCGGGGCTACTCTTGAAAAAACTAAACACGATCTTAATCTAGTCTTGATCTTGATCATACGACGCACGAAGTGACTATCGGCCAAAAATACACGCAAACCATTCGCGCTTTAGCGGTAACGCGGTATTTTTGACCATAGTCCCTTCGTGGGTCGTATGATCAAGATCAAGACTAGATTAAGATCGTGTTTAGTTTTGTCAAGAGTAACCTTGCAGAATCAAAGGAGAGTCTCTATCCTAATGTATTCATTTTATATGGAATTCACCACTTTTAATGAAAAAAATCCGAGAAAAATATAAGTACCTAATTATTCTATCTATCTATTCCCTCACGTCGTATACCTACCAAGTGGGATAGGCAGAGAGAACGGAACGCCAATTAGATCTTTCCTTACATACTTCTTTCGCCTCCTCCACAGTCATACAATTTCTCACGCACGCACGTCGATTTCTCTTACTCAAAACACGGCCGTCCTTGAAAAGTTGATCTACATGTTCTAGCCATATAGTTCTCTAGCCATGTAGTTCTCTACATGGCTAGAGAACTACATGGCTAGAACATGTAGATCAAATATACAAAGTCAAAATCGACGTCAGGAATCAAACGACGACGAAGGAATCAAAGTCAGAATCTACATGGATAGAGAACTACATGGCTAGAACATGTAGATCAAATATACAAAGTCAAAATCGACATAAAAGAGGAATATGTAGGTAATTAATACTTTCAATTTTCACAATAATTTCTTTGGTAATGATATGGAAAATTCAATTTCGATGTCAGTAATATAGTCGGTTTCAATAACCTACCTATTCATTACTAACACTTAAAATCTATTGTTTAATTATATTTATTAAAATTGATTTTAACTGTTAGTAATGGATCGACAGATTATTGAAATCGACCATAAACCTATGAAATAATTTATATTATAACGACCTATATTTTTATTTCGATTCTAGAGAAATTCTTCACAATATGAAAAATGAGTAATTGTAAGTAGGTATACAACTATAATAAGCAACATTGTATTTAAACAAAAGATGAATAATAAAACTTTTACATGTTATTTATATCATTCAAATGGAACAAATTAAACAAACATGTTATGTACATACTGCAATGAATGTAGTTTTTGTATTCTCATCCATCATAATTATTATTTTGAAATGATATCTTTATATTGAACATAATTTTGTTTGACATATCTAATGAATATACATGTTATACCTAATGCGAGTATTATACACAAAACATACATTCCAACGCGAGCAATTTATTAATCATATGATAAATAGGTGTTATTAAATGAATACCTACTAACAGAACTAACAATACATACAATATTATTATTATTACAATAAGTTTGAATAACTTAAGTCACAAATCACTCGTTACGGGGGGAGTTCAGAAAAAATAGCTTAACTGTCAAAATTAGGTTGAATCAACCTACTATGCAACGAATCGTGTTTTAATGAAACAATGTTTTAAAAAATGATTAAGTATACGAATAAGAAAAAAAGTTTAGTGATGTTTTATTCGAAAACAAATAGATTAATTGGTGATACTCAATACAATACCAAAAAATTACAAGTTATGTACTTTAAATCGAGAGATTCAATTCTATATAATAGAGAGAGAAATAAATAATATACTAATTTAAAGTTGAATCGATCACATTGTCCCTTTTCGAAGAGAAATGAGAAAAAATGGACCATAATAATTTTAGAAGGAAACAATTTGAGAAATACGGAAGATTAAGAAGAGAGAAAAGGAGAAATATCCTAACTTCATCAGCGAAGAAAATTGAGGAAGAAGAATCGAAAACAATATTATTTCGAGTAGAAACTTATAAATGCAATCAATATAACCTCATGATATTGTTTGTATAAAACACAAATTTATATAGGTACATGTATTGACGTTATAAATAATAACACATGTTCTGATCAAAAAATTACATGTTAGTAGCAAAAGTAGTCAATGAACATTTCACGAATTAGTTAAGTGAAATTTGAAACAAAAAGAGTTTTCTCATAAAATTCGTCTCAAATAAATATAATTATTGTCTTAATTTGAGGAAGAATCGAAATGGGATACGCAAAAAATAATGTCCGTTTTTCTTCGATACAATATTGTACATATTATTATGTATTGTTTGTCCAGTCCCCGGTGACCTCATACCCTATGGCGCCGGCCACTGTGCCACCTGTCTGCTTTTCCATCAGTCTTTCCATTCCATATTCATGTCTCCACAGCTTGACGCGTGATGTCCATCATAATCAACTCCGCACTAATGTGTCATATTGCTCGTATTATAATACAGCGACACTTTAATTACTGCCTATTAATTAATGCTATGCACATACATAATATGTAATACATAATAGACATATTATACTTCTCCTTATATGTTATATTAGAACGGATCACATGTGATTGTATCGGTGTGGAGCTTCCGTCAACTACTCGTTTTGTATTGTTATATGCGGATATTAAAGTTTGTTTATTATAATTATTTCAGCAGTCCACCAAATATTAAGGGATTTTGTTATATTTTTTTTTAATAATGAACGTGGTTTTTACAAATAATTTTGATATCATTATAAGTTGTAGAAATGATGGTAGAGTCTCGGACTTTAAATCGGAAAGACCTCGCCGAGATTCGATTCCACCTGCTGCCAACTTACTTAATATTTATGGCACAAGCATATTGCTTACTGTAAGGATGTCTGGGTGTATTTTGGTTCATCTCAAATCCAGATTTTTCTTTAAATTAAAAAAAAGGAATATTGATAAAACGATATTCGACATAGGACATAGATTTTTAAGAAATCATTACTTTTATTTTAAACAAGAATATTTTGGTTGTAAAGCCATCTATTAACTGAAAAATTATTAACATTTATATCAAAGATTTATTACACCAATTGATTAATCTTTGAGTGTAACATTCGCAGGTAGGTTATTATTATCTGAAAGACGATGTATATATATTTTTTTTAAGATAAATCTGGGTTTTGTTATAAACCCAAATACAACCTTATACACCTTTCACAGTAAGCTAAAAGCTTGTGTCGTGAAAGGGGAGTTTGCCGGCACCTGGGATCGAACCCCGGACCTCATGTTCATAAGGCCGAGACTCTACCTCCAGGCTACCGACGAACTCCTACCTCCTAACTCGAACTCGAACGAATATACCTATTTTATTTTCTACATAATAGGTATCAGCATGACAATTTGATTTACAAATATATATATTGTACGTCTTGTTCTAAAGAAGTCCAGCAAGGAAAGTAACACTTACCTAATTGATATGATTGTCAATGAGTACGAATAGTCAGTAGGTAGTTAGGTGGGTAGGTCTGATTAAAGTAGATGTTGGTACTCCTACACCTAGGTTCACCGTGCCTTTGTTATAACGATATTGTTTGTATACATTATAATAATGAAGTGCATGATCTCTCGATGACTGACAAGTTGCTCAGACGCCAGAGGTCACAGGGCAAATCACAACATTATATGTAATATTATTATTTTATACCTGCAGGGATCTACAAATATCTCCTGAATCTATTACAACTCATATAACCCATTGTACATAATCAATTCGCTGATCTCTGATATGGATGCTTCATGTCACTGATTGTAATATTACACAAAGGCTATATGCGTTATATAATAATGATAAGAAACGTGATACGTTATATATTATTAAGTACATTAACATATTGCCCAAGGAAATGGAATCTCAATAATTTATTTACAAGTGTAATGTAAACATTTATATTCCTCTCTTGTGACAAAGACACCTTTCTATTTCATAAAAATGCAACACCACAATCACGATTTTTAAAGCCGATTATGATGTGTAAATTTATTCAATCATAACTTTATATCCAGATTTATATTCATGAATACAATCAAACGTACGTGTCACTTTCAGAATTATTTTACATACAAGTAGTATTGATATTATCAAAAGAAAATACAAGCAAATTAGCAACAAGATAATACTTTCACATGTTGTTTGTTATCAGTATTAAATTTATATGCCTTTAGGTATTTTCATTACTTATAAAAAAGACGAATTTTATTCCAAGTTCATAATTGATTAAAAGTTTTATAATAATTAATTGCAAATTAGTTGGCTGAAACTTGCACCTTCCAACAGCACCGTAAAAAAATATCAAGAGTGCTCTTACATCATAAATAACTATTATCTATTATAAGATCTATATTTTTCCCACTTCTCTTGCTTTAAATGTTACTTATCTAAAATGTCTATCATTGTTATTTGCATATTTATACTGAGGTGAATGCATTGCACAAAGAATCCTTGTAATAAAATATATTACCATAAAGTTATTGCGAATCAACATAGAAATCAAAGAACTGAGATAGAAAAATTATACATGACAGGTCGTGACCTATCCATGATTTAACAAACCCTGATGTATCTTGTTACGAAATGAAATCAGGCTGGGTGATCTAACGTCTGATGTGAAGTAGGAATAATATACGAACCAACTTAATGTATTACAGACGATAATAATAATAATATTATGCAGATAGATAGCCTCACTTACTATAAAGACAATAGATACAAACACAGAGAGCAGTATAACTCTGTGTAACAGTATGGAACCATAGATACAAAGACACAGACTATACAATGCGTGAAGAGCCCCGAGCAATTCTGACAATGTACATATGTATTACTCTAGGTAAATTATTATGGTGCATGGAAAATAATTTCTATAAAGTACGAGTATGTATACACATAATCGAATATAACAATCGTTCGAATCAGCTATAACCCGATGTTACCCTGTAAAATATATACCTACATAATGTAAAATTTATAAAATGTGGGCTATATCCCAACGAAAGTTTTTTTCACATAATCACAAATACAAGTAGAGTTTTTCGATTAATAAGAGATTGTTGACGAGTTTAGAAGTCATATATTTTCTGTAAATTTTTCGTCTTCTGAAAACTCCGCTAGACCTTATGGTATTTTTACACAGGTGGCTCCTCTTACTGCGTGAGAGTCCAGAAGGTCTTTCAATGTATTTTTTTTTCATGATTAACAAGATATTAGATGAGTTGGAAGATTTCGCGCCTTTACCATAAACTCACTCTCTTTGTATTGATTATATTTATTTTATTTTATTAACTTTTCACAGTCCCTTGATCGCAATAAATACAATTTTATAGAGAAATGCATTCGAATAAAATAAAATTTATTGCAAAGGCGTGATCTCTTCCAACTAAACCAAATGTATTTTTGTATTTAAAGCAAACCAATAAACAGATATTTTAAATAAAATCTTAACATAAAATATTTTCGGGCTTTGGTCACAATGAATGTGATTCGGGTTTTACTGCCATTGTATCTTAATTTTGTACTCCATACGTCACTCTTTATAGTCTTTATACTACACAATGTAGGAAGTGTTTGGCAATATGAAGCTGATTGAATGTAACGCCGAGTGTACTTAGCATCATAAATTCACTTAAAAATGTAATACATTATATCGAACAGACATCATATTGTCATAAACCATTATATGCATTGCAAAATCAAACATAAAATCATCGTGAAATAATTATATTGAGATAGATGGACGTACATCAATCAATGTTGTATATATGTAGTTACGAGTTACACATGGCGTTACAGAGAACGAGACACATTTAGTTACAACATTAACATTACAAAGTATCATAAAAGTATAAGCTAAACAATTCAATGCACCGAAGGTGAGATTGTCGCTAGATTCAGATAATCTTCTAACTAACCCGGTATATTCTGTTATTATATCTGAAAGTAAATGATTTAAATGTATATGCAATATTATTAGAAAATATCAGTTAGTCATTTTTTTCAGTAATTTTTTTTTTTAATATCAATGTATCTAGTTAACATTTTACAACTCAATTAAATACGTTATGTTGCTTCGACTTAATAATTACAATGTGTATACATACATTATAATCAGAAGACATCTGTAATTTTCATCAAATTATTGACTCTTCATACCTCTTGCAAAATTCATTAAACAAAATAAAATAGAGACTTGAGGACAATACCTTCATTATAATAATTTAATATTAGTAGGTAAACTTAATACATTATAATATTGTTAAGAGTCAACAAGATAATAGGAACTATACACAATTTAATATTAAGTATAATATGTACCTAAGTAATAGCAGTAAGCGAAGAAAATTGTTGTGGAATTACAGTTGATTGCTAAGTGTAACGTACTATTGACCTATTATAGAAAATACTATAAACAAATTTGTGTGAAACATCAACTCACTTAGTATTACGACATCCAACAATGTGGTGGAGTGAAAACTCATTTAGTTTTATTTTATTTCATTGCACGTCTGATTTGCTTTGTTTTTTACATTCTACAGCCTGATTTGTTTTACGTATGAATAGGGAAGACCGGGGGTGAAGTCATATTTTTTTTATTGATGTATATCTTTTTTAAAAGATATTGACACTTTTCTACTTACTTTAAAGAAAATTATTTCATTATTGAGAAAATATTATAATTTTCGTGAAAAACGAGATTTGTGACTTTTAATTCCGTATCGGAGATGGTTGTCACAGTGTTTGGTGTAAATAGCCACATGGTAAATTACGAACCGAATATTAAAAAAAAAACACTTATTTAGATCAAATGAGTATTTTTATTAGTGATAAAATGTTGGACTGACCTACCAACCTAATTTTATAAATGAATAGAACGAGAAAATATTATACATAATATAGAAACTTTATTCCAAAATATTATTTATATAACTATTTTTCACTTTCGGTGAAGTGAAGACAATGAATACAAAAATATTCGTTTTATTTAACCTATAAGCTTATACCATCCACTCCATCTTAAAAATATCACGACACCTCATGGATAATTCCTACAGCAGGTTCAAGAAACGGTAAAGAACTAGAAAAATAAATTGAATTCAATGAAAATTATTGAAGAATTTTCACTCCTCTGTTTAAAACAATGCACCATTCAGGTAATTTGGTTAATAAAATACGGAAGAAAGTGAAACTAAATGGTGGTAGTTATGGATTGTACTAACCTCGTATAATAATCTACTTACCTACCCATGTCTATACAATGCACAATTACGTACACACAACAAGCCAAAGTAGGTACCTACGGCTCACATCTCGATATTAAGCAGAATTCTATACTGCAACAAACCTGGAAGCCTTTGCCATTCTTTGACTGGTAAGTTTACCTATAAACATACTTACATGAAAATAGTAGGTATTATAATTCGGCTCCGGCATTCCACCCAATACGAGTGATTTGTGATGAAAATAGTATGGGAACAATCTTGTAGAGAGCTTTAGGTATACTTAGTATTATTATTATATACCATATAGATAGTATGTATTGCAGAGTTAGAAGAAAATATAGCAGTTCAATGAACATTTTATTCAAGTGGTTGCAATTATTGCCAGACTGTATGTCGTCATGTATTATCGAATAAACTCCAAATACATCAGACACTGTCTCAACTTTAGGCATAACATAGTCAATAGTACAATAATAAGAATATTATGTATAATATTATATTTAAGGCATTCACAATAATTACAACAATTATGATCCATATTTGTTTGTTTTAGTGACTAGCTCCCGCTGCCCTCTCTATACCAACAATAAATTAAGACATTCAAGATAAGTGGCAAACCTCATAGCTAAAATTAAGATACGAGTATATGTGAAATGTTCTTATTTCACATCATTTGACACTCGAAACTTATTCTTTGCAGGATACTCCATCAAACAAAATTTACTCTCATTTTTTAAAATAAACAAAAGCCTAAAACATATAGGCTAATTCCTTCTCAAAACAACCAGACCATGTTGCTCAATGTCTTAGATTTTTTTTATACTTTGCCTGTTAATTACGTGATATGTTGAGACTTTCAAATAAGTATTATTATATTTTTACTCTCGAATTTTTTATTAGGCGGCCATTTTTCTAACGTGCCGTGGGTGATTTTTAATGAAAATAGATCTTTAGAAAAATTATTTTATCTTTCTTATTTATTAACATATCGAGATAATTTAAAGATACATATTTTAAGTATAAAATTTTATACTTTAAAAAATCTTTTTAATCATCGATATCTTTCGAAAAATTTACCAAATTTTGCTTCAAATTTACAATTCTAAAATTGAAAATTTCTCATTTTCGCATCATTATTTCAGAATGAAAACAACAAATATCATCATTGATTTTTTTTATTTACAGAGATATTTTATGCCACCATCCTCAGAGGCAATGCAGATGAATATAAGATAGTCCTTCTTTTTCTAAAAAAAATAATCAAAAACATCGAGCAACGATTTTTCCATTATTTGGTTGTTTTTGTATGGATTCATACATACCTATCAAGATTTTCAGCCTGATTTACTTCAATGTTACAATGAAAAAATTGATTTTGGGTACATCATGTAAAGATATATGTATCTTAATAAAAATTATATTTTTTTTTTATATATATATATAATCTTTATTTCACAATTTATACATGGAATTACAATTCACATTTATCAAATCACATATAAAGATATATTCATAAAACTGCAACCAATGAACGAAGCCCGTTAAGTCATTGAAATGACTTGTCAACAGGATTGGAACATTGATTACATATACTATTCAAAACGTTCAATATTTCTTAATTATATATCCTGTATTGTGTTTATTAAAGTGTAAATTACCTCTAATTTGCATCACATAATACCATAAATATTATCGGCTATTAGCCACACACAGAGATAGTGATTACAAAATGGTCTTCACTTTCTTATACCTGGTATATAACATAAATACTATAAGTAAACACTGAACCATTTTATGGGCATGGCCAGTGTGTGATCGAAACAATATGGCAACATTATCTAAAGTGGTAATTCTATTAACAATACTTAAAGTTTACTCAATTATTATTTAGGTAAGCGTTACTTTGATTTACCTAATAAAATCTAATATCAATTTCTTGGAAAAAAGTTATTATGTTCACAAAAACTAGGGATGAGTCGTGAAAAGAGTCACTGCTATCAAATATAATACTTATTTTACCGTTGAATTCCTAGATACCTACTTGTCTGCATATTTTTCGGTAAAAAGTGTTTTTTTTTTAATAACAATTCAATTGAGTTGAATGTTTTTTATACGATGTCTCCAGTTAACATTTTACAACTCAATTAAATACATTTTTATTGCTTCAATTTCATCAAAAGTTATTATTACTTCAACTTCACCAAAAGATAAACTTATTAATTTAGTTATCATTCTTAGGTATTTTTCTGGAATTTCTAAATGATTCATCGTATAATATGTAAACAATTCTTTTAAATTTTTCTTGGTAAAAAGTAAAACACATTTTATGATACACATAGTATACAATTAATATAAAAAAAAATAATATTAAAAACACTGTTGATTTTCACGAGTAAGTATTTAATCAATAGACAATGATTAAATACAAATCTTAATTGCCGAGCGCTTTCATATTCTATTGTTTCGTCCCTTACTAAGACATTATCAATACTTCATTTATTTCGTCTTCGTAACAGACTATACTCATTGATAAAAAAAAAGTATATGTACCGGGTTAGTTGGAAGACATCGCATTTTAGCGATAAACTCGCCCTCTGTACATTGAATTGTACATATAAATGATATTTTCTATGTAAATTTGTATTGTTTTAAACAATGTACAGTGAAGAATAAAATAAATAAATAAATAAATATATAAAAATTTAAGTGTTTTACTTCCTACCAAGAATCAAGATGGAGAATACACAAAAAGTTTCGATTTATAGAAAAATAGAAAAGATTATTTTTTTTCTTTTCAATATCCACCCCATCACGGCACATCCCGCTAGTGGGGTAGCCAATTCTTCCCAATATCGGTCAAAATAATCTTCTTTTCACTAGTTACATTTAAATTAAATAATAATAATATGTAATTTATTCAACAAAATATGTATAATACGCAATATATAACAATGATAAAAGCAACAAATAGTATCAGATATTTGACGGCTAATTAATTAAATTATTTTATTTATCTCTTAACTTAATCTTAAAAAAGAAACATTCCTGATTAGAAAATTATGAAACATACTTTATTTCAAATCACACAGGAAAAATATCTGTGATTTTGATCACACTTAATTTCTAGTCAACACCCACACATGTAAGTACTTCAACAACTACTGCAATATCATAACAGTTGCGGTTGCTACTTCTACTTAAGAATATTTCCTTTTTGATAACACAAAGGAATCATTTTCTAATACGATTGTTCTCTTTGTCTTGTTTATGATACAACACGATTTTATTTTGACTGTGACATAACGAAGGAAAGTTGTACGACGTTATTGAATATATACACTGCTAAGTCATTAGTAAAGGTATCTAGTATCTTAAAGGTTCTATACATTTAGAACTATTGTAAAAATAATGACAAACAATTTCTAAATCAGCCGGTGATCGACAGTATTTTCATATTTAAATTAATTTTTACCTCTTGTTTTGAAAGAATCAAATAGTACAGACGTTAATTAAATTTCTTAAGACATGATATATGTGAGAAGGTGTTTTTATGCTGAGTGGAAGTATCTAAAATGTTAAAATAACTCTAGATGGAATTCTTTTGAATATAGATTTTGTTACTGCCATGATATTTTAATCATCAAAATATCACAAAAGTATGTAAAACATATTGAGTTTTAATTCCCGCATATAAATATTTCCGTCATTTTTTAAAAAAGATAATCTGGTTTGAAATAATCCAAACCCACATTAGCATACCCGAAGTAAGCGATATGATTGTGTTGCAAAGGTGGAATAGGTCAGAAGCAGGTGCGATAAAACAAGAGTTCTACTGATTGAAATTTCAAGACTCTTCTATCAGGCTACCGCATTAGGTCCTTGATAAGCATTTTTGGGAAAAAAATGATATAAGTAAAAATAATTTCAATCGATCAATTCATAATATGAATAAATACCTATATAAATATGTCCAATACATGTTGATATAGCTTTTTTCGTATAATGTTGACACAAACAAATAAACAATAAATCTATTACTATCATTTCCTCCAGCAAATAAATACTAACGCAATAAATAAAATTGATAGAAAAAACTGAAACATTACGTGTTACATTAATCTCATTGTACCGTAAACTTATATCGCAGTTTCAATGATAGGAAGTCCGCGTACCTATTCATGTGCTCTACAACAATCCATCAATATGTATTGACAATAATATGTTGTTGATAGATAAAACATTGAAATATTCTTTATAAGAAAGAAATATTATTTATTGTAGGCACGAGATCTTGAACATTGAGTAAGTGTACTGAATAACTCTTTTTTTGTTACGGATATCAATAAATATAACAATCTAGTGAATGGAATGATTTTCAGTTTCTGAGAGGGTAACATTTTTTTATATACCTCAACTAGTCTACGATTGTTTGTAAAATCAGAATTCATTATATTAAAATCTATGAGAAATCGACCATTTCACTGTAGAGATAACAAAAAGTAGGGGAATAATTATGAATCTACGTTGTGGGCAGAAATTTTTGTAAAAATATGATGTGGTGGATAGTCTAATGCTAACGTTCTGAACTTTAAATCGTGAGATTTCGGGATTGATTCTACCCGTTGCCCCTCTACTCTACCTTCACGACACAGGCATATTGTTTACTGTGAGGATGTCTAGGGTGTGATTATGCTTTTTCAAATCTAGATTCATCTTCATAGGGTCTAGAAAAGAAACTTTCATAACTTTCATATAAATATCATTCGAATACAATAAAATGTTACCTAGACACAGTTGTCTTATCGGTCGACTGCTTTCACATCGAAGTAATATTGAAAATAATAATATTGACATTGACACAATAAATATTAATGATTTTAAAATGATCAGCTTCTTAATATACCTTTATACATTCATAGGTAGGTGATAATGAAAATTAATTATTATACCTATATACATACATATATTAAATATAACTAGGTAGATAATAATCATGTAAAGTAGTTAATCAGCCGAGCAGAAAGCAAACTATATCTACCTATTGATAATTACACATTTTATCAACTGACTATAATATGAATTCATAAGATATCATGTATTATTTTATAAGACATTATACAACATCCTAAATTACAATAAATCCAGAAAAATTTTTAGGGCAACAAAAAAAAACAATACATGAACATATAGGTATATACTTACCTAGGTATAGTCTAAAATCAACAGGATTACTCTTGACACAATCTAAATACGATCTTATTCTTGTCTTGATCCTAGTCACACAACGTGCGAAGTGACTAGTATAAAATACATGCATACCAATCTCGTGGTAGCGGTAGTGTGATATTTTTTACTGCAGTCCCTTCGCGCCGTATGATTAAGATTAAGACTAGAAAAAAGCTAAGAATTATAAAATTAAACACGTAATATGTTATTTACTCAATTCAATAGGTAGGTATTGAAATTTATGGTCGATGTATCATATAATTAATTATATATAGTGAATTTACAAAATAAGGTAAAAAAATGAAATAAATATCAGTAGTAAGCAATATCGATTTACTTCAGTTAAACCTTTTGAACCATTTCCTATAGATTTTTTTTCTTCTATCTTCTTGACATCTCCCCCCTTTATTTATTTTATTTTATTTATTTAAAAGAAACCCTCAAACAGCAGGTAGAATCTGCTGGTTTCAGAAAGCCATTATGTTACAAATTACATTAAATTTAAGAACACTATATCACACTATAACTATATTGTATATATTCACTTCACCATCACCGCATTGTAGGTATCAATATCATTAAACATTAAACTATTAATTTTTTCGGTAGTCACTTGGTGAAAGTTCATTTTTAATAAATTTTGTTATAAAAATAAAATCAAAAACACTGTTTACTTTCACTTGTTATTTATTTTAAATATTTTAGCAAAGATCTTTCGTTATATTAACATCATCAGTGCTCACTTACAACTAAACACAAAACAAAATCTGCTGGTATACATAAGCATTATACATTTGTATGGGGATTTCCCATTTCTAAGAAATAATAATTATGTGGTTGGTTTACAAGGTGGATCGGAATATACAAAAGGATAGATAAGAGGTGAGGACAATGGAGGGATCTGTTTATTTATAACAGTACAACTATTATTTATCACATGCCTATTAATTTGAAATTAATAGGCATGTGATAAATAATAGTTGTACTGTTATAAATAAACAGATCCCTCCATTGTCCTCACCTCTTATCTATCCTTTTGTATATTCCGATCCACCTTGTAAACCAACCACATAATTATTATTTCTTAGAAATGGGAAATCCCCATACAAATGTATAATGCTTATGTATACCAGCAGATTTTGTTTTGTGTTTAGTTGTAAGTGAGCACTGATGATGTTAATATAACGAAAGATCTTTGCTAAAATATTTAAAATAAATAACAAGTGAAAGTAAACAGTGTTTTTGATTTTATTTTTATAACAAAATTTATCATTAAACATTATTTAACATCACACGGTTATATCAAATTATTCTTGATAAGATTCTTAACTTTCTTAGTGTACTGTTTTATATTCTTTGAACTTCTGATGTCCTTTGATATTGCATTATACAGCAATGTAGCTGTGTATTTGAAGCCATTTCTTCTTCTATTAGTTCTTGGCAACTCGTTTCTTAAGTCAGAAGCTGCTCTTGTTCTGTACTGATGTATATCATTATTCAATGTCACTTTTAAATTAGTCTTAGTTAGTCCACTTTTAACTTTATGAAGATATTTCACTTTTTCCAATTTTATCATTTGTTCTAAGTTAAGCTCATTGGTCAACTTATATAAATCATCAGTTCTAGTTAATTTGCTTAATCCATGAATGTTCTTTAAAACCTTATTCATGACTCTCTGCATTGAATTCCTAACCTGCATACTACATTGCGACCAGGCAAGCAATCCGTACGTTATATGTGGCACAATAAAAGCATGATATACAGTATGTTTTATTCTTTTGTTGAATAATTCATTTCTCCTCATCACACCAATAAGTGGGGATAACTTGTCAATTTTATTATTTACATGCGAGATCCAAGCAAGCTTTTCGTCAATATCTAATCCTAAGTATTTAATGTTGTCAGTTCTATCAATTGGAATTTCATTAATAACTATATTTAGCTGAATATCAATCTTGTTTTTCATTTTAAATACAATATAATTTGTTTTCTTTTCGTTAACTGTAAGAAATTTCTTTTTTAACCATGTCACATATGTTTTGAGATCGTTATTTATTTCTAATTCAAGTTCTCTTTCATTACTTGCGCTGTACACAAGAAGGGTGTCATCAGCGTATATAAAGTATTTTCCTTTAAGGTTTAAATATTTCATGTCATCAATATATAATAAATACAATAAAGGTCCCAATATCGAACCCTGTGGAACGCCAATCTCTACATTACATGACTCACTTAATTTGTTACCGTTTTTTGTAATTGCATTTCTATTACTCAAATAACTTTCCAGTAATTTGCATGCATTTCCTCTAATACCAATCCTCTGTAAGCATTCAATTAATCCTTTATGTTCAACAGTGTCAAAAGCCTTTGACAAATCGATGGACACAGCTACAACATATTTACCGCTATCAAGTTGATTATTGATAAGCTCCAGAGCATCAATTATTGCAGAAGTTGTCCCGCTTCCCCTTTGAAAGCCATATTGGCATTTGTCAAAGCCAGAATTCTTTTCAACGAAATCAACTATTCTACGATATAAAAGTTTCTCAATGACTTTGCTAAAGCAACTCAGGATGCTAATTGGTCTATAATTACCACACTCCACTCTGGAGTCACTTTTGAAAACTGGAGTTATTAGTGCCGTTTTAAGACATTGGGGAAATTCACCCTTTTCAAATATATCATTAACAATTGAAGTCAGCACTTTGGCAACACTTATCACAATATTCTTTAAGTCGATCGATGTAATGCCATCTAATCCAGCGGAATAACTTGGTTTAAATGCTTCAATAATCTTGATTACCTCTTGTTCATTAGTAGGTGATAAGAATATGGTATTTATGGATGTAGGTTCAACAGAGGAGGCACCAATCATGTTTGAGACACTATTTATATTCACAATTTTTTCATATAACTTTTTGCCGATTGATTGGAAATATAAATTCATCGAGTTTGCAATATCCTGTGAATCCTTCAATATTACATTATCAATGCACAGTTCATTAATAATATCTTTACTCTTAGTGCTGTCAGTGTTATTTATCACATTATTAATAATTTTCCAAAGTTTCCTACTATCACCATTTGTGGTGTCAATTCTGTTATTAATATGTATTTTTTTAGCATTTTTAATTTTTGAAGTAACCAGATTTTTACATTTTTTTAAATTAATCCTATTTATTTCAGTAGGTTTCTTTTTAAATATCTTGTAAAGTCTATTACGTCTTTCAATCAGCTTAAGAATATAAGGCGTTAGCCAGTCATTATTTTTTCTGATTCTATGTTTTAAAATAGATGTTGCAGTCTCCTTTCCAACTTTAATAATATCTTGTAAGTCTTCAATATTCACACTTACCATTTTCTCAATACAATCATTTACAGTTTCACTGAATAAATTTTGTTTAACTTTCTTAAATTCTTTATAGTGCATACAATTCTTTTTCTTCGGCAAGCTTGTAACATGAATTTTTATCACTCTGTGATCAAACCCGGCCCAATCAATCAATTCAATCTCATGCTTATTACTAATCTTATTGTCCAGAATATGATCTATTACTGTACTTGATGAGTCAGTAACTCTGGTTGCATGATCCTCCTGTAGTTTATTGATTATTCTGAAGTTGTTTGTGGAAATAATTGTTTTGTATTTAAAATTTGTATTGCACTTTTCCAAAAGATCTATATTTGCATCTCCTATAATCAGCATTCCATTGTATCTAGACAAAAAATCATCAAACACGTCCAAGAATTCATCCACTGGGTCTAATTTTGGCGATCTATAAAATGTACCGATCTTTTGTCTGGTATTATTGCTAATAACAATCTCAACAATCAACATGTTACACTTAATATTTTTGTAGAGTACTCTATACTTCATATTTTGTTTGACAAAAATAGCAGTTCCACCTCCTCTTGTTTCAGCATCTCTGCAGTTGAAAATTCCACAGTAACCAGGGATATTATAATATTCAATCTCATTTGAGAAAAGCCAAGTCTCACACATAATTAATATATCAGGAGAAAATTTTTCATCTAAAATTCTAAACTCGTCCAATTTATTTCTAATGCTGCGTGCATTAGCGTACAGCATTGTCAGTGGTTGATAAAATTCACATCTCTATTTTGACATTGTGAGTGATTATGAGCAGAACTGGCCTTTATACAAACTTCCTTTTCTTCTTCATCAGCCTTCGTTAAGTCGATCAATGGTATATTAATGATTGTATTATTTGTACTCACCGAGGGTTGTAGATTTGTCAGTACTTGATCCACCAGTGAGAGTCGGCTGACATTGACATCAATTAGTTTAACATTTCTGTAAATGTTGCACATGTTATATAGACTGCAATTATACTTAAATATTTTCATATTATGATCAATGTTATGACTGTAGTATCTTGTTGTAATAAGAATAGACACATTTTTATTTAATGCCTTATCACAAGTTAAACATATCATGTCAAGAACGTGTTTCATTTGATTAGTTCCCTCATTATTACCAAGTATGAGTATTAACTTGTCATTCACTTTACATGTGTCTAGGAATAAGTGTATGTCTTTGTACATATTTTTGATTCTACTCCCTGGTTTTGTTATACAACATACATCTTCTACACCTCTCATATGTAGTTCAGTTCCCAATCCCTTTGCACACTGATCACCTATCACCATTACTGTAGGTTGCTTCTTTACAATATTCATTTCACTATTCTTCTTCATTGTAAATGCTGTCTTATTTGCTCTACTCACTTGATTTTCCATGCAATTATTTGGCTTATCCACTCTCTCTACGTTGTTATGCTTTTCTAATTGTTCATAAATTTCATCATAAGATCTGCGTAGGACGCTGTTTGTGTTGTGAGCATCCTCCAGTTTGGATTCTATCATTTTTAAAATTTCCTGAAATTCCTCAATTATTTTCTTTTGTTTATCCTTTGAACAATTTAAATCAGTCAATATATCATTTATATGAGCGTCTTTCTTCTTTATAACAGATTCAAGATCTTCATTTGTTTTCATGCATTTTTGCATGTCCATTTGGATATTTTCTAATAATTTAATTTTTTTCTTAAGTAAATGTGTCTCTTTATTCTTCAATTTAAGTTCAATCTTTTTTTCTTTTAACTCTTTATTGATTTTCTCAGCTTCAGATTCCAGTCCCCGTATCTTCTCTCGATATGTATCCTCCGCATTCAATTCATTATCTTCCAGAGCGGAGAATGAACTATCATAAATCGTAATATAAGCAGTATTGGTGTTTTCTTTGTGGCTTCTAGTTTTAATTGAAGACATTTTGAAACACTTAAGGCAAACACTTTAGTCAAATATTCAATTCAGTTTAAAATATTAAATTTTATTTAAAGTGATAATTCAAAATTATTTAGTCAAATATTAGGTTTAATTTGAAGTATGTATCAAATTTTATTAAATATTCAAATTTTATTAAATTAATTTAGTCAAATATTATTTTTTATTCAATTTATTCAATAATAAATTTTATTTTTATATTACACTTCAAAAGTCTATCAGCATTTTATACATAAATATGTACTCAAATCAAATAGATTATAACGCTTTTACATCGAGATACAGTTTGGAGAGTTCAACGATTGTAATTTTCACTATAAAGAAACCTGATTTATATGTGGGTACTTTCATGAAAAATTGTTATATCACTTCATAACTTTGTTTACAAAAGAGTCATTCAATTAGTCTTTTCACTATTTTATAAAATTCAGTTCCCTCTTTTTAATGTATATAAATAATGTTTAGAAAACTTACTAGTTACAGCGGGAGAATAATAAATTGATATTTTATGAAATATTTTTTTGTGAAAATGGGTATAACTTTATTAATTATTATTTTTTGAGAAATAGATTACAGATATGAAAACAGCACAAAATTTAGATTCGAAATGATGTATTATACTTAATTTTGGAACATAAAAAATCACTTTATCGAATAAAATAAACAAATCAAACAATGAGTAAACACAAACACAACTCCACAGATATACCCGGTGTTGCCATCTTTATTACAAGTTTAATTCTTGATATAATAAGTAATAAACTTTTCATTGACATTCTATACTGACACTCCAATATTTTGTGATTTGACTAAAATTAGTATTGTAGTGGATTGATTCCCTTTTGTGTTTTGTTCTATGCCGATTTTTGTTTTCCAACTGTGTTGTGAATGAAAAATTTGATTTGTCTATTTGTGTATTCTTAAACATGTAAAAGGCTCACGCCGTGGATATTTAAATAAAAGAAATAGTAATACATAAAGTTAGTCCACTGGCTACCCCACATAATTATGAGAGATGCTGCAGTTTCATGGTAAAAGAAGAACTTAGGTATGTAAGCGTGTAGCTGTAGTCATTCTCTCACGTGTATATAATACGTTACGTGCTGTGACTACCTGTTTCTGTGCGAGGTACAAGGGCGAACAACGTATTAAAATGTTGTAAATGCCATATTTTCATATAATTAACTTCTGTATGAACTTGAACTTAGCACAATTAATTAAAACCCCAGTAATTTAACCACAAATTAAATTAAACAAAAACTTGTAAATATGTACTACAACATATTGTTCCAATTTTTGCTTCTTCTTCAAAGTGAATAAAAATTATTATAATTATTTAATCTCTTACAATTATACTAAAAAAAATCTCAATTATTTAATCTTCCATAAATTTAATTGTTAACATATTATTTATTTATTTTTAAAGGGACCTGAAGGAGGAAAAGATGCGCTTGGAGGATGCAGGGGACCGGAAAACTTGGAAGATGAGGACTAGGAGAACCGACCCCAAGTAAATGGGATAAAGGCGAGGGCGAAGAAGAAGAAGAAAGATGACTCAAATACTCTCTAGAAAACATCACAGTAAGCAATATGCATGTGTCATGAAGGTGAAGTAATTTGGCAGCGGGTGTAATCAAACCCTAATTTCTTGAATGCAAGTCGGAGACTCTACCAACAGGCCAATGATTTATATAAGATTTTTTTTACTTTTGAGGAATCTTTTATCTTTAATAGTTACTTTTCATAACAAGCCCTTCAGACCTCCCCAATGGTGAGGTCTGTGAGGACAATTTTGGTTTGAATGTGCGGATAAGTAGAAGTTAACGACTCCTGAAATATCGGGTTGTAAGGTGGGTCTCTCTTCAATGCTCTTTAGGAATGCAAAAAGAAATTATTTCTATGTTTTATATAAACATGGAAATAATTTCTTGTAAGCTTGCAAAAGATGCAAACAAGACTATGCAAGGTTGCAAAAATTCTTCGCATATGTGATGCCCCTGGTACCAAGTGAGCATGTTTTTCATTTCATAGAAAATAAAAAAAAAATCTATTAAAACCCATTGTCCACTATATACGTAGAAAGCTTTAGTAGAGTTAATTTTTTAAAGAAAAATACTGTGAGTATATTTTATTTACATACATACACATACATACCATCACGCCGCTTCCCTCGCGGGGTAGGCAGAAAGGATCGAGCGCCACTTCCTTCTATCTTTGCATACATCTTTCGCTTCCGTCACTGTCATACAATTCCTCATGCATGCTCTCCTGTTCAATGTGCTCAACACGTGACCGTCCTGTAGGATTTGATTTAAATGATCTTGTCATTTAATCCTCGGACGTCCACGTCTCCGAGCACCATTCCTCTCAGCCAAATATATCTTCTTAGTCATTCTGTCCTCATTCATTCTTTCCACTTGCCCAAACCACCTTAACTTATTTACATTCATCCTTGTTATTACACCAACTTTCATTCCACATTCCTTTCGTATATCACTGTTACGCACACGACCTCTCAGACTTTTACCACACATCCTTCTCAACGATCTCATTTCCACTGCATTTATGCCACTTTCATCCTTCTTTAACCATGTCCACGTCTCACTTGCATACATAAGTGTTGGCACTAAGATAGCTGAGTGCACCAACCTTTTAGCTGTGGTGGATATGTTTATATTTGCAATTATTGGTCGGATTGCACCATTTACCTTATTACCAGCAACTTTTCTCCTTTCAATATCGCTTTCACACTTCCCATCTCTCGTGAACAAACTACCTAAGTACACACATTCGTCAACTTGCTCTAACACTTCGTTGTCAATCATCACCTGGCATACTGTTCTCTCACTTCTTCTTTCAAACACCATAATTTTTGTCTTTTTTGCATTCATTCTCAATCCATTTATCGCACAATTTTCATACACACACGTCATCATTCGCTGTAGATCACTTTCACTTTCAGCCATCAATACCAAATCATCGGCAAACATTAACGCTCTTACATTCATCCCATTCGTATCAACACCTACATTCATTTCTTTCAATGGACGAATACAATGATCAATGTATAGGTTAAAAAGCCATGGCGACATAACGCACCCTTGTTTTACTCCTTTTGTCAGTGTGAACTATTTTATTTATAAAAGTAATATTTATCAAAAAGTTCATAATGAGAAGAAAAATATGCAAGTAGCTTTCCGTTGTATTTTTAAACTTTACTTTTATAAATGCATACATTATTGTAATTAGGTAATTTCATATCAGTCCATATTGACCCAGGAATTACGAGAAATTCATTAACTTTGAGTTGTTACAACCATTAAGGAGGTTTAAATGATTACTTACAAGCATGCATGTTCCTAATTATATATAATATCTCAACATACATAATATAATCAGTATGTAATAACCCATGTGAAGGTGTGTTGTTACTTTCAGTAGTAGCGGATGTATTTAATTTCACATTTAAGTATTTATTATTGTCTTTCTTTGGTCATATATTATTCATGATTGTTATATTATACCTACGCATTATTATGTCAGTTCAATACATTATGTTAATAATACGTACAAACTTTAATAAATACGGTTCCAAATATGCATATAAATTAATGAAAAATTAGAGTGCAATCATTCCCTACTTGTTATATCAATAAAATTTTGCAAAGTATTTTTAAAAACTTTTTTTAATAATTTGTTTTACGCACACCCATACTATATTGAAAACTAGGAACTTTCTATGTATATAACTAGTGTGTTTTTAAATATGTATTTTAGTCATACATAAAAAATAACAATGAATTACTTGCTACTACAGAAAGCGCGCGATTTTTTTTATTTTTACATTTTGAGTTCATAAAGTTTACTACTTAAAATATTTTTTATCAAACTTCTCTATAATTGATTCAAATGTATCACAATACTAAACGTTTATTTCGAGGGCATTTATATTGCCTATATTGGTATTGATGCTATTTGTTACTCTTTCTACTTGCTTTACTAAATACATTTGAATAATCTATTTAGATCCTTGCTACCTCTCTATAGTACTATGCAGCTCAGTGGAACACACACACATACATACTAACACACTCCCAGTCATAATATTTTTATTCTGAACAAATGATGCATAACAACATGACCCCGTTTAATTTCATAATACAACGTTCCTAACATTTACTATGATACGATGCATCTGGCTAAAGGACTTCTCTATTGACTTTGCACTCTTTCAAATATCTACCTTGTGCAATCCACCGCTGTCCAACATAGTAGATAATCGATTTCGTTTTTATACAACACTCAAAGTAGATACCTATATTGGTACCCTCATAATACATTGTATATATAGGTAAGATACACATGTGTTATTATTTTTTATTTTAATACCTACCTACGTATCTAAAATTAAATCTCATTTAAAAATTTCGAAACCATTTAGTTTGAAATAAATTGTGTTTATTATTATATACATGCATATATTATTATAATTATTTTCGTAACATTCCATATTGACCTAGGAACTACGAGAACTTCAATAGCAATGTACTTACCTTCCTACATGCAAAACATTTCATACGATCAAGAATGGCATAGTGATCTGAAAATTCTACTAAAATACCATCACAGTCTTAAGATGAAATGAATGAATTGAGCACTATGCATACTCGTATTTATTTTTCTCGTCACATTCTTACAAGTAATCATACATGTACTTCCATAAAATTTACTCAATATCTACTCAACAAGCATATGGTACTGACCAAATAGAAAAGCTTTAGAATAGTCACCATTTAGCTACCGAAAGCTCGAAACTTAAAACGTTAATTCAAATACTATAATGCCTCATATTATGTAAATTGTTCACACACTGGCAGTAGTTAATCTTCTTCTTCCTCGTGTGATAGATCATTGATCTGTTGTTTCGGAAGTGATTCCCTCTTGTGACCCTGAGGAGCAGCTATCCTTCCATCTTTTTGGTGGTCTTCCTTGTGAACGTGAGCCAGCCGGTGTCTTCTTTACAGCAATATGGGCGATCCTGTTTTCAGCCATCCTGTCCACATGGTCTCTACAGAATCGTCTCCTCTTCCAGTAGTTGATGATAGTATAAAAAAGTTGTATAACCCAAATTTGAATACCATATTCAAAGTTACTACGTACAAGCTGATCATCGCAGTGTTTACAGAGCCAAAAATATATCAGGAGTTTCAGTCATTTCAAAATCAATGAAAATATCTACTACTGTTTCATTGTTGCGTCCTAAATTTTCTATTCTGCATATAGTATTTTGAGATCATAAAGAGCAGAGTCTTATAATTAACCAAAGTGGAATAGGCAACTAGGGTACGATCCAATATCGTTACAGCAAACATCGATTTAATCGATCAATACCAAACCTGGTTAATTACAACTGTTATGGATATTACTTTGTAATCGATATCAACCAATGTGAGGAGGAAATCATAATCTTAATATCCGAAGCGATTCGCGACGCTTCACTTATACGTACAATTTATTTAATAGATATCTTCTTTCAAATAATGACGCACTTAGTATCATACCTTATCTAGCTAAGGATAGAAATAGTAAGTATAATACTCTCTATGGGTTGACTTATTATAGTTTATGCTCCAGATAAAAGTTTAATCAGGTTTTTCTTAACGTTTAAGTTTTAAGTTAAACTTTGGGGATTCCAAAATTTTAGATTTGTTATCATTGAAAAAAAATTTACTTCTGAGTTTCAAATTTTCTTTGTTTTATATTTTTGCATCTTGTTATTAGGTCATTTAGCGTCCTTTCGCCTTGAATCATTTTCAAGGTATCGTGCATGATCCATTTTGTACATCATCTGCTGCCGTGGTTATTTTCTCCTTAATTTTCTCCCATAGGTACTTTATTGAAATTTGCATTACTGTCTAAATCACATATTATCCTGGTTTTTTCGCTGTATTTCTCCTTTACTTTCAGAAGCTTTATATTCCATATTTTTGTGTTCCACTTTTTCAGACTTTTGAATCTTTATATGCTATCTGCCATTACTATATTATGGTCGCTACCAATATCCGGGCCAGCAGAACTGCTGCAAATTTATATTTGATTTCTATTCCGTTGTCGTGTTAGAATGTAATTAAAGGCAATATTATTATGTTTCCGGGAGATTTATACGTAGGTGTATTCAAAAAACATGTATTGGCTATAACCATTCTATTTTGAGTACAAAATTTAAGATAGAAATAATTAAAAATACACATTAATGCGTTAATTTCATCCTATAATTTGATTCTAGTTTTGGTTCGTAAAAATGGTATTTATTTAAATATGAAGCTTTTTTTGCTTTAACTTACATCCTGATAATAGAAAATAGATAGGTAGCTAATTTGATATATTCGCGTCCTAGTAAAATTTTATTGAGTTAAAAAGTGAACAAACATCGAATAATGAACCTCGGTTACGTCTAATCCATATCCTCCTTTAAAGTTACTTTTGACTGTTGAAATAATAATAATCAACATATTTATAAAGTTATAACTTCCTCAATAACCCAATATGTTTAATGATACAAACGTAACAACGTAATGTTCTGAGGTGAGAGACATATTATGTCTATAACAGATTACTTCACTAATCCTTAAGAAGTATTGTGAACTGCTTTAATTGGGGCAATGTACTTGCGTTATAAGAAGTCTAATATATTAATTGACCTTCACTGTATTTATTATGTTAGCATTAATTTAATTTAAAGCATGACTAAATCTTCCGCACTTTCAATATTGACAGTAAAATCACTCTTAAGCCATGAAGAAAGATTATAGGAAATGAAAAATTATTATTAGACAACTACTGACGTCGTTTAAATAAATAACATATCCTATCTAATTAAAATATCTATTTTGATAGGTTTTGAAATGTTCAAACTCCGGTCAGTTAGGTGTTATAATGGAAAACAAAAAAGTATATATGTATTACCAGAATAATTACTGACAGCAGTATGAGATTGAAGCAGGCTTACTCAAATTGTACTTTGAATTTACATAATTTACTGTCGAATGTTTTCTAAAAAAAAATCTATTGGCATTTAGGCAAACCTTTATTTTCCACTTATAAGTTATGAAATTGCGAGTAATGAAAATGGTCGCAAATTCACATGCATTTTTTTGGTGTCATTTTTTAACCATGAAATAAATATGTCATATCACAAAAAAAAATAGTTTATTTCATCGTAAATTTAAACTTCCGGCTAACTAAAGATGCAGCAAACCTTTTATCTCTAAATTTATTTTTTATGTTTTATATAAACGTCTTGGCTGCGCAATATAAGAGACTGGACCGGGATGAGACATGTGGGAGAACTGTTCCGGGTCGCGCAGGATAGGGAAGCCTTCGCCAGAGTGATTGTCAACGTCGGGGGGACCTGATACGGCACGAGAAGAAGAAGATATAAACGTTGCTTACAATCTTTAATTATATTTCTAAACTACGATATACATACAGAGTACTGAGTCATTGATGAGATAAATAAAACTAAAATAGTTAATCCATAAAAATTTGGCTCTTTAACTAAACATCACAATTATTCTATATAGGGTAGGTCAAACTGAATCCCTGAAAACCTTGATTGTTTGAAGAAAGAAAGGAAAATAAGATTTTATTTAATTCAATAATCACTCAATGATGTGGGAAGTTTATATTTAATAGAGGACAGGAATAGCTTTATAAGAATAGTACTTCCACATTTGATATTATTTGTACGGTTTTGTGTATTGATGGGTAAATCTACTATAATATTAGTTGATTAACACAAAATACTATAATTATTTTGGAAGTATTTAACTAAAGCATTGTACATAGGTAAGTTCATATACATAATAATGCATAAATATATAATATAATACCTAATAATTGTACGAGTATATTATGTATTTGGTACATATAATAATTATGGGATAGGTATATATCCGAGATAAACAGATGCACGGCCTTGGGTAGTTCCTAATATGGACATCGCGCGGACCTTGTGTCACTTATGATCCGGTCGTTCTTATACTTACTATCTGTTATTATTATTATAACCTATACTAACTATTATTTACTGTACATACCTACACCTATGTATACATACCTACTATTCTCATTGCATTACATTACATATATTACCTATAACTTCTCTACCTGATACAATAAAATATGAAATGAAAAGATCGATCATAATTCAATAATAACGACACAACATTTACATATCGACATTACGATATGCTTCTCATAATACTTTTTTATACATTATATGAATATTTTCACTCTTAATAACTATTGGACGAGTCATAAGCCGACAACAATAATATAGACTAAATTTATAATTTACAACATACTAAAATTAAGTACCTACCTATGAATATCTTCTTCCGTCTTTAAAAGCCTTCCACTGTTTTACGAATTATTAGAAACCTATGAATAAAAAATAATTAGTAAAAATATTATAGCGAAATATTAATACGAGTTTTACAATCACTGATTTTGTTCTCGATAACTTTGTACAGCATTATGGTAAAATATTAATAAAAAAATTAAATTTTACTGTACTGTACTAGGCTTGTATCATTACAATGGCGTTAAGAAAACTATAAAACATAAATTCAATTAAGTTTGTAAAAAAACAAATTACCATGCACCAAATTAAATTAAAAGTTTTCGGTTCATAGAGCAATCAAAGAACTAGCGATAGAGGTCTAGTCTAATAAGAGGAGAACCTAGGAAATAAGTTAAAGTAATAATATTATTGTTAGAGCTTATGACGGTGGTAGGTAATATATGTACGATTATCTACAATATTAAACTAAATATGGGCGCGTGACTAACATCTTTATTCAGGGACTTTTGGAATCAATTTACTTACAATAATTATCCGTGAAGCGTTTCATATTATCCACAGTAGATAAGGTAACTAATTTTGTATCTAATTATTATAATCAACATAGATTTTACTATGACAGAACTTACGGAACCCAATGACTATACCTTGTACTTGCTTGTTGTGGCTACACTAAACTTATAATAATACGTGTACTCCACACCTACTAATGTCTACAAAGAACATTACCTTATACACAACTCTTTACGAGTAATCAATTAGTTATCTGTTATATATTAATAAGTAAGTTACGAATACATAATATTAAATTTGCTCCCGTCACACAAAATGTGGCAGTTGAATTATTATTTCTTAATTATATTATACGCAATTTTTTGTACTATCACATATATTCGACTATTCAAATCTATAGGTTCAATATTAACATACAATTTACTACTGTATAATTTGATTTAGTAAACTCTTCTATTAGCTGTTGTCAATCCTGTGGAGCACCCGGTAAAGAATTGGTCTCCCACTCTTCTCCATAAGTTTTCGAGTGTCCTGTAAAAGGCAGGTGTTCGAAAAAATAAGACATTTTACATCTTAAATTCGGCGATGAGGTTTGCCACCCATCCTGAATGTCTTGATTTTATGTTGGCACGGAGAAGACAGCTTGCATGTTTTATATGCAGCTGGTCTGCTGGTTACCCCACTTGTGGGATATGCCGTGATGGTATAGTAGTAGTAGTAGTAAAATTGAGGGACACCGAGGTCCCGGTAGGAGACAGATAACCTGGCTGCGAAACATAAGGGAGTGGACCGGCATCCGAAGTGTGGAAGAGCTGTTCCGAGCAGCGCAGGACAGGGACAAGTTCGCCAAGGTGATCGCCAACGTTGGGGGGACCCGACAAGGCACTTGAAGAAGAAGAAACTCTTCTATAATATATTGTAAAAAAAACTTAATTTGTATACGTTTATTTTAAAACTATTTATATATTTAAGGGTGTGTTAGAATGTGATATAAATTCAGGTTTATACAAAAATATCATAGTATAATATAATCAAAGTACACGTCATTTTATAAGCTAATCATAAGTGTATGAGATTTATGAGCTCCCAATTAAAAAAAAAAAATTGGATTTTGAACAATGAACATGTAAAAATTTCAAAATATAATAAGTAAAATATAACAATTGTACTATTTATAAATGTTAAGTTAAATGTAGTCTACTCAATTTGAAATTAAGTGGCAAGCTTACTTCAAAATTATAATGAAGACATTTGAGTGTTGCATTTTCCTTGTTGGTTCGTAAATAATTATGGAATTCAATGTTGACGGCGTGTATTAATGCGCAGTGCTCATTAGATAATATTATGCACTCAAGTATTTGATTCATTTAATCCACAATAAGAAGAGCCAGACACGAAGATAAACAAACAACATTTAGAAGACTTGAATTGAGATGGCCGGAATTCATCCATAACAAAAACAATCTTCAGGCTATTTGTGTGCAAAGTCTTTAATACCATTCATTTAAACACACAGTATTGTGCATATCTAACATTACCTTCACATTCTCAGGAAAGTACGAAGACAAAAGTATTTATGATTTAATAGTATCGAGTTACCTTGTAAATATCTAGTTATAATAAATCGCGGAGTGATTGAATTCAATGAAAATATCTTGAAAAAGGAAGAAATATTATCGCTTTATTGTGTATCAAAAAACTAGTGAATCTCATAATAAAGTTACCTTTTTGATCAAAAAATAATGTGAAAATTATTTATTTATTTATAGATACCTACGTAATATAAATTGAAATATTTGTTTTGAGTATTCCTGTTACTTTATAATATTAGATTTTGGTAGATACCGGTGTATAATAAATACTTGTACATATATGTTGATTATTCATGAATTTCAATGTCTCGTGTGATGAAATGGTGACATGAACAAGTCAAATAAACGGAAGAAAACCGTATACTAAGAAATGTCATGACTATAAAAATATTTTATTATCAAAATTTTACTAATCCCAAAATTAGTATAGTTATGTAAACCAGATGTTATTTTTTTTATCACACGAATATTTTACATATCAACAAAGAACTGCTAATTTCGTAGAAAACTATAGGTAATAGAATATTACGTTAGATTGTCTCAGTGTCTGATATTTACTACATTTTCGTCATAATGTTTTCCAAAGGCATTCTAGATGATGCTCTCTGCGTTATCAGGTTTTCAAATCTCACCATAGAAGTTGTAAATTGAGTACCATTTCATATCAAAATACTACTACTATACTTTTACGGTTTATCCCACAGGAGGGATAATAAGCAGACCAACTTAGTGTAATAAACATGCAAGGTGTCTCCTCTGTGGCAATAAAAAACTAAGACATTCAGAACGGGTGGCCAAATCTCAACGCTGAATTTAAGATGTAAAATGTCTTTATTTTTTCGAACTGCCTTTTACAGAAAAAAGTGAAGAGACTAGTTCTTCTTTTCCGAGTGTTCCATGGAGCAAGAATCTTTTAATTATAAAACGAATCCTTAATAAGATATATGGATACGCCTCTCAAATGAAAAATAAATTGTGTGAAAATTACAATATTTTTTTAAATGTCAACTTTCACCATACCGACGATCATTAAGTATAGGAATAAAAAATTATATAGAAACTGACGGGAGTAGATATTTCAAGTGTCAATGTATGTAGGTACCTATTAGTGTTGAATTTTGTTTTATTGCTCATGTCAAAATAGCACTATAAAATAAACTGTTTATCCCTGTAGAATTTCCATATATTCATAAATATATCTACAAATCTTTTGTTTGTTTTGTGAAACTATTTTTTTTCTTACTCTGCTTCAGTTAATAATTCGATGGCATAGCGCACAGATGTGGTAAGTGCATTAATCACTTTGCTTATGTTTTCGGCATTCACAATATAACAATTTCTAGACATGATATGATTTTTTAGATTATTATGTAATAATTGTTATTTTTTGAGCTTTATGAGTTTTAGATTAACGCTCGTTAATGGTGGACGCTCCACCGAAACCGCGGTAGCAAATAAAAAGCTCAAAAAATAACAATTATTACATAATAATCTAAAAAATCATATCGTGGTAAGTGCAGTTTTTACCGAAAATGAGTTATTATACGCAAGCGGAGGTGGCGCGAGGTTGTGAAGCAAGACATGAGAGACTGCGGAGCTTCCCCGGAGGACGCACAGAATAGAGCCGAGTGGCGGCGAAAGACAAAAATGGCAGACCCCACCATCATGTGGGATTAATAATTGCCCAGGGAGAGAGAGAGAGTTATTATACGCATGCGAATCTATATCATCTGAAGTATGTTCCTTAGAAATATTATTGCATAACTCTGTGTCATTGACGAGATATTTAACAAAAACTATATGTGGTAAGTACAAAATTGTATGGCATCTCAAACTTTCAACTTCGATTATCTCAAAACTATGAAAACTGCACTTACCACATCTGTGCGCTATGCCATCGAATTACTCATTAACAATGGTAATGACGATGTTGGA
Source organism: Athripsodes cinereus (assembly GCA_947579605.1). Lineage (NCBI taxonomy): Eukaryota > Metazoa > Arthropoda > Insecta > Trichoptera > Leptoceridae > Athripsodes > Athripsodes cinereus. The sequence goes on along the minus strand of OX388308.1, from coordinate 7,917,712 downwards.
TGATTAGTTTATTTCCGTTCCGTTTAACGATCCTTCGACCTTTCAAAGGTGCTGGTGAAAAAGTCGATGATGTTGCTCTGGGACCGCAGATCGATTTGAATAGTGTCTATATGTAGGAATAAATATTAAATACTCGTAATTAAGTCTAAAGATAAGTTCATAATATATAGGTATCTACATATAATGATTATTATTTAGGTAGATAGGTATATGATGATGAGGACTTTATTTATTGTATTCTTTTGTTTATGTATTCAAAAAACTGTAGATTTTCATGAGAAAATCAATATCTACAACTCAGCGATTAGGCATACCAACCATCCTGAGTGTTTTATTTTTTATTGACACTGAGAGGACAATCTGCATGATAATTACAAGCAGTTATTCTGCTACTTATCCCACTTGTAAGATATGCCGTAATGGTATAGTATTAGTATTTTGATATGAAATGGTACTCAATTTATAACTTCTTTGGTGAGATTTGAAAACTTAATGACGCAAAGAGGATGTTTAATGAATGATGTATGTATACAAAGCATCATCTAGAATGCCTTTGGAAAACACCATGACGACAATGAAGTATAATCGTAATATGCTGATCAACCTGTGATAGGCGAAAGTTCAAAGAAATGACATAGACATAACATTACATATATTTGATAAAAATCAATAGGTACCTACAGTTCCTATGTAATATTTTACATCCCAGTACGCAAACTGTCAATTTTCAATTATTTCGTAGCATTAGGGAGTAAGATAATGTTTGTATAAACGAGGTATATATGTATATATAGGTATTATATTCTCAGAGATAAGTCATGTCAGAGCAGTTCGCATGAAATGTGTAATCATTCAAAGAAAATAATATAATAACATGAACATGCGAGTGCGTGCAGATACTATAGTATGCAAGTCTAGTTTATAGAAACAAGTAGAAATAGAGGTAAGTATTGTAGGTAGTATTCTCCGTCACAACAATATAATGAATAGGTAAGGAAGTATTATTAATTTACGAGAGCTTTGAGTTACACCACTTTTACATGTAAACGTTGATTCAGGTGAATCTTTTCAATTACTAGAACTGATGTATTTGTATGACGAATGAATGTAATAGAAGAAATACATAAGACTTTTACAAAAGCAACCTTTAAAAGTTATTCGTTCTATATTTATCTCACTAGAAATGTGGTATGAAAAATATATATTATCTATGTAGGTTTTTGTTTTATAAAGTGGCAGATGTACTCACATCGAAACTATCAGAAATAAAGAAAATATATATCTTTCAATTTAATGATGAATTAAATGTAGGTATTAATTGTCACGAATAGGTACCTGCCTTTTAAACGATACCCGAAAAGTTATAGAGAAAAATAGGAGACCTATTCTTTGCCAGAAACTCCACGTAACAATTTAATAGATAGAGATTGTGCTATTTTATCTTGATTATGCGGAAAGCAAACTCGTATTCCACAAAGGACACGTGTATATTTTATTATAATATATACCTACCTAGTGTTATAATTATGATGATATTCACATTATGAATGGTGGACGGTGCGTGTAATATAATATACCTACCTACGTATACAGTCTTAAGATAAATATACCTAGTAATTGTGTAGAAAGTCTACTTCAACGAGTGTCATTCATATTATTATTATCATCAGGTAGTCACTCATATATCCTGAGACTCTATAACCACTCACTACTCACCACTCACTACTCACTTCTCACTAGATTGACCGAGGGTTTTCATACCTATGGTGTTAGGGCCCTTTTTATATTATCAAAATTTCGTCGGACTGGTAGAATGTTTATGTTTCAAGTATCTTATCCCTGATATATTTTTTCTTCCTTCACTATTGCACATTTCCTGCTAGAATGTTATGGAAAGAGACGACTCAATCATCCCAAAGATGCTTTGAATGGAGAAGGCTGGTCTCTTCTCCGTTTTCCCAAGAGTAATAGTGTTGAAGCGTAATTAATTGATTGATTGAGGATACTTAAAATGTCTCACAGTTTTGCGTATATATTTATTTTATTTTCAAATTACAATATACAGATTACAGACACTAGTCAAGAGAAAAAAACTTAATGATACATACAAAGTTCCCAACATACCAATTATATCTATGGCGTAGGATAATCAAAGTGAGATAAATATTTATATATCTATGAGTTTTCCAACTTTTCTATGCGATGCGTTATAACATGCTGCATCTGTTTTCGGACGCTATTTAAAAAGAAAAGTTACGTTTATAAACTCAAGTTGCGTATTGAAAAATGGTTCTACATATATTTTTAATCAATCGGATATAAGTCGGTGATGGGAAGATCATAAAAGTAAAAAGGCAATAAAGCTGCACTGCGTAAAGGTGGCTAAGTAACCAACTAAAGGAATGCGTTTGTTTACATTCATTAAGCACTGGACTGCATCGCAATGGATTGAGATGATAAGAGATAGAATGACGTTGTTAATGTTGACTGTACGTGATGTGTTTACTAATTGATTTCTATTGAAAACGATTATGAATTTGTCAAGATAAGTGGGGAATTTATTAGTAAACCTTGTGGAGCTAACAGAATAATAATACACATTAAGGTTTGTATATTGAGTCAACGGTATTAAATGCGGCTTATTTATTTACAGCGGATATAGAAAGACGCAATTAGTAAAACATTGCTTAAGTGCCATTTATGTACTAACAGCTTACGACCAGCCGTATATTACGCATGAGAATGACAGTAGCCTAGACAAAACACATTTTTGCGTTACGTTTTCGTTTCCTTTTCGCTACTTGTGTATTTTAGCTACGAAAATTGATGCGTTCTCGCAACCTCGTCTTGTTTGAACGAAAACGTAACGCTTAAATGTGTTTTGACTAGGCCTACAGGATCCCTATCGAAACCTTGGTTGCACGCAGGATTTAATAATAGTGGTATTAATCAACGACAATATAGTTTATTGACTTCCTTCTAAATTAAGATTTTCGTAAGAAAATTAAAAATATTTAACTGAACAAAACGTAAAGCCTCAGCGATTTATTTATTAATAATACCTACGCACAAAGTTTGATATGTAAACACTTTTATTACACATATATTCATATTGTTATTTCAATCAATAAACACAAAGTGACACTCAGAAGAAAAGTAAAATAATATTAAATTGTTCTTTAAATGTCGGCTTTAATTGAGAACCTGAAGACCGCGTGTATTCCTGAGTATGTACATTCAACAAATTAAATTAAAATAATGTCATAAATAACTACTTGTTCTAATATGTGTAAAGAAAACAAATTATTAGGCAACATGGAAAATTGCTATGACATAATACTGTAATAAAGTCTAAAATATATAAAAAAAATATTAAATGGCATATCTTACATAAAAGTTGTATCAATTAAGAAAATTCGATATACCATAAAACTGCCGTTTCCATGGCAATAGAGATATAGATAAATAATTCCAGTCATTAAATAAATTGAAATATAATACGGAGCTAAAATATCATAATATGAATATACTGTCTAGTAATAATTTTTCATCACATCAGAGTCAGTTGTAATATTATCGAGTACCGTTTAGCGTCGAAAAATTAATAAAATAATTTTACCTACCCACCTACTAATCAAATTAAAAAGAAAAATGTATTATACTGTAATGGTCTGACTTATAAATTGGGAATAACTGTTATTGTATCGGTTATATCTGGCCAAGAGACGAGATACTTAACTTCTACATAATAAACACGGAATAAAATAAAATATTCAGTAAGAACAGCAAAGAATATTTTCGTTCAATCAGTAATAATGCTATAATAACACTGTGAATATAAGTGAGGCCTATTTCACTAAATATCCTTCTTCATTCATAAATATACGAGATATGATGATGAAATTAATGTATAATTTTAGAACTAACTACAGAGTTTGTGCCTACTGTCATACATTTTATAATCAATGCGTTAAATGCAAAGACAATAATGAATATTGATTGATTCTTAACTATTGTAGTAATAAGAAAGATAAAATGAGCTATGCTATAGGACGTAAGTTAGTACATAACAATAAACAATTCTTAAATAGGATTTACTACTTAAATACATGAAAATAGTAATCCATCTTACTTTATCTACGTATCTACGAATCTGGATCATTCATCTGGTCTCAGATATACAAATACTTATGTATGGATTATGTAGGTATACTACTATTGAAATAATATGTAGGTATCTAACTATCTAATAGAAAGAAAAACTTACAACAATCTTAATTTTATTTATTTTCCAAGAAAACATTTATTCTGATAGGCCAATTTATAAAACAACATACTATATTGAAAAAAAAAATTGAACTCGCGTTTTGAGCCAAATCTTTTGATATCCTTTATATGCGGAAATGTGATTTTTCCAGTCACTAGACTGGTAAGTTTTTATGTGATCATGGCTGATCATAATTGTGAATGGCAATTCTACGAATTTGTACTAATATAAAAATAAATAATCTTTTGACGGTTTAAGAAACAGGAATTAACTAAAAATGAAAATGTTAGTTTTTCAAGATTCATCATTACACTGAGAAAAATACTCACAACGATTCATTGGTACCTACGTGCTTTCAGATTAGGACCAGAGATAGTACAAATGGTTCGTTAGTTAATATTAATGCGAAAAGTTAATATTATAGATTCGCACTAATGAATCGTTTGTACTATCTCATAATAAGTACCAATGATTCGTTGCGAAATTTCGTTAGTATTTTTCTCAGTGTATAGGTACGTCAAAATATTGATTTCTTTTTAGTACTTATTGTACATATAACATATAGAAACGTGTAAAACTACATCCACAACACTAATCTTCGTTTTACAATAATATGCTTACAGCTTACACATACATATTTAATACAACATATCGTCCGTATATTTTTAATGATATAGTACTGGTATATGGTATACCAATTCTGCTGATGATCAACCGAACAACACAGCGTGGGGGGACATATAAATGACTTCACTTAAAGCTTAATCGATTGTTCCATTTCTTCTCAATAATTAAAATAATTATTCTATTACGATGATAACGTAGGTATATTGAATTCATATTAATATTCTTTCAATCTTGACTTTCCCACAACACTTTGATGAGCCGCTAATGAAATCAATAACTTATTTTATAAATTTACATCTCAACTTCTTTAACAGTTATAATAATAATAACCACATAACGATTATGATTCGATAAATATTGTGTCTTTATATATTTTTATTATATTAGTCAAATACATATTTAGAACAATTAATTATTGCATTTTTATAGTAGGTACATAGTACATACATGCTTGAATATCAGTCCAGTCAAAATTACTTTTACATATTTTATTTTTTGTATAGTAGATTAGATTCTTGTGACCTCCTAATAACTCGCAGACGAGTAGATGACCTTTAACTGTAGAATATAATAACACTTCTCGTGACAACAAATCTTTTTTATATCTTTTTTAATACCTATATCTTTTTTTTAAAAAAAAAGAAAAAAACTTTCATAATAAATAAAAATAAAATAAGTAAATATTTCGCGTGCTGTAACGATACATTTATTTCGATTCTAATATTTTTATGCATACAAATAGGCATATGTATTTACGATAATATATTGGAATATTGTTTCAATTCATAAGGAGCTTTTATCAGTAGGTAGATACTGCATTGGAATAAAAGCTCATTACGAGAGATACAATGTTATCCACTTCTGTAAAATGAAGTAAGTGTAGTTCTTAAGTGATTTTTCTTATCTTTTCTCTAATGTTCGTAATTGTTTAGTATATTTATAAAACAATAGAATCTAAGTTTTGCTTAGCATACCTTCTACACTTGGTTTAAGAAAAGTAACATAAGACATTTGTACCTATTTTTTTAATTATAAAACAAATGTATCTGTGTAGTTCAAAACTATCAGTAAATATAATAATACCCATTCGAATTTCAAAAAATAACGGAAATTCTATGACATGTCGTTGTTGTACCTATAATTTATATATCATCCATTTAAAATGTAACTTGTCTTGTCAGATGTTCACTAAAGTAATAAAATATCCATAATGCAATATATAGGAACTTTTTTGTTGTTTCTACCTATTTAAAACGTCGATTTTTACTTGTATATAATATACCTGTAAATAAAAAATATGCCGTAAACGAATCTATAAATAAATATTGTACTTAAAGTGTACGTATAAAATGTTTGTATGTAAATAATGTATTGAACTTACCAACATGAAAAATGCTGTTATATTGCCGGCACACCTATGTGTCACTGTGCCGAAACATCAAGTACTAAAACAAAAATAATAAAAAAACTATTAAAACCTACACAATACAAGAAACAAGCGTATTATAATATTATTATCATTATTGTATTCTTAAGAGGGAATTAAGCGATATTAATGAGGGAATTCACTTAGACAAATTATTGTGTTCTGTCTTGTATGAATAGACGTAGATGTGCAACATGTATGTATTTACGTATAAATTGTTAAAAAAACGCAACACATCTCATGCATTCAAAAATATAACAATAATAAAAATACCTTTAGGGAACAAGATTATTGGTAGCCTAATATTTGTACATCTATTCAATTTCCAAGCAAGAGTTCTTATCGTATTTTAAGAATATATACGAACTATGAAACTTTTAAGGCCGGTGCTCAACCATCACTCTACTTCTATTCTACTTTATTATAACTTATATAATGTAGCAATAACATTATAAATATCCTTTTATATTTACTACATTATAAAATAATATGAATAGTAAGTGAATATTCAATTAAAACCATTATTAAATTTGCAAGCAGTTGTTAAATTATTTCGATAAATACTGATTAATGTGACTTAATAGGAAATTGATAGAAATAAAAATAGTTCTTTATGAAATCACATTGTTTAAATTAATATATCTAGTGAAATATCGTAGGATAATTGAAAATAATATCTACTATATTATTACTGTAATTTGGTGAACTCTATTAATTTTAAGTCGTTATAATAACACGAATTATATACCTTAATATATTTTATAATTTCATATATATGTAATTTCACTTAAGTAGTCTTTATTGAATCTAAAGACTACTTAAATGAAATTATTTATTGTGATGTAGGCAGGTAATTTGTACACATGTAAATAAACTGTAAACACATTACGATGTCCATGATAAAGGTATAAAAAAGTCTTAAGCACGTACAATAATCTTTCTTCTTATACGACAAGTGTATAAAACTTATTCTTCTACAGAACGCATTAGGTGACGAGTTAGTATACCTACGAGTAGAATATTCTCCTAAAGTGAGTGCCTTGGAGATGTGTGTTATTTTATTTACTTTACGAATAAAAAATGTTGTCAGTCTAGTCTCAAAAAGTAATAAAAAAAATCCGATACTGAACGCAATTAATATCAATTTCCTGACTATTTCGATTAGGAATGCGCATCGCAATTTTTATTAAGAGATAAATTGATAAATTATTTTGCAAATGTGCATTAATTTAGGCATTTAAATCAAGGATCACAGAATCAATAAAAAAGAATGACATCACGTCCTTATCAATCTAACTCAATCACGGCGAGAGGACAAACTATTTCATAGAAAAATATAATTTGAAAATGATGCAATCACAATCAACATGAATATTTACCTACATATATTATATGTAATTCACTCCATGCCTTATCATATAGGTACCTACTTCATATATCTATACATAGTACACGATATTTTAAATTAAAAAAAAATCATGTTGGTATGATATTTTCTACTACTACTACTACAATCCCATCACGAGATATCCCACATGTGGGTTAGCCCGGTTAGCCAGCAGACCAGCTGCAAAAATTAAGAATTCTAGATGAGTGGCAAACCTCAACGCTGAATTGAAAATGTAAAATGTCTTTGTGAAATTTTAAACATAAAAATCGCGTGTATATTCATGAATGTATTTAAATATGCATATTTAATATAAATTAATATATAGGTGCATTGACATTATAATCCGAGTTAATCGTTGGTCTAATTCTATTTAATATTCATATTTTTTGTACCGACAATGAGATTTTTTATTAATTTGAATAATGGCGCAATATATATAAGTATACCTAGTTAACTATTCAATAAATTATGTTAAGCACAAGTCGCGAGATTTTTTTACGATTTTTACAATAAATTTTATGTCGTTTTTGTACCTATTTGTTCAGTCTATTGTGTAAAAGAGATGTTTAATACACATAATCATCAAAATTCACACAAATAATCAAACATCTAAACTATGCACACGACATCAAAAAACACACGCATTCAATCTCATACAGACATATTGCAAACACAAAATAAACATTCACACTACATAATATTATATAGTTGTAGTTTATTAAAAAAAAATCAATGTTGCCAAACTATGTAATGTCAATTATCATACTTGGTGATACTACATTTTTGGTGGTATTAAACTAAATGAATCTTCATTATGTACTATGATGCAATTAGAGTAATCAATTAGAGGTACTTTATCCTGATTTTTTTTACACTGGCTAGTAGGAATAGTGATAGATGGTGTAATATGAGTCTTATAGTTTAATAAAACAGCTGTTGCTAATTTATTGATTTGATCTTGAAGTGTATGAATGAAAAAATGGGTACAATATGCATCGCTTAAACCTTGCCAATGGTATTTTTGTTAGTACCTACCTATCTACAGTATGTACAAAATTAATATAATGTACCTATTTATTTATGAATATCTCCGTCAAGGTAACTAATAATATAATAATGAAATGGCTTAGATAAACTATCTATCTCTCACTCCACATATTGTACCAATAAGTTTATTAAGTAGGTATACATATTTCTAATGTCGGGTCAGCCGGACATTCAACTGACAAGCAGTAGTTTAAGTAATTCATTACTATTGTAATTTAAGTAGCCGTTTAAGTATGCAGTTTTTGCTCCTATTATTGACATGTGAAGTGAAAAGGCCAAAGTCACTCATTATCAAGATAATATAGGTACCTACTTAATTTAATAGAGTTATTGCGGGAGCGGTGGCTAGCTGGTTGCACTAACATGCGTAGATATCTACTTATACTGTAATACTACATATCTGTGAAATGTGTGACTATAAACATGAATGTATGACAAGAATGTGTTATAATTTTATTGTTTGCCACTTTGACTCGCTATTTATTCCGACGGTTGTTGACATTTATGAATATAAATGATTTATATGATTCGTATGGCAGACATGCATCCTAATCATCATCCACCTCGACTGTATGATTGCATAAACCATTGCATCAATTCCACAGCACACTTTATACATTATGTAGGTAGGTATCTACTTTCAATATTTTACTCATTCATTCATCGCACACTATCACGCAGAAAGGTTTGATGTAAATAAACTATAGTTATTTTACTATCTAAATTTTAATGAGGAACTTGTTATACATTCCATGCGCATGTGAAATGTAATATTATTATGTATTGGATAATTTATAGCTGGAAGTAAAATGTTGATACTTAGGTATTATAAGTGAAGTGGCTCGTTAATGGAAGCGGAGCTTCGGGGTCATTATATGGTTCATTTCACAATATGCACTCCGATAGTTACAGTCATAGTATTTTCAGTTGGAGAAATATGATACTAATGTTCATTGCAAAATAACATCTCGGGGATAAATAGGTAGATATTATATATTTACCTACCACATATATATTTATTAAGCTTTGTCCATGTTTATATATATCGTAGAGATGTTATAGCAATACTAATGCACAACATCAATCATTAAAGTGATAAAATTTGCCAAACTTAAAAATATGGGAACATAACCGTTATTCAGATTAATGACACCTCAGCAAAGATGTAATTAAAATTATGATAATACACAATAAACAGGTTGAAATATTACGTATAAAAGCACTGATCAAATTATTAAATTTTTATATTATATTTATAAAGAAAATAATATTTTTATTCTGAGAGTAGCCGTATAGTGACAACCCTGTGTTGATAGTGTGTCTGATAAGCTAATATTATAACTTATTATTGTAGCGATTGTTAATAAGAATGATGAATTACGATTGTTTTATTGTCTAATAATGTCTATACGAACAGGATTCAACTAATAATAACAATAAACTGGATCATCATATGATTTATAATAATAACATCTCAACTAGATTTGTTGCGATACAATGTATGTAGAGGCGGCTGGTGGGTTAGACTGGTGGGGGTGCGCTAGGATTACAAAAACTACATTCATATATAAACAATCGATATTGTTTCTTGATTCTGATCCATAATAATAAATAAAACTGGCTTGTATTCTTTAAACAATCTGGAATAATATTTAAAAAAAAAAGTTTATTGGAATTAAAAAAAAAGATATATGACACATTCAATTCAGCGATGAACCCATACCGAATGTTTTATTTATTTATGGTACGGATAGGAAGGCTTGTTTGATTATTATAAGCAGTTAGTCCCCTACTACCCCACTCGTGGAAGACGCTATGAATGTATCCCAGTAGAAATACAGAGAAATGGTTTATTGAAATAAGATAAAATAAAATATCGTTTATAAAGGAGTATACCGCATCAACGCTCCTAAGGAGGAAATGTCACTGAATGTATGTATATTAAATTAAATTGAATTGAAATAATGCATTTATGTGTATGTATCTAAGTAAGTACCTATCATCTTATTATTATTGATGTATGGATATCATTACACTGGCTGTCGTGTGTAATGTGGCCTTAATAAAATAAGCCAAATTAAGTAGATTTCAAATAAATGTGTATTGAATAAACGTTACTAAATGACATATATAGTATATTTCCAATGACATGAGAAAAAATAACAGAAACAATATTGATATAAGTATATTTATAAAAAAATATTAGAATCGCATCGATGGCTTAAAGCACATAAGACACATCTCCAGTATTTAGGTGAAATGAGTTAATACTCGTGTATGTGCAAGATCGGTTGCAACGTCTTCTATGTCGATGGCATAGCGCACAGATGTGGTAAGTGCAGTTTTCATAGTTTTGAGATAATCAATGTTGAAAGTTTGAGATGCCATACAATTTAGTACTAACCACACATAGTTTTTGTTAAATATCTCGTGAATGACACAGAGTTACGCAATGATATTCGTAAGGAACATACTTCAGATGTTATAGATTCGCATGCGTATAATAACTCATTTTCGGTAAAAATTGCACTTAGCACATCTGTGCGCTATACCATCGATGTCCTGTTTACGGGTACATAATTAATTAACAATGATACAATCATTATTGAAATATTTAACAAAACCAAATGCAATACGTTCTTAATTTTTTTTTGTGCACAGATGTAAGATATTTGAGAATACATTTAAATCGACTTTCTTGATTCTCAAAAAGCACATAACCATCAAGAACACCTTCTGAATCAATTTAAAATGAGTAAATCAATTGAGAAAATCAAACTTTCAAAGTTGTTTTCTCTAAACTGACAAATGTGGAAACATGTCTTCTGTACTTAAAACCATCGATATTACCGATTAAAAGGTTAGGTAGGTACAATTCGAATTGATTCATGTTTTTAAATCAGCATACCTATATTGAGAATTTGAATATTCTACAGAAACAACATTGATAACGAAATACCGAAAATAATTTTACAAAGAATTATTGTGGAACAAAAGAAAAGTGATTTTTATTCTTATTTCGAACATAGTATAAAAATTATTGTTGCTCCATTTTTAATAGGAATATGTATATTTATTTATTTTGATTGTCCGTTTTAATTTGATTCATGATCCACCTACTACCAAATAAAAATGAAGCCATTAATTAAATTTGTTGTCACGGACCGTATTATTATCCAATGAAAACAATATAATTCTATAGAAGTCTGAAAGCGGTCATCCAAATCAATTTAAACCAAAACATCTCCGCCTTCATTGGAATATTATTTATATTATAGATTCGTATATAATAATACTAATACTTTGATAATATGGAATCAAACAAAGCGTTTATTATTACTAATTTTCATTCGGGATAAAATGTATAATCACTGTTATTTTTTTAATCACTTCAACAAATGAAAATTTTTAAGTTAAATTCTGTAATGATGTGCCTGATTTTTGGTTACATAATTGTGTTTGGCTCAGTTAAAGAATAGGTCTTCCACTATTTAATGCAAGTTTTCCAGTGTCCTATAAAAGACAAGTATTTGTAAAACATGTCTATTTAGCATCCTCATTGCAGCGATGAGGTATTTTCCTGAATGTCTTCTCTTTTGGCACATAGAAGACAACCTGAATGTTGATTAAATGCAGAAGATCCGCTAGTCACTTCACTTGTGTGTTGTGGGAGATGCCATGAAGGAATAGATATAGAGATGTAAACCTTTTAGATATAAGGAGTTCGCTTTATGGAAGGTATTAAAATGTAAATTTGGATTAAATTATAAAAATACGAGCATTTGTACAAAAATGTAAACTAATATATAAAAAAAACACTCTAATTTAATGATTTGAAATCCATTTATATTTATTGCTTATCATCAAGATAATATTAATATTCAAATGATTTCGACTTGCATAATAATACAGTTATGAAATATTATGCATTAGCGACATAGTGATCATATTTTTTACTTTACCAGTAATTTTCCATCATCATGTATGTGTTTTCTGATAAAAATCATATTCTTTTTATTTCGCTGCTACTCACGTGAGATCTTCGCAGGTAGGACGAATAAATAAAACACAGGTAAGTTGTTTTGAATGAAAGAGAATGACCAGTTGCTGGTTGGTCCAGAGGTTTGGCAAGTGTATAAAATATTATTAATGTCGATGTAGGCGGTGCACTCCCAGTACATTGTCCTGTGAGAGTTCAAGGCGAAAGCAAAGATGTTGCGAATATTATTATCGTGGCCACATTAATAATTATTATTTTTTTTCCAATCATCTCCACTTTGCATTAGATTCATAATTATTTTAGGTTCTTTTGATAATGTCAAGCTATCTTGAAGAAAGGGCTAAAGTTTTATAATTATCAGTGTGAAAAATAAACAGCGTTGTTGTTCAACACATTTTTAATATTTCTCAAAATATTTTTTTTCAATTCTAACAAGAGATGACAAGACAAAACATTTGAGACTTCCTGGTGAGAAGTAAATTGTATGGTTCTGACAAAAAATATTGTCATTTTGGGTTCTGTTTGGATTTTTTTCGTTAATCCACCCGTAATGAGTGATCACTCCGCAAAGATGAAAACTTTAAAGGTAAGTGGTGTTAATTTCTAGACAATTAATAATAATAATTTGTGTTGTTTGGATTCAAATAGTCAAAAATGATGTGGAAGTATGTGAATGCTTTTTAATAAATGTTTTTTTTGCCATCTACTTTATTTTTTATTTTTGAGGTTTGAGTAATGATTTAAAATAAAAACCTATAGAGGGAGGTAAAGCATGTAGACATGTTTTACAAGTTATAGATACATATATATCTAACAAAAAGGTCTGTTAGTTGACAGCCTGTATTCTTAAGAGGAATGTTTCAAGGCAAGAGAGATAAAGATGATTTATGTATAAGAATAATTTTTCACGTACCACAAATGTTCTCATTTTGAATATAAGGATACTACTTTATAACGTCTGTCCTTATTGTCTTGTTTCTTTCTATTATGTTATGCAGGTAGTAATAATCTTATTAATGATATATCATTTGACATTGATTTACAATCTGGTTCATCATCATTATAACATATTTAATCTGCCCAATCAAGTCAATCAAAATTCAACATGACTGAATCGTATACTTAATTAATCCCAAACAAAACATGCCTTAAACCATCTACATTTTTTTAACACATGCCTACTTACTACAATATCTTATAGAGGATGGAGAGTAGGTAGTTTGAAAAACTTTATTATCATTTATACAAAAGGTTTTATGTAAATTATAACTTTTGAAATGCAGAATTCAAATTACGAAATGAAACTCGTTTTCAAACATGATCGTCATGAGTAAAGTAATAAGGAGTTAATTATATATCTAACAAAAAGTATTTTATGTGTTTTAAAAATGAATTTAATATTTCGCCTGTAAACAAAATAATCAGAATTATTTAAAGATGCTGTATATCTTATATTGATATTGTGTCAAGGTTTTGTTAAATTAAAATAATAGACAGCTCTTTGCATAGATAAAGATAAGTAAAATAAAATATCATAAAAAGAAACAATGTACAAATGATGCTTCGTGTATGACCTTGCATTGATATTCTATTCATACAATTCAACCTATCGTCAATATTGCCCATTTTATTCTGTTCTATAATAAACCACGTCAAACAACCTCACGCAAGACATAGATGGTCAGGGTACTTGTTGACATATTGTCAAAAAGCAATTTATTTGCGTGAATTTATTGAATGGTAGAAATGGCATAAGGTCATATTGATTATTAGTTGTTTATATAAAAATGATATTAGCATAAATTAAGCAAATATCCTCGAAAATAATCTCTTTAATTAATCTACTTTGCGAATTCCTATGTAACGATATGTGCAATAATTACTTGTTTGGAGGTATGAAATTTAACACCTTATCTCCTACCTGTTAATTTCATATTCCAAGCTGTAAATTAAGTAAAGCCTATGAATGTATTGAGAAAATATATGTATATATTTACAGAATGTTATTTAATGGGAAATATTTAAATGGGCAACAAGACTTATCAAGAGATTTATTATAAGACTGTTCTGACTCGTACCTATACCGTACTTATACCTATTTGTGTGGCCAAAAATTTAATTGGTGACTTATATCGAATGGTAAAGAATTCATATCTGATCAGCCAAGAATAGGCCAGAGTTATACTTGGTGAGCGGTTTAAAATACAGAAAATACCAAGACAAATACGTTAATTCAATTTTTATTCCTAAGTTTACCTGTTTATTGTGTGTTTGAATTGTGTCTTATGCTCTTTTTAAATAATAAAATAAGATGAATCACTTATGTTTATAAACCTGAATACATCTTCACATTAAACCATTAAACGATATGTTTGTTTCGCGAAGATGGAATTAGTCGACAGCGAGACTCGAATCACTGTTCTCCTGATCGGAAATACTACTCGGCTGCTGATCACTTTCGATTTCACAATTTAATGTTAATTTTATAAACACGTCATCTGTTTCAGGACATTGCTCGTTGCTTTGAATATTATTTGAATTCAGGAAGTTCTCTTGGTTCAAGGTCCGAATTTCCTAATTTTATACATTATTTTAAAAAAATCTACTTACCAAAAATAGTTTGATGTCATAAAACTATACGAGGTATTGTTTCGAAATATTATGTTTTACTCTAGAATACCTAATTAGGGTACCGATAAGCGTGTCTCAATACTGATTTTTCATAAAGAGATATATTTTTTGAAAATAATTTTATTCCAGCGATGGTATCTTAGACTATAGTTAGGTATATCTATGAAGGTTCTAAGAACATTGAATGAGTTCTTAGAACATTGAATTCTTCTTAGCTTAGAGCATATTATTAATCAACAATTATCCAATGTCATTCTTACGTTGCAAAATTACAAAGGCCGTTACTAAATGAATTGAATTGTGATAATCATTTCTAACATGAAACATTAAATAACAAAAGAAATTCACATCTTTCATTTTTCGTAAAGCTCTAGTAAGTATTAATGTAAGTTAAAAATAATTATTATTGAGAAGAATAACAATGATATAAACGCCCCGTCTAGACAGAGTTTTGCTATAGGTACATTAATAATTAAGAGCATCTCTCAAAAAGTTAACGGAATAAAAAAACAAATTATACCCAATACCTATCTTATAAATTGACAATAAAATGTGGCGATGACAACGATGAAGGATAATTTCCTTATCACGGCGTTTAGCTTTCGTTGGATCGTTTCGTTATTCGTTTTGTTTCTAAAACTAATAATTTTAAACAAACCAATTTACAATACTATGAAAAAAATACTTTCTTGCAATATAGAAGCTTGCCATTTATATTTCTTCATATAATATAAGGTACTATGTACCCCTCGTATCCATTATGAAATGTTTCAGGAAATGTATGAAACTTGTAAAAGCACAAAAACCAAGTTTCTTCCACAATAAAACGATACATTCCGCACAATATGTGTTATGTTTCTTAAATGGAGTTATGATTCTCAAATGGGTTTTCCACAAAATAGCCCATTCTTGAAATAAATTGTCTGGGTTAAATTATTGTATTATTCACTGTGTTGGTGTTTAGGTGTAAGATTCCATGATGAAATTATATAACAAAAGTTTTTCAACTTTATATTTTTTTGACGCGGCAGCAGAATTGCCATCCATACTTCTCAGCATTATACAACCAGATATCTCTTCATGTGATCAGTCATGGTCACACAAAAACACTTAATAGTCTAATTCCGGGAAAAACTCACCTATCCAGATATACAGAATATCAAAGGATTAAGCTCAAAATACCAGCATCCTACCTGAAATATCTGTGCTCAAAAACTTTCTTACAATATTACAAATGTTTATGATTTTTTAATTTTTATGTACAAATTAACCGGTAAATATAATTTTCATAAATTGTTTATTAAAGATTTCGGAGTTACCCCTGTAGCTCGATTGAGAGAGACGTCTTTCATCTTATTATTATTATTGTAACATAACATAATATCACAATGTTCATATAAAGTGACAACATGCTTTATGTTTAATTACCATATAAACGCTATAATTTTCCTGTTTCATGCCTATAATAACTGTAATGGTACACGGTGCATAATAATACTATCTATGTATGTATGTATAATACAGAATGTACTCACAACACAATAATCTCCAATTCTTAGTATTTGAAGAATGTTAATTGCAAATCCGTTGCTAAAAATTACTACATGAATCACAGAACTATTTAATTAATTTAATTACATACAAATACTTATTTCCATTGATTGAATCTTAACTTGTGAGTAATTGTAGTTGCTCTGTAATCATATTCATTGAAGAAACGTCCGGAAATATTACGAGAGTTTGATTTCATTTATGTACACCGTGTGAAGGAAATTTCCCAAGCTTAATAGTTATAGTGAAAATATCAGCTGTTTGTAAAATATTCATGCTATAATGTTATATTAAAAGAAACGTCTATACCTAAGAAAATATATATACTCGTATCTTGTTTGTTTGAATTAAAATTGGTACGGTAAATTCTACCTTGAAAATTGATATGAAATAGAAAATTTTACCAATCTATAGTAATATGTACTAATTTATAAAACATAAATTTATTTGTATATATAATAAAATAGGTACAGACCTTACATAAAATAATCGATGCCTTAACAAATAAACCTCGGTAAAGTTTCTATGAGATTTTCTATTTTCGATACATTGTATTACAAACTAGTCTCCACATCCTCATACAGTGTTAATGCTACATTCGATTATCATTAGAGATATCAACTGATTGTATTAGAGAGTAATTAAAACGATAATAATTATTTATGTTAAACAAATTAATAATAAGTGATTATGGAAACAGAGACATGGCAAACAGGTAAGCAAACACTGACAACACTACGACTCAGTGACAGTGGATCTTAAACATTATATCCATACATTTATTTACATCACCTCTTTGGAAATATTCAAACATTTTTCAGATTATTACTACTGATAATCGCCAAGTGTACAACATATTATACTTTAATGCTAAGTACATTTAACTTTTTATTCAATAAATAATTATTTAAGTTTGTTAACATTACGCGAGGTCACAATTATCCCTACAACCCTCCATCTTACGACCTCGATTGGCGACCTTTTACTTCGTTATTATTGCCCAGTATTTGATTTCTTTATTACACACCACTCAGTGCAATATTTCTTGAATTTCAACTTGCATCTTTACGATTAATAAAAAAAAACTTCTTAGGAGAACATGATCGCAAGGAAAACAGCTACTGTGCGTCGTATAATAATGTAAGATATATATTATGATGACAAGATGAACACATCATAATAAAAAAATATGTCATAACCATACAAATTAATGTGAAGATCTTTTGGTATCGGCACAAATCATCCTTGTAGGATGTTATGCCACAAGTGGAAGAAAAAAAAAAAAAAAAAAAATCTTTTGGTATCGATATTACTTTGGAGAATCGATGATGTCTTGAAGATACGAGAAGTAGTCTTGTCATGAAAGCTTGTAGCTGTCATGTTTGATATTATAAAGCTGTAATGTAGTGAGAACACATTGCCTACTACTACATAGTATCTAAAGACTTGATACTGGGTTGGATATAGTAGGTATAGATTGGACGCGGTGCAGCCTACAATAATGCAAGCAAGCGATGTATGGTGTATTATATCATTGTTAACTTCTGCAATAGGTAGGTATCCACGGTAGCTTCTGCAATCTGAGATGAGACGTTAACATGAATACCTACTTCAATCATAAGTTGTTGTTCTACTTACAAGCCGCTGCTTTGCTACTATTTATAATCAAATTCCTTACACCAATAAGAATAGATACTTGACACATTACTAATTATTTACAATACAATCTTGTTGTTAGGAAAAACTCTGATTTGAAACTTTTTTAAACATTTTCTCAGGATCTAGTGAATAACGTATTGTTTCCAAAATAGAATTAAGACATGTCAATCGTGCAATCTCCAGTAAATAATAGATCTCCCAATCTTTTCTGTAAGCTTTCGAGTGTCCTACAAAAGACAGGTGCTTGTAAAACATCACGTCTAAGACGATCAACATCAAGAATTCAGCGATTAGGCATGCCACCTACACTAGTCTTTTTTTATTGGCACAGAGAGGACAATCTGCATTTTTATTATATGCAGTTGGTCCACTGGTTATCCCACTAGTGGCATAGGCCGTGATGGTATAGTATAGAATACATGTCAAACCTCATTCTACAGTGAATCAATACTTAGATTCAGAGTTTAGACTACAAAATCTCGTAAATATAAATTCCATTAGGCCCACAATGTGTAACATGATACATTTTTACGATTTTTTAAATGATTATAACAACGATGTAATATAAAACTAACACTCACAATATTGGAAAATATTCATAAGCATAGAATCATGAAGGTGACAATAGTGTTACAAAATATCCATTGAGAAGACGAAATTCAATACAACTCACATCTATGCGACACTATATTTCCATACATTAAATTATTTCACGAATAATTTCAATAGAATCTGATGACCATACCAACTATAAATTACTATGAGAGTGTATCTGATATGTCATAATAACTAAGTTAATATTAAATACATACAATTATTATGTTAATCCAATAAACACGTATTATTGATATTACATTATAGGTAAATTTCAATTCGATATATTTTATTGTTGTGTTCAACATTGAGGCACTAATCCACAAAATACGTAATACCAGTAAGTCTCCCATCCTACACGATATTGTGAATATTATTATTATGTACATATACTTACTTACTAAAGAATATTTTATCATAGTTATAGGTGTGTGTGACGTTGTTGATAAAGTCTCCAAGCTGAAATGGCAATGGGCTGGTCATGTGGTAAGACGAGAGGATGGCAGATGGACTTCCAGAATTCTTGTATGGAGACCATGGGAGGACAAAAGAAGCGTAGGAAGACCCCAAAAAAGATGGGTTGATGATATTGTCCAGATGATGGGGAAACAGCTGTGGTATCGTGTTGCTCGAGATAGGAAAATGTGGAAAAGTTTTGAAGAGGCCTGTATCCAGCAGTGGAGAGAAGAAGGCTAGCAGCAAGTAAATAAGTAAGTGATAATATTGATACAATTATCATACTGACCGTCCAGTTCCATAATATTCAACAAGTAGAAATGTGTCACATTCGAGAAATTGCCAGTTTTGTAATATTGGTTTATTTATATTATACTTTAAAAACACGACAGAAAGTACAAAATACTTTGTAATAATCGCACTGTTGAAGATATGCGTTGTCTTTGTTCCACAATTCGAAATATTTATTTGTGGAATTGAAAAGAGGTACATTAATTTTTTTCATAACTAAATATATAATTATAAAGGGAACCGTGTATTTTTTATAGATATTTGTTTGTGGAATTGGAAGAGTGACGTGGATTGTATGTATTACTGAATCAATAAATATTTTCGAAATTTTCGATTTGTTAAGTTATAAAACTGGACTGTCGATACATAGTGGTATATACTGGTAGGTACTGATACTGATACATAGTGGTATAACTTTTAAAATATTTTATATAAACTCACTCACAGTGCCAATATTTATGGCATTTTACTGCATTTTTAATCTATGGTTTGACTACACTTTGGCACTGATAAGAAAAGTCGTTATTTAAGTTAATTAAAATTTTAGGTCGTTAATCAAAATATAATAATTTTTCATTCAATCTTTTATATGCACTAAACATCTACCAAATGATAATAAAATGTGCGAAACTCTTCAATTAATAATATAAAAAATAGTAAATATATTAAAAAACCGCAGTTTATAAGACTACTTATGTGAAACACATGTATCTACATCATAATAATATGTAAGTAAAATGAGACAACATCAGGTGCAGTCACGATGCGCTGCCTAGTTGCCTACAGTGTAATCATTACAACATTTCAATTTATATTCCTGCTCCTGAATAGGTACAATGCATGGGCTAAATCATAAACTGTCTTTCTATGTATACTGTAGTGCTATTAGCTCATCATCTGCAATAAAACAATTAAGTACATATATTTGAATACAATGTAAAGAATTACTAAATAGAAATCAAAGAAAAGGTCATTGTGATTCGAGATATCTATCAAAATAGGAATTGTATATTTGGATAGAACTTTTTCAGTACTTAATCATGTACTTTTTCAAAATTATTATTCTTTTTTATACCTGTCTCTTAATTATTGGAGAATTACCTAAAATTTATTAATCTTATAGTGCTTTTTTGAAGATGGTTCTGGATTTGAAATAAACCCAAAAACACACTACATACTACAGACAGTAGGCATTATGCTTGTTTTGTAAAGCTGAAATAGGTCGGAAGTGGGTAGATTCGAAACCAATATTTCTCAATTGATAGTCCTAGAATCTATCATTAAACAACCGACCATTTCTTTCATCTCTTCAGTTATTGGGTTTATATACCAATTTTCCTTTTTTTAAATTTTACAGCAAATAGAATTTTCTGGAGAACCACAAAATTTAAGAAGCACCAAGTATAACTATCAATTGTTTAATAAATAGAATAATGTTTTTTTTTTTTTTATCAAAAAAATAGTTCAATCGCCTTTCAGCGCTATATAAAAAATAAAGGAATCTTAATTCGTTCCAAAAAGGAACAAAAAAGACGTCAGCTATCCATTTGTAAATGTACCATTCTGAAAACCGATGCAACGGTTTATTTCGTAGAATAACAAAGCATGTTATAAATAATAATATTTGAAAATGTACGTCATAGTGACTAAGTAGGTAAGTAACTACACATAATATTATCACAATTATTATGAATATCAATACAACAATAATATGTAATTCTTATAATAATAATACCTGTTGGTATTAATACCTGTTAGCTTGCTGCTAACTATTTGTTAAGTAAGCACACCACATCCCACAGGTGTGGGCGGGCAGGTTTCCCCATGCTAAAGGCTGTACATATTTATACGACAATCGATACGTAAAGATTTTAGTCCGTTCGTATGTTTATAATTATTTACTTTATATATTACATGCACCGTAATTAGATTATACAGATGTAAAATAATAGACTCTTTACGACATATCATAGTTTAGGACAGTTTTTAGGCTAAAGACATTATAAATATACTATACATTGACAGAGATATTAAATTTACATGACACTATGTCATAAGATTTATATGAGAATCGAATAAGACTAATATATTGTTCTGCGTGTTTTATCAAAACACAACATTAAAAATTGGATTTGTTGAATCCATATTATGATGATATTTTTTTATTTTAAGACCAAAATTTTTATTTGCATAAAAATAGTACAATTGCCGATAACAAAAACTAGACTTTCGGAGAAAATAAATAACCCACATTTTTTGAACACGATAGAACTGTCTAATGTGTCCATGTACGTACCCAGAGTATGCAAAAGCGGTCAGTTGCCTCCCTTACGATCTCGAAATTAGAAAAGTATGGAAAATCGTCAAAGAAGTGGAAAGTGCTCCCTTCGAGAAGTGAGATTATAGGGTGGTTCTTAAATTGCTGAAAGAAAAACAAGAGGTGTGTAAAAATTTTGCGTGTAAACCAAATTACCAACTGAGACTAAAAAATATCCACACATTTGAGAGTAGTAAAAACAAAAATTTGCTAAGCTGTCAAGATGAAAATATACGCATTATGGTGTTGCCAGGTTTTGAATAATAACACTTCATAATTTATCATATTTTGTTTTTTTCCTGAACGAAGCCGAGTAAAAATACGCTAGTATATAATTTAATACCTTTATGTATTTAAATAATGAATTTATAATAGCATTTGAGCAGGTTTTTCCATGCTCCTCTGTATTAGTTTGAATAATCTAACACTCCGTCAATAGATATAAGTACTTACACAATATAAGATGTTCGATCTTTGATACAATATCTGTTGTCATCTATATATTTTTAAAGTGTTTTAACTATTTCCGGAGTCAAGAAACAATGTATGTACTACGTCACAAATGTTTTAATATGTAATTTGACATCCAAAATAAATAAGAGGCTCAGTTCATGTAAAACTTTTAAAAAATGTATCAAAGTAACAACACTGACTTTTTTCACATTAATGATTATAATTATGCTTGAGCGCTTTCGTTTATCTTGATAATGTGAAGCTAGCTTGACGAAAGCGCTCTAACATATTATAATCATTAGTACGAAAAATAAACAGTTTTGTCATTTCGATCCTTTTAAAATTTCTAATGTATGCTTTTTCAGAATATAAACCCAAAAACCCTCGAACAATCAATGTAAATATTTTTTTTCAACAATTTGTATCTTTAATAAAATGACAAACAAACGTGATATAAAAATTCTTGCATGCAAAACATGATGTGAGGCAAGGACCAACGGAATATTAAAATGTTCCATAGTTTAGCCCAAAAGCAATATTTAATAGTGAATTCTAATGTACAATAAATACGCGAAGTATAGAATCAATTAAATAATGGTTTCCACTCCGTTTACAATCAAACATTAGGTAATCAATTGGGATATTAGTAAGACCTCACAAATACTGGACAAAAAACACCTCTTCTATTTGCTACGTGTGTGCCATACGAATCAGAAAGACTCAGGAGGAATAACTTATTTCATCAGTCATCATAAAATACAAGATATAATTATATTTGATACAAATTATTATGAACAGTAGATGATAAGAAAAACTGGTCCAATTGAATTCTAAGACCTCACACAGTTTATAGCAATTCTTAGTATTTGGTGTATGAAAATTATTTTATAGGAATAAAATTTAAATAATATTCATTCAGTTATCAATATATTGGGTGTTTTGTATTTGCTATGAAATAAATGTAATCAACAAAACCGAAACAGATTAGTTAAAAATAAAATTTAATTAGTCATTGTTTAGAAAACATATGAGAAATATTAGTGCGGTTAATTCTAACCATTATGTGACAAATTACTAGGGAGCGTTGTTGATTGTGGTTAGTTCTATAAAATACCGTAAATTCGCACAATATTCTGTATCATTTAATAAATATTTAGTCTTAACCCAAATCGTTTCGATGATGATGTGATTTAGAGGATTGGGTGATTAAGGAATTACCGCTGCCTGGCCTATTTATTTTGGATATATTTTCTTATGATTTCATTATTTTAACTCTACTTAATCTATGTTCAATTTTGTATAATACGTGTTATGGCAGTTGGCCGCTTCTTCGATTCTTGCGTGAGAAAAAAGAGAACCCTTGTAGTAGCTATCGTGTGATGCGTTCTAATAAAATTAAATAAATTTAAATTAGAGAAATATGGCATTCTAAAGTTTATGTTTTTTAATATGGCAATGTGACATTTTCAACACCTTCTTTTATTATTGAGTTATTGTTTATATAGCTTGTTAGTGCTGAATAAGAATATTTCAAGAATACCAATTTAGTACTAAATTAAGACGCATTAACGGATTTTAAGTCACGAAAAGCTTTCAAAAGTATTCGCATCGAAATAGCGCCACTACTTAATTTCAAGAATCCAATTTAAGAAACGTATCAGAAAAAGTATTAAGTAATACTTAAGAAAGCGTCAAGAATAACCCTGCTGCTTTAATTGGATGTGAAATATACGTTAGGTATAGGTATGTTTGGTTTTGTAACATATTTTTTTGTAAAAGGCATTAGCCGTTTATTTGATAAACATATAAATAAGCAAGAGGTTAAAAATGAGGAAAAAATCCCTGTATTTTTAACCAAAACAATGTGCTAATCATAGTATTTTTAACCAAAACATAATTAGAATGAGAGGAATTGTTGAAGCATAACAACAAATCACGTCACCTTTTAGTTTCGACATAGTTTTCATATTTTCATCGCATGATGTCATCTGAAATTTAATTTTGGGGTACAGAACAATAAAATATTCAATTCCCACAGTTTCTTGTAATTACCGAGTACAGATAGCAATAAATATTTCCCTAAATACCTCGATATTGTGTCATCAAATCATACTGTGATATTAGCGATGATATCACCTGATCTAATATAAGAATTATTGGGAAACAATCGCTGAAATATACTCATATTAACAAACTAAGTACATAATTACTTACATATTATGTTATTTATAAGTATATTATAGTATTATTCAAGCATACTCACAAATGAAGATTACTATACTATACCCTCTCGCCATGTCCCAGGAGGGGTAGGCAGAGAGAACGGAACGCCATATAGATCTATCCTAACATACTTCTTTCGCTTCCTCTACATTCATCCAGTTTCTCATACATGCACGTCGATTTCTCTTACTCAACGGCCGTTATTAAGAATTTGGTCCACGTGATCAAGCCACGTGGTTCTTGGACGTCCGCACTTCCTCACACCCCTTCTTTCAGATAAATACATCCTCATCGTCATCCTTTCATCTTGCATTCGCTCAACATGTCCAAAGATATGACTTAATCTGAGAAAGGACGAGAGTGGAATAAATGCTGTGGAGATGCGTTCACTGAGAAGAATGGTTGGTAAAACGTTGCGAGTGAAGAATGAGGATATCAGGAGAATGAGCGGATGTGAGAGGAGTGTTGTGGACAGAATGCGTGTAAACAAGTTAAAATGAGGATTAACAGTTACATATTCCAACTGCAAGACTGATGATTAAGTGTTATCTTATAACCTTACACATACATGTATAGATCCAACGTTATGCATGACTTATATTATTCCTTAAATATATGATAGTTATTTTTCTTTTAATATATTTATAATAATAACAGGTGTATCATAAAAAATGCTTTGTAAGCAAGATTTTTCATTTTATCAAGATTAACTTTATATTATGTAGTGAACCAAGTCTAAATATGTATTATATTCGTGATTACGGCTAATTGCCTTCATTGTAATTTATGTAAAGGCATACGATTCTTCATAGAATCTGGTTCATCCACACAAACCTCATACAATGCTAATGTTAATAATAATGATTTTATTGTTAGATTTGATTTCACGACGTTGAATTATGTGTTTTGTATTGTTTATTGAAATGATTCTTGAACTAGTATGTTTAAATGACGTAATTTCAAATGTCCTGTGTCACTAAACTAATAACGTTGAAATCATAAAAAAATCAAGTTATTGAGAAACTCTATTTAATCATACATACATAATCCATACCAGCAGGATAACTCTTGACACAATCTAAATACGATATTGTATTAATCAGCTTGTGTGAGTATTGCGAAGTGACTTTAGAAAAAAACGTGCGTGCCAATTTAAGGATAGTTGAAGGTAGTCATTTTTAACATTTGCATGAGTATTATGGATATGTTATATGATATAACCACAAGAAAGTACCAGCCATTGTTGTATGCATTATTAGTGTTGTGATATTTATCAATTTTAAGAAAAATACTTATATTGTCGTAAATTTAATCATTTCTTATTTCATTTAGATCTCCTTGGAGTTTCCCAAAGAAAAGAAATAAATCGTATTTGCACGAAACATTAAATGTTTCCAGTATTTCGGGGCATTACTACTGAAACATTTTCTTTTAAAAATGATATCTCTCATTTACTACTTGGTGACGTAAATAATTCGTAATAGGAGTACCTACTATTATATTCACTGCGTACAATATGTAAGTTTATGAAAAGCTATCTTACTTTTGATAAAAATGCCAAAGGATTAGATAGGTAGGTATGTACAATAATTGTACATGTTCGATTTTTTTATGGTAAATTTCAATAAACATTTCTTAGTAAAACTGTATGTAAAACTATACCGGTGCTGCTGAGAGATGGTCAGACGGTCACTAGCTTCAGAGGCAAATTAAAAACTAAACTCTTCACTGGCGCCCTTGAGACTGTCTAGAGACTGTAAAACGGCGTCATAAAATAAAATAAAATCATCCAAAATCATCATCATTATCATCATCATAGGAGATCTACAAATTTATTTATGCAAAAGTTTCCTAGAATGGTAGTCAAATATTAAATGGTAGTCAAATATTAAATGTGATATTACAATACATTATATTATTATCATTTACTGTATGACAGTTCAGTTGAGTAGTTGATTCAACAAGTGATGTTTTAAGAATCCGTGACAGGAATACAGATGAAAGATTATTCGATACAATGAAATAATAATTGGACCTTTAGTATTATTAATATACAAACATAATACTCGATATAAAATCGTGGATCTACAAACTACACATACCTAAATACATAATTATAAGTTTTAATTTATTATTAAAAAGAACATAATATTTTGATACTACATCTATCATTATAAAATGAATATAAAACATTTATTTATTGATTTATATATTTCATATTAGATATTTGTGATCATTTGTATATTACTGTTTCACACGTGTCCTTTTTTTATCTTCTTCAAAATAAAACTAGCTTATTTTGGATTTTAATCTTGAAGGAACATTAGATAACTATTTTTAATAACGAGGGATACGTACAAAAGAAATCTATTTGCTAACATCGAGGGAAGTCCTAAATTAATAAGAAGGAAAAATCTATGTTTTTGTCCAAATCATTATACGACCAGTAATAATTTTACGTAATGCACCCATTTGTGTAATGAGTATTTATATAAAGCATGATTAGGTTTTGCTATCGAATGTTTTTTCGGGTAATAATTACGAGTGGCACAACTTCATGATTTTTAGATTTTAAGTTTTTCTTTCTTATATTTGTAGACATGAATATCAATTTCTTTACAGATATCCAATATTTTTAACAACAAACCGCTATATAATGTGAATTGTAAGCCGTTACATATTTTTATATTTATTTTCCTATATTATGTTATAAGTATAAATATTAAATGTTTTGTAAATTTAGCGAAAAGAGAATGCAACACTAGTATGATATACATATACAACACTAGTATAATCATACACGATTCTATCAAAGAAAATAATAAATTAATATAATAACGTTTATATGTAGACATGTTCGTTAAAACGTTGTTGCTGTAAAAAAATGAACATCCCACGCAAAGTATGAAGATTATAATAATTTGGAGTTATAGAGTGCGGGTTTCAACAAAGAACTTCTCCAAATCTGTAGCAATCAATCTTTTTCAATCTCAATATATCGTAACAATGGTGAGCGATTTATTTCTTTTAATATTAATAGCGAATTTATTACATCCAAACATATTATTCGACGATCTGATTTAGTTAGATATATTGCATTGTAAGTTACCAGACAACAACTGCTTTAGCTCGAATAATAGATAAACATTAATTTATGGATTTATATTAATATCTAGTGACAATCAGTAATATATTTCTTATTAATAAATTAATTCTGATTTAGCCTTTAATACTGATACAACGTTAACCGATGCAATTTTTTTTATCATAGGTTTATATATACAACAAAGGATATGATCATTGTGTAATCATAATTTTTTTCTTTCTAAACCACTATTATTCAATTATCGTATTAACATTACCGTAGATTTTACGTCATGAATCAAATAATAAAATTACCTGATTCAATTGAAATTCGACATTTAATTATTTTAAAGGAGACGACAAAATCGAGACGAGAACTCGCCTTCTGTATATTGTTAATATGCATTTTTTTAAACTTTATGTAATGTGTGTGATCAACAGTAAAAAATAAATAAATAAATAAAATAAATATGATCCTATCTATCGTATCCAATTTAAATAGTTTGTTTATACAACCTTTAGATACTTTTGAAGATAGGTAAAATAAAACTTTACATAGAAGTACTAACATACCTATACGAGTATATGTTGCTTAATAGAAAATTAGTTGAAAATAACAGTTTGTATGATAACACATTCATCAACAGTACGTATGTATAATTATATGATACAAAGCATGAAATTAAGTAGACATTTACAGATATTTAATACATCATCTTTACATTATATTATCTTAGTGAAAATCATATAAACACATTCACGACTATTCAAAATACTCCTATAAGTAAATACTGTAAAGTTACGCCATAAATGATTGTACCTACATATTACAGTACAGGTACCTGCTAACATACATAATACTCGTACTTCAAACAGTGTAATATCATAATTCGTTATACAATCAATATACGTACAATATATATGTATCTACTCACCTGTTAAAGATGAGCTATTTATTACGTTTAACGCTCATTTCCCACAACAATATACGGGTAGGTGTACCTACATTTATAATTGTGATTTGTGTGTACATGCCTGCCATATATTTGCAATATTTGCAAAGACAGTGATACTCATTTCAATAATTATAATAGTAGGTTGGTATCTCTATACTAATTGAAGACAGAATCCGAGATGTAATAATATTTTTTTATCAATGTGTATGTATGATAACTACCATAATAATACGTATTAATAGATGCAGTATTTAAAAAAAACATCACTAAGAAAGCCTTTACATCATTTTATAGATGAAAATCAATGAATATCGAAGATAAAAATTATTATAATTTAAAAAAAATACTCATAAACACAAATTTATAGTATTTATTTAATCATTTCTTGAAGTATTCACGGTTTTCATTATTTGATTAAAAAAATCATGTTCGAAAAATGTCTCAAAAAATCAGATTACTTGGAGATAAATTTAACAAAATTTTATGAAAAAAATTCTAAGGAGAGTATGTGTTTGTTAATTTTCTCAATTAATATTTACGGTATTTTTAATTTAATGATGACCCTTCCCAAAAATCTTTCAAATAACAAAAATGGAATATGATTGAACAGAAAATATACTAAAAAGATGAATGTTATGACTTTTGTTCCTCAGAACGAATCTGGTTGAAAGAAAATGCTTGAGCGATAAGCTCGCTTTTTGACATTTTCACTAATGTTTAATATCTAATTTATTATTACGTTTGAGTAATGTTTTATTTATTCAACTTCGATGAATATCATAATGTGGTAAATATTTATTTGCATGGTTTAACTCTGTTCATGGAGAAATATGTTGACGGAAGATGAACAATGGAGCTGTAATATTTATATAATTACCGTATGACAGAATTCGCATTATTTACATTATCTATGCAGGTATCTTCCTACTTAGATACCTACACTTTCTGTATCTATAATAACAATAGAAACATTTACCTGAGATGTTATGATGTACCTTCAGATATTTTATTATGTAATTATGAAATTATTCGCCTATTAGAACGCTATGAAAGCAAATGATATTCTGTAGGTACTTTAAAATTAATGTTTAAAACTGAATACATAGTTCAGAAATTTGAGAGATATGTTATTCACAATCTGATGTAATTTATATGAAAGACAGTTATTTCATACAAGTCATAAGCTATTTTCAAGAACTTAAGACGGTAAAATTTATTTAAATTATATTTTTTTGAATATGTGTCAATATTTTAACAAGCCTTAAATTATGCTTTTTTAAAAACAAATATATTTGGGTTTTTTCAGGTTTTTCAAGATTTTCAGGCCCCTAATACCAGTTTTAAGATGCTGTCTGGGGACAAAATTTTGTAATTTTTTGTATTTAAAATGTCATTTTAACGATTTATATTTGATTTGTTGTCTTATACTATGTTGATGAATAAATTTTATTATTGTTTTGAAAATTTGAATTACAAATTCCAATAAGTAAGTACCTACTTCAAATAGTTATGCATAAACTCCAGCTAAACTGCAAAATAAATTTAACAGATAACAGCAAACTTTATAAATTAAATCATGTTATTGATTCTATCCAAGTTCTTGTAAAGATAATTAATCGATTAATAAATACGACCAAGTAATTAGTTTCAAACCTGCAACAAGTATACATAAATACCATCAATGGATACAAATTACCTTCATAAAACAAAATATTAGAATAGAATAATCAATTTCCTTTACAATTCTAATTAAATAATTGCTTATCCTTGAAATTTACTTTCGATAATATAACAATAATAATAATTTACACTGTGTCATAATGAATGCAACTATACCTACTTATCACGAATTTATTTTCCTACAATATGCCTAATAACTATAATATGTCAACTAAGACATTGCTGCAATTAAGTAAACAAACTTTATTGTTTATAGACTGGCGAATATAATTATTATATTACATGGATAGTAAATTTAACAAAACTGTTAATAAATCAAATAATTATTGTTAGTGTATTTACTTGATAGAGGGTGAACGCACTCTGCAGGATCCCTGCTGTATGTTGAATGTCAGGCGGCCTTCATAAACCTTGCTGATAATAAAATGGTTTCACAACAAAACATTACCAACTTTACGCATATTCCAAACATATAGTTTTTACATAATATCTATTTGGTTATTTTTCTGTTCATGAAAAATTGTTCATGATTCTTCTACACTGTTCATAAATAACGCATTTAATATGAGTGTTAATAGTCATTGGGTAATAATCAAGTGCCAACATGCAATAAATTTGACCTGATCCATAATGATGATGATAAAGACACAATATACAATCATCTCCGAAGTAATAACACACTGCATAAATGTACTTACTATGCTGTGTTGATGGAGTATATATTGGGTATGTAATAGTATAAAGCACGGAGTCATCGTATGAACAATAAGTTCAAGCAGGTACATCACAACACCAACCTTGAGTACCAATAATATGGTACATACTTAAAAATTCATTGCCATTTTGCACAATCCAAATCACGAATTAATATTGTCAATGAAATCGTATAAGTAATAAAATACAACTATCCATATAACATATAATGTGCAGTACTTCAAGATACATTATGATCATTTTATATCGTTTAATCTACAGGCGAATTGTGATTTACATTTATCCTAATTTCGTACTCTAAAAAGCAGCTCAATTCATTTTCATGGAGTGCATCATGCCAACAATATTATATTTACTGCTCAATATGTCTTTAAGTAAATACATGATAAAATTTGCATATACCATATCTATTTATATCCTCACGCCGAATTTCAAGCGGGATAAGAAGAGAGGATGGAACGCCATGTTGATATATCCTTGCATACTTTTTTCGCTTCCTCTACACTCATACAATTTCTCACAAATGCATACCAATTTCATTTACTCAACATGCGGCCATTCTTGAGAATTTCATCAAGCCACGTAGTTCTCGGACGTCTGCGCTTTCTCACGCCATAGCAGATAGAGGCAAAAAGCTATTTCAATAAATCATATGCCATATATGTACTGAGTTCGTCGGTAGCCTGAAGGTAGAGTCTCGGCCTCCGGAACAAGGGGTCCGTGGTTCGATCCCAGGTGCCGGCAAACTCCCCTTTCACGGCACAAGCTTTTAGCTTAGTGTGAAAGGTGTGTAAGGTTGTATTTGGGTTTATAACAAAACCCAGATATATCTTTTTATTTAAAAAAAAAAAAAGTATTTTCGATGCCCATGGTCTGATATGGAAAATTAATACATTATTTTTAAATCTTTATTTTAAAACAAGCTTAAAAACAAATGGATAATTCTTTTTACAACCTCAAGATCAATCCATAATACATTTTATGAGATAAAACTAAAATAAAATGTTTGATTTTTCATTCACTAATAAAATATTATAATATGTAATTTTCGTCGAAGTTTTCCTGTAGCGCAATACATTGTTACGAATATAAACTGTTAACAATAATAATAATATTCCCAATATGTGGAGAGCGGGATAATAAAATAATAGCTTAGTATTAATAACTTGTCGATTTATTCTCTATGCATGTATATTATCTACTTATTATGTATAAATCACATTTATGTGATAAATATATATCTATTTTAAAGCAAACTTGTTCATCAATATTGTTACAATCTATCAAAAATCTATCAATTTTTACCGTGAGACTTAACAGTGTATGTAAAAGTTGGTGACCCCTATTGTTCTATTATAGAAGAGAACAAACTGCATGTTTGATGAACGCAGCTAGTTAACTAGCTACTCCACAGGTGGAAGATGCTGTGATGGGATAGATAGCTAGATTTTTTGAATACATGATACTTATGAGAAATTGATTTACGTCGATTTCACAGGTATCGTGAGTTTAGATTCATAGTCTAAATTTAAATAATTTAAATATTCTTCGATATACATTGCTTCGTTCGTAAACGAAAACATATATTGCTGAAATTGATGACACATTGCAATGCACTTTAACAGTTGGTATCTAGATACATATTGTATCTAATCCCTACACACACATTACACTGTTTAGTTTAATTTACTTATGAGATGAAGAACAACTTAAGGCTTTAATATATTCTCGTGTTAAGTATGCTGCTTGCATTGCGATAGATTTGTAGATAATAATATGTAGGTTCGCTATGAGTAATATATGATTGATATCGTGTATGTATATAATATAATATATGCAAAGTTTGAGGGCCATGGACACGCACCATATGGTCTCTTTGATTGAGTGTTAATACCAGCACGACCACTCTCACTGTTCACTAAAGAGACCCCGGTAACCATCACATCACCGCTAGTGCTCAGTGGACGTGGCCCAATGTCAGGACCTTCCTTCCTCACACATGGTGTTATAATAATATTATATTATATACCTACTTATTATAGATACATACATAAGTAAGGTGAAGTGAGGTGAGTATACCGAGTGCGCCACTCTGCTGCGGGCGACACTGAAACGTGTGGCGCCAACAAAAATCTCAACCTACCCAATGTACTTGAAAATCAAACATTTCTTAAATAAAATAAAACCACTACCTGTATCATCGAGAAAATACGATGATTTGTACAGATTATCAGTAATTAATTAAATTAACGAAAATATAATAAAAGAATAGAATGAGCACTCATTATTGTAATCCCATAAATATTCAGGCGACCTCGTGATTTTTTTATACACTTATCATTTTATTTACGTATTACGAAAAATAGCAAATCAATTAAACTTCAATTTGACTCGCAAAAATGCATAAACTTTAAATGAAATAGCAATAAGAAAACATCAATTGCAATCCCCATCATGCGAGAACTTGCTATAGGCAGGCTAATTAACAATGTGATAAGTTTTCCTTTCACGTCTTGTAAAATAAAAATTATCACGAAAACGTAATGTGGACGTTTCTTTTGTATTTGGCCGCACAGGACACAAATAGTTTACGACGTGTGGATTGGATTTATTCACGAGGGACGGTGCTGTGTTCCTGTTGAGTATATTTTGTATTATATATCTCTATATCAGGAATAAATTGAACATTTAATGAGAATAAAATATATGCTGATCCTTTGTGCTTTACACAAAGTAAATTTTATAAAAGGCATTTTCGTTTAAACCTGTTTGACATCATAACGATCATTCTGCTCGCTATAAACACAAACAAATGGTCCGACGAAGCCTTGTGAAGAGTTGACGCATCGATAGTAAATATGGTATATGAAACAGATTTTTTTTTAATAAAAGAGACTGCACTACAATTCCATATGCAACGCTATACATAAATAGTGCGAAGTCAAATAGGACAACAAGTCATTCTAAATAGTTGAACAACGATAAATAAATAGCAAAAACTCACATTTGTTCATATCGTACCATAAATTATGCATCCACCATAAATAATGACTCACATTTAATTGCAATTTTTCTACCCCGCAAAATACTTAATTATTACGACAAATTCCAAAAAAATAGCATGAGGAATGCTGCACTGTGAAATTATTATTAATTTATTCGGTAACTTTTAATTAAATTAATAAAAAATGTAGTATTTTATAATTAAAATAAACATAAATAACGCAAAATAAAAACTGGAAGACATCAATAATTCCAAAACAGATCGAATGCTATAAATTGATATTATATTTTCCAAACGAAGTATTAAAAAATAGATATAAAACAAAATATCTACTTAATTAAATCCATTTGAAAAAGAAAAATATCAACACTATTTATTATTTGTAAAAATTCACTGGATATCTTATAAATTTTACTTCATTTTTAAACTTTTCTCCAAGTATCTTCACAAATCAAAATTTGGCATTTTTACAATAGATGGAGATTTTGAAGAGTGAATGAAAACAACGCGCTATGGCGATAGATATAGTAGAAGCGAAACCTTCGTAAGGATCTCAGTTGTTTCTTATTGCACATCTGACTTCATATTGATACGTAGGTAGATAGATGGATCTGTACTAGGGCATAGTATATTGTATCGTATATGGAATGATGTTCATACATTTTAATGTTTAATATTATTTGTCGGCAGTAGTCGTTATAGGAGACAGGTGTGCCACGTGGGAACCTACTGTACATGAGTAACAACCTCCGACATGAAATCCTCACAGAATACTGATCACACTCGATGCAATGATATTATGCTAATCTATACTGCTCTTATCCCCGTCCTATTGCCTTACACGGGACAACTGATGATAAGTCGATAAGAAAATTATTTTTTATAATAAATCTATATGCGACAACAATGCGGAATACACAAGCACATCAACAATGAATAATATTCTGCCAACGCATATTGAAACCCTTGTTAATATAACATAAATCTACCTTTAATAAACAACGACAAAAAAGTGAATTTTCCGCTTGTTTAAACTCACACAAGGATATTTAACGTATACAGCAAATAGAGTAATCAACTTGTTTTAAAAAAAAACTTTGGCAGTAATATATGCGAGTATCACTGTATAAACATGTTTTGACAAGAAAAAGGTTGTTCATAAATATTATTATTATTCCAAACAAAAAACCAAAATACAATTATTGACATTGGAATATATTTGCTAAAAATATCTTTCATGCTACAATATAATAAAGAAACAGACTATGGTGCCGAAATGCCCTACCTTCATAGACAATATCCGTTGGTGAAAACTAATAATATTAAACAATATTATTATATCATTGATATTTATTAGCTATATTCATCATTAGAAGTTTTCAATATACAATAAATACATAGAAATTGTCGAGTATATTCTATGATAAAACGAAAATGCTACAGATAAGAATGTTCTCATAGTAGGTACTTATTATATTAAAATATACAAGGTAGATATTTATGTAAGTAATTGTTATTGTAAGTTTACATACATGGTTAGCTAGGTATGTTGTCACATTTTTATCTACTCTAACAAAAATTATTTGCATTCGTAAGAGCCTTATCTTCTTAAACATGTTACACATTGTACAATACGTGGGTTTGTTGTCTTTGAGCCTCTCACGCCGCACGCTGTTGTACCTACTCTACTCTAGGAGATATTCATAATATAATATTGTATGTTATTACATTGCTCCAAGTAAAGCTTACATACATATTAGTATTGTAACCCGACGTGTAGTAGTTTAGACAGAGTAATTAACTGAAGATAAGAGTTATCTTCCATTGTGTGTAAGTACAAAATAACAATATATAGCAACGTTCTTATGTACCCGTACGGAATTCATTATATTTGCCGCATTGCGAATCGTTTAGATGCGTGCAACATCGGAAGCACGGCTTCTTTCATTTCCAATAATGCATACACTAGGAAGAAAATAACAATAAAGTACTACTCCTTCTTTTGAATATTATATCTGCTTCTGTATTCATATGTGTGTAGTTTGAGGACCATGATTTTACTGCAAATATTCATCGCTTATCAGTCTTCCAACATCCCGGAAATCAAACACAAAAAATGTATACAATATTAAGTATTTCACTATCCTCTTTCAGCCATATAACCATCGGGGATTCTGGTTCCTATATACCTTAAATATTCTTACTACGGATTTATTTTTTAAAATAAGGCTCGTGGTTAGTTTGAAAAGTCTTGTAAGATAATCATGTCCTCGATGACTAAAATTCGATTTTCTCTTTTTTTTTAAGTTAAATAAAGCTTAAGGTTAATTGGAAGAGATCGCGCCATTGCGATCAACTCACCCTCTGTATATTGATTGTATTTAATTTGACTATATACCTTCTGTGAAAATGTTTCTTATTAATGTACAGTTAAGAATGAGTAAATAAATAATTAAAATGAACGAAAATAAAATAATTGTGGCATATAAATCTACGTGAAAAATATTCAGATTCAACGAATAAGTCCGCTTATAACGAAAATATATTTTCAAACAAGGATTTCATATCTTACGTTTTAACTAACGTAGGTATTACAAAAATTATAATTTATTTAATGGGTTTCGTATATCGTGAATTTGCTTTCTATTCTAAATATTGCTAAGTAAAATAATAGTTCCGCTTATGTGTAATATACATCAGATAGGTACCTATATTGTTTAGTTTTGACCTCGTTTTTTTATTAATCAATGGAAAATCTATTAATATAATAATATTTCAATAGGTGAATAAACATGGTTAGTTACCTATATAATTTAGCAGGGAATAATAATAATACCTATGTGCGTTATCACAACACAATACTTCTCATACACAGGTACTGATACCATAGAGTATAATAATAGTATATTAACTGATACTGAGATAACTTATACATATAGATAAGATAGTTACACATCATACGTGAACAATTAAAGGCGGGTAAGTTTATTTACACCACAAGTGTTTATACAAACATAATGTAAAAGCTAAAAATAAATTAAGAGGTAGGTACCTAGCAATTTTTGAATATTCTCCCATCACATTAAGTTCACCTATTCATCCGTCCATATCCTAGATACCAGCCTAGAATTTACTACAAGTGGGATAGCCAGAGGATTAATTGTAAGCAATGAATGTACAAATCGTCCTCTCTATGTAATGAAAATAATAAGGTATTCAGAATAAATGGTATAATTATCGCTGAATTGAAGGTACACTCGTAAGTTGACTTGTATTTAATTTTAGCTAAAGGTCCTCGATTTTATCTCATTTTTAATTTCATAGTTTCTACATAATATTTGGGTTAGTTGGAAGAGATCGCGCCTTTGCGATTAACTCGCCCTCTGTATATTGATTGTATCTAACTTGAATGTTTACCTTTTATGTAATTGTTTGTAATCAATATACAGTAAATTAATAAATAAAAAAATATAACGTTAGAGTTTAAATAAATATAGTGAAAATATAACAGTGTTTTAATTACTTATAAATTATTAAATAAATAAATAATTGCTCAACTTAGCCTACTGTGCTGATGTCTGCAATAACTAATAATAATAATAATAATAATAATAAGAACACTTTATTGATCAGAAAAAAAATCATGAGCAATTGGCGAGCTTATTGCCTGGAGGCAATATCTTCCAGCTAACCAAAATAATGTGTGATACTATGTTGACAATGTGTA
Source organism: Athripsodes cinereus (assembly GCA_947579605.1). NCBI lineage: Eukaryota > Metazoa > Arthropoda > Insecta > Trichoptera > Leptoceridae > Athripsodes > Athripsodes cinereus. Next base: position 7,879,615 of record OX388308.1, on the reverse strand, counting down.
ATTAATACTAAATGTGAACAGTTAATACTAAATTTAATTATAACTAATTACATTCCTAGTCCTAAGTAGAACATTATATATGTCATGTTTCCTCTAATAAATACTATAAAATGAATGATAAAGGCACGGGGAGGAACTTTTTAGGATAAGTCTATGGATTTTAGGTTAATACTACTATAGGTACTATACTATCTAGTCATGTTCCATAAATGGGGTAACCAACATGCTTGTTTGTATACACTGTTGTCTCTGTGCCAATAAACTATTACTCTGCGTTTTTTCTATTTTCATTTTGTTACTTAACATAATCTAGTAGGTATGTAGATATATATTATATTTGCATTGTATTATGTATTTTTGTTGGTATAATATTCATTCATTGAAATTATTATTATGACTATAATTCACATTATTTAGGCAAAAAATTATAATTAAAACAATATAAATTAAATGTTGTTTTGTGTGCTTAATAGATAAGTAGGTACTGTCGAATATTAGGTAGATAATTTCATAAAAGATCTGATCTAAGAATATACTTTTAGTATTATATTATTTGTATACAAAAACACATATTAATTACGAAAAGATTTATGATACGATTATTATGTTAATTAGTGATTAACATAACTAATTTTAATAAACCTCATAATATTATTTGGATATTTTTATATGATAAAAAATAAGCTATTATTTGCATAATATAAGTTCATTAAACGAAAATGATTTTATTATGTAATATTTATAAATCAATTTATCAAGATTAAATTGTGGATCAATCAAAGTATTTGATATGAAATATTTGGCAATAAGGGCTACTAAGGTGTTGAAATGCCGATTTTTAGAAAGTTGATTATTCTAATTAATAAATTTAATATCGCATATTATTAACATCAATAAATTAACTACTAGTTAATTAGTTAAATTTCTTAAAACATTTGCTCCCTATTATGTAAACTATAATAACTAATGTCATTATACATATATTTTTTTAAATAATGTTATCCACTTTATTTAAAAACAAAAAAAAATATAAATAAATTTGATTACGCAGATAAGTTTTAAAGTTATTACATTACAATACTATACATCGATTGATTCAAATTTATTTAAATGTTAAAATATATTAGAAAAGCTTATAATTTGTAGGTTTTCCTGATTTTCTATATTTTACTTTTTCAGTGGACGGGAAATTCATTAGTCAAAAGAGGCAAATATTAATTGTACAATGGATCTGTGCGATTTTAGCTAAGAGAGGGTGGATATTTGAAATGATCCCGTATTATCTTTGAATATGTATGTTTGTATGTATAGTTTGGTAGGCTAACTATTGCTCAATTGTGTCGTAGAGGTGTCTATAAGAGGGGCATTTAATTGATTATATTTTTGTGTAGAAGTATTGCTGGAATTAATATAATATGCCTGTTGGTACACTTTGATATAAATAATTTTAAAAAAATCATACAATTAGTGAAGGCAGTTTATTATCATTGTCATTTTAAATTATGTGTTTAAAACTAATAAAACATCGAAAAGTAAAATCACACAATACATACAATACTTACCAAAAAAAACCTAATAAAACATCAAAAAATAAAATCACACAATACCAAAAAAAACTAATAAAACATCGAAAAGTGAAATCACACAATACATACATACAATAAAAAGACTTATAAAACATCGAAAAGTAAAATCAAACAATACATACAACGCCTTCCAACGGTTTGTTTCTATTACTGTAAAGCTGGTAGGTACCTTTATAACCTATTTATACCTACGTACTTAAGTATAAAACTTGTAATATGTGTGTCACTAATTCATCACGATTTAAAAACCTGTTGATTTCATTTTTAATTTTTCGGTAAACTTTATAGCCTGCAAAATAATTAATTAATAAATAAGTACCTAATCAAATAGTTTATTATCTGGTAATTAAAAAAATATTCAAGACCTTCAACAGTTTTATGTGATATATTACCATCACTTCTCTCCGTTAACTTTCAGTTTATTTTTAATTAACGATAAGAAAATTGATAATTTAAAAACAATTAAAATATAGATATAATACTACACGCTCACGCTGCCACCGTGAAGTTGATAAGAATAATAAGCATAAGATGTTGCGGTGCTAATAACTAAATCGTAAAAAATATAGTTTCCGGTTTTATTCAATTAATCTAATCACATTAAATTAATAAGCGCATTTAATATTCAATATTCAGAATAAAAAGGTTTTCCAAGCGAACATACCTAGGTATATTTAATATATAAAACGATGTCTCTATACCATAATATGAATCCGACGAGCGTAAGAAGTATAAGAATATATAAATTGGCTAATGGGGTGTTCACATTTGGCGAATATCGCCAGCCGAATTTCAAAATATAACGCCAGGCGAAAAAACAAAATTCGTCGTACGCCCATTGATCGTCACACCTGTTCACACAAGTCCACCGATATAGAAACGATCTGTCAGATGCGCTTTGATTTTGACACTGTTTTCAAAATGGCGTCGAGATGGAGATCGCGAAGTGTTTATTTTTAGTCGAAAATGTTATAGTAGAGGTTATAAGGCGCCTTTTAATTAAGGAAACAAACGCCACAAACCAACAACAAAGATAACAGCTGTCACGAAGCGGAAAACATTTATAAAATTTATAGGTTATGAAGTTTTTACCATAGATATGAACGCCGCGCACATCTGCGCATGCGCGAATCGTTCAATCGTCCGAAAATGTTGGAAGGTGGTCAACTCGAGACGATATCGTTTCTACTGGTTTTTATCGTTTCAGACTAGCTGTCATTTTGTTCACACGGTTCAAATGGCTGGCGATATTTTGGTGCCTGGCGATATTCGCCAAAATGAGAACACCACATAATGGCAGAAGTAACATTAAGACCAATGAGCAATTATTTTGATTTGTCGTAAGAGAAAATTTTCACTAATTATAATATCTATGAATTATTATAGTTGCTGCAAAAGGTATAAAGTAATTTATAAATACTTATAATATTATTCTATCTCTAAAACATTACAACATTACTTTCTTTATTAATATTATTTTGGTTGTATGGGTGGGTAGATGATAATATGAAAAATGACCTTTCCCAAGGCTGTTGTTTTACATACAAATAATATCTCTTCTAGTGTAGAAGTTCACACTAAGCAAGAGATATTTATCTCATCTGAGACAAGGTAAATACATGCACGTAGTATGTAATGGTAAAGTAAAGTAGTAAATGTTTATGTATAGGTACACACTACACACTATCATAATGAATGCGTAACAGATCATTATAGGTAGGCTACGTAAGAAAAGACTTAAATTCAATCAACACTTTTTAATAATTATTAATACCTATCACAAGATATTTATAATAAATTTATAATAAGTAGGTATAACCTTTCTAATACATAAATATTACTAAATTATTGTGCCCCGAGGAGTCCTCAGTAAAGAATTAATCTCCCACTCATTTCTGTTAGTGTTCGAATGTCCTGTTCGAATGGCAGGTGTTTGTAAAACCTCACGTAGGTATACGACGATTAAAACCTACAATTCTGCGATGAGGCATGTCATCTATCTTGAATGTTTTATTTTTTTATGAACATGGAGACAATAGTCTGCATGTTTATTACATATCTACAGTTAGTTCGCTGGCCATCTCATTTGTGGGTTATGGCGTGATGGTAAAGTTGTAGTGGTATTTATTTCTTAGATTGTTTTGAACACATAATTTTATCGATTTGTTGATAGAAAATTTATATTTATTTACATAAAATACTTTAGAATGATACTGTGTATAGCCTAAAACGTATAATTTTTATATTGCTTCACTCGCAATTATTATACCTACGTAGGTAATTATTATAAAAAGTGACAATTATTATTTATCAATTACTAATTAACTTATTGTGAAGCAATATCGTCCAACCATTAAGTACCAACTTTTTATAAAAACCTGAGTACCATCTTATACGACAGTAATTATTGCCATTAGCAAAAATCTAAGCATTAGTTTTTGCTATACGTCTCTCTCAAACACATCACTTAGTAGAATAAAAAATATATTTAGTTTTCATTCAATCTAGAATTTCAACTACGATTACACCAATACGTTGAATAAATCGCCAACGGATTATTTCCAATTTTTGTATATGTATCTACTGTCGAACCGAGTAGGCACCTATGGGATTATTTATTGAACAAATTGGGATTATTTGAAAACAAGCTTATAAGTGATTCAAAACGAAAAAAGAGGATATTTGTTGCTCGAAAGAGAAAAATACCAGAATTAAAAAAAAAAGTATACCAAGAAATGTAGAAATGGAAGTTAACAGAAGATATCTCAGTACAGATTAGTAGGTCTGTCAATTTTTTTGAAAATAAAGATGTATTTGGGTTTTTGTAATAATACAACTTTATACACCTTTCACAGTAAGCTAAAAGCTTGTGCCGTGAAAGACTTAAAGTTTGTGTTGTGCCGGCATCTGGGGTCGAACCGCGCACCTCTTGTACATGAGGCTGAGACTCTACCTCCAGGCTACCGACGAATTTGCTGGGAATATTATATAGATTATTCAATTACTGAGTACAAATATGTTTATACACTTAAAATACTACACAAATGCATTGATTATACATCATTGCACAATATTAAACGATTTGACCACCACATAACAATCACAATAATAGTGATAATGTTAGCATTACATGGGTGACACAATATCAAGTGAATCACAAACACAATATACCTACAAAATTACACTACGAAGGTGTCACTAATACTACAATGTAACTTTTAAAGAAAAACAATAATAAATAACCAACAGCCTAAATAAAACAATTATCTACAAACCAGTCACTATGTGCAATCAAATTATTTACAGGGAAAACTTCGGCACAGATAACTACTAATTTGACACGGTGAAGATTTAATACACAGCAGTGCATATGAAGCTAATCAGTTATGATGAATTTGTATAAAATGTACGTTTGATAAATTCATTCATTGACTGCGATTAATTTGTGTATATTTTAAGTAAACCATTACATGCCTTATTTATCCAACTGTGATTTTGCAGTTATCAGAGTTTAATCTAGACTAGATACTATGACAGCGACATAAGAGTGCCAGGAGTGTCGTGGAAAGACGTGACTCAATTGACACAGAGACGCTCTTGTTGGTTTGGGGAGCGTTGGAGGGCCAAAATAATGATGATTTGATTGGTAAAATACGTACACGAAGCTTAAAATGCTGACATGGAAAACACGGAACTATTTGTATCTTTACAATTATATTATAAGAAGTAAAACTGTAAATATATTTAGAAGAGATAAAACGCAATTCATATGTACGTAATTACTTATCCATATTATATTAATTTGCTGTTGTTATTTTACTGTTTATGGACTTATTGTTTTTCTTATTTCTAAAGACGTGTTATACTGAGAAAAGTATTTTGAAACCGCGCATAATTCATACCTATACCTAATATCTAAGTATCATTTGTTGTTTCACTTTCTAATAAAAAAGTAGTGTCAATTTTTAATCAAACAATATTTTATATCCCTGGTCACTCATAACCCTGGTGACCCTTAAACATCAAATAAAGTAGAATAATACCTATATGTATATTTCTATCACCCTACTGAGATTGTATATTTTACCATAAAAGAAAGTTGGTTCAGGACTGGAAAGAAATTGTGTTCGACACGAGTAAATTAATTAAATAACAGAATCATAAGATTTTCAAGAAGAGAATATACTCTCTGGAACTTTAGACATTCTTGTTATTTTGTAGGAAACTTGTGAAATGACATGCCTTTTAGATCTTAAAAATAGAATACATATACTCGTTTTAAGTAAATGATTAAGACAAATCCGATATTGGTATGGATTAAATCAAATGACTCAGACATTATTTTGATATTACAAGAAAAGCTATGTACAGTAATTCTTACAAATTAATTAGTCACCACTTACGATGGTGTTAATGTAATATGAAATTATAGACATCAGGAAATATCTCGCTGTAAGCAAGATAAGTATGATTGTAATGTGATGTGTATTATAGTTTAATCTGCATCAGTGAAATGATTAGAGTCTGCATCTGTAGTTGATATTTGTATGATGCACATTAATGTACACGCACTTGAACAATCATTAAAATAACGGCAGGGCATACAAATCCACTTGATGTGTGATATGTTATTACACATTATTATTAATTCGTGTAATCAGATACGAGACGTGTTGTGCAAATATTATTAATATTCATTTCACTACTGTTATCAAACCTCTTATAGCAGCTTTTCTATATTATTTATTATAATGTGTAGCTTATTATTTGTTATGTGATTCTCATTTGGAATCAATTAGGTACATTTCTAACCATTCATTACTGATAGTGTTAATGGAATTTAATTAGCACTGCTTTCATTCAAGAAATATATTATGACACATACATACACACATGGAATATTGAGATCATATGTATTATTTCCCCATGTAATCCTTAAGTAGGAAAGAACCTCCAATCTTTTTTTACAGAAATTTTAATATTCTTTAAGAATTCAGAACATCAGAATACCTATTTTTTGTATGAAACAGGTGCATAAAGAGTACCTATTACACATCGCGTAACAGGCACATAGAGAGTACCTATTACATGTCTCATAACAGAGAACCTACATCCCTTGTATCTTTATTATTGTAGATGATTTTGTTCACATTAAAAAAAATACAAAATCAATATATTATGTATTTTACTGCACGTATATTTTATTTATTTATTTTAGGTAATTTTAACGTTGTCAAATAATAAATTATAACTATATCAGTAACCAACAAGAAAAGGTAAAACAAAAATCGTTAAAATTTTACGACATATTAAATAAAAATTACATTAAATCGCCCATGCAAAATATTTAAATATTGAATTATACGTACAATTTTACAATGAACTTATATTACCTACATTATATCCATAAATGGTATTTAACACGGATAATTCAAGTATTAAATTTAATAACCGATTATAATGTACATGACTACTTGTATTATTTTTAAATGTCTATTTTATGCAAAATCGGTAATTTAATAATCACATTTGGTTTACGAATATTTGCAATAAATTAAATTAATTATTATCATACAGATGTAAACATAAGTAAATTAACGTCCATGGCTAATTTTAAATTGATATAAAATAATTGTTATTCTTTGTAGTTTTTAAGAACAACTACTAACCGAATAAATTTATCTGGAGTGTCTAGTTGCGTAATATACAATGTGCGAATTGGAAAACTCAAAAAATTTCATAAGAAGGTTTTTGGCAAAAAACACATTACGCAAGGAACTGTATGATAAGTATATAAATATTAACGACCTATCATTACTTAATTTCGGATCGGCAAATCGAAAGACTTTGCTCCATGGAGTCTCCAGAATAGATAAGGCCTGCCTCTTTTCTCTACGTTTTCAAGTGTCCTGAAAAAGGAAGGTATTAATGTAGTAGCATTTAACATCTTCAATTCAGTGATGAGGTATAACAACTATCCTGAATGTCTCATTTTTATGGTACTAAAAGGATAGCTTGCAAGTTATTACAAGCATTAGTCCGCTGGCTACCTCACCTGAGGGATATACCGTGATGGAATAGCAGTATAGTAAAAATCGGAAAGCTGGAATATTGGGTAATGGTAGAGGGCAATTTGAATGAATATATTTCAAGTAATGTACTGGGAAGTAGGTACATCATTGAGTCAAGAATGCATAAATAAAGAGAAGATAAAATGGTGTTATTGTCGAGATTAACCTAGAAATGTACCTACACATGGCGCTATGTGAATAATCACAGGCGGTGAATCGTCTTATAACATTCATTTTAAGACGATGAACATTGAAATATTTCATAACATTTTTTTGCGTTGTTTTTATGAACGTTGTATAAATAATAATATTACATGGTCAATTATTTAAACAATTAGAAACGCTAATTGATAAAATAATTAACTTATATTACTTTTATGATGGCTTAATCTTCTTAAAATGGTCAGTCTCATTGAATCGATTATATTTTTATGATATCAATAAACTTCTCTAAATATAGAGAGAAGAATTGATAGAATCGACATAAATTTACATATAAATACTTACTCATTTATTATTTGATTATTTATATACTGATTAGAGCCCTGAAAGAGGTAGGTTAAGCCGTAATCATTCTATGAGATATTTTTTCAATTTTAACATAATCTTGAAAGAAAAAAATAAAACTTAAACGAAAAGAGCAAATTAATTAAGAATATCAGAATGCACTAAGGGAAGGTTCTAACCGCTTAGCCATGGATTTTTCAAGAACATCCGTTCTCGCAATATCCAATTCATCTAGAGTTTTTTTATTATCCAGGAGTAGATTAAAAGTTAACCTAATCCGCTTCCGTCTGCAAAACTCTATCGAAGTTAATACACCGTTAAAATACCCTAGTGGAACGTAATACAGAAAGTAAGATCTTCTATGTAGTAATAAAAGTTGTACATTCAACATGGGTGGCATATTTCATCGCTGAATTAATGTTATTAAATTCGTGATGTTTTATGTATACTTGCGCCTTTTACAGAACACTCGAAAACTTACAATAAAGAGTATGAGACCTATCCATTGCTGAAGACTTCACGAAACAATTACTATACAAATGTAATATAAAAGTGTGATTGATTTTGGTGTGATTATAAATATATGAGACATGTGAAAAACCTTCAACATAATTATAAATATTCATGTCATAATACCTATATTATATTATACGGTATAGGCTATAGGTGCATAATACTATATCATGTGCAAGACGGGTGGGTAGGTACTTAGTACACACATAATGTGACATGGACAAGATATATATAAGGCAGCATGTCTGTCACCTGTTTGAGTAATTTGGTACAATACTGAGCTAAAAATAGAATGCATTTTTTCTAATAAAAAAACATTAATTACCTTTTTTGTCTCACTCATAATATTGTGTGTTGCCAACTTGCGTAAATTATATTATTGATAAATGTGCAATATTGATTGTGGTTTTATGTTTTAAAATAAATCATTGTGGTTGGTGGAAGTTCAAGTTAAATTAAAAATAATAAAATACTTTTCTTTATTGCTTCCACGGGACTATATTAATCGAGAGCCAGCTTTTAAAAGCTTCCGCATTATACATCCTGACCTAAACTTTATTAGGATCAAACATTTCTGAAAATATCATTATTTATTTATTTATTTTTCCTATCATCCGTAGGCCATATATTTAGCACTTGGAATCGTCAAATAATACAAATAATTTGCTATTCTATAACAATCACAAACAATTTTCAATAGTTTGTTACTTCACCATAATATTGTATATATTAAAAACGGACAAAAATAAAAATAGATAAAAAGGGCACTACTGTCTAATAGAATATTATACATCTAATATTAAAATTAATAAATAATAATAAAAGTTTATTGCAATAAATATTACAACAAAATTATTACCAACAATAATAACCTCGTTTATATAAAAAAATGTGTACCTACCTATGTGTTCTTCTTTAATAAAAGAAAATGAAATATTATTTCAAATAAAATAATTATCAATATGTAAACTCAGATTTTGGCTTCCTGTATATTTACAGACGTAGAAAAGAATGAAATTTGAAAGAAATATTTTGTGAAAATGTTTACTACTTACTATAACGTTAAAGGTAGTTCTATATAAATAATAATGGAACAATGATAGGTAAATGCAGTTAATTAAAATGACCAAATTACAACATGTACGTACCTAGTAGATACTTATTCAGGAGGAATTTATTTAGTATGAGAGATATTATACTCTTAGTACTTACCTACTTAACAACAGGTTGAGCACTTTGACAGGTTTGTTTAATTTATCTGATAGAACTCGAGGTATGCGACTGTTAACAGCTTTATTTAGTGAATATCTGTTAAAATAACTTCCAAGTAAAAACATAGGTCACTGTATAGGAACCAGTTGTGACACAAGTTTATATCTAATATCAACGGTCATAAAATAAAATGTCGCCAATGCCTACAATGTGTATGTAATATGTATGTACATATTTGAAGTTTGCTGTTGTCTATCTTTTTGAATACCTACATAGAAGTGTATTCATTATTAGCTGTGTGGCCACTTTGAATACATTTTATTATGTTGTGTAAATTTATTATTTTATTCAAGTAGGTAGGTACATTTATTATTTAGATTGTGTTTAATGCTAATCGCTTATACATATAGTCATTCCGACATATACCTATACCTAATATTATCATTAGTATAATATTACCTAAATATAAAATCTATAATAAGGAGTCGAGTGGCATTCCATCCAAAATAAGGAAATATATTTCTACATAAAGATAATAACAGAATATTAAGGCTTATTAATCTTTTGCCAGCAGGTTTCAATAACCTGAATACTAAGCACCATTAACTGCCACAAATTTAAATTCATATTCCAATGAAAATGTCTCAGACACCTAATTCACCAAGAAATAACATTGGCAAAAATTTCTTTGCGTTTTACTAGTGCTCATAATAATTATATAAACTAGATCCTACAGGACGGTCGCGTGTTGAACGCATTGAGGGGGAGAGCATGTATGAGAAATTGTATGATAGTCACGGAAGCGAAAGATGTATGCAAGGATAGGAGGAAGTTGCGCGCAATCCTTTCTGCCTACCTTAAGAGGGAAGCGGCGTGATGGTATGTATATATGTATAGTATAATCGGCTTGTTGAGAATTGAGATACCCACAAAGCGGTTTTTGGCCAGTCAACCGTTTGGGCTTTCCACAGGGAGCTTCTCACGTGAACAAAAATTTGTATTATAAAATGCAGATAAATAGAAGTTTCCAGAAGTCCCAGATATCTACGGTATCCGGGTGGACGGTGGGTCTCCTACAATCCAAAAATATCTGAGTAATAACGAGTTTATTTAACATGACTCTTTAGTGTGTAGAATATAACATTATCTATAATATATATTTATTTAACCTACTACGTATTTGATAGCTTCGAAGAATATTTTAACAGTGTTTTAATCCAATGATTAGGATTACAGAAGATTAGGAATAACATGGGAAGAAAGAGATCATTTAGTTAGTAGAAAAGCGTTCAAAATAAAATATGTGTTCCGCAATGATGTTGTTATAATCGTGACAAATAAAATGTGAATAATATATCAAACAATAACTATATCAAAGAAAACTAATTTGAAAATACTTCTTTAATGTTTAGAATATTTACTGATTTTTTATTACCAGCCTGGAACCAATTCGTAAGCGTTGGGACGCCTTTCTCACTTCTTTCGATTAGATTTTGCACAATGTAACACTTTGTAAACATGACTCTCAGAACAGAAATATCTAAAAATTCTCAAAATTAATAAATAGGATAATAATACCTACATGTCTCTATATTATAATATTACTACAACTTTTACTATACCATTACGGCATATCCCACAAGCGAGGTAGCCAGCAAACCAATTGCATGTAATAAATGCACAAGCTGTCCCGCCTGTGACAACATAAATTAAGACATTCGGGATGGGTCATCGCTGAATTTAACATGTAGATGTTTTTATTTCTTCGAACACTTGCTTTTAACAGGACACCCGAAAACTTACAAAAATATTTTAAAAAGTATTACGTGATCTTAATATAACTATTTTGTAATAAAATGTTCTAAATGTTTATTTGCAAATCGCCTTTAAGCTGAACAAATAAACGTAAATAATTATAATATTTACAAACTGTCCGCACAGATATCATTTTACCTTCAACGTGTTTGTTTTATTTAAAACTAACACACAAATAATTCAAATAAAATTCCAAAGATGTGTATTCATAAACATTGGACACTTGCACAAATTACATCATGCGTTAAAATAAATTACTGTATGTACGCAAAACTATCACACCTTACTAATAAAAATAATAAATAAATAACCATGTTAGTAAAAATTCAATCGTTTCATTGGCAAAATACTATTCAGTCATTTGAAATACGTTTATCATTCGAAATTTAAATTTAGATTATTGAAATCGTTTCGATTCTCGATTCAAATATTTAAAATTTGAAATCATGTCTCCACAAATATTTCTTTAGACGAAATTTTATTTACAGTTTACAAATTATGGATTAGTACCATTTGATTACTTAAGTTGGTACTGAGAAATAAACAAATTGTTAACATCTTATTGTGATTGTGAGCAATGAGCGAATTAATTATTATAATATGAATCAAGCACATAATTCTACATGATACAAATGGCATATTAATTTGTAACGAGTCTATTATGGATAATACTTAGTTATTTATACTTACATAATTTATTAGGTACCTACATTTTATTCTACTTTATGGAATACATTATCGTCAGAGACAGATATAGGTACATACACAACTTCAAATTAAAAGTATAATAATTAACAATGCAACGCATGTGTTTGAAAAGTTACAAGTGATAAATAAAATAATTACTTTTCATAAAAACTTTCAACACTTTATGAAAAGGTTGCCATTGAATAAAATCATCCGAGATATGTAGAAACTAAATGATAACGGTCCTGGAAATACATCACACAATCAGACTTTGAGATCCTTTATTACGGAAGCAAAAAATCCTACAACAGCTGTTAGACCATGACAAATAATTTGTATTATTTTCAATTACATTGAATAAATCATTTTCACTAATAGATGTTAAAACAAGGTTCATTTTCAACTCTCTTAAAATATTGGCTCCAAATGGATTACCATAAATAATCCATATGGAATAAATAAGAAAATATATATTCGGAGTTTTTTTCTCAATATTGTACATTTTATTGAAGTAGTTAATAAAGTTTTCAAAATAACTAGTTTTTTTTTTATAAAATATCAATTCCAATTTGTAATTTCGAAGCGTTTGTTAGAATTTTCAACAACATTGAAGGACTCACCGGTCATCCGATAGTGCAGAAGCCTGGAAGCTTTCACTTATTCTATTTTGATTTCTACTCTAAGCAAATTTGTCCATATGGGAGATGACATATAGTGAATACCCTAAAGGACTCGCCGGCCAAACCTCAACATGAGGAATCTTTTAACCACACTTCTTCGATGTCTCTCTAGCTGAGGAGGCAAATATAAACATACAATACAAAAATAAAAACATATTAATACAGAACCAACATTATATATTTTTAACAACATTATATTCTGACCCTAACAACGTCGGGTAATGTAGATCTGTGGGGATATAGTTCTAATAGTTATCACTTTACGTGTCTTATGTAGCCAACATCATAAAATTATACAAATGTCTGATTAAACCAATAACTATACAATACATTATGATAAAAATAAATTTATATGTGCTACTAAACTAAATGCAACTAGCGACTGAAACTAAAATGGAAACAAAACTAACGATAAAATATTATGTGCAATATAAGTGCATGAAATAAATATTAAATCTATCAACTCATGAAAATTCTTTCACATCTTTGAAACTATATTTAATTTGTAACAGATCAAACATCTCCTTTTTTAGATTTACAAACACTGCATTTTGAAAGAGGTTCAACTGAAGACTTTGGTAACTTTCTATTACAATTCAACGTACCTATAACAACCTTAAATTTAGGAACGTTACGGAAAAATGCGACTCCAATCGTCACCAAAATCATTGTATAAATAGAAGTTTGTTTCTAATGTCGTTATATTATGTGATTGTTACTTTTACTTTAGTTCAATATATCAAAAAAAAAATTAAGTAGATGTAGGATTTCTAGGATATAATTACAAAATTACTACGTGTCAATACATTTCAAATAAAAACATTATTAATTAACAATAATAAAACCTAATTACATCAGTGTTCTCAGTGATTTATGATCTCTCAAACATGACATAATGATATCAATTAAGTAATACAGCAATATAACACAAGAACGACGGACGTAAAAAAGAATATGTTAACTTGTCTAGTCGGCGCTCTTAGACAAAAATAATAAAAAAAAATGTCGTAAACCTACTTCGACGCGTTTTAATAAATGGAAAACATTCGGTTGGATCAAAATAAACGCGTTGTTATTATATTATTATTATTACTTGTTACATCCGCTAAGCGGTGCATTCTGTATTTGGATGATCCACAACCCAATACCGTTATAACTCACCTTCTATGGACGAGGACTGAAATACATAATAGGAACAGCGATGTCCACTTCCTTCTACGTTTCTCATAAAAACACGCATAATTATTATATTATTACAATAGGTATAACTACATGTAATGGTGTATTTAGTGAAAACTGTTGTAATGAGTATGTCAGCGAACTGTTATATTGTAGTAATTATGAATTACATTAAATCGTTTGACAAATAAATAGGGTTCGGTTTCGCAATAGGAATATATTTTTTCAATAGTCAAGTTTATCTTGTGTGAATCATATCGAGTTAAATATTATTTAAATTTCTAAATGCTAAAATTAAATTACTACACGTAGAAGTTTTATTTACACATCGATGTAAAAAAACTTGTCGATTTTATTTATATAACAGTTCTATAGCCAAGTTACTTGTAGGTAATAAGGATGTGACACAGTCATTCAAATACGTGTTCAAATAAGGAGACAAAAAAATATAGGTGCATACATTTACTAGTAAATTATTTTTAGGTATGAAACTTCTTTTAATATAGTTATAACATGTAATATTCAATTGTACGACTTCATATTAGCAAATTGTTCAACAAAATAATTAAACTAACGGTTATTGTGTTATAACAATGGATATTGTGAATAAAACAGAATTAAAACACCTGAATCAAATTATACATAAAACGATTAGTTCACCTCAAAAAAATTACAGGAAATTAGGTATCCTTCTCTATTGGACAAAATGCTTTTGTGTTAAAAAAAAATTACAGTGACCAAATACTGCAACAATTTTTTTTTATAATTAGGGATGATAAAACCTCTCTCCATTACGAAGTTTATTCATTTAGAATAAATATGTAATAAATTTATAACATGCACTATTACATAATACTCTGCTTAAAGATGAGAATCGGATAAGACAAATGTGTAATTCCATTCCATTCCATCGCCCTCAACGCTTTTCTCGGGAGCACAGGGCAGAAACCAGCCTCCTCCATTCAGAGCGTCTCTGCGCCAATTGCGTCACCTCTTTCCACGACATTCCTTGCGCTCTGATATCGTTGTCATAGGAACGGTGTATTGTGAAAGAGGGACGCCCGGGCCGACGGCA
This sequence comes from Athripsodes cinereus, assembly GCA_947579605.1. NCBI lineage: Eukaryota > Metazoa > Arthropoda > Insecta > Trichoptera > Leptoceridae > Athripsodes > Athripsodes cinereus. The sequence continues at coordinate 7,864,290 of OX388308.1, read as the reverse complement.
CCCCTGCGGACGGAAGAACAGTGCTCTTTTTGGCCAACTATCATTGGGCATTCTCAAAATATGGCCCAGCCAAGACCATCGTCTCTCCTATTATATGTGTAATAATTGAAACAAAACACAGACACATCATCTACTTGCACGCCTCACATAACTTACATTGATACATATATATGTAGTTTTATTGCAGTAGATTTATATTATTTGTTGTACTTGAATATACTTTATTATGTTAATAAATGTATACATCAGTCACCGATTTGGTCACATAGAACCATAAGGTATAGAATTATCAGTGAACTAAAATCATTTGTAGGTATATATAAGACCATAAATAAACATTCATAGTTATCCTTCTGATAGGATAGATAATATATAGGTATGCATATATGTGTTTGTGTGTTTTATTGACTGAAATTAATATTAGTAAAGATATAAGTAGGTATACCTTTATACTTACAAACATAATATTGAAGTTTTTTGCAAAATCTATATCTGCTATCGTCTTCAGAATGTCCTCACTGCATTTAATACTCGTCTCAGAGCACGTACACATTTAGAACAACATTAGACATCACAACATCGTAAAGATTAATTTTTATGAATATTGCTTTTCAATATTTCTCGATAACGCTCATCGAGCTAAGAAGAACTTTGAAAACCAGTTCTCAATTTTAAAATTCATATTATTGATTGTTAATATTTGGCACGAAATGATAATAAAATAATATTAATATACCTCAATATTATGAAAAAATACTAATAAATAAATATATGTATAATGCATTCCACATATTATGCAATAATTATCTATATTTTAAATAAAATCCTTATCCATTCTAAGTAAAATAGTATCGAGAACTTTTTAAAAACGCTAAAACTTGTACAATTATTTAGTGAGACTATTAACCGCCCCATGAAAACATAATTATGTTCGTAATCATGGACGAGAATTAGAAGAACATATTTTGACATAAGTAGATAGATAGTATTTTAGACATTACACCTTCAAATAACACCAGAACCTATTTAATCTTGATCCGGTAGGTACGTAGGTATGATATTTAAATAATTATACGAGTATTTTTACAGATTGCTTATCTATGTATACATCTAAGGGACCAATTTAATTAATAACGTCTTCATGACTACGTTCTAGTGACAAAGGTGCAAATACTGAAAAAAGTACCTATGTTTCTAAGAGCAAAAGTAATGTTTAAAATACAGATTGTTTAAGTTGACTAAAACGTTTGAACCTCCTATTCACGTGAAGTTTCACGTTCTCGCAACAGGTTTTCCATAAAGTGCGCGTGTTTTACCTTACATTGCCCCCGTGACTATGGCAATCTAGGCTTATTAAAATATCTGTACAATTAATGTCAGTTAAGTGAATACGTGTAAATTAAATTATGAATAAGCAAACAAAGCACTTATGTCAATAAATGGACATAATCTAAATACTTATAATTAAAAAAATAATACTTATTGATATCATTGCATGTATTTACAATATTAAAATTATTGTAAATGTGACTGCTATGTAAATACACAACCTTAATTACTTAATATGAGATAAAATATAGTATAAATGTACATAAATTATATATGCAAAAAATCTTAATTGAAACGTCATTCATACTCCCATCAAGCCTGAAGCTTATACAGGATGACTATTATCACAATTACAATATTTATGAAGTATAATATTAATAATAAACAAATAAAGCAATTACTCCGTCAATAATATGTCCATATTGAGGTGATGTACAGCAGTGTAAATTGTTTGTATTGTAAAAAGCTCATGCGTGCATTAATTTTTATTGACGTGTAAAATTACTCGAAATTATTACCCACAAGCGCCATAGCAAGCTTTTATGAGTGTGACCTAATTGGAAAAAATAATATCAGTCTAGAAATCACCAAGGTCACTTTTTATTCTCACAAGATATAAATTAGCCACTTATTGTTTCTGAAATTTTCGTTGTTAACAAAGTTGATTTCCACATTCTATGTCTGAGAACTGTGATGATATATGTATATCTCATTTTAGTTCGTATTACATAAAGACGTTTTAATTGTATGTGTGATAATATAGTTATAGATATTAATCTTATTGAAACAATATTAATTTTATATGATAATTACATATTAGTACTGGGTCAGTTATTATAATTATAATCAATTATGATTTATTATTATGATATTTTCTCATTGAATGCAGTAAATAAATATTATAAGTCTGCGAACTTTTAACATCTTAAAATCTACTCAATGGAATGCGAATGTATCAAATGTTATTTTTAACATTACTTATTTGTAGTATGAGGGAAGTTCTCATTCTCATAAATAAACTTTGGTAATAAATCAATAAGTACATTTGCCAAAACATCTCCATACAATAATTATGATGCTTAGGTACTTCATGTAACTAAACTGTTTATTAATAGTTGATGAAGTCATCACGGCACAAATGTGTGAGTATGAAGTACAATGATAATTCAGGCGGTAGCTAGAACAATGACCTATAAGTCTTTTTTTTCAGAAATGCGAGAATGAGTTTTGTCTATGCTCCCGCAAATTATAATTGGAGTCTAGTCTAGCTGAAAATAGGGAAGAATGGAGAGGAAAATCCAAACTCGTTGCAGACTAAACCAATGGATTGTAACTTACTATATATATCGAGACTCATTACGCTCATATTCCTTATTCTGTTTAAAACGTCGATGTTAATTTTGTTTTTATTGTTAAAATTTGTATTTGTGTTATCTTATAAAAAATAATAACACTCGATTAACCAATTATTTAACATAATGTACCTAATTATTAAATTGAAAGAGACACCTTTGAAAATTTGAAAAAGCCGTTATCTCAAAATGTTATTTCGGCTTATGGCTCCTTGTTACAGCTAAGGCGTTGTAATTACATTTCTAGAATTGAACCTAACGTAAGTAACTAACACGCCTTCCACATTGCAAAGACATTAATAATAACATATTATTCAGCAAGGCAAAGAATTACCTTTGATCATTCATATTATGTACCTACACACATTCATGCATCGACGCTTAAAGACAATACCAATGCGCTTAAACTCTTTTATACTACCTAATATTGGCAATTTAATTTATAAGTCGGTGGAGTCCCCGACAAAGAATAAGTCTCTGTAACTTTTCGAGTGTGCTGTAAAAAATCTCATGTAATTAATTTAACAAATATTCAACGATGAGATATACCACCCATCAATCCTGCACTTTGTAAATTATTGAATAATACTTAGGTATACCAAAATTATTTTGTTTTGTCTAGAGTCATAAAATTATGGCGTAGTTTTGAAATATTATATTGTCAAACATAACACTAAATCAATCATAATAATAATATTGTTAAAATCAAATAATTTGTGTAACCAGACACATACACACTATAGGTAACTAAATGGCCCTTTGTTTTAGTACTTCGCCAACTAACATTACCTAAAAGGTCAATTATTTGAATTCCAAGGAAATTTGATATTAGCGAACTGTCCAATTTAACCAAGAATTAAAGATGAACAGAAATCCATTCTCAATGTACTCTTAATTATTAATGAAACAACTATCTATACTAGTATTAAAAATGGAAATAAGAGAAAAACGACAACACACGATAAATTAATAATAAATTATGTATATTTTTTAACTAAAAAACAGAAATTACTTATCAGCGAGTTGAAAACAATGTGTCCTTAAGTTACCCCAAGTGATATATGTACCATATCTACATCAAATTAATCCAGTGGTGGTATGAATAAATGCATTATTTATTTTATTCTTCACTGATGTAAGTACATTGATTACAATATTCATAATTACACAATGTTAAAACCATCAATGAATACATTGTGCATAGGGGGAATAAATATTTCTAATTCGATTCCTTCCAACAAACCTGTTATAATATTTATATACGTCCATAAATAATTGCAACAATTGTAAACTGTTAATAACACACAAATTGCATATATATATTATGTGCATAAAGTAATAAAGATAACTTTAACAGTTATCAATAAAATAATATTACAAAAGGATAATATTATATAATAAAATAATAATTAATATACATATGTACTGCCTCTGGGATCAATAAAATTAATATCTTCAATAATATGTATATAGGTACGTTTTAATGAACACAGATCGCTGTCTCAGTATAATACCGTCAAATGTCCACATATGTATTTTGTAAACCATTCAGTTCGCCTGGCTGATAAAAATAATTATTCTATATATCTATCTATACCATTATGTGGGACCAGAATTCGTTGAGTGGCAATAATAAATTGGCATTCAAGATGCATGACATACATCTTCGCTGAATTGAGAATGTTAATTTTCTTATTCAGAATGTTTTACGAACACCTGCCTTTTACAGAATATTCATAAATTCACAAAAAAGAGTGGAATCCTTTGCCGGGAGCTTTACACAACATAAATGTAAATAGGTAGGTACTTTTTAGTGAATATTATAACTATGCATGCATAGGGCAAACTTATCATTAATTATCTAATGTCAAAACTAAAGACATTTCGTCAAAAAATCCTTATAAACCTACTTTGAAAATAAGAAATTGTTTCTCCTAATTTCAATAAATTTTTAAAAATGTATTTAAATAGTTGTAATGTATAATTTTAAAATATATATGTCAAGGTGATGATTAATCTTAGAATTCGCAAATATGTAATATTGTCAACCTAAAACTTCTTGCAAAACAATAATTCTGAGATCGTGCAGTACTGCACTGAAGTAGCGATATACCCACATGTTGGATGTACTCAGATAATAACAATAAGTGAATTAGTTAGTAATTATTTCCAATAAATGTTCTGCTACAGTGTATTATGACCGTCATTACAGTAGTAACCAGTGGATGCGATAATTCCCTTTAACAGGACTTCACAGCCAGAATTTAATTTGAAATCGTTCGACTATATGCAAAAAATTGCCTAAAAACAGGTGTTTACTCCAAATTTTAACTTTTAAACTACGTACGAACCAATAAACTACGAAGCATTAAAAAAATACTGTCTCTCTTTTTGCGGTAAGTGAAAAGGGAGATAAAGAAATGAAGTATATTTCACTCATTATCTATACACCACTTGGTCACTAACACACGTAAATATAGTTAATATTATGTCCGAAAAACTACGAACATTAAAAAATCACTGTCTCTCTTTTTGCGGTAAGTGAAAAAGGAGATAAAAAATGCGACGTACGTGATGTATATTTCACTCATTATCTATGACACCAAATGACACAAAAATCATTGCGTACAAAGACATAATTTTTAACAAGATTGTGCACTCCATTGAAAAAACGGCATGTATAATGCAATTGATGCACCAGAGGTCAACAAGGCCCACCTGCGAGAGAGCATTCATGCCCCAAGAGTTATAAATAGGCCTACATATACCTATACATGAATATAGCAAACACGTAGGTAGGTAGACTATTATTATTTTTGCTGGATAGTGGTAGGTGTTTACTTAATTGGCGTTCCCTTCTCTCTGCTTACTCCACATGGGATGTGGCGTGAGGGTATAGATAGATTCATCAAATCATTGGTCATAAAAAAGCTTATTAGCTTTACATGTCTACCTTGTTGTATGTACATATATGTGGGCGTATAAGTGGGTATATTTCCAATAAAGTACTCAAATACTTTTTTTTTAATAATACTCAGTTTTATTCTGCAACAATTATATAATTTATATTATACACCTTAAAAAGTACACGTAAAGTAGGTATATTTGAGTTTATCCATAATTTGTTGCACCATTCTGCATTGAGTTGACCATAATTTATTCTTTCTTCTGGGACGTCAAATTAAGTGACAATGATGGCTGCCTTAAGAAACGGCGACTGTGGCACCAGTGCTGCAAAAGTATAAAAGAATATTTAATATGTTTTTCCCTTGTTTATTATTTTTGACTCCACCATTAAATTGCAAACAACAAAAAGGCCGGGATTTGGAGAGAATGATTCATGCATCTTTAGTATCACAAAAAAAGATTTGAGTCATCATAATCCAAGGATAAATTTACAATCTGTCCATATATTTGCAGAGTATTTTTTCATCATCGAAATAAAACAAAATTATAGCAATAAAGTGATTTAATGTGTAATCGTGTCTTATGGCCGGTTTCAATAACCTATCTATCCGTGACTATCGATTGAAATGTATGATTCAAAATATAGAACACAATAGATTTCAATCGACAGGAGCGGATAGATAGATTATTGAAACCGGCCAATAATGCACAGTCTTATTAAAGTACAATGTCTTTGTGCTAAAATTTCACGTGGAAATGGAATGTCAAAATATAAATATTATATGTTTCCATAGTAACCATACATGCAAAGTGGTTTCTGCAAATATGTAAATATATAATATGCATATTTAGAAAACTTCGAATACTCATAATAATCTAAAAATCAAATGCATGCTGAGATATATTTTTACATTAAACCATTTTCTCACTATTGATTCACAAACTAATTTTATATTATTACTTATTACATTTATGGAATACTTAAATCATTCGCAAACTAGTGAATAGCATCATGAATAAATACATAAAATAAAATAATAATAATTGTACCAAAGCTTGTTTTAAAACATACATATGTATCCGAGATTCAAACATGTTGCGTGTATTCATATATCAGCTTATTTGAAATAGTAACATGAAAATAAGATAATACGTGCTGATTTTACTATATACCTAAATATCAGGATATCAGTTAAGAACTATGTACTTACATTTGCAAATGATAATTCAAGTCTTAGTAATTCTCCATCACCGTTTTAATGTCACTAATCATCTAATCATCTGATAATCTGGAAAGTATAAAACATAAAGAATTTATTAATTTATTCTATCAGAAACATTGTTTGCTTACTCACGCGTATTAAAATATTTTATTTTTAATAATTACTTTAGGAAAGGTTACGTTACAAAAAAAAATATGTCAAAAACGATATAATATAAATCAACCATTATAATATACTCACTCATTTTGATCATGTGAATAATATGTAGCTAATTTATTTTTTCTTAACATTCGTAATGACTCTTTCGTCATTTTAAATAATGAAAAAATTAAAATAAAACTATAAATCAGTGTATTTAGTATATTTCTGATTTAATACTAATACTCACAAAAATAACAAAATGTTGCTATGACAACAATATTGACATCGGTGAATGTCATTCTGAGGAGTTCATACACAAAGTTACCTACATCAACTCTAGAACATTGAAACTAAGAAAACAGCATACCTAAATAAATTTGGTGAATTCTTTGCAGAGTAGGTACCGGCAGCAATTTAGATCCCTGATACCGGATATATTTCTATGTATTTGTATTATTTTATCATAGTCTTTGTAAGGTATACGAACTGTAATTTAGTGTTAAGAGCATATTTTCTGTATTCATCTTTTAATAATTGGATATTAGCTGGCACTTTGCGTTTATCATTAGAAAAGAAATATGTTGCAACTAATAAGCAAAAAGAGAAATAGGCGGATATGCTGAGGTCAATCTACAGTTTTATTAAGTACACAAACAAGTTCACCAACATTAAATTAAAAATAAAAAAATACTAATTTATTTGAATTAATTATATAAAACACTTATTTGTAGTGTTTAAACTGTGACTTTTTATTGATTAAAAGTCACAGTGGATATAATATAAATAAGTGATTTATTTGTAAGTAATTCAACATGAATTTCCACCGAGAACCGTCGGTTGAAAATATCAACTTCACTGATTTATTTTACTTCATTCATAGTTAAATATTTGTGAAAAATGGATCGGTGTGCCTTTACTTGTGAACTCCTCATCTATAGTACTGAACACTCATTCTCGTATTCGTCGATTCGCATTTTGACAGACATGGAAATAAATATTATTTAGGTATATTAAGTTATAATGTTTTTTTTTATGAAAAAAAAACATTTATATAGGGATTACTTGATGACACATATAAAAATATGTTTCCTTGGTAAAAATCAAGTAATCTAGTGCTGTAATTATGTAGTTTCAAGCATAAAACCATCTCTATTTTTTAATAATTTTAAATAAATAATCAGACGCAGATTCAACAGCGTGCCGACTCTTTGGCTCGGCTGGCCGAACTAACCCGATTTTTGAGTTCTACGGAAATTTTCATAAAAACTTTCCCGCAAGCGGAAAATTTAAAATGAAAATTTCAAAATATAAATAACACATCACGCTATTATAATCATATGACAAATTATTCAATTAAAATTGTTTTAAATATGTTTTCCTTATTCGAACTTGACGAACTAAAAATTATATTTTCTTATGTGCACGTCACAAATCCCATTTTTTTCGCATATTAAAAAAAATACGGCTAAATATTACCCAAATTTAAGAAAAATAGGTTTTTTCTAAAGCATCCTTGGAGCAAAATTTACTTCATCATTTATGTAACCTCTAAGATGATTGTCTTAAAATACCTCTGCTAGTCGTGATGAAATTTCGGAAGGTGTTTTTCAATCGATAATTTCTACATGAATCTCTCGGTTATTTTTTTTATTATTATTAAAAATACATTAAAATATGTTCAAATTTTGATATTATCAAAAACAAACAGTAAAAATATCATCTCGATCACGAAAATATTGCAATTAATTAATAATCAATGTTGAAAAATGGTTGCGTAAAATCATGTGACAATTTCGAGTTCCCTACCTATCAAGGGCTCTTAATTATTACATCTATCAACGACTCCTAATGGTGATTTATATTATTAATCCTAACACGATACAACAATATCTTATATAAAACATATATATACAATACAAAACATCAGATAATAATCAAGGGCGTATTCAGAATCACAAAAACAAAAACGAAGATATATAATTGCTGTGCTAAATTGAAAAACATGGGTATTTTCTTAAAATCCTGTACCAAATTAAAAGTCTTAAGTTTCCATAGTTTTTTTGTATTTCTATGCCAAAGCTGAGTTCTAAAAATAGATCACGAGTTAAAAAAATATAAAAAAAGAAAAACAAAAAAATTCTAAATCGTTTTCCCCTCTCCCTCACTAAAATATCCCGGCTGCTGTTCTTGGGCTACTGCAGGGCCCAAAGTCAAAAAACACATTTTAGCGTTACGTTTTCGTGTCGTTATCGTTCGAATATAGACGATGTTGCGAGAGGTGTCAATTTCCGTAGCTAAAATACACAATAGTTTTTAGAAAATTGTCACTTTGGCGCAACGTCGTCTATATTCGAACGATAACGACACGAAAACGTAACGCTAAAATGTGTTTTGACTTCGGGCCCTGACCGTAGAACGTTAGGTGTTTGTATGAATTACAAATTTGTGATCCATTGACTTTTTTTTCCATTCATAACTTATGCTGTGATACTGATAGTTGTGTTGTTCTTTTTTGTGTTTTTTTTTTATTTTTTATTATGATTGTTGTGTCTTAATATTCTACACTTGTATATACATCATATGAACTATGTATGTAAATGTATAACAACATGTAAAAGCTAGCGCCGTGAATTGTTAATAAATAAATAAATAAACAAATAAATAAATAAATAAATAATAGCAGAAGACATATCCTGATATTTACTATCTACTGAATCATATTAAACAAATTAACACAAGTGTTGCAATACAGTGTGTTTACTTAATGTTTAGTAGGTATGTGTGTTACACAATATTTAGGCTTAATACAATTAGTAGTAGATCACTAACACGATTCATATGGGAGATGAATTTATGAAGCTACTTACTATACTTACTATTATCATGCTTTGATATCAACTGGTAGTTCATCGAATGATTTATAGAAACATAGATAAGTATTTTTAATTGAATGAATGAATGAACATTAGAACCTTAATCGTACTTGTAATAGTTGAGAAAAAATGTGTTATATAGGTGATTTATCAACAGCTAATAATGCAAAAAAAGTTTAACAATGCGTGACTGATCAAAATTAATCGAAAACGTCATCATGTTAAATGTTTGATATGCTGCCTGATAATAGAATCTCAGAGTTAATATACAGAGATTGCTGTTTCAATTGCTTCTGCCGCTGACCTACTATACACCCTTACGATACAAGCGGATTGCTTACTGAAAAATGAGTGTAAATTAATCTATCAATATTTAGTGTGACTATAACATAATTTTGAAATAAACCGTAAAATTATAATTTGTTTACTCTGATTATTATCTGTGAGCAAGCATTGCTTGATATAGGTATAATTATTTCATTGCGTCTATAATAATCTCGAAATATGGTTATGTACGTCACGTAAAGCGGGAACATGTAACTTATTGTGATCTATATTTTTTAATGTCATATTAAAATAATTATTACTTTTTTGTCAAAACCAGATTTTTTAAATCCAATAGTTACCTATTTATTTATACTTTTATACAATAAAGCGTATATAGGTACTCGGAGATTTTTTTTCATAAAAGATAAACCTGAATTTAAAATAAACGCAAATATGTACATAAATTTGAAAAAATTCTGACATCCTCATCGTCAACAGTAGGTATATATGTATCGTGAAGGTGAGCAAGTCTGCAGCGGATGGAATCGAACCCGAGTATCGAAACACTGGTATTAATGTACAGCTGATTTCAATTAATTGCAAAGGTATTAATTTCCAAAAAAACTCAAGTTTTAATCCCACACATATTGAGTCGTAATGTATTCTGAGTTCCTCACACAAAACACATTGCACGCACTCGCAAGACTGACTAATAGTATTAGTCTTACGCCATGTTGTATGGACCACATATTATTATTATGCTATATGTAGTGGGTGGCGAAGTTTGGAAACAATATTTTCCTTTTAAAGGTTGTCTTTATTACAAACACTCACAATAAAATATTATAAGATGGCCGCTAAAATAAAATATGACATTAAAAATAGCACAATATTAATTTCTTAACCTTTTCTTCATTTATTATTATTCGTCGATTATAATATTAATATTAATAAAAATGTGGTGTTAACAGAACCTAATATGGTTTGCAGGTGAAGTGAAACATTGAATCACCGTCGCTCGTTAACATTCCTTGAAAAATTATCTTATATTTCTTATGATCTTTAAGCTTCTTCTAAATATTATATGTAAAGCAGCCTTTAGATTTCTATTATGTATTTTTTCATTTTTAAATAGTGACTGTAACTTTGTGACTTTGAATTACACTCCACTGATATTTCTAGTTACTACACAATCTATCTATTATAATATCATTGCATCCGTCACCGGAGGGTTAGTGAACAAATTCACAATATCTCTGTGCCATAGAATACCACACCCTTGTCCCTTAATCTGATTTTAATACCTTAAAACTTATTCATAAAAAAATACATTTGAGAACTAAGCCCAATTCCCACTTTTTTCTACACAGAATCCTGAACATCCTCTGAAACAGTTATTTTTATAAATTTGTAACTATTCACATTTAATTATGTTTGTCAAATTGTTTTTTTACTTTGTTAAAAAAGGGCTCACGCCGTGTACAAGTGATAAATAAATAGATAAATTAAATCCTTTTTCCTGTATTGTTATTAATCCGTTGATTGGTGTAACTCTATAGATTACTACTTATAAGAAGAAAATGTTGTTATGTGATAGATACATAGTTGGATAATTAAATTATGATGTGATGTGCATAGATAGTTACATAATATTGAAATGTATTTTACAATCATTTATCACTTAGAATGTGTTTAGTAGTAGGTAATAATAATATATAACTACGTTGTGTATCTTCTGTTATTTGCCTACTGTGTACGTATTGTAAAAACACTTGTAAGTTTTATGATAATTAGATATGCAATATACCTACGAGATATAATATATTACAGAAAAATCCATGGCAATGATAATGGATAAATATATATATATAAAAAAAAAAACATTACCGCAAAATGAGTAATGAGTTTGTTAATGGAATAATGTATTTCACGTGGACGGTGGATCCCCCATAGTTCCCATACAGAATAGGTATTTACATACAGAAGAAATTCTGTTACTTGTGTACAAAATATCAACTTAAAAGTATAAATTCGGCCGAAGACAATACTTCTTTATAATAAACAGAAATATCTATATAATTTTCTTTCATCAAACGACAAAGCGCCAATAGTGCCTGGCACTTTATTTTATATCCAAACGGACGTGTGTATTGTTAGGATAGACACTTTTAAGAAAATTTAAAAAATGTAGATGATTTCATCATCAAAAATACTTATTTATTTATTTATTTATTTATTTATTTATTCATATAATAAACGGCTTTCGCCTTTTACAATGTTAAATCATTCTATGACAATTTTTATACACCTTCAAAACTTACTCCAATCTCACATTAAATCATTTATTCTATTCTCCACCGTATATCTATACAAATAATACATACCCATTACATTCTACACAAAATCAACAAAATATACACAGGCACTCGCAGCCAATACAATTTACATCCAGAGCCCGTAGACAATTTGTACTTGGCGATCGCCTACAAACGAATTTTCGTCAATAACTGCAACAATAACGCATAATTATACGGTACGTGTAGGTAGATTGTCGAAAAGTTCGCCAGTAGACGATCGCTAAGTACAAATTGTCTACGGGCTCAGGCCCACGGTATTCCACACTATATACATCTACATTTTGTATGCATATGCATGTACTTCTTATGTACTTCTAATAACATTTTTTTTATCAAAACAGCATTTTTTAAGAGTTATAGTCCAAATATCTTGAACATTAAAATCACTGCAAAGTATAAACACATAAAATACGTTAAATATTATAAATATAAGAGTGGATACTTACCCGTGTTGCATATATATTTACGAAGACTTCTTGTCCTTCACCATTGGCAGCTCTCAGCCACCATTGTCCGAAGATCAACACTCACTTCATACAATAATCTTATTGTTATAAAACACTCAACAATCCGACAGTCAAAATGTTAATAAAGTCTCAAATAACAAATCAATTTATTATCGGAGTCGGAGTTTATTCAATTTGTTTATTTAATAATATTATTAGTGTTCGTTTTCGTTTTTTTTTTCGTTGTTAGTCTTTTGAATATTTTGTTAATAATGAATAGCACACATAGTCAATATTATGTAATTTTTGTGTTATCATTAGTCTAGTCCGGTACACTTGAAAAAATAAAATAATAATTAATTAATAACATATAGATATACTATCACGAAGATTTAGCCGTGAACAGATATATGAGCTGATATTTTTTCATTCATAAATTCATTTTTTTTCCATCATCCCTTATAAGATCGAGCAAGTGGATATGAATCATTTCAAATAAAAATATAATATTCCATCTTTTTGATACAAATAACCGTAGATCATTCAATATTGATATGTGTTTACTCGGGACAATTTAATAATTTCTATTCTCACACTTAATAATGATCCTTTACTTAGATTGTTACAAGTTCATTATGGTCTGTTATCTATATAATTACATATTATTATAAACCAGACTAATACGTGTAAGAGTGTGGATATGAAGAGATATAAATATCATAACAATGATAAAGTCTCCCCCATAAAGGGCTGGGTACTTGTGTGGCATTTAATGAAACGTAGGTCAAAAGTTCACATAATGATTCAATTAATAATATTTATGTGTCCAACATATTATAAGTAACTGTATTAATTACTATTGCCCTGTTTCACGACTTATTTAATAATTTATGTGGAGAATATTGTGAGTGGACTGCTAAGCAGCAATACCAAATATGAAAAAGACTTCAATGTTTCTATATTATTCACTGATGTGATATATAGGATGTCGCTGTGTATGGACTTCCGCTGCTGGCGAAACCATTAGCTATGAAAACATGATAATAATAAACAATATCCCATAGACAGTATCTACTTTGATAGATCCTGTGGCGATTACAATATAATTTATTGAAATACTCATTTCATGGAAAAAATAATAAACTGAATTTGGAAAGCCTATAAAAGACTGTCTATAAAATTACCGCAGAAGTACCAAAACAAATAATATATAATATGAGTGTCTTCTATAATTCACTAAATGTATTGTGTTTAATTCATTCATTCTTCTTATAGTTGCTCACAACTTGGCCTCTAAATTCCGCAGCCACTGAATCGCGTAGATCCTGAAGCACTCCTTGGTAATGTGTGTGTGGGACACTCGTTTATCAGATGCCGATAATGTGTGTCATTCCACATGTGCACGTTGGTGAATCTATCCATCTCCATTTCTGCATGTTGTAATAAATGATATTTTACAGTAGGTATAGCTCACAACTTCAATTTTATGCATAGGTATATATTAAGCGATTGCCTTTGACATTTTGTGTGCAAAGGTATACTTGTAGCTTGTATCCTTCTTCTACTAGTAGCATGTCAGGTTCCCCCCATAGTCAGCTATCACACTGGCATAGGTCTCTATGTCCATTCTTTTATATTTCTCAGCCAGAACATTTGCCTTCACAGACCACGACACATCACGTCTGCCTTTTATTTTACTTTTTAAAATTAGACGCAGCAGATTATGTTGGTCAACACGCAAAATGTGTCCCAAGTGGTGCTGGCTCTTCGTTGGACTTCTATGAGGGTAACCATGTCGGTCCAGTATACAGGTAGACAACCACGTTTCAACAGCCTCCAGTCAATTTATTAAGGCAACTTTAAAGATCTATGTTACAACAATGTATAACAATATGGACCAGATTATAGCATTTGACCTTTTTTTTCTCAGTTTCAAGTTAAAATTATCATATTTTCAGAAAAATGGTCTCATACTATTGAAAGTGGCTCTTGGTATATCTATTCTAACACTAATTGCACTGATCAAATATTAGAATTGACGTCATTGTCACAGCTCCGACGGTAGTTTTTACAACTGCAATTTGACCGATAACTTTCTGAACTAAGCCGATTTATTTCAATTAAAATAGTGCATATTGGCATTTTTTTAATTAAGAGTTTCCATGTATGTCTTCAGAACAAATTATTGATAAAGATATGTATATAGATAGAATTCGAGATGAACTTTTATATTTTTTTTTCTAAGAAAAACTCTGCACATAATAAATTCGATTCATAATACTGTCTGTCAATATGGCATTATGTGCGTAGATTATTTCTCTTCTCCAAGTCTTAGAATATGTAAGTACCTATAGACTGCGGAGAGACGGTACTTTGTAATAAGTAGTAGTAAAAGAGTATTGTGAGTAATTTTCACGTGAAACAATTTACAGAACATAATAATGATAATAATTCCAGCGACTTTCCCTTGGTGATAACAATAATTAGTATAAGCTCGGTGTACAACACACAAACCTTGTTACCAACACTTTAATCAGTATTATTACCCATACATTTACCTTCGCACATACACATACCATACTAACACCTCTAATAATACGGGGCTATAATGCACTGTAATTAAAATAACAAGCTTTTAACATATCAGTTATTAATTAATTTAAAATATACATTTAATCACTTGCATGTACCTATATTGGTGTGAGCAAGATTACAATTAACTTAATAATTTTAAAAAGATGCGTGTAGCTTTTCCTTGCAATTGTAGTATTTGTACAAATAATTATTTTGATTAGTCGATATTTTTGATTGAGTTTTCAAGCGTCCTAAAAGGCAGATATTCCTAAAATATCACGAATAAGATATGTAATATGTTCAATTTTGTATACCATCCATCCTTAATGCCTTATTTGTTAAAACACGAAAAAGACGACAAAACTTGTATTCTATTGTATACAGTTAGTCTACCTGGTACCCAATTATTTTTTAATAGAACATCTACACTTTTACGAAAATACTTGGGTCTGAAAGCGTTGTATGTAGGTCTGGACGAATTTCGTCAAAAGTTCTATCTATCTATCTATACCCTCACGCCGTGTCCCAGGAGGGGTAGGCAGAGAGAACGGAACACCATATAGATCTATCCTTACAAACTTCTTTCGCTTCCTCTACATTCATCCAGTTTCTCATACATGCACGCCGATTTCTCTTACTCAACACGCGGCCGTCCTTAAGGATTTGATCCACGTGCTCAAGCCACGTGGTTCTTGGCCGTCCGCGATTCCTCACACCTCCTCTTTCAGACAAACACACCCTCTTCGTCATTCTTTCATCTTGCATTCGCTCAACATGTCCAAACCATCGTAACTTATTTACACGCATTCTATCCGCAACACTCTTCTCGCATCCGCTCATTCTCCTAATATCCTCATTCTTCACTCTATCCCGCAAAGTTTTACTAACCATTTTCTTAGTGAACGCATTTCCACGGCGTTTATTCCACTCTCGTCCTTCTTCAACCACGTCCAAGTTTCACTTGCATACATAAGTGTCAATAGTTCCAATTTTAAAATCGGATATGAGCACTATACAGAATCTATTTGGTCCCTTGCTTACTTTTTTTACGCGGCGGCAGAATCAGCATTATACAACCAGATAAGTCTCCATATGATCAGTCGTGGTCACACAAAAACGAAACAGTCTAATGCCGGGAAAATTTCACCTATCCAGATATACAGGATATCAAAGGATTAGGAAAATACCCCCGTTTATATTAACTTATTATTGCTAAATATAAACTATTTATACGAGGTTATTTATAAATTTCAATTTTCTCGTTCAAATGAGTTATTAAATAATAAAAAAAAAAAAACTTTTCGTAATCATAAGATGACTATTCATGTAAAATGTTATTCATGTATGTGTTTGACATTATCAAACACATACAATTAGGCATATGAATACAATCATAATAATAGGATCTATTCTACTTATAATATTATGCTATACCTTGTTAAGATGTTGATATGCATATTTCTATAGCAATATGTATGTATTGTTAGTTCAGATGTTGTATACATTAGATAAAAGAAGTAGGTGTAATGGCTTTCAGAATAGGAATCAGATAACATACATACATACATACATATTATGTATGCAGTAGCTGTTCACATAATATTCTACTTTTTGACAAATACAATATATTAATATTCATTTGTCCGTTTATTTAAATATACAGGTATAGGTACATTTAACATTTTTTGAGAAATTTAACATCTTCAATTTAACCATCCTGAAAACTTTTATTGGCACGGAAACGACAACTTGCATGTTTTTCAAATGCAGTTATTCTAAAGGCCGTGATGGCATACGAGTAAAGGTGGAATAGAAAATTTGTTTGTACATTTAAATATACATTGCATCTAGAAAATGATGTTATAGTATTGTGATTATAAGTACCAATTCTCACTAGAGGATGTTTAAGTTTGGTAGTAATCTTGGATATCCGAACAGGAGATCTGTGGTTTAAATTCCACTATCGACTTTTTTTCTAAAGGGCAGCACCCGCCACATACCTCGTGCCGTACCTGGAGATATGTATCTCCATATCGACACACACATGCATAAACAGGATTTAATGTCGCATTAAAGCGAGAAATGCTACCCCGAGGGAGCACTCTAGATTTAGCGGCCACACACCGAAAATGTTGGTGCAAAAAGGGAAGGGAAGAAATGGGAATATGCCTTCTTCTCTATGCAGTACCTACCATCGACAATAAGCTATTATTATTGTTAGAGTAAGGATGTGAATGAGTGTATAAGAGTTCAATAGAAACACATTTTATATTTTTTATTCATCTAGCCATCTCCCTCAAGTGAAGTAGCTAGCAAACTAACAACCTATTTGTATTTTAGTTGATTTAAAATGGATACCTACATGAGATTTCGTGATGTTCGTGGAAAAAATATAAATGTACAAAAATCTATTTTAAATTTAATTTCATTATCTGATCACTGAAATTAACAACCAAATTAGTATAACTTATTTATTTTACTTTTTTTTTAGAGGTACATGATACAGATTATTTTAGTCAATGTAAAGTAATACCGTGGGTGGAAAACTGATAATTTTAACGACAGTTGTGATGTTCTTGAATTTTTACAAACAAAGAATGAGTAATAAATAAAAATATATACGTACATATGTACTTGATATAATAATATAATATTTCCCGGTTGTGAATAAAATATTCAAATTATGAAAATACCTTCAACATTTGTCTCGAAGGAGGTATAGTAAGTAACACCAACGCAGAATCCATAAACAGCAACCAACATAATCGCGACATAATAACATAAATAATAATAAGAATAAAAAATATTAAATACAGAATGAATTAAAATAATAGTGTAATAAACCTACCCCTTTGAGAGGGTGCGATAGATGCACAAGATTAATAAAGAAAACCAAAGTTAGTTAGTCACAGTATGTAGATTTGACGCGATCTCTGCACATAAACAAAACGTTAAAATAATATTATTATTATAGATATTATTATTATTATAATGTATGAACCAGTTCTGTTAAGCGATAGACTCGATACGACCGACGCGTTCGGCGTCTCGATTCCAACTGTTGTATCTGAAGATTTCAGAGTAGCTAATCGTCCTTCACTTTCACTATACACAACAGCCTGGCATTAGCTTTAGCACTGCCAAGTGCTAACAGCTAATCTCATACATAGTCTGTCTTGTGCACTTTACCTAGCGCCTATGTATAGGTATATAAATAAGGATTATTGTATTCCATACATACTTGTTGTATCAATAAACTGATGAAGTAATAGTTATATTATGATATGCTATTGACTATATCTAATACCTCAATCAGCTGATTCGACATTGCGCCAGGTGTTCCAAGAGGACTTCTTAATATTTTTTTGTTAGATATTTCATATAATATGTATATTGATATTATTAACATATTCATATATATGTAAACTTTATCACACATCTACTCGGTTACCTTTATCTTATGGTTCAATCGAGAGTTAAAATATAATATAAAACCATGGAGCACTCAGCAAAGAATATAGGTCGCCCGCTCTTTCCCGTACATTTTAGAGTGTTCTTTAAAAGGTGGATGTATGAAAAACATACATTTTACATCTTAAATTCAACGATGAGGTATGCCACCCATCCTGAATGTTTTAATTTTTTGTTGGCACAAAGAGGACAACTTGCATGTTTATTACATGCGGTTGGTCTGCTGGCTTCTCATTTGTGGGATATGCGTGATGGAATATTAGTATAATTGTAGTAGTTTTTTTTTATATTCATAATAATAATACTACTACTACTATACCATCACGGCATATCCCACAAGTGGGGTAGCCAGCAGATCAGCTGCATGTAAGAAACATGCAAACTGTCCTCTTCGATACCTAATAATAATCTTTATTGCACAAAATTAGTATACAAAGAAGAAAAAACATGGTAACATAACAATAGAATACATAATTTTGTGCAATGGGCGAGATCTTCCAGCTAACCCATAATTTATTTAAGTTTTTTTCTGAAGATTTACACAGTACCTAATGATTTTTTTTCATTTACACGCGAATTTGTGTTTTCAAAAATATATTCTAGTTTTCTCATCACTAAAAATGCCATAGTACACCATCAACGAAATAAATTTATGAACAATAGTTTTATTTAACATTCTATCGAATAGGTATTGGAACAAAGATGAAAAGAAGGCTCCGAACATCTGATAAATGCTATTCAACTTTAATTTTTTTTCTATTTGTGTATTGTATACCATACCCTATTATTTTTTTAAAAGATGAATTCAATAAACCCAAATTCACTCCCAATAAGGAAATCAGAATTTCTCGATTGTAAGTCCAAGATTCGATCGTTAGGTTGCCGATCACCTCAAATTTTATTAATTTAGATATTTTATGTAATATTGTCTTGTTAAGTAATTGGGTATAATACATATACATCTCAATCATATTTTTGAACCACTCTAGATTAATCACTCCAGTTGATCACACTCACTGATAGTCAACCATTTGATTAGGTATTAACTAGGTAGGTATGTTGTATATGATACACATACATATTATGTGAACTTCCTTAAGGAGTACACAACACAGAGGCTCGACGCTTATGCATCGACTCAAGGCTTGGTTAAGAGTACTCTTTACACCTAGATAACATTCCCAATTCCTCTGTGTCATGCTTATCACATGACTTAAAATTTTCGGAAGTTGTACGAGGGCGGATTGATAAGTCGGGTAAAAATTAGACAAAGAGTTACTTTTTTCGAATGGATGATATTTATTTTTCAACTTTATCTTCTTTGAGAGCTATAAACTTGGTTAGACGATGCTGGAATTTTTTGATCCACCCTTTTTTGTTATCTTTTTCAAGGCCCTGAAAATACGCCATAGTTTAGGAGATAACCTCCAAATTAGTTGCAAATCTTCGTCCCCCAAGCCATTTTTTCATGTTTGGTAAAAGGTAGGAATCACTGAGAGCCAGGTCAGGAAAATATAGTGGATGAGGAAGCATTTTGTAGCGTGACTCCACCAGCTTGGCCGTTGCAATGGCGAAAGAATGAGCAGAAGCATTATCGTGGTAAAACAGGATTTTTTTCTTGGCAAGATGATGCCGTTTTGCTTTGGTTTCTTGATTCAACTGGACCAAAAGTATAGCGTTATACTCTTCATGAATTATTTTACCTTTTAAGAGGAAATTAATTAAGACTGTACCTTGTGCGTCCAAGAAAACCTTAGCCATAGCTTTGCCTACTGATGGAACCACCTTGACCTTCTTCGGAGCACTTCCACCAGCTTCCACCCGCTGTTGGTTATTATTTTGTCTCTGGTGTGTAAAAATGAATCCTTGTTTTATCTTTAATGATAAAACAGTGTAAAAACTCATCTGGATCTCATTCAAACAGTCGAAAATTAGCCTGGGAATGTGTCACTCATTCACGTTTTTGGTCAATTTTCAACAAACGCGGCAGCCATTTTCCTGAAAACTTTTTAATACGCAAATTTTCATGAAATGTTATGAAAACTCGTTTATATGAGATGTTTAAAGTGTTGGCTACCCCTTTCAACTTCATTCATCGATCTCCCAATACAATATCGTGGATTTTCATGAGCATTTTTGGAGTGGTTACCTCAATTGGACGTTCTGATCGAGAGGCGTCTTCCGTGCTCGTTCTACCACAACGAAAATCATTAAACCACTTGTGAATCATCTTGAGTGACAGAGAAGATTCACCATAATATTTATCAAGACATTTCTTTGTGTCCGTGATGGTTTTTTTGCGTAAAAAGTAATGTTTTATCAACACTCAAAATTCACTTTTTTCAATCTTAACAGCAAAAGAACGACTTGTCCGGTCAAAACGACTGAAAAAACAATTCCACATTCAAATTTCAGTATGAAATTTCGTGTATGTTCCTTCAAAGCACGTACCTGTCCAAACATGTTAAAACTTCCATACTAGCATCACCGCTTCATCCATTTTTACCTGACTTATCAATCTGCCTAAGTATATATAGTTCAATTTTTGTTAAACTTCCACTTTGAAATCAATTTTTATACGATTTCCTTAGAATTATTGTGTTTCTCTTTTCACGAGCCAGCAATGTTCTCTATTCTGTTATTTGAATACAAACAAATGAGAATACAATAATATGATAATGAAATGCATTGATAGGCTCGTCTGAGGTAAATATAGAAGATGGGTAGCTACTTATACTAAATATAATATATGCAGTGGTGAATGAATCAACTATAGGGCGGAAACGGATCATTAACATTACTTAAATACCACACCATTGTATAAACAATAATATCCAACAGAAGTAGTAGGTACATGAAGAAATTTATTTTTACTTTAAGTACCTACGAGTATATACCTTACCATATTAACGTATTGTTTCTGTGTCGAATGATCATATTATAATATAATAATAATATATAAATCTTTATTTAACAGAACAATATTAATATTTATGCATAACAATATATAGTTTGTACCCTAATGTTTCGTTAAATGGCGGACTTTTTGCAGAACAACGTAAAAAGAAAATAAATAAATACTTAAACAAAAAATAAAATGCATAATGAAAAAACATAGATTAAGAAAAAAAAATTAAAAAAAACAATTGACATGTATTTACAGCGCGATCCCAAAAGCAATGAAGGAGTTTAAGTGAGTTTAAGTTTTTATAGTAATAAAATTACTTCTTCGTGGAGTCCCTGGAATAAAATAGGTCGTCCATATTATTTTCTTGCCGCAGAGTACCTGGCATAGATTGGTCTCCACTCTTTTCCGTAAGTTTTCGAGTGCCCTGTAAAAGGCAGGTGTTCTAAAAATGAAGACATTTTACATCTCAAGTCCAGTGATGAGTTTTGCCACCCATCCTGAATGTCTTAATTATTTATTGGTATGGAAGGGTCAACTTGTGCATTTATAACATCCAGCTGGTCTGCTGACTACCCAACTTGTGGGATTTACCATGATGGTGTAGTAGTAGTAGTAGTGTAGTAGCACTATTTTCTTTAAATTTTCAAGTGTTCTGTTAAAGCAGGTTCCTTCTTTTGGGATCGCATTAGCTTACAACTGCAATGACTCCAACAAAATTTGTGTATTTTTACCTGTTATAAAAATAATAATAACTTTTTCAATTCGTCGATCAACTTTGTTACCAATAATTGTCAATGTCTTATTATTATTGACATGGAGAGTTACATGCTGTGAGTCCGCTGGCTACTCCATTTGTAGGACAGTTTTGATAAAAAATACACACAGTAATACTGCATCTCTACAAGTTGCAGATTATTTTGTTTGTGTTTGGATCAGAAGTTTATGAAAAGACAATAATAATTGTATAGTACATTCCATTTATTTAAATTGATATCACACACACACACACACACAAACAATAACTTCACCTACGTAATTTTAATCCTCATAATACAAACAATTTTGTAAAAATACAAGTGAACTAATTATTTTGTCTGCTGGTTTACACAATATATCATTTTCCATGTTAAACGTTAAACGAAAAATATCATTTTCCATTCTGTCATTTAAGATGTTGATTAGATTGTCGATAGTTTGACGTAGGCTATAATTAAAATACTTTTATTTATGATTATTTCATTTTAAAAAACGAATTCAATAGATCTTTCTAAAAAAAAACTTGAGAAAAGTGCGTATTATGGTGTTATATGAAAATAATATACCCACGTAATTAATAAAGCTTATGCCATCATATAAATTGTATATATGTAAATTAGACATGTTTGGAAATATGGAAATGAGGTAATGGTGATTTTTTTTAAATTAAAATGAATCTGGGTTTAAGATAAACTCAAATACACCCAGACAGCCTGACACCTTAAGCAACATGCTTGAATCATGAATGTAGAGTAGGTCGGCAGCGGAAGGAATCGTACATGGTTCTCTCGATTGTCCGAAACTTAACTATCGCGCTACCGGTTACTTAGTAGGTAGTATATAAAATGTATAAAATATAAATGAAGTGGGGTGAGAGGTGAAATTTTTTTCCAAGGACAAGAGTGTATGTGACATTTGATTCTCTTTATCTACATCGTAGAGAGAATCAAGTGTCATAGCGGCATGATGATACTTCCAATTAATGGATCTGGGTTTGTAATAAGCCTAAATACACCCTCAAATACTCTTACGGTAAGCAATATATTTCTGAAGGTGGAGTAAGTCAACAGCGGAGATAATCAAACCCGGTGTCTCTCCATTGAGAATACACGACTCTGCCGACAAACTACTGATCATCTCAAATGACATGAATAAATAAATGACACAAACAAATAATATTAAATACTTCTGTGCCATTTTATTTGTAGTCGTAATTATCTTCATCACTCTGAATTGCTGATGAGTTGCCACTCTTGCGACTTGACTCAGGTAGACTGATCTGAAATTGGAGCAACACCACCAAATATGTCACCATTGTGGCCAAAAGCTGAAATTAAATTAAAGAATAACGTAAATTTCTAAGAATACCAAAAGAAGCGTTAGTTGGTCGTAATCAGGGAGATAATTCTTGACATATGGTCTTAATCTACTTATTGTAGAGACATGAAATTAGCATACATAATATTCTTGTAAATATACAAAGCCTTTTACATGTTAAACCTCTGTATACATACAATACATGTATACAATGGTATGATCTTTTTCAAAAAAGACACAAAACAATTAGACTAATAAAAAAATGAAAGTTTAAAAACTGTGTAACATTAATCAGGTTAAAATTAAAAAATAAAGTACAAAATTGTTAAAAAAAATTGGTCAAGATATTAGAAAAAGAAATCAAAGTGGTATAAAAAATGTCAAATATTAGTTAAAAGTCAGTTAGTTAAAATTCATAAGTTTAGGTCAAATGGTTAAAAGAGCAATTGCATAACATTCAAAAGATTTCATAACATACTGAGGTCTTCACTTAGACATTCCAACTAAGGGTCTCCAAAATCTTTAAACTACTCACTTTTGTATGATATTTGTTACTCTTACTACTTTCATGGGTGTCAGTTTAACGACGTGTTTCAGATAATAGATAAGATTCTAGATTAGGACAGTAATTCTCCTTCGATAAAACTCTTCGATAGTAATTTTCTATGTCTGATCGACGTGACTCAATTGATAGAATAGCTATACAATTACCCTTTTTATCCTTGACTTATGTTACTTTAAAATAAAATAACTTATTAACCGATTTGAATAGATTTCTGTTGACATCAAAGAATCCC
The DNA here is from genome assembly GCA_947579605.1 of Athripsodes cinereus. NCBI lineage: Eukaryota > Metazoa > Arthropoda > Insecta > Trichoptera > Leptoceridae > Athripsodes > Athripsodes cinereus. The sequence goes on along the minus strand of OX388308.1, from coordinate 7,839,572 downwards.
CCAAGGCTGATTGCTGAAGGATTCATTTCTGTAGCCCTCAAGAACATCGTGATTTCAGTTTGAGCATCCGAATTCATCCAGGAGAGTTCCACCATCAAAAGTTTCTTCTGAAAGTTTGTTCGTACCTGTAATAAAGCAATAAACAATATTCCCTCAGGAATAATTATAGTATTAGGTTTAAACTATCCTAGAAATGGTTAAAATCTTGTCTTGCTTTATTAATGAAATTAATCATTTGAATATTTAATTTTATCAAATCAAATATTTAATTATGACGAACTTTCATTGCTTGCTTTTCAAAAATAAATAAATTTAATAATTTTTTATCTCTTAGTCTTACAACGTTTATGTACCTCCATTATATAAAAAATACACAATAAATAAAACAAAAAATATATTATAATATGCAAAGGCATGAGCCAAGTCTCTGCCCGACTATACGAAGTGAGTAAAACTTCATAGACATTCTGTAGCTAGGCTAATGGCACAAATCACTCTAAGGGGAGGATTACCTAAATAAAATATATATATGTATAATAGCAATTCTTGTATGTATGAAAATCTGAGCATTTCCGACCATTACTCGAGGTACATTTAAAAAAATATATATCACATTTTTGAAGTGTCTGTGTTAGTAAATAGAATAAGTACCTATACAAAAATGTATTGTTCAGGAGCTTGTTTATAAGTGTATCCATAGAGAATATTTCTTATAGTATTATTTCGATAATTGATACATAAACCTGTGTACACAAATATGAATGGTCCCAAATAGCAATTTTAAAAAGATGAATTTGTATTTGAAATAAATCAAAATACATTTCCAAACACCTACAGTGAGCAAGTTGGTTGTGTCGTGAAGGTGGAGCAGGTCTACAGGGATTGATGAAGGATTTTATATACTCACGTTATGTGATGCATAGTGAGCTTCGTCACATATGAAGAACAGCAAACAAATACTGCAGCATGCTGTCACAGTGAGGCCAATATCCTTTATCCCAAACCCTTCGGATATCTGCGACATAAGTCCGTAGATGGAGAGGGTGATGATCAGGAAGAGATATAAGCAGATAAATGTGAAAGTGTATGTGTTCGCGATACCTGTGTCCCTGGCGAGACGACTCAGCCTAAGCCATAGGGCACGATATTCCGCTACCATGGATGCAGGACCGATATGTTTCAAAGCCTACAAAAAGCAATATATATATATACGTTAATCCAACATCACTAAAAAAAAGAAGTATTTACTTTTTGAAAAAGTTTTATATTTAAGTAGCGAGTTTCTAAAGTACTCTAATTTTGAGTAAACTCTTTGGGAAAGATAAATATCACTTTTCTCCAAACACATTTATGGGTTAGTTGGAAGATATTGCGCTTCAGCGATAAACTCGCCCATTGCACAAAATTATGTATTCAGTGGTAATGTTGTCATGTTTTTTTTTTTTATTCATTGTATTCTAATTTTGTGCAATAAAGATTATTATTATTATTATTATTTTGTATCACTTCTACTACCTATAAACGGTGTAAGAAATTATCAAACTTTACCTGTTGAAAATCATCGGCCAAGATAGTAGCCGAGTTGCTCAGTACTTCACACAAGAGATACCAATATCCCCCTAATAGGTAAGTTAAAACCTCTAGAAAGGCATACGGTAACACCTGAAATATCAATGATTTCGTATAACTAATAATAATTTCATTTGCATTTAGGTACACATTAGTTTTAAGATGTTATCAACCCTTTAATGCTTTTCTGAGGGGCATATATGGGGCCTCTGTTCATAGAGATTCTGTGGCGATTGAGCCACCCCTTTTCACTACGTTTTAAACGCTCTGATATGGCTATGATAATATTGAGAAAGAGAATACAGCCTTAGTAAGTATGTAATATTATGGACGTTTTGTATCATGAATGACAAAACAAAATACAATAATGAACTTAAAAGGGTCAATGAAAGTGAAATAAAATATTTTTTTACCTGTACAATTCGAAAGTGCACCATTGTGGCATGTGTTATGAAGACAGATGTTGTAGACAACGTTGGTATAATTAAAGCAATCGCAAAAGATTTCCTTTTCAGTGTAAGTGGCAAAGGTCTCTTAGAAATTTGTTTGAAGTGGAGCTAAAATATCATAAGAGAAATCTCAAACTAAGTAACACCTACTTTTATGCTATCTTTATAACACACATAGATGGTAGGCATCAATATTATTGCGAACAATCCACCCAACCATTGAGAGATTAGCGACTAAAATCTACAATTCAAACAAAATCATCGGAAATTACTCATCTCGCTAAATATTTTTTTTTATATATAAATTTTGGAAACACGAACCTCAAAATCTGTCCACGAGTTGAGAACAGCAACTATCTTTCTAGCCTCGTACCACATAATAAGTAGAATCAAGATAGGAAATAAATAAATTGTGAACAGGTAAGAAATGACTGCCTCTTCAAACTTGGCTTCAGCAGAGCTCACAATACGGACACGATGCATGGAGATATAGCCAACATAACCAAACATTATAGTAACTAAAAGGCAGGAATATATCGAAGATGGAGAAGTTAATGATAGTTCAGTTCTCCCAATACCGGGATGACTGTAAGGGAAAGCTCCCAACATCCTCAGTACATATAGAACAGGTTTGATGTTCTCGTAAACCACATCCCTCTGTGGGTTTTTGAAGAGTCCCAAATTGATCGTTGGAGCAGGTGGTGTGTGTTGGCGGTCACCTGGAGACGCCATGGGCTTCACATCCATGAAAAGGACTTTTTGTTGATTTCTGTCCACACCATTTCTCAGGCTCATTTGTGAAACTTGATTATTATTTGACATTTTAATTTACTTTTATAAAATCTTTTTTAAGCAAATAGTTGTACAATATACGATAGATATTTTATTTTATCATTTTAAAAATATATTACAATGAATGAAAAACTCTTATCCACGAGTGTTTTTCACGACAGAAGAGTATGTATTGAACGTAATATATATATTTACATATTTTCAATTCCAGTGTAACTCAATGTCACGGTATCGATAATTGAATATGAAATAAGGGGTTGTAAACATATTTCTTTATTCATCTTGCTACCCTATCATTACAGGCCTTGATATTAATTATAAATGATAATTACGTACAGAGGTGATGGAAGAATAAAAAATTAAAAAAATACATATATATTATTGTGATTTTTTTCCTATGCGAATAAGCCGACGCACATACTGACTGCATGATCATAAAGGGCTTCGTCTGTGTACTTTTAAAAATAATCCTTTTTAGAGCAGGTGGCACAAGTCATAAATTTGATTTATATTATGTATGCTTGTTTTATAAATTCAGTATATGAAAATAAAAATGAAATAGGTAAATAAATAAAAATAGGTAGGTTTACAGATGCCTAGCGATAGATGTAAATTGAATATGTTTCCGCCTAAATCTGATACCGAAAAGGCTTTACGTTAAACTCTCCAATGCCACCCAGTTGTAATACCGATGTGGACATGAAATGATTAATTACTGACATTTAGGTATAAAAAATAACACAAACCTTTAATTTTCCCTCCACAATGGTGACCTTTTTAATTAAAAACCCACATAACTATAATAACATCTACATAACAATATGACAAACTTAGATATCTACCTACTCACAGTGATAATTTACAAAATCCAATCCAATCGTCCTTCAACATTTCTCTCCGGAGTACAGGGCAGAAATCCATTCATAGCGTTTCTCATCCGAGTTAGGTACCTCTTCTCGCGACATACCTGTCGTATTATTTGTAGCAGTTCATTTTCGAAGCATGAAGCATTATGAAGAATAATATTGAACCCGAACTGATCTTTGTAAAAAAAAATCACCATCAGCAATCCTGCATGGTGGATGTGTCATTTTGTTTATGAGTAGATTGGCGCCCCTTAATGCTCAATGGGGGCGCCAAAATCGTGTTTTCCAACTGGTTTGTAATAAAGATATTTGTGGAGCTCCAAAATTTAATCTTGCAAACGTATTTGGGATATATTTGTTTACATCAAAATAAAATTAAAAAAGTAGTTTTAAGTAGTAGCTTCACTTTGGATGATCATCCAGAGTGTCAGGGTCAAACCTGTTCATCGAAAGTGAACACGTCTGTTCACATTTGTTCATCCTATGCTTTCACTACCATGTCTACTTTCTCACTCATGTTGTATGTAGTTTGACGTATTTTCGTATAAAAATAATTTAAAAAATTCAAAAATGAAAAATAACACTTAAAATAAGTTAATATAGCTCTCGACTGCATAATAATTTTGTACATGATTCTGACATTCAATACAAATTCATAGAGAATAAAACAAATAATAATATGAAACTTGTTTATGGTCGTTTCAGTGAAACGACCTTTCATCAAAATTATGACGAGTGGTAAAGTAGCATTCACATTGCTTCACTTTGGATGATCATCCAGAGTGTCAGGGTCAAACCTGTTCATCGAAAGTGAACACGTCTGTTCACATTTGTTCATCCTATGCTTTCACTGCCATGTCAACACTCACACTCATGTTGTATGTAGTTTGACGTATTTTCGTATAAAAATAATTAAACAAATTCAAAAATGAAAAATAGCACTTAAAATAAATTAATATAGCTCTCGACTGCATAATAATTTTGTACATGATTCTGACATTCAATACAAATTCATAGAGAATAAAACAAATAATAAAATGAAACTTGTTTATGGTCGTTTCAGTGAAAGGACCTTTCATCAAAATTATGACGAGTGGTAATCTCTTTCCTCCGTCATCGCTAGTGATCACTATTGATGAAACGCCTGTTCACATCTGTTCATCTTGGAGGATCATCCGGAGTGATCACTGAAAGTGAACGTACGTGAACGACCCTTAATCTCTTTCCTCCGTCATCGCTAGTGATCACTAGCGATGAAACGCCCGTTCACACTTGTTCATCTTGGAGGATCATCCGGAGTGATCACTGAAAGTGAACGTATGTGAACGACCCTTAAGGCAATATCAAATTCACTTCTTAAAATGTCATCTCTTGCTTTCATTGCTTTCCTGGCACATCGTGGCTGTGTTTTGCCATTGAAAAAATTCTTAACTTCAGAGTATGCGGTTTCGAATTTCCTTTGTTTTATATTATTTGTTTTGATATTTTTCAAACAACACGACGATATTACTATTGGTCGATATGATGACTCTAAAGCTGGGTCCTTAGATTTTTTCTGAATAGGAACTTCTTTTTTATCTTCGCTGTTCATAGAGTCTCCGACTCTAAATCATGGACCTAAATAGAGTAGGACCTACCTATATACATCCATGCTCAAAATTTAATAAATTAAATGAAGTTAAATAATATAATCTATGGAATTCTTTGTTAACTTTTTTGTCTATGGATATAAATTTATGTGTTTCTTAATCTGTTACGTCTTTTATCCATAGATTTTTATATTATAATACTCGTATGTATTTTCATTGTAATAAAGTGAGGCACCATTTTTCGGCACTTTTGACAGATCGGTTGGCGAATAGAAGTGTGGTAAATCGCTTAAAACATCGACAAGAACTTCAAAAATTGCCCAATTACGTTTTTATAAATGTAAAAATGATATATTTTTATTAAAATACGAGAAATAGTCCATAAAATGTAGGAAACACCACACGCTTTCGCCAACCGTTCTGTCAAAAATTCATAGATTTTTTGCCTCACTTTTGTAAATGAGTCAGGGTTCTAGGTTTTGTATGGAATTCTATGCTTTTATCAAACTTACTAAACCAAGAGACAAATGTAGGGAAATGCTTTCTTTGTTGGTGTAGAGTTGTAAGTTTTCTTTTAGGTATTTGATGTTTGTATTTGTTTATATTGTTTAGTTGTTAGTTTATGGGTTAAGGGTCGTTCACATACGTTCACTTTCAGTGATCACTCCGGATGATCCTCCAAGATGAACGAGTGTGAACGGCCGTTTCATCGCTAGTGATCACTAGCGATGACGGAGGAAAGCGATTACCACTCGTCATAATTTTGATGAAAGGTCCTTTCACTGAAACGACCATAAACAAGTTTCATCTTATTATTTGTTTTATTCTCTATGAATTTGTATTGAATGTCAGAATCATATACAAAATTATTATGCAGTCGAGAGCTATATTAATTTATTTTAAGTGTTATTTTTCGTTTTTGAATTTGTTTAATTATTTTTATACGAAAATTCGTCAAACTACATACAACATGTCTGAGAGTGTTGACATGGCAGTGAAAGCATAGGATGAACAAATGTGAACAGACGTGTTCACTTTCGATGAACAGGTTTGACCCTGACACTCTGGATGATCATCCAAAGTGAAGCAATGTGAATGCTACTTTAGTTGGAAGAGATCCATGTATGATTTTTTGTGCAATAAAGTTTTTTATTATTGTTATTATACCTATTGCATTTTTTTTATACTTTTGTAATCTTCTTCTTCTTATGACCTTAAACCCGTACTTCCAGCTCACTCAACCATCGTACGACACGATTCCTTATTTTCTCCGGTCGTTCCCATAGAAATAGAATATACGACATCAGCGATGCTTGCCATACGGTTGGTATCGAAATGTCAAACATCCTTCAAGAATATCTGTCAAATACGGTGTATAATCGTGGTGTAATCTCAATTTGTTATTGAAGTTGTTATTTTACGGTAATTTTATATCTCACATTAGAAATGAGTGATTCAAATGATGAAGCAGAAACTCAGCCATCTGGCCCAATTGATAATGCGTGGGCTATGGAAAATAAGTGCATTCGCCACATTATTTCCTAGTTATCGTGAAAAATATTTGAAGCAATGTTGGCCTCTGCTACAGAAAGCTCTTGCTGAATACTTTGTAGTTGGTGAATTGGATCTTATTGAAGGTAGTATGACTGTGAAAACAACAAGAAAACAGGTAAATATTCAAACCCTTAACCATTAAATAAATTTTGCATTACTTTACATATACATTTTATTCATAATTTATTACGTTTAATTAATTTTTAATTCTATTTAATTCACTTATTCTTGTTTATTCGTTCACTTGAATGTATTCATCTTATTTATTTCTTTTAAATAAACTCTGACCGAACCGACCTGACTCCACTATTGATGATGTACTATATGGACCATCAATCTTAAAATCAGAAGTTCTTCATGCTATATCAGCATCTGTGAATAGGAAGGCTTGTGGAACAGACGAAATCCCTACTGAAATATTGAAACTCATCGATGACCAAAACATTGACTACCTGCTAAGGTTATTTAATACTATCTATGACACAGGGATTATTCCTCACGATAATTATTCCGCACCTACAGAAGAAGAAGAAATACACTTTATCATTTTTTTTTTACTTTTAATTGATTTTTAATCTTACTATATTCATTTATTCTTATTTTATTCATTCATTTAAATCTATTCATCTTAATTTATTGAGTTAAATACATCTTACTTTATTCATTCATTTGAATCTATTCATCATTCGTTTTAAATACATTAATGTAAAAGATGATCATAGTTGTATTTATTATTTTAATCTTTCACTGTATACTGTTACAAGATATCATGGGGCATCCAGATATGAGATGGGGGAGGGGGTACAAATTATATTTATATAATGATTTATTTGTGTACATAGTTAAATCTCATGGCATAATTATGCATGTAAATAATATTGCAATCACTGGAAAAGATGCAACCCCTCGCCCCCATATGGCTTCTGTGATATCTTGTAACGGTACACAGTGAAAGATAATAAAAATACGTAATACTATGATCATCAATATTTATGTTGTCATAATGGATACTACTGGATAACCTATAGTAGAAATTGACTGAAAATCGTTAGTAATTCGGTACTGTTAGTAGTGTTGATTGATAATGATTCATTTAACTTTGATGTTTTTTTTTGAGACTTCCAGGTAAATTTAGGTCTTTGCTGGTCCACTTATTGAATTCACATTTTGTTGTCATGTTCTACAATTGACTGTCTGATCCTGTGAATATTATAAAAGTAAAAAAGCAAGTAAAAATACATAGAAAACTGTATTTACATTACATCTACTTAACAGCCATATAATATGGAGGGAGAGAATTTTCCATTGAAACATTCCAATCTAAAGCCATTGAGGTCAAACCTGTAACTATCTCATAAATTTAGAAGTCACGATGGAAGAGCCTCAAATCAAATTTATAAACGTAATTACAAGAGCAATGGTCTGCTGATGGTAAAATTATTGTGGATTTCCAAAGAGAACATTATGGTCATTTAATAGATTTGTCAAAAATGAGATTGCCAAAACATGAAAAATAAAATATTGCATCCAAACTCAACAGCGGATTTTTTTTTAATAGGTAAGATTTTATAAAACTTTTATAGATATAAAAAATAAGGATATAATATAGCCATGAATGATTAACATACCATAACATGCAAAGACAATTCACACAGATCGAGTTAGTCCCAAATTAAAATATGAATCTTGTATTATGGGTACCAATGTGATGATACACATATATACAATGCACTGAACACATATACATGTAACACCCAGACCCTGGACAATTTGAAAAAGGTCATTCTTCATTTTGCCCTGGCCAGGAATCGAACCCGGGACCTCGTGACTCAAAGGCAAGTGCGTTAGCCTCCGCGTCACACCGGTCGCCAATTAAAACACAACTAGTCTCAATTAAGGTAAGGACGGAGGGAGAGCTTGTCGCTTGGTTGGGGTCATGGTGGTCACGATTCTCAGCATTGAGGGACCGACTTGGAAGAAGAAGTCCCAATTAACACAGAATGAATTAACCTAGTCCCAAAGTAATAATACACGCAGCGTATCCACCCGGTGTCCCCCAGAGGCAACATCCTCAATCCTTTCCTTTAGAGTGTCTATTATCAGAGACTGATCGCTCTATGATGTCTATCTGAGCTATTTTGGATTCTAATGTTGATTCCATTGCTTTTGTTCTAGCATTCAAAGATGCTAAGGTATCTCCATTTTGTTCAATGGAGGTTTTGAGACTTTGAAATTCCTTCAGCATATTATTGTAATCCTCACGTAAAGCTGCAATCAACCTGATGATATCGTGATTTGTAGGTTCCACGTCTGAAATCTTGAATACATACCTTTAAATTTTCTGTTGAGATTGTAATAACCAATGTTTTTACTACTGATGTAGTGATTTTGCCTCTTCTGATGTTGTTTGGAGTCTCAGTATTAATGGAATATATTTAACACGTTCACGGTTATGCCGGCTATAGCTGTCAAAATAAAATCACTTGTCCAGAAAATGACGGCTATACCCGTACAACGAAGTAATATTTTTGGTGCAATGACGGCTAAAGACACTTTATAATTCATGTAATCATATGGCGGTAGGAAGAAAGTGTCTCTATAATAAAATGTTTTAAGTAAAAATGTCCAAGTGTATAGCTCGTAATAAGGAGTTGTTTTCGGTTATGCTTGTAAGGTTCAGTTATGCATTTCCTTTAGCATTAATTGTTTTTAGTTTTTTGCATGTTTCAAATATTCATTTTATTTTGTTCATAATATTATCGTTTTTTTTAAATAAATACGTACAGAAATAAAGTATAAAAATTATTTTATTGTATCAGATTGCATTGCCGTCTATAGCCGTCATTTTATGTGTTAGATAATAAATTATACATTCCAATCAAATGACGGCAATTGCAGTCAGTTTTTCATTGTCGGTAATACCCGTCATATCCCTAGTACGAAACAAATTTGGGCTGAAACGACAATGACGGCAATAGCTGTTAATTTTCCATCTGCTGGAAACTCATTTGAATGCATATTGAATACTAACCTTCAATAATAATTCGATCGGAATTCTAACTTGTACTTAGGTAGTTTGTTCACGAGAGATGGGAAGTGTGAAAGCGATATTGAAAGGAGAAAAGTTGCTGGCAATAAGGTAAATGGTGCAATCCGACCAATAATTGCAAATAGAAACATATCTACCACAGCTAAAAGGTTGGTGCACTCTGCTATCTTAGTGCCAACACTTATGTATGCAAGTGAGACGTGGACATGGTTATAGAAGGATGAATGTGGCATTAATGCAGTTGAAATGAGATCGTTGAGAAGGATGTGTGGTAAAAGTCTGAGAGATTGTGTGTGTAAGTGATATACGAAAGGAATGTGGAATGAAAGTGGGTGTAATAACAAGGATGAATGTAAATAAGTTAAGATGGTTTGGGCACGTGGAAAGAATGAATGAGGACAGAATGACTAAGAAGATATATTTGGCTGAGAGGAATGGTGCTCGGAGACGTGGACGTCCTAGGATTAAATGGCAAGATCATTTAAATCAAATCCTACAGGACGATCACGTGTTGAGCACATTGAACAGGAGAGCATGCATGAGGAATTGTATGACAGTGACGGAAGCGAAAGATGTATGCAAGGATAGAAGGAAGTGGCGCTCGATCCTTTCTGCCTACCCCGCGAGGGAAGCGGCGTGATGGTATGTATGTATGTATGTAATTCTAAATTCTAAAAGAAATATATGTCCGCCAATGTGTTAATTGAAAGTAGTTATTTATGGTCTTCCGCCAATTTTTCCGATCACCCGCCAAGCTTTCCCAGTCATTTTGGCAGTTTGTGTCCTTCAGCGTGTTGTGCAGAACGTCCTTGTATCTTTTCCGTTGCCCGCCATGTTTTCTTCTACCTTCAGCCAACTCGGAGTACATGAGCTTCTTTGGAAGTCTATTGTTCGACATACGGACGACATGACCCGACCATAAATAACTACAGCGGCCCGCAGAATAGAACCACCCGCAGACCCATCACAAATGAAGAGCAGCCCTGTCCAAAGTGCGACAAAGTGTGCTTGTCCAGAATCGGCCTCCACAGTCACCTTCGATGGCATCACCGGCAGGAACAACTACGTAGCAACGATTCTTCGGATGCTTCATAAATATGCTCGGCAACGGGCTCTAGGCATTATTATTATTATTATAATTGAAAGTAGTACAACATTATCAGCCAAGAAAGCCATATAATTTGTTGTTTGTAACAGCAGATAGAGTTCACTTAGTGTCGACTACATTAAAAAATATTATGAATTCTAGATATTATTTTCTAGGTTACGAACATCGATGAGATTATAGTTATTACATATTATCATATAACATACTATTCATGAGATCTATTTTATGATTGAGACATAGCTTTACGCATAAAGGAAAGGATATATTTTATATTATTAACATAATTATAAACATTTTTAGGATTTGCACAGTCAGTGACGGATAACATTGGACAAAACTCCCTCTGCAGGTATGAAGAAAGTACTACTGTATACCTCAGCATTAGTAGGAAAGAGACCATTATCATCTTAATGATGTGGAGTAAGACAGCATAATGTTATTATTAATGCAATTTTTTTATTTATTTATTTATAATTTCATACACGGCACAAGGCCATTAAACATAATCAAATTAAAAAAAATCACAAACAGTTTTTTTCAATCGCAGTCACACTTTCTTATCACACACACATATACACACACCTATACAATGCAGATATATAACTATAGCACCCGCCAGTAAACAAACTTATTTTATTAATACTTATAAACAATGCACAGTAAAGTTTTTATTAGAAATGCATTGTTAAAAAGTGAATAAATAAAAAAATGAATAGTTAAATTTTTAAATTGTCATAGTATAATTTTATGTTATATTTTTATAAGTTGTTTACTGTTTAAAATAAATACTCATATGATTATAATGTTTTTTTTTCCAATTTGTACATTCTTATATCTAGTGTCATGTTACAAATGATATGCGCCGGCGCACCCAGCAGAGACCTGTAATCTCCGTAATACAGGAGAGGCGATGGTCCTGGCTGGGACATGTTTTGAGAATGCCCAATGGTATTTGGCCAAAAAGAGCACTGTTCTTCCGTCCGCAAGGGTTCCGTCGGCCCAGGCGTCCCTCTTCCAGAATTGGTCTCCCACTCTTCTGCGTAAGTTTTCGAGTGTCCTGTAAAAGGCAGGTGTTCGAAAAAATTAAGACATTTTACATCTTAAATTCAGCGATGAGGCTTGCCACCCATCCTGAATGTCTTAATTTTATATTGGCACGAAGAGGACAGTTTGCATGTTTCTTACATGCAGCTGATCTGCTGGCTACCCCACTTGTGGGATATGCCGTGATGGTATAGTAGTAGTAGTATTAAAAAAAAATTGTTTTCTATGATAATAGAATAAAATAATTAGATATCTGTGATTTTAGAATAAATAAAAATATGTTTTCTGTGATAATTTTTCGTAATACAGGAGAGACAATGGTCCTGGCTGGGACATGTTTTGAGAATGCCCAATGATATTTGGCCAAAAAGAGCACTGTTCTTCCGTCCGCAAGGGTTCCGTCGGCCCAGGCGTCCCTCTTCCACAATACACCGTTCCTATGACAACGATATCAGAGCGCAGGGAATGTCGTGGAAAGAGGTGACGCAATTGGCGCAGAGATGCTCTGAAATGAGGAGGCTGGATTCTGCCTTGTGCTCCCGAGAGGAGCGTTGAGGGCGAGATGATGATATCTGGTATGACCTATTATTAACCTAGATGTTGTTTGGTTTGGCGTTTTCTCTTAAAAATTGAGTGAGATTATCCCGATGGACTCTTAAGATATGTAATAAACTGTTTTTACTTCAGATGTGTGATTAAATTAGTTAAGAATGTTTTAAGTTTATGAAATTAGTTAAAAATTAGCAGTCGATTTAGTCATAATGGCTGAGAATGAAAGTGATTTTCAAGATATTGTTTCGTGTGTGTATGATAGCTGTAGTGCAAATGGGTTAAAAATTAATGTCGCGAAGATGAAAGTAATGGTGTTTGAAAGAGAGAGTGAAAGAACGGTATGTGAAATAAAGGTTGACGATGAATGTTTAGAGCAAGTGAATGAGTATGTGTATTTGGGAAGTATGTTTGCAAGGAATGGAAGATACGACAAGGACATATCATACAGTATGAATATGGGGCTGTAACCCGAAACATATGTAACTGGTGAATAAAGAAATTTAAAACTCTAAAGTATTTTTACTTGTAAAATTTTTTAATCTAAAAGCTTGTGTCGTGAAATGGGGTATTGCTGGCACCTGGGATCGAATTACGCACCTCTTGTGCATGAGGCCGAGACTCTACCTCCAGGCTACAATGGAATTATTTTATTACTATACATTACCAAATTGTTTAAAGTTATTCAGATATTGTCAGTGGAATCAATAAACAGTGATATACGAAAGGAATGTGGAATGAAAGTTGGTGTAATAACAAAGATGAATGTAAATAAGTTAAGATGGTTTGGGCACGTGGAAAGAATGAATGAGGATAGAATGACTAAGAAGATATATTTGGCTGAGAGGAATGGTGCTCGGAGACGCGGACGTCCGAGGATTAAATGGCAAGATCATTTAAATCAAATCCTACAGGACGGTCACGTGTTGAGCACATTGAACAGGAGAGCATGCATGAGGAATTGTATGACAGTGACGGAAGCGAAAGATGTATGCAAGGATAGAATGAAGTGGCGCTCGATCCTTTCTGCCTACCCCGTGAGGGAAGCGGCGTGATGGTATGTATGTATGTATGTATCAATAAATGAATTAGCAAATATGTAGCTGAAAAAAGTGTCTGACCTGAATACAATTTTATATAACTCTGCCTAACTGTCTGACATAGCTACAATTCTATACATAAAATAGAAAACATAGTAAGTACTAATACAATTGGGGTAAGACAAGGCCTCAATGATGATTTATTTACGATCATCGTGAGCTCTTTGAGAAGATAGTGATATATTTTAGTTTGATTAATTTAATGCTCCTAGTCATTGATGGAATAGTACCCATAAGAATGCTTAGACAATGAATTAGGCAAATTTAATGGTCAATCATTTTACAGAATATTGTAGTATTGTGTATATTTCAAAATAATCTTTAGAGGTCGACTTTTGGTGGTGGAGATTTATCATAAAAACACTTCAATGCTATTGATATTTATTTATTAAGATTAATCATTTAATTAGTGTTATGGAAAAAAAGAAAATATAAACAATTTTTTTTCTACATCAAATAAAAATTAATACAGAGGTTTCACAAAATTGAATATTGCTTAGCGGCCGGTCTCAATAAGCGATCTATCTCCGAACTTTTGTTAAAAATCGATCTATCTTTCCGTTTTTCCGTTTCAATAAACAAAGCTGAGACAGAATCGCTATCCAAATTCTCTATCTATCTCTCGGAGTGCTGCGAGTTATAGAATGTATGGAAATCAACGAAAATGCGTTTCAATATCCTAACTCAAGTTGCTTGTCGTATCCGTGGTAACAAATTTTTATATGATTTTGTTATCGCCGGATTTTGACAGATTGACAGTGGAGTTAAGTGTTTTGACTTTTTGAGGTTGTGGTAAAATAAAAAATGTTTTCAAGCGATCTAGAATTATTCGAAGCTGGAGTATTTTATTCTGACGAAGATCCTATGAAGCAATACCAGAGAATTGATTTATGTCCAAACTTTCGAGCAAAGAGTTCACATACCGGTTCCGTTTGAACAAAACTGAAGTGAATAATTTGTTGACAGAAATAGTGCCAACACTACGTGTAACGTCTTCTCGTTACATATCCTATAAGCTTCTTTATTCATATGTTATGTCCACAGTTAATACATTATTCTATAGTCATTTCATCATCATCATCCAGGATAGATAGGAATAAATAATAAAGTCTAATATGTAAACATTTTTTGGTTTTAATTGATAGCTAAATAAATATTTAAACATGAAACAAAACTAATTTATTATTTATCCATACATTTATATATACCTATATATTTTATTTTACAAAAATACACGCCACAAGCCTTTACCATGTTTGGATACAATTATACTAATATGAACAACAATCGCTTCCTGGCAGCTTTCTTCAAATTCTCCCACTTCAGTCGCAGCTGCTCAGAGCGCCGAAAATCTCCCGTGTCAGCAGAATATTGGCTCGCAATCGCCTTCTACTCCTTTTAATTTGTTGTTGGTTGCGTTGGTGGATTTGGTAATAACCGATATTTGATTATATTATCCAGCCCCTCAGGCTGCCCACTGTGGCGCCTCCAGTGTAGACAAACTTTGCGCAGTGTAGAATTCGGATAAATGGAAGTCCCCAGACTTCTGCGCTATCCGGGTGGTCGGTGGGTCTCCTTCAATATATATCTAACAACAACAACACCTGGTCCTTTCCAAGAGGTTTTGCTTTCACCTGAAATTTAAGGCATTTATTTATCAGATATACAACAAGGCTGGTGTTATTTCTTACAACTGCACAGGACTGTGACACGGATTCCAGCATACAATATAATACAACATATATTATATTATATGATCATTAAAAGGAAAACAGTATTATTTACTTACATTTAGTGACGATTCCATATTAATTTCGTTATTTACAAATGCAGCAGACAATACACGCACCGAAAAAGATGACACGACGAGAAATGACAGGAAAATCAACACCGCCACACGGTAACTATGGTAATCGGAAGGAACAGCGATACGAATCCTATCTATCTCTGGCCACTTACTTTTTCTTTATTGAGACGCGGGTCGAAGAACGATACAAATTGAAATTTTATCTCGGATCGCGTTGACAAGGCTACCTCGGTTATGTTATTGAGACCGGCCATAAGACGATTTAAATAAACAAATATTATATTTGAAATGTTACATAGGTGCTACTTTGAACTCTCTATGCGCACTACAATATACTACACTTGTAAGTGATTGGTGTATAGCTATTTATAAAGAATTTTGACAAGCATCTATGTTTTTGGTGCAGTTGCCTTGTTTCCTTTAAAACTGTTTTTGTTTGTAATTTATTTGTTTTAAACTTGCTCTGGAACATTAAATTAATATTAGTAAGAGTTGAAAATTGATAAAAGACCATTAGCATTTTTCTCAATTCTGATGATGTCCCACTGCCTTCCTATATTTCAGGAAGGATTTTGTCAGGGGGAGTCCTTCAGGCGAACCTTGAGCCCTTCCTTAGAAACAATTTTCTTGAAGAGTATGGATGACATAGGAACTGACATTCATGGGTGAGGGAGGGTGCAACCCTTATTGTGCTTCCTATATATGTTTAATCCTTGGGTCAAGTCACCTACATTGTAATATTCATATGACCACCTTTCTCCAAAGTAGTCATTTTGTTAAATAGATTAACACGACAAAGTGACTTGTATTTCATAAAAAATTAAAACCATAACAATTCTGTAAAATTATTGACACTATAACTCACTTTTGATTCTGAAAAGATATTATAATATAATGAAATTAGCGGTACCTCACATTAGGTAAGAAAAAATAGTAAGTCGTGTGCTATAATTAAAACTAGATTTTATTTTTGCCGGAAACGACAGGTTTTCATGAGAAACTTTTTCTCCAGATATACTGATATCGCAATTATATAGAAATATACGATTATTTGCACGTTTTATACCGGGCACACTTTCAAGTATCGCCTACGAGTTTCATTTTGTTTTGACAGTTCAACTTTGTTTTGACAGTCATAGAATAACAATCCAAATCAGTTCTACCCACGGCCGCTAGGTATCGCTGATGTCGTATAATATTTTAGATTACATCTATTCTATTTCTATGGGAACGACAGGAGAAAATAAGGAATCGTTCGTACGACTGCCTCCGAGTAATGTACTTTTGTAATGTTGTTTGTTGTTAGTCGCAATATAGGTGAATTGTACCTAGTGGGTCAGAAATATCAATACTTTGTTAATAATTAATGTGATAATTTATTTTTCTCAAATATGTGTAAATGTTTTTTTTATGAATAAATAAATTTGAATTTGAAAGATTGGGTACATTTTCGGGACTTCTTATTGTCCTACCTATTCATCAAGTTTAAAGTAGTTAGTAATCCGAGAATACATATCTTGTAAACATGAAGGATGTAATAAGCTACGTAACATCACGTTTTTTGCTTGCACTTTGTAACGTGTGAATATGAAACTTTATATTGACTGTAATCGGCAACAAAATTGCAAGATGTATCTAGGTTTTTGTTATAAACCCAAATACAATCTTAATATACACCTTTCACCGTAAGCTAAAAGCTTGTGTCGTGAAAGGAGAGTTTGCCAACACCCAGGATTAATGAGGCCGAAACTCTACCTCCAAGCTACCAACGAATTCAGCTCTGATTTATAATTGATCTACATTTGACATGTCTGACTAAAGTTTTATTTTTGAAACAGTTTGGAAATCCCTGATATCTGGCTTATTCTCGAAACATCTCGTACGGGTGGCTTTGACAGCTGACAGATAAAGTCGCTACAAAATTTTATGAGTGGCGTTTGTTGCGATTTTAGAATAAAGACATTAAAATTATCAATTTGAAATGGTTGATTACAGCAAATGGAAGGATATTGAGGTAAAAATTCTGACATAATATCTCATGCGAGCAAAACAATATGGATGTATTGTGGTTTTGCTCACAAGGATTCTGAATTCCACAAAATATCTTTGTTGCTAATATAAATATTATCACGAATAATTACTTATCCCAGCGATCCCATAGCGAGCATCTTCTGGCGATACCAGCTGATAATTTTTCATTTTTTGTGAAATCATTTTCCGTCCATGGTGCTCGCCTTTGGAATAGTCTACCTTCCAGAATAAGATTGCTCCCCACTCTTCATGCTTTCGAGGGGGCGATCAGTTCATTAAGTTTTTTTTTTTCAGAAAGAAGCTAGTAGCATAACCTGTTTCATTGTCCAATTTATTTAACCCTAATTTTGTAACAGATTTCAGATGATGAAGATGAGACTCACCCTAATATAGACACAGGGTCACTATTTAGATGGAGGCACCAGGCTCGATTAGAGCGCATGGAAGAGAGACGCAAAGAGAAAGAAGAGTTGGAGAAAAACAAAAGAGAAAACAATTCTAAACTGGAAGAAACAAAACAGAAAATAGTGAAAGCAGAACAAGATGGAAGTAACATGGAGGAACTGAAAAAAGCTCTGAAAGATTTAGAAAAAGAAAATGAAAAAATCAAGCAAAAGGAACAAGACCTGATTAAAAAGGAAAAAACTGCGCCGTGGAATGTTGACACCATTAGTCAACCTGGTTTTGCCAAAACTGTTATCAACAAGAATGTTAAGCGTTCTAATGATGACAGCTTAACTGAAGAACAAAGAGAAGAGAAGATGAAAAAGTTTATCAAAGATAATGAGAAGTTGTTAAAGCAGTTTGGAATGTTGAGGAAGTACGATGATTCCAAGAGATTCTTGATGGAACATAATCAACTGGTTTGTGAGGAGACAGCCAACTATCTTGTCATCTGGTGCATCAATCTGCAGATGGAGGAAAAGACTGAATTAATGGCACACGTTGCTCACCAGACCATCTGCATGCAATATATTCTGGAATTATCCAAGCAACTAGACATTGATCCACGAGGATGTGTCTCTTCTTTCTTTACAAGGTAAATATACCAACAATTTTCACTTAATTTATCTATTGGGTTGTTCGAAGAGTATCTGGTTTTATTTTTATGCAAAAATACAATTTTATTATAGTGAATAAATATTTTATCGAATAATATATTGTCCACCTTTTGCCATCTTTCTGGCAGTACCTGATATGATTCTACGCTCATAAAAAACTGATCCAGGTGATTTTTGACCTCATTTGAAGTCAAGGTTTTACTGTCTAAAAAAATTGTAGAGGCCGAACCAAAAAATAATTGGAAGATGCCATATCTGGAGAATATGTTAAAGTGTGGCAATATATCCCATCCCATCTGTACAAGCTTTTGGCGAGTTGCCAAATTTTTTTATCCTTTTTTGTACAAATTTCCTTCTGTAAGAACATGGGGAACCCATGTGCTATGAGATTAAACCTGGACATTTCAAATCATGAACGATCGAGTTTCATTAATTGAATCTCTCTGCGATCTCCACAAGCTGTTATTTGCTGGTTCCCATCAATTAATGCATTTATTATGTCTTCATCAGCTTCAACTCGCCTTCCAGAACGTAATGCATCTTCAACATCAAAATTGCCGGATCATAATTTTGCAAACCAGTTTTGTCGCTGGCGTTCTGTCAAAACATCTCCACATTGGATAAATTTTCTTGATTAACAGCATTTTTACTTTTTCAATAGTAAAAAGTAAAATGTGCCTAAAATGCTGCTTTTCACTGTCTATATTTAATAGAACATCATCCAAAAACTACTAAATACAATCAATATAACTTTTTCACAAATAATCCTTGATAAATCAACTGTCAAAATATATAATGATTATGTGACGTAAGTGTGAAGTTGGCTGTGAAAAAATACAATTAAATCCTCTGAAACTAAATTACTTTCTAACCAATCCAACATAGAAATATGGTTCTTTCATAATCCAATTTAAAAGTACACATTCTTAGAAATTATTTATAAAAAGTAATACTTCCAAAAATATTTCTATTGTAAATAAGAAACGGTGTGTTGTGAAAGAGGGATCACCAGACTGTAGGAACCCTTGCGGACGGAATAAAAGTGCTCTATTTGGCCAACTATCAGTGGGCATTCTCAGAACATGACCCAGCCAAGACCATTGTCTCCCCTGTATCACAGAGATTACAGATCTCTACTGGGTGCATTGTCACACAGCATCATTGGTGACATGTTCATACCATCTTAATCCTTCGCCCGCCAACGTATCACCGGTGATATCACAAAAAACTGTCCTGTGCGCCAACGTCGCACCGGTGATATCGGTGATTTATTTACATTGTATATATCTATATTTATTTATTTATTTATTTACAAATATTTACGGCCAAAGCCTTTAACATGTTAAACCTCTGTATACATACAAAACATGTAAACAAAGGAAAGATTTATTACAAAAAAGACACAAAACAATTAGACTAAAGAAACGAAAGTTTTACAGACAATATAACATTAATCATGTTATAATTATAAAAAAGATACAAAATTGTTAAAAAAAATTTGGTAAAGACATTACAAAGAGAAATCAAAGGTATAAAAATGTCAAATATAGTAAAAAGTCAATTAGTTAAAATTCATTAGTTAAAAATTTGGTCAAGACATTACAAAGAGAAATCAAAGTGGTATAAAATTGTCAAATATAGTAAAAAGTCAGTTAGTTAAAATTCATAAGTTAAAAATTTGGTCAAGAACATTACAAAGAGAAATCAAAGTGGTATGAAATTGTCAATATAGGTAATATAGGTATACTAGTATAGAAATCAACTGTGTGTATTCTTCACACAATAGGCAACAGTATTATAAAATCCATGTCACAATATAATTAAGTATCAAATAAACGTCGAAATATTATGTGATTTACGATTGTTTGTTTTGTCACGGCATATAATACATACCTAAGTTTACCATATTGCGGGGGGCTAAAGGTTAAATCCAAAATCCTCAGAAAGATTGGGATGATACACGCATTGAACAGACAGCATTTTGTGAGAAGAGGTGACTCAATTTGCGCAGAGTCGCTCTGAGTGGAGGAGGCTGGTTTCTGCCTTGTGCCCCCGAGAGGATTATTGGGGTCAATGATGATGATTGTAAATCTCTACAACTATTTGTCAACTCATCTTCAGTATTATAATTTTTTAAAGGCGTAAACACTTTATGCGTATGTGGTATGCAATTGTGACATAAGTAGGCCTTATAAACTCTTAAAATTTTGTTATAGGATACAAGTTGCAGAAGCTTCATACAAAGATTCATTTGATGATGAACTGAGGCAATTTAAAGTTCGTATTGAGAAGAGGGCTAGAGAGAAGTTAGAAGAGGCTCTCAGAGAACAAGAGGAGCAGGAGAGAAAAGAGAGGCTGGGACCTGGAGGGCTGGACCCACAAGAGGTTTTCGAGGAATTGCCTGAGGTAATGAAAATAAGTATCTACTGATTTGCAGTTAGTTAAACTATAAATCTACACAATTTTCTTCCTACCTTGTAAAAAGCTAGAATTTATAAAACATGTACAAGACATATCTAACATCCTCAATTCGGTGACGGAGTATCTGAATGTCTATAAAAGGTTCTGACATAAACAATGACACAAATTTCAGTATTAACACCAAGATAGAGAGTTTTCTGATCATTTTAGTAGACACTTATCTAATAAAATGTTTTTATCACTTATCAGATTACGTGATAATCACATAGTATTCAATTATAAAATACATAATATTTTAGTTATTACAAAAGATAAAAGTAACAATATATTTCAGGAACTTCAAAAATGCTTCAATGAACGAAATATCCCAATGCTTCATGAAACAATACAGAAAATGCCTAAAGAAGAGGCCATATATTACATGAAAAGATGTGTTGACTCTGGATTGTGGGTACCATCCAAAGGGGAAGAGGGAGAAGAAGGAGAGGTAGGGGAAGCTGCAATGTCCTCATCACCTGAAAAGTAGCAACAGACTGTAACATGTGCACCTACAGCTACTCATATGAATAATCTGTCCCTAACTTAGTATTGTTTATTTCATATAATTCTTTAATAGTATAATTAGTTTTTCTGATAAACATTATCTGTGGTAAAATCAAAAATATTGTTTCAATAATAGAGTAATTTAGGATCACAAGTGGACAAGTCCAGAAATGTCACTTTTAAACCAAGAATGCCGAAATATTCTCTGTGTTAAGTTCTGTAAAACTGCGTTTTCCAAAATATTGTTTTCTAAAATTTGTATGAAAAATAGCAGAGAAAATCATAAAGATAAAATATTAGTATGGAAACACTCAAAATTTTATTAGTTTTTGGACTCTACTGATGTTTTGTAACAAAAGGATTTGTCCAGTTTCGAAACCAAACCATACAATTATTTATGACTATTTGTAATGTCATTATGTTGTATTTTTAGTCATATGTAAGGATTAGGCTATAATTTGTGTAATATTGTAGAGTAATGATTTAATTTGAAACAGTATGTGACATCTTAGAAATCTACTACTACTACTATACCATCACGGCATATCCCACAAGTGGGGTAACCAGCAGACCAGCTGCATGTAAGAAACATGCAAACTGTCCTCTTCGTGCCAGTATAAAATTAAGACATTCAGGATGGGTGAGAACCTCATCGCTGAATTTAAGATGTACAATGTCTTAATTTTTTCGAACACCTGCCTTTTACAGGACACTCGAAAACTTAAGGAGAAGAGTGGGAGACCAATTCTTTACCGGCACAGAAATCTGTATATTTTTATAATTCTCATCTCTTTTCAATATTTTAATCTACAACATGATGTTTTATTTGTTGATGTCTGCATTCCCATTCGTCAAACAAAATCTATTTTTTTAAGTATTCAAAGTATAACTTTGTGTACTTTTGATTTTTGATAGTTAGCGTGATATTTTCATGTGCATTTATCATTCTACAGAGTTACAATTATTTATGTTTATGTAAGATTTTTTATTATATCTTCTTGAATAATGTGTTCAACAATTACTAGCACACATTTTGTTTTTTTTTTTAAACTTATTAACTAAATGCTTCCTCAGAATAATATGTATTAAATAACTTCCAAGGAAAACTTCATTGTTTGTAAGGGTTTTATAAAGATTGAAATCCGCTCCATTGTGCTCAACTGCATCAGATCTGAGGCCTGAGTCAAAACACATTTTAGCCTTAGGTTTTCGTGTCGCAATCGTTCGAATATAGAAGACGTTGCGCCAAAGTGTCAATTTTGTTAAAATGTGTTATGACTTCAGGCCCTGGGCTACTTTGGCATTAACGGAAATGTCTGTTCAATGGAATTGATCTATAACATTTGTCTACTTCGTCAACTGTTGAGCTTTGATTTATAGATGAAAAAAGCAGTAAATATAATATAAATATATATAAATACAATAGTTTAAATGTTGTAAAGTAGAATAAATTAAATTATATTGTGTGTGTCATTCAAATTAATTCCTGGGTTTATCGATCACACAAGTTCAATAATATTGAAAGTACACATTTTCGAGAAAATCTGGCAAATCTCAAACAAGCTGAACTTTTGACCATTTGTGTAAAGTATCAAAAATGTGGTGTTGATAGTGGTCATCCTATGTGTAGGATATTCCTCTTAAAATAAATTAATGTATTGTAATAATTGAAATTATTGTGGTGGTTGTAGTCTCCACCTGGAGAAATGAATTATTTATTATGTAAATATATTTGATTTTGGCTTGTTTTGCTCTACAAAAATTATTCTGAATGTGCTGATGTCTTACTCATTTTATAAAATAAATAAAAGATATAAGTATTACAAAACCTTTTATTTGTCACCTGCAACACCAAAGGATAATCTTTAAAATTCATGTAATAGAAATCTCTATACTTACACCTACATTAAGTCAGTGGAGAAAGAAAAGAGGTTTTTCACTCTTTTATTTAAATCTTACAATATCCAGTAAAAGGCAAATTTTCAAAACATTTTCAATGAGGAGAATGATGCATTCCAACCAAAAACTGTGAATAGAAATATCTATTTCACAGCTAAAAGGTTGGTGCACTCGGCCATCCTAGTGGTAATACAAATGTATGCAGGCGAGACACGGACATGGCTGAAGAAGGATGAAAGTGTTAGAAATGAAATAATTAAGAACAATGCGTGGTAAAAGTCTGAAAGACTAGAGTGTGGAATGAAAGCTGGGGTAAATAAAAAAAAGAGAAAGCCTATAAACTATCGTGATTTGGGGTTGTGGAAGTACGACTGAGGAGTGAGGATATAATGGCTGAGATGAATGGTGCTCGGGGAGGTGGTTGTCCGAAGATTAAATTGCAAAATCATTAAAAACAGGACGGACAGGTGTTGAGCACATTGAATAGAAGAACATGATTATTGACGAATTGTATGAAAGTTACAGAACAAAAAATGTATGCAAGCATAGGAATAAGTGGCGTGCGATCCCTTCTGCCTACCCCGAAAGGAAAACGGCGTGATGATAATGATGAGCTTCAATGAGGTATCTATCTTATGTTGGTGGGACGATGGTCTTCTTATCATACTCTTGTTGAAAATTTCTTGCTCATGCTGTTTTTGGTACAGTTGCAATTTTCCATATATCATTTTTAGATCCAAAATTATATATGGGTCTCTTGACGGAGTCATTTTATCCATCCCTAGTATTTGTCGATTCACTTTTGAAAAAAAGTAGTATTGTTCAGAATCTGAGTATTCGTTCTTATGTATTCGTTCTTCAACTTAACTCGAAGAACTAAATCCTCAATGCCAAATCTGTTCGGTCTTTTTCGTTCTTTTGGGAAAAATTACATTAAAGTACTATATTTTCAAAGAAACTAAGGTTTAACATCGCGTGGCAAATAAACACGAACGAGATTTAAATCTTCGTGTGTGTTTTTTTTTGGAAAAAAAAACCTTAAGATACTCTATTTTCAAAGATACTAAGGTTTCATATTGCGTGTCAAACGTTGAGAACGAGATTCTTGGATTTAAATCTACGTGTTATTATTTTGGAAAAAACGCCATTGGAGTATTCTATTTTCAAAGGAATTAAGGTTTTATATCGCGTGTCAAATGTAACAAACATGATTCAAAGATTTAAATCTTTGTGAAGTTGTTTTGGTAAAAATACCATTAGAATACTCTATTTTCAAAGAGACTAAGGTTTAAAATCGCGTGACATATATCACAAACGAGATTTAAGGATTTAAATCTTCGTGTCGTCTTTTGGGAAAAAGGCCTTTAAAATACTTTATTTTCAAAGAGACCAAGGTGAAAATCGCGTGACAAATTCCACGAACGAGAACGAATGTTAAGAACGAATTGTTTTGAAGAACGATGTCTCAAGTACCGATTCCTGAGAAAGAACTGGATTTACCAATACTAAAAAAAAGTATAATTTATCTGTGAAATAGATTCAAAATGTCAGATGTCAAATCTGGCAAGTCTTTTCGGCGGATTGTTCCACAGATGATTGTTCTTTTCTGTTGATTGACGTTTGGGGGACACGCGATCGTTCATTTTCGCGGTTGACGCACGCCTATTTTGGCAGGTAAATATTATAAAAATAATTGGTTTTTTACTTCAAATTAAAAATTCCGCACACTCATTAAATAAACTGGTTATATAAAATGCTTAAGCAGTGGATATAATTAAAAATGTTTTTTTGAGGTTATAACGGTGTTTTATGCACATATGGTTAATAAAAATAAACGATCTTGTTATTATTGTTAATATTAATTAATTACGTGTGAGGTTTGCTATTTAAAATACTTAATTACTTATTTTTTATGCCGTCAATTTAGAAGAAAATTCGATGTAGCACAGTGTATTTGTGTCACCATTTTGTGGAGAATATATTGTGTATTATTTTGTGAAATATTTATTTTATTTATTTAACTTCTTTACACGGCAAAGCCTTTTACATGTTGAACAATAAAACAAAAACAATAATGAAAAAAAAAGATAAACATAAACTGAAACAAACTTCACGTGCAGGTACAAAAGATTAATTGAATTTAAAATGATTAAAATTATTAGACAAAAAAAAAATATACAACAAATGAGTGTGATTTACCAATAAAAATTAAAATATGTATACCTAGGACTAAAAATAAATTGTCAAAAGAAAATATTGTCAATTATAGTTTTAGAGTCGAGAAATAAAATAGTCAGAAAGAGTCAAGAAAGAAATAGATTATTATTAAGGGGGGCGTTGAATTTTTATTGATTAATCGTTACTTTATATTTATTAATTCAATCGGTGAAGATTGTAGTTGTATTTCTTTTTAATATTTTATTTACATAATCACTGCTTATACGGACAATTTGTTAAGTACCTTTACTCATAATATGACTTGAAGGGTGCCATATTGTGTCTATCATCTGTAACTCCCTTCAAAAAGATGTGTCTTTAGCTTCCTTCTGAAGCCCTTTCTATTCGCCTCCTCTTGCAGATTTAGAGGCAGGTTGCCCAAGAGTCTGGGATCCACAACACTAAATGCTCTATCTCCAAAGCCTGTCCTGTGAGATTGAGATGGCTCAATAATTCTGCTTCACTTAATTTTAATCTTACTTTATTGTAGCAATGTCCCGCAACAGGGGTAATGAAGAGACTGACAAGCAAACTCGTATTGCTATAGTTAATGCTGACCGATGTAAACCTAAAAGATGTAAACAAGAGTGTAAAAAGAGTTGCCCAGTGGTGCGTATGGGCAAACTCTGTATTGAAGTGACACCAAATAGTAAAATAGCCTCCATCTCAGAAGAGTTGTGTATTGGATGTGGTATATGTGTAAAGGTAATAATATTTATCAATCATTTAATATCTGTTATCAACAAGATTCCTCTCTGTGACATCTGCCAAATTTTGAGTGAACAAAATTATTTAACTTTTTTTTTAATAACGTGAAGATCTTCATGTCATCATAAATTTCCCTTATTTTTTTTCTAGCCTTTAAAGTAATAAATTTAAATGTTCAATGTGTTTAGAGTATATGTATGATATGTGCAAATATTTGTGGTGTTCACCTTGAGAGTTTGGATTAAAAAATTGAATTAAAGTGAATAAATTTTAATATGTTTAGACTTACACTTTGTCATAGTATTTCTGATTTTAAATGTAGTCAACATACTTATAGAATATCTTCTGTACACCCTGAAGCAAAATAGCGAACACCGTAATTATTATTATTTTTTTTTTTTTTTTTAATATTTTATTTATAATTACATATACGGCACAAGGCCATTAAACATAATATATAAAAAAAATCACAAACAGTTTGATGGAATACAACAATCCTTTTCAATCGCAGTCATACACTCTTATTGGCACACATATACACGCAACTATACAATGTAGTTATATTAAACTATCTCTGCTAAATGAATATTATATTTACAGAAATGTCCATTTGATGCCATCACAATTATTAATCTTCCATCCAACTTGGAGAAGCACACTACTCATCGTTATTCCAAGAATTCTTTTAAACTTCATCGTTTACCAATCCCACGTCCAGGAGAAGTGTTAGGACTTGTGGGGCAAAATGGTATTGGCAAATCAACTGCTCTTAAGATTCTTGCTGGTAAACAAAAACCCAATCTTGGAAGATTTACCGTACGTAAAAAATATTTTCACAATGTTGTTAATTTTTCTTGCAATCAACTAAATATATTTAAAGGTATCATAAAAATTTTAAGTATAAGTCCTTATTTCAAACAATATATTTAATTATTTTTTAGGATCCCCCAGATTGGTCTGAAATTCTAGCATACTTCCGTGGATCCGAGCTGCAGAATTACTTCACAAAGATCTTAGAGGATCATTTGAAAGCTCTTATAAAGCCCCAGTACGTTGATCAAATTCCAAAGGCTGTGAAAGG
Organism: Athripsodes cinereus; assembly: GCA_947579605.1. NCBI lineage: Eukaryota > Metazoa > Arthropoda > Insecta > Trichoptera > Leptoceridae > Athripsodes > Athripsodes cinereus. The sequence goes on along the minus strand of OX388308.1, from coordinate 7,812,135 downwards.
CACAGTCGGAGAGTTATTGGATAAAAAGGATGAATTGAAAAATCAAAATCAAATTTGTAAAATGCTTGGTGTGTGTATATATATCATTCATTAATAGTTATATTAATTTGTTAAATCACATAAGAGGTGTTTGTCAATTTGACAAAATTAGGTACCTATATACACTAATATTATGTATTTCTATATTATGAAGCTATCCTTCTTAAGACCATCCACTTGTTTTCGAGTGATTTAAATTAATAGTTATACAATATATATGTGTGTGTGTTTATAAAAAAATTAAATGGAAATATTTAGAATGGGCGTCAAAAATAAATGGCCGACTAACATTATAGTGACTATTTGTGCGACAATAAAATAATATTGAGAATAAAAAAATCATAGCAATTTACAGTTATACTAGATGGGTGACTGAAAATACAAAATAGCAATGTATGAGTAGCTCTAGATACCTATATGTACTGAATGACAGAAAATTTACTCTTTGTAACTTACTTTCCTCATTATTTTCAATTGAGTGTGTTTACATGCTTTTTTATTGTTTTCATTGTAAATGAACTGCTTTTATTTGCAAACCTAAATACATCTTCACATTAAACTGTATGCTTGTATCGCAAAGGTGGAGTAAGTCGGCCGCAGGGTTTGAACCCGTTATTGAAAATACTATTCGGCTCCTGACCACCTTTTTTTTTCACAATACTTTTTGGTTTTATTAACATGTTATCCTAAATAAAATTCAGTGCATTTCAAATATATTGTCTGTAAATTTTTGGTTTATTTGTTGGCCACAATGCTGTCACCTAAGTAGATATGGTCGCACAATTTGTTAAGTGATCCTTATTAAAATATATATTATGATAAAAGTTTTACTTGGAAGAATCATTTCACTTTATTTTATTTTTGAGTTGCGTACAAATTATAATATTAATTAGTATTTGTTATCATTTTCATTTCACAGAGTTGTCTCACATTCGGGAGCGTAATATAGCTGCATTGTCTGGAGGAGAGCTGCAGCGCTTTGCCTGTGCCATGGTATGCATTCAGGACGGAGACATCTTCATGTTTGATGAGCCTTCTTCATATTTGGATGTTAAGCAGAGATTGAATGCTGCTCAAACTATTCGCTCCCTTGTTCATCCTGACAAGTATGCGTGTTTGTTTCATACAGATTGTCTGATAATAGGGTTGTTTGAAAATAATTTAGTTTCTCCCAATTCTCGCCAGCTCAATAGAAACAAGTCTATGGACCAGAACCATTCTGTGGTCTGGGATATGCATTCTTCCTGGAAGAAATTATATATTATTTATTTATCGTGTCGAAACCCAGAGAAAAAACCCATCAAACTGATCTCCAGTACTGCGCAAAACGCACAGCAGGTGGAAATTATAAAGAAAGAGAGACAAGAAAGAAACGATCTCTAGTAAAATCTCCCTCTGCAACAGCAACAATGCTCTGTGATTACATAAAAAGAAACGTGCTTATAAAAATTTTGTTTGTTGTAGATTTGTGATTGTTGTGGAGCATGATTTATCAGTATTGGACTACTTATCTGACTTCATCTGCTGCCTTTATGGATTACCCGGTGCCTATGGTGTGGTTACTATGCCTTTCTCTGTACGGGAAGGTACGATTGCAGCTATTAATGTATCTAAATTAGTTGTAATATCCTATTAAGGGACTCCTTATAATCAACCATTTGTCATGTAATATATTTTTCATTGTGATGTATTAACAGGTATCAACATATTTTTGGATGGATATGTGCCAACTGAGAACATGAGGTTCCGTACAGAATCCCTGATATTTAAAGTTTCTGAATCAGCTATTGAGGAAGAAGTGAGTATTACTTAATATTTCTATTTTTCTTTTAGCATTATAAATTGATTTGTCATTAATGGAGAGCATTTTCTTTTAAATAACAGATCAAGAGAATGAAGCACTATGAGTATCCAAAAATGTCAAAAACAATGGGAGACTTCAAACTCCAAGTAGAGAAAGGACAGTTCAGTGATTCTGAGATTCTGGTTCTTCTCGGTGAAAATGGCACGGGCAAAACAACATTCATCAGAATGTTGGCTGGAAACTTGGAAGCTGATGAAGGTAAAATTATATTTTATTTATTTATTTACATTTCGGTATTATATAAATGATCATCAAATAATATTTTTGATCCTAGTCACCGACCATCAGAAAAATAAAACGATAATCAAAAAAGTAAAATTAACACCAAAACAATACCACCAAATATTTCATATTCCGATCATGAAAATATAAAATAAATATCATCAAATAAATGAAACTAACATCAAAATTATTACCTACAAATATTAAATTCCGATCGTCTAAATATTTCGGTATGACCACCAAAAAATACATTTGACCATAAAATAATAGATTGATTGCCAAAATAGTAGATTGATCGCCAAATTTGTTATTATAATAACAAAAATCGTTCATAATATTTATGTAAATTCATTAGAAAGTCTCTTTCTTCACTATCGTGATTTTTTTAAGAATGCTTAAAATGACATGACCCTTTTTATTATTTCACTATTCACGACTACAATAATAATATTTGAATACTCAAACCCGTTGCAGATGCACTATTATCGGAACTATGATACTTGAGCGGCCCCACCCGTATTCGAGCATTTTTTCCATAGTAAAAGTAAAATATACGAAACTTATTTATATTCGAACTAGATTTTATTTTCGGCGGTTTTATTTTATTTTTGCCGGCAAAAATAAAATAAAACCGGCGAAAATAAAATCTAGTTCGAACATAAATTGGCTCCACCCGTTGTCGAGTATTTTTTTTCTACAGAAAAGTAATATGTACAAAACTGTAAGAAATTTATATTGGAATCAGATTTTATTTTTGCCGGCAAATGTTTTATTGTTTTGTATTCAATTTAGAAATATTTGAGGATCACGATTTGATGATCAATCTACTATTTTGGCGATCACATTGAATTATTTGGTGACAATATTTTATTTTTTAGGGTTCAATTTAGAATTATTTGAGGATCACGATTTGATGATCAATCTACTATTTTGGCGATCATATTGAATTATTTGGTTACAAAATTTAATTTTTTAAGGTTCAATTTAGAATTATTTGAGGATCACGATTTGATGATCAATCTACTATTTTGGCAATCATATTGAATTATTTGGTGACGATTTTGGTATATTTTTGATGATCACTTAAATACAAGCCTTTACATTTCAACAGGGATACAAACAGTCATATCATAAATAGTGTTGAACAGAATAATACAAAACCATAAGTGGACCAGCAAAGTCCCCTATTACCTATTACCAGTATGCTAATTCATGACTCAAGTTATATTAGGCAAATTGTAGTAAACTTGATACTTCTTCAAATTATTTCTTAACTTGGGAAAGTTAAATCAAAATCATTAGTAGTAAAAAGGATACATATTGTTTAAGGTTCAATTTGTCATAAAATAAATTAAATCGTATTTAAAATAAAGAAATAGATAAACATGTTTGTGGTACACCAATAACCTTTCATTGTACTGTTATTAGAGTTGTAATTTAAGACTATATTTTTAATATAAATGAGTATAGTCTCTCTCTCTCTCTCCAAATAAAGAATGTTAAAGATTAAAGAATTTTATTAAAAGTTAATATATACATTCTGAATAATTGAACACATACATATAAATTCACCAATAAAAAAATTTGAAATCCCCAAACAGCAATAGTATTGCTGGTAGGTATAAGGGGTATGTTTATTATTTAATTAATATTAGTGTTTCTAATATAATAGTATGTAAACCTATTCACATTACTATTACAAAGGTAATTTTTTTTTTTAAAAAGATATATCTGGGTTTATGTTATAAACCCAAATACAACCTTATACATTTCACAGTAAGCTACTAAAAGCTTGTGTCGTGAAAGGGGAGTTTGCTGGCACCTGGGATCGAACCACGGACCCCATTTTCACGAGACCGAGACTCTACCTCCAGGCTACCGACGAACTCAATAATTATAATAATATAATTAATAATTATAATAATGACGAGTCTCTATTTTAAAATTGCCGCCGAAAGTCAAATACGCGTTCTTTTATTAATTGCTGTCTCTGGTTTCTATGAACTTAAGTGTTGCAATTATCAGATGTTTTGTGGCGAATATGTACAATAGGTACATCGTTCGCAAATACGATCTACGAATTTCGTTTTTAATATTTATGTGATCATATAGTAGGTATTTTACCTGTGGAAATGATAAACGTGAAGATAATTGTTAAAAAAATGTGCTGTAGCATCAGACCATAACCTTAACCTATCTTACAAATCAGTCAAACGTAGAAACGCGTCCGAAAAATGAAAATAATTTATTATTGGTTCAAAAAATCAACATATTTACTTAAGGAGTATTATTCTTCAGGTGAAATACTACATATTTAAATAAAAATCGTAATGAATAAATACGTCTAGCCTTGATATACCGCTGGTATATAGATTTATGTTTTAGTTATTTTCATTTTCCGTAGGTCGTGTTTTTTATTATCTGGGTTTTTAAAAATATTGAAGTAAGCTAACTGTTTTTTGTTATCCCTAACTATTTAAATAATGTCTATATTAGGTTTCCTTTTGGTTTTTAATTTATCTCCATCTGCAAAATTTATTTAGAGTACTGGCAATACTGTATGATATGGTGACGGCTGTCATATTTTCGAGTTCGTCTGTAGTACTGCATTTCGAGTCATTTTACAATTAGTCAGTGAAATAATGCGTGCGTTTTTATTATAATACTACGGTCAGACTGTTTATTTGTATAATTTTCTATTCCATTACTTATACTAATGTCTTTGTATAAAATATGTGAATATACACGAAATTTAAGGTTAAACAGATTGTAGAAACAAGTTATAGAATGAGTTGAATAATTTGTTAAAAATAGTATAAAATGGCAAAGACCGAATTGTTTGAGTTGTTCTTCGATCCCGTGTTTCAAAGATGTTTGAAGCATGCGAATCAAAATGCTCTTACAGATGGTGAGTGAAATAAACATATTGTGTGCTCTGTTGCCAATTATTACCTTGGAAAGTGGAATAGTGGCTCAGAAAGAAAACTGTCTGCAAATAATCTGTTTTCAAAATTAAAAATAATTGCAAGCTTTGAATAAGCTTTATTCCTTAATTAATTTATTTCGTCTTCAATTTCAGGATCTGGAAAGTTACCACAATTAAACATCAGCTACAAGCCGCAAAAGATTTCTCCCAAGTCACAAGGTTTAGTGCGATATTTATTGCATGAGAAGATCAGGGATGCCTATGTCCATCCTCAAGTAAGTTTCTGATTTTCATTATTCCAATATATTTGTTGTGTTAAGCAGGTTATAGAGTAAATCAGTGCTTCTATTTATAAGTATTTTTTTTTACCTTGAAAATATTATTATAATGTAATAGAATATAGCTAATAAAGAATATTTTTTTGTGTATATTAAATTGTGTATTTTGTCTTAGTTTATTACAGATGTAATGAAACCCATGAAAATGGAAGAGATCATGGACCAGGAAGTGCAGGTGCTGTCTGGAGGAGAGTTGCAGCGTGTGGCCCTGGTCTTGTGTTTAGGAAAACCAGCTGATGTATATCTTGTTGATGAACCCTCTGCCTATCTAGATTCAGAGCAGCGTCTTGTTGCTGCTAAAGTTATAAAGAGGTTACTTCTAATATAGTATTTAATAAAATCATATGTATTCTGTGGAGACACATCTATGTATTTTATGGAAATGTTATTAAATTTTTAGTTTTATTTTTTCATTTGATAAGCATCACACATTTGTGTCATATATTTTGATCTTATTTCTCACAAACTTAGTACAATGAGAAAAGGTTAATAAACTTTATCTTAATAATATAATAATTTCATGATCTTTTGTTCTCATTACAGATTTATCCTTCATGCAAAGAAGACAGGATTTGTTGTAGAGCACGATTTTATTATGGCGACATATTTGGCTGACCGTGTCATTGTATTTGAGGGAACACCCTCAGTGAATGCCACGGCCCACACTCCTCAGACCTTGCTGAATGGAATGAATAAGTTCTTGGAGTTGTTGGGCATCACATTCCGTAGAGATCCCAACAATTTCAGACCCCGAATTAATAAGTATGCTTCTGTGAAGGTAAATATACTTAGGCAACATTTTGTGTAATTTTTACTATCAGTCTAAGAAAAATAATCCACAGAAATTGTCTGTAGAGCCTAAGAAAAAATAACATTTGTATTCTATTCCACTCTTTGGATTTAATAAATAGCTTGATGTTGCTACACCTGTAACTAATAATTTAACTGTATTTGTTTTCAGGACATGGAACAGAAGAGAGCCGGCCAATACTTCTTCTTGGAAGACTAAAGTATTTCTAAAGAATTCAGAAATCAACTGATATTATGATACTGAACATGTAATAATATTATCTATAATAATCCTTTCATAATTTTGTACAGATAAATATTGTATATCACAGTTTATACAATAAATACTACACTATCTCACTGCAGATACACTAATATAAAGTATTATCCCCAATACTTGCAGTTAATTTGTATTCATTTTATTATAAAATGAATAATTATTATCTCAATGATTTAAACTGTTATTTGTTATTATGGTATGATTTTATGTATTAAATGGGATTTTGTAATTACTTGGTGTTTTTCTCTTTTTTTCCTGTATGGGTTGCTTGGTTCCATAAACCAGTAACTCAGAGTTATATTATTTCGAGATGTAGTTTTGGGATGCTATAGAAAATATCACTTTCTAGATATGATTAGTCAAAAAATACCATTCATAAGAATGTTTTATGTAGGCCTATAGAACTGGATGACAGTAACTAGATAGAAGTAAGGATATAATAACTAGACAATATCTATGGAAAAACCTCTGCACGGACCCATTCAAGATACTGTCTTTAATCAAATAAACTGTTATTAAAATATGTTACCTAGTTATTCTGAATGGTTGAAACTAGACAAGTGATGTTATCAATATTAAATATTTGCTTCCCAAAAATCTCAGGTTAATACCGTATGTAAATTTAATTATTACTCTGTTGGATGATTTATTCGGCGCCGTTTAATGGAGCATCCATTTCAAGGGCGAACACATGAAACTACCATTTATAAGGCTTAGAAAAGACAACTTCACCTCATTTGGCAGTGCCCCGGACGGGACTTGAACCTGCACTCCCATCTTGTCGCGAGATGTGCTTTGTCCAATTATACCAGAACAATATTATCTACACATGAAGCTATCATTGGGTTTATAAGAGAGAAAATCGGAACCTCTGGTAAGTCGCCCGGTAGCTTGTTTGTCATGTTTTTCATAAATAATTTCCTCAGTAAGTCTATCTGAGGAGTTGGCCAGCTAAATACCACCATAACCTCTAAAAGTGGAATCTTTTGACTACACTCCTTCGATGTCCCTCTAGCCGAGTATAAAAAAAAAAACAATAAATTAACAAAGGCATTTTTTTTAACCTAGATAACAAATCAACTTTTAATACAAATAAGGGCAATAAAGAATAAAAAAATGAGCTCCTGTCTTTAAGTGCCGATAAATTTAGTATTTTTTTCATAACTATTTTGCTTATAGTTATTTGGGTTAGTTAGAAGAGTTCGCGCCTTTGCGATAAACTCGCCCTCTGTATATTGATTGTATTTAATTTGAATATACGTAGTACGAAGATTAAACCGGTATTTATTAAATAAAAATATGTAATATACTTTTATATCCAATGCGTGTATATATTATCTATTATCAAGTGTGGTGTTGAAATTTCAAAAATATACAGAAGTGTATTTTTGCGGTTTATAAAAAATAGTACATATCGACATAATCCCAGTGGACATTTACACAGCGGATGAGGTAATACCCCGTAAGTATTAAAAGAATATTATTCTATTTGATAGTACCAAAATGAACAATTGGTAGTAGACATGGTGAGAATCATAAGGATTGTAAACAAAATAACCTGTTTATTTTCCTAAAGACATAAAATATAATTGATATACCTACCAGGTATGGTATCTATCTATAATGTTATAGGAAATGAACTTTTATAGAGAGACATTCATAATATAGGTTCGCCAAGAACGATATGTTTATCTTTGGTACTTATGCCCATGACAAGGCAGCGGCGTAACAAGGTAATGTGAACCCTATGATATTTTTTTGATATATTTATTCAGCAATATATTACGAGTTCTTAATCTGTTTTAATCGAGTGTCCTGTAAAAGGTAGATATTCGTGAAACATTCCGTGAAAGAAGCATTTAACATCTTCAATCAGCGATGAGGGTATGCCATCCATCCTATATGCCTTAAACTTTCGTTGGTACAAAGGGGACGATTCGCATGTTTTTACATGCAGTTAGTCCGCTGGTTACCCCACTTGATGGTGATGAAATGATGCGATAGTATATATGAATGAATTCATTGATCTATATTTTTATACACGTATGTTGACTTCTTGTAAATTTATTATGTAGGTAGTTTTTAGAAAAGTAATACGACTCTGAAAATAAAATACCCTTCTAAACTGCGCAAGCCTCACAAAGTTCAATTATAGCCTGTGAATGTGTTATACCTACCTACTAGGAATACAAACTTTGTTGATGAAATAAGTTATAATGGCACGACAGTTTGGCGTCTACAATAACCTAGTGTGAGGGTAGAACCCATAATACATAATATATTATGTAAAGTATAAATAATATAATGCTTGTACTATATGAGCTTAATTCAATGTAGGTGCTTACAACACGGAAAACGCACTGTAAAAATTTAAGGGGAAAATCAATATTGTGTTCCTTGACCCGATTTCATTCGAATTTGCAATAATTTGGGTGTGTTCCTGAATAATATAATTTATTTCAGAATCGTTTATTTCATATTGTGTGCCTTTACCGAATGTTCCTATCTATAACTTTTTCTCTTCCTATAAAACGTTGGCTTCCTGAAACTGAGATACTCTTTGATTGAAATAACATTGATGCCATAATAATTAATAAATACCTACATAATTATATTTTCCACTTCCGTATTTGGTGTATGTTATACTATACTATACTATACCATCACGGCATATCCCACAAGTGGGGTAGCCAGCAGATCAGCTGCATGTAAGAAACATGCAAACTGTCCTCTTCGTGCCAATATAAAATCAAGACATTCAGGATGGGTGGCAAACCTCATCGCTGAAGTTGGTGTATGTTCCTATATCGAAATATACCTGCTACCTTATAATTTATTATTACTATTATTTGCCCTAAATTGTTACATAGAAAAGTTAATTTGCATGTAGAAAAGTATTTGTTGTAACTAAAAATAATGAAGATTCATTTAACCGAAAAAAAATAATGGAATACCTACAACAATCCACCTCTTATTAATACTATTTGAATAAATAAAACTATACTCGTGTACTGTGTGCGTATGCTAGTATTTAAAGAGACCAATGCACGTTTCACATTATTTGTATTCTATACATGTTTGTAGGTATATTATACATAAAATGCGATATATATGCGGTTTTATTTTTATTTTACAGTTAAAGAAATCATATTGATGATGTGGACATTAGTTACTCTAATATTTCAAACAAATTAGCTGACAGACGTGTTAATTAGGTAAGAATTTGGAGTTGTTACAAGTAATGTAATGGTCCGTAACAATCTGTTGAAAATTAAATTGGGTAATTTAAAAATAAAATACATCCAAATATATAAAAGAATGTTTCAAACGAAAATCTTTCAAATCTATAAGAATCGATTTCGTACATTTTATTCCTGTGTTACTTGGAACCTTTACATTTATTTTATGCTTATCTATAGAAGGAACACCTCTAAATATCGTGTCTACGGAAATAGCTTAATCCCTTGATTATAATATTATAGTGAATAATTAGGAAAACATAAACCTTACTAATAGTAGATACATATTCAATTACTCACCATTTACCTAGACGTAAATATTGAAAATAGCCTTCGTATCGTAAATTCGTTGTACCACATCAAGTCGGAAGACAAGATTCCTTTTCGTTAGTAGAATGAGTCATACCGTATCTTAGAGATTGTAGACGTAACGTACCTATGTACCTATTATTATTATTGGTATATTATTCAGTGCTGCGACCTGTTAATAATTGTATACATAAGTCTAATGTTAAATTATGAACGCACACATTCTCATAACATGATGCTAAAATGACGCCATCTACTGATGTCGTAATTTTCTGCATCACACTAGCCAGTTTTACAGATTGCGGTGCGATCAATTCTACAAATTTATCAAACAAACTTATATCGAAAATAATACGTATTCATCAAAGAAACAATAATTAGAATTCTTAGTAATCGATTCCACTCATTGAAGGTGTGTTGTAAAATATTTATAGACGGATTTGTAATGATGATTAATATGTTTCTGAATTTCTTCTAGAATCATTTTAATGCAAATGAACGATCTTTAAGTGAAATGATCTAAAATTAATGATTGTAATATTTTTTCCCAAACTAGTCACTTTGTGTAATAAGGGTTAACAATATTTTCTAGCCGAGTTAGTTGAATGAAAAGAAAGCAAGGCCCTCGTACCGACTACACGGTATGATCATCTAACATTGAAGGAGACCCACCGACCACCCGGATAGCGCAGAAGTCTGGGGACTTCCATTTATCCGAATTCTACACTACACAAATTTTGTCCATACCGGAGGTGCCATAGTGGGCAGCCTGAGGGGCTGGCCGGCCAAAAACCTCCATGTGTGGAATCTTTTGGCTACACTCCTTCGATGTCCCTCTAGCCGAGAGAAGCAAATACATTCTATGATCATCTGAAGGAGGCTTTCGAATAGATGGAAAATGGGATGAACTGAAGTAAACTTTCGCTAACCATCTGTAGGCAATAAGGTCTGCGGCTGCAATATTCTTTGCAGTGAAAAACTAGTAACTACTTTGGAAGAAGAACACCTACCAGCTACCGATTTCTGATATTGTAAAATCAACTTTTCATGTACTTACTGTATTTTTTTATGGACATGTACCTACCTACTTCTTTATATTTTATAATCTCTCTTTACAATCTATCTTTATATTGGTATCTTATACACATAACCTCTCATATTACTTCAAAACTACACAGGGGGAAGTACAAAATTCGCTGATAAAAAAATCTTGAAATCACGCCTGTTGAATTTAATTAGGTAGGTACTTAGTGTAGTAGTGTCCTAATAATAAATCATATTATAGCTAAGTATCCATTTTCGAAATTTAACGATAATTTTCACCTTTCATGTCATCCTAAACGGTTACATTGGGAACAGATCGAGAACATCTTTTCATCTCATGGAAACCTATACCTACTATACTATTATCTGTCCTAAGTAGGGTAGGCAGAGAGAACGGAACGCCAAATAAATCGTTTTCTTGTAGTCTCGTGGAAACCTGAAATGATATTCTCAAAATATATGATTTTCCATTTCAAATTTTACCTACATACCTTCAGGGCCCGATCTTGGGGTGGGGCGAGTTAAATGCCCAGAGCGACAAAAATTAATTAGGTACCTACTGAAATCGCGAAATTATTATTTAAGAGAACCAAAACCGAGAGGGGAAGGGGGGTAGAAATTTTGAGTGTCAGGAAAATCAAATTTCGTAAAAAAAGATCCTCACTTGAAAAATCGATCAGCAATACCAAATTGCGGAAATTGAAATAGCAAACGGTGGTAAATATTATTTTTGATCGAAAAGTGTAAATAATTAGATGGGGCATTGCCTACATACCTAATATCGAGATTATGATTAAAAAAACGGAAAATTCATAACAGTAGGCTGTGTTTGAAAATCCGTCCTATTGAAATTTTTGTTGCTTGTTTCATGGTGTAGGTGTAGGTAGTGTGTATGAAGTGTAACTATGCAGTAGGTTATACTCCTATAATATTATATTATTAATACAATCCTATGTTGTAGGCACTGACTATGCTAGTAGAGTGACTGAGTGCTGTACAACTACATATACACCTCACTGATGTATGTACACAGGCCACTACATCCCCACATAATACACAAGACAGGCCGCAAAGACTTGCTATAGAGAATCTCGCATCAACTTCGTTTTCCCAGTTGACTTTTTTCGTCCCACTCGGTTAGTTCTCCCGTCGGTTGTCAAATTTCTGTGAAAAATTTTGCTGTAAGTACTGTGGAATTATTTTATTTATCAAATTATATAAGTGTAAATTTTCAAATAGTACGTAGAAATTAAAAAAAAATATCGTATTATTTTATTTTATGATTAATTTAACCGGCTTTCGCTACATAGTTGGGGCGGTGTATTGCGGTATCACGCCCAACGTAATAAAATGTACCGCACAACACTGAATTTATCTTGAAATGCACTTGTACTATCGCGGCCGGTGTGCAATTATCGTATTTCATTTGCAATAATAATTTTATATTTTAGTTTGACAAAATTGTTAGAAGAAAATCAAGGTCATGGGTGCGGGACTTGTATAGAATATTATTATACTATGCACATAGATTTTGGTAATATACTGATGACAGACACTATACTCATCTCTTTTATTTCGCTTTTAGGCAGAACGAGACATCATGAGCTCCGATCAGTACTACCCATTCAAGGTTAGCCTTTGTTATTTAATTTATATCTAAGTACAATGTATTCTCACATAATTTTTCTTTGACGGATGTGTAAACATTTTGCGTCTAGTACCTATACATTATTTCGCATATCCACTCCCTATGAATACCAGTATTAATCCATACAACATTAACTAGCAAAGTGTATCCCGACACTTGTTCTAATTTTCCCACACTTAGATACTAAACGAATATCATATAATATAATATTTCATTGTATGGGGGTACCTGCCTACAGTATTATAATAATGATCAACAGACTAGGAATGTACATATTTGGAATATCAACATACCAAAATTTAAATATAGAACAGCGAGTGGTGTAACTTATGAAAAAAGAACAGAATAACATTTTTTTATTCATAAAAAGAACACCCACATATTGCAGCAGCATACACCTCATCAAAAATTTTCCACAATCTGCTTGGAATTCAGTTAGAATCTTGTTTGAGAAATTTATAGGCGACTTACCATGTAAAGGCTTAAATTAAAGATGTTAACATACCTACTTTGAATAAAATTTATTTATGTAATGTAAGTAATTTTGTCTAAATAAGTATGTGACTTCACCCTCTTATTCTATCACCTAATTGTACTACGAAAATTTTATCTTATCATTTCTATAAGTGCACAGTAAACATCAACATTGCAGGTACCTATTTAAATACTAACATAACTTTGTAATAGACAGACATTTATTTATATAAACTGTTAAAGCACACTCAATAAGTAAAATATCTGAAAATAGATAATGTGTACATTATTAGTTAGCAGGCATCATCCCACTTTTAGATATAAAATATTATTCTTACCTGTATGAAATATTATAAAATAAATATATTTTTGTACATCTTAAATTCAGCGATGAGGTGAGCTACCCATCCTAAATTTCTTATTTGTTTATTTTTGTTGGCACAGAAAGGACAGGTTGCATGTTTATTAAATTCGGCTGGTCCGCTGACTACCACACTTGCGTGATATGCCTTGATATAGTAAATAAATAATATCTCTTAGGCATAACAAAAAAAAAATTAAAGTAATATTTGGCAGAATGCCTAAAAAATCATCAATAGCTTATTTTTATCATAAAATTCTATACTTATAATAATAATAGTGTTATTACCTTTTAGAAAAATAGATAGGGAGATATAAAATGCTTAACAACACTTGTATCCATTTGAATATATAGACTATGACTTCACCTGAGTGATAAACTAATAATGCATTACTAATACAGATACAGATTTTGTATATGTATAAGATGATTCAATTAAGTATATTTATTAATAATATCTATACCTAGTACTACTACTGATTCACAGACAATTTATGTACCTTGCAATTCTCAATAATAATTAATAAACAACATAAAAGAAGTACTTCCTCCGACTTTAGCTATTAAGTAATCAAAAGATTACTATGAACGTAACATAGTACATTTTCACCCACAATGGGTCGTTCTGTCATTTCATTTTCATGTTACAATTTGTTTTATTTTTCTTTATATCTCCTAATTTTTTCTAAAATTTAATTGACACAGTTGATTGTGATGATTTTTCCCACTTTCCTATCGATAATTTTATATAGTCCTTTTAAATTCTCATTATCTCTGCAATAAACGTTTGCAAGGCAAGTGTGTCTCTTCAAGAAAATCGAGTGACTAGTTTGACTGAGCAATGCTGAATTTAAATGATTTTTTTTATTGTTATGAAAAATCATATCAAATGATCACCGAAAAAAATCATTTTAAAATAACACAAGACATAACAGTTGATATTGTATTTTTTAAATTGAATAATGGTAATCATATTTTGATTTTTAAACCATTCTAGATTTATCGTTCTAATTAATTGAACTCACCGATAGTTAACTTATTTGAATAGGTATTAACTAGGTATGTATGTTGCACATGGTTGAAATTTTTAGTTGGAATGATTAATCTAGAGTGGTTTAAAAATTTAAATAGGTATGATTAATATCTACACTTTTTAGTAAGTAAATTGAGTCCAGGACATACGATTGTGTCAAAAATTTATAAAAAAAATATAATTTGAATAATGTCTATTAGATAAAATTGTTTAGATATTCCAATCAGGGTGGGTTGATTAAAATTGACAATCTGACCTAAGAAGTCGAAAGATGTCTCTCTATAGTAAAACAAAATGCTTATTTTCTATTACCTGTGCACCAATACAATAAATAAAATTAAATATGTTGTTTTAAAACAACTTATAAATTTATAAAAGATAAGGAAAACAAGAAAATATCATATTATATACCTATCCACTTGCATGTGCAGCATGGTTATTAGAGTCAGACAAAATTATCAGAAATGCATTCACTTGCAGGTACTCGGAAACCGTTATCAATAAATATAATAAGCATGAAACACACATACTTACTTATAAATAAAATAGTACATATTATCTTTTTAGTATTCAATACACACACTATACACAGTCAATATTATAACAGGCACCGTCTTTCAGCTTTGATATTGGTTGTGAATCATAGAGTAATTTTAATTTAAAATACTAGTATCGATGTTACAGCCTCACTGATAAAATATGAATTGATTATTATTCACTTTGCATAATATTATTATGATGGGGTTTGATTATGTTATACATGTAACTAAGGACACACCTATTTTAATTAATTTATGTGATTTTAGGCATGTGATATTTTGTTGAGTGACTTGAAAATTAACATTGTTATCAGTAGTTTATAAAACATAAGCACTAGCTATTTAAAACAAAACCCCAACTCAATAACATAACATACATAGACAATTCACACAGATCAAGCTAGTCCCAAACTAAGATATGAATCTTGTATTATGGGTACTAACACAACGATACACACATATACAATGCACTAAACACATATACATGGAACACCCAGACCCAGGACAATTTGAAAAAGGTTATTCTTCACTTTGACCTGGCCGGGAATCGAACCCGGGACCTCGTGAATCAAAGGCAAGAGCGTTACCTCCGCGCCACACAGGCCGAATACATTGTTGTTTTCCTGTAAAGTGTGGTACTAGTACCTTTGAACATTATATTATAATAAATTTATAAAGCACCACTTTTTATTATAGCCAATTCATTTCATTCATGTCAATATTGATTTGGGGAGTTGGATGATAGATATGACACAACTAAACCATTGGCATGAAAATATTTAAAGCCAATGATTAGTGTAATAGATAATTCTTAAAACATGTTACAATATTATATTGTATGTGTGAGTAGGTACATAGTTATAAGGACAAGGTATTCATATTAATTATAAGGTAAACACCCTGAGAATTATGAATGCGGCCTCTGTAAAGTGTTAGTATTCACATTATTATGATGATGTATCTGTCAAGTAATTATAATTATTATATGTGTTTATATTACAACATAATTTACATAAGCATTTATAGTATTTGAATCATCTAATGTGTTCTTAGTCATAGAGATGTCTATGAATATCATATATTTACCTACTTACGTGAAGAATTTGTGTTAGAGATGTGTTGTTTAATTTTAAATTTTGGGTCTGTAGCTGGGTTCTAGAATAGGGGATCAAGCAACTCAAGTTAAGGAGATAAAATAAAATTTATACAATCATCAATATTCACAAAGCATTTATGAGCAATACCTACAATAATTATGCAAATTATATTTTTATAATGTCATGCTGGTTAGTAAAAAAAGTGGAGCAAAGGAAATGATTTTGTTATTCAGTATTGGACACATACATTATCTGTACAATTTACTTTTATCATCAGGCAATTTTGTTTGATGTTTTCAACAGAAAAGACACATTGTAAAAAAGTAACAATAATTTATACAAAATAATTTTAATATGATATTTTGCTTTTCACATAGTGTCTGCAGATTTCGATCTGCAAGAATTCAAGGAGCCAAGGCTTTTTAAGTGTATTGTTTTTCAACTGCTTGTTATTATATTGTTACAGTGCACACCCACAGTGTACCCAGCAGAGCCTTTTGATGCTGAGGCTGATGCTGCTACCCTGAGGAAGGCCATGAAGGGCTTTGGCACCGATGAGAAGGCAATCATCGATGTCTTGGCCCGTCGTGGTATTGTTCAACGTCTTGAGATTGCAGAAACATTCAAGACTGCCTATGGAAAGGTAATCACTCAATAATTTAATCATTGACAATTTCACCGTTTATAGAGTGGGGTAACATGGAACACCTAGTATTTAAAATAATATGCTGATTGTTTTCCTTTTATGGATTTTAACAGTGAAGAAAAATCTGCAAATCAATTAGTTTAAAGTATAGGGTTGTGATCTGTTACTTTTTTATTACACCAATTGTTCAAAATAATAGGACTATTTGTCAAGATTTAACATTATAACATTTATATTTAGGACTTGATCAGTGAGCTGAAGAGTGAATTGGGGGGTAAGTTTGAAGATGTCATCATTGCTTTGATGACTCCTCTCCCTCACTTCTACGCTAAGGAGCTGCATGATGCTGTCGCTGGATTGGGAACAGATGAGGAAGCTATTGTTGAAATCCTATGCACACTTTCCAACTATGGCATCAAGACCATCTCAGCGTTCTATGAACAATGTGAGTCATAATTTATTATTAAATACAAATTAAATTGAAGACATTAATGCTGGATCATGTTCTGAGAATGTCTATTGATGGTTAGCCAAAAAGAATGTTATTTTATCCACTATGTTAGTTCTGATTACTCTCTTTCACAGCACACTGTTTCTATAACAGTGTAGAACATCAGCAATGGTGTGGGAAGAGAAAAGCAATTGGTGCAAACTTACCCTCAATCTGGGAAACTAATTTTTTCCCCGTATTCTCGAGAATAGAGTTAAAGACAAATGAATATTAAAAGATGTAAAATTCTACATCATAATAATAGTGTTTTTTCTTTTATGGGATAGTGTACGGCAAGACACTGGAGAAAGACCTGAAAGGAGACACATCAGGCCACTTCAAGAGATTGTGTGTATCTCTGTGCATGGCCAACAGAGACGAAAATGCCGGAGTTGATGAGGGTGCAGCTTTGGCTGATGCCGAGGCTTTGGCTTCTGCTGGAGAAGGACAGTGGGGCACAGATGAGTCCACTTTCAATGCTATTCTCGTCACTCGCTCCTACCAACAACTCAGACAGGTAAAGGGGAATGATTCTTTATCTATATTATTACACCATTCCCTCACTGTATACGTACTTATATCCTTACAAGACATTTAGGGTGCAAGGAAAACTTTATCTTGGATTGAGACGTTAAATATCTCATAGATTGCAAGGAAAACCTTATTTTGGATTGAGATGTCAAATATCTTATATGTTGCAGGTTCTATGAAAAGAAATGAAGAATTTATTACTTATAATTTACCGTTGTACATGTAATGAAATTATTAATTTAAAAATAAAACAAACTTTGTATTTTCCACTAAAAGAACTTTATTTAGTTAAAAAAAAATCAGAACGGTGATGGAACAAGTAGTTCTGAAAACATTTTAACTAAATAATGTTATTTTAGTGGAAAATACAAAGTTTGTTTTATTTTTAAATTAATAATAAATATGGAATTCCACAGTGTTAATCACGAAACATTCGAAAAATTATTGTAATAAAATGTTTAATTATTTTAATTCCAGATTTTCATGGAATATGAGAGGTTAGCTGGTAGAGATATTGAAGAAACAATCAAAAAGGAATTCTCTGGTAGCATCGAGAAGGGACTTCTTGGAATCGGTAAGTAGTTATCATATTTGATTTAATCATAAATTAGGTTAAAATAATTATCATTTGGTACCTAATAGTAACTGGATTTAATTGAATTGTCATTCTTGTATTTTAGTAAAATGTGTAAAGAGCAAAGTGGGATACTTTGCTGAGCGTCTTCATGATTCCATGGCTGGTATGGGCACCACAGATAAGACACTTATCCGTATTATTGTCAGTCGCTCTGAGATTGATCTCGGGGATATCAAACAAGCATTCCTTGAAAAATATGAAAAGCCATTGGAGAGTTGGATCGCCGTGAGTATCTTTATCTATTTATTTTATTTATCTAATTCACAAGTTGTTAGTGTAGTTGGCACAAATTTACTAATAATAATTGTAAAGTGATAAAATAGTTTACAGAAATTATTTATAACCAATATAATAAATATTTGAAACCAAGATTATTAAAGTGTAAAAATCTTGAATGTAATGATATTATTTATCAGTTAAAATTTCTTGTATCCAGGAGTTTAATATAGTTTTATATATTGCACTTTTAATTGTACAGACACTAAATGTGATTTTCAACTTATATCATTTCAATATCCTTGTAATGCTGTGATCAACATGACCAGATGAGTGATATAAAAGTGTATTTTAGCTGCATTTTAATTTTAGAATAGCATTTTAAAGTTACTGAAAACGATGCATTTTTCTTTTCAATGATAAAAATATTTTAAAATAGATATTCATCAACATTATGAGTTTTAAATTTATTTAAAGTACTCCATTTCTATCTAGGTTCTCTTGTATTTGAGAATGCGATATTGCCACAATAAGCATGTAAATTTGATGTCATATAAAATAATGCTTATAAATTGTTCTTGAACAGATTTTTAACCATTTAAACATACATAGAAAATTAATAATTCTGTAGGTACATACATACAATGATAGATTTATTTAACAAATCATTTATTTTCCACACTTAAGTGTGTATTCTCTATGGTGGTTGTCTATCTATCTCGTCACTTCTTTTTGTGAAATATTCAAACATCAGACTTACTTTCACCAAACTAATCACAGTGCAATCTATTTGTATCTAGGCGTATGAAAGGTACTGCAACAGTTACTGTTAATATTTGTGTATAAAAATCCTCAGTATGTGTAGGTGTAAATTTATAAGTAGAGTGTGTACTTTCTAATTTCCATATACCAAAGATATCAATGTAGTGCAATAGTATTTCAACTGACTGGGACACAATACCATTGTTTTATTTTATTTTCCTCATTTTATATACCTACATACATTCATTATAGTCACTATATAACACAAAATCGTTCTATTAGTATTGAAATACAAAATTATGATCATTATATTGGCTGATCGCTGGATCTTTTTTGGGATGGAAAATTATATATTCTGTACCAGTTGCATGGCAAGCAGTTCGTTTAATTTTTCTTTCCTTTGATTGTCTGGACTACATTTTTATTTTATTTTGTAGTATTTCATGACAAAATGTGCTTTTGCTAAGCAACTTCTCGCTTATAATGATGTTCATACTATCTTCAAAAGTCATGAGTATTACTAAGTATTCCTTCATTTAAAATATAAGAAAAAAGAGATAAAAACACATGTTTGTTCGTTCCAATCTCCAATGTAGACGCACCTAATGTGACTCCCCAGTGTAAATACACAACTTTGGTTATTTATTTCATGTTAATGCTATTTTTTTTAGTTAACCTGTAAAGTATTGCCATATACCATGGGATACAGGGTGCACATCAAACATGAGTTAACATGTATGGTATAAAGGAAAAAAAATATGTGGGGGAAGAGGAAAAGATTGTACCTGAAATGGTTTAGAAAAAAATATGGAAATTAGTACAATGGATAACAAATCATAGTAATGGATTGGTTTGAATGGAATTGTTTGTGTATTTGTGGAGAAAGGTAGTAGCCCATTGTAGTAGTTGGAAGATAATGGCTGGGTGGCTTATTGGTTAAACCTTTTGCAGGGAGACACTTCTGGGGATTACAAGCGAGTGCTGCTGACCCTAGTCGAGTAGATCCTCGGTGAGAGAGACAGACACACTACAGCCTCTCAGATTGTGTCACGGCAATCATTCTTGATCATATTATATTCCTAATGTTGTGTGAAGCCTTTCATTGTCAATATTTACCTACATTTTAATGTATTTTGTACTTGAATCATTGTCAAATTTATTTATAAGTTTACTTACACGTACCTCACAGACTGTACGCAGACCTAATTTTTCTATATGCACATATTTCCATCCTTCAATGAGCTTTTTTAAAATTTTATTTGCGCATTGCATGCTTTTTACACAGCAGACAATAACCCATCACAGACTCTGACTTTCTGGATACATAATACTAACAGCAGTGATGATCACTCTAGCGTGTGTGTGATGATTTTAAGCATTTTATTATTCTCCTTTTCAGGAAGATATCGGTGGTGAACTGAGTCACCTCTTGGTCACCCTGGCCAATTAATATGACAACATGGCCATGCAGTTGTAACATCTAACCTCTTGATGATTTTGAATGCTTAACACGCACATGATAATAATATTATATAATACACACTGATACATTGAAAGGATATAAACATGTTACACTCAAACAATACTCATTGTATGGGGCGGAAGTGATGCATTTAGGAAGTTAGGTTTGCAACGCAGCGCGGTGCACATGACACGAGATATTGATGGTGGTGTGTTTCCAGGAAGACATCTCTGGTGACTACAAGGACGTGTTGGTCACATTGGCTTCTTAGACCACCTCTCTGCACACCCCAAGGTCACAATCCCATCTTACAGTTATATAGTTCTAAGTGCATCCTCTGTCATGTCAGAGCTTTAGAATCTCCTCCAGAATGTGCATTATTTATATTTATTAAAGCATCATATATTTATTCTTTGTATACAACATTATATTACTACTTTTTAATAATAATAAGAAGAATATATCTTTATACTATATTATATTGTACTAGTAAGACATAATGTTATAATATTTTTATAAATTTTTTTGCACGAGAAAAATTAATTTCTATGAATGGGCTTGGTATTTCAAGTGCTTATAGTTGGTGCTGTTTAAAGTAAATGTCCAGTAGTTTGTTGTGATGCAACAATAAAAATTTTGAAGGCTTTTGCTGTTTTTATTTTTGTAATGACACCACATCCCTCTCACGCTGTGCAGTCTGATATTCCTTGTCTACCAATCTGTGTGTTCAATAAATATATGTATTAACATGGTGTGTCAATTACTTCCATTCATCTCAACCATAAACATATTTTAACTATAGACTATATATAAAGCAAAATACTTAGTACTCGGGTATGCGACCTGAAAATAGTAGCACATTACGAGTAGTCAAGTCGTATTTGGCCGTAGGTGAGCATCACTTACTGAATATTCCATAGTTATATATGTCTATGATCTCAAATTTTGCCAAATATAACATAAATTAATTCTACAATGGTATTTTTTTTCTGCAATAAAGTGTCATATAAGCATGAAATGTATTTGCATGTAATGGTAAAGTTATAGGGATTAAAATAATGAACTGTTAGTCTGGTATTGCATAATAATTGATGAATAAATGTCCATTTGGGGCTTATCAATAATTAGTGCTTGCCGAGTTCTAATTTATGACAGTAAGAGCTTAATACGTAATTATTAAAAAAACTTTATACAACTATTTAGGTACTGTACCAAAAAGGAAGATAAATATTTTTTTTACAAAAAATTACTTCAAGTAAAAGCTTTAGCTAGTTTCTCACGAAAAACATAAAAGAAGCTGGTCACCTTAATGATGGTAAGATTTTAAGAGGAAAATCTGCAACTTGATTCATGTTACCAATCTACTTCACATTCACGACTCAAGCTGTTGCTTAGTGTAAAATGTGTTTGAGTTCATCAGAAACCGTCTTTTATAAAAGCAGCACAGTAAAATGTATGATATAGTTAACTCACTTGAATGGGGGATGCTGCAAAACTATGTCTCATAGAAACTAATGGAGGAGCCAGGAGCAGCCTGCGTGTGAGGTGAGCCCAGCTGTCTCCTAAAGCACCCACAGGACTATCTTCCAAACCTAGTCTCATATTTACTTCATTAGTTACAACTACCTGTAATAAATATTAATTATCACAGCCTAAATTACCCAAATTTCATTCCACTGTTTTTCCCAAACATGTGAAAAGTTCCCTGTGGGACTCCATTGTGACCAAAAACACTACACATAACAAACTGTTTTGGCCAAATTCAAGCAAAAATATGCTTTCCATTGTTGCCATAAAGTCTATTTTCCTGTGGAAAAACAAAGGACACCACGTGAGATGGTAAGTGTTAGGGTAGTGTTTTTTTCTTACACATTACCAGTACATGATGAAGTTATATAATAATAATATGGACATTTGTATTTTCTGCCATTTAATGATCCGTGACCATCTCAAGAGTGCCAAAGTAGTAGGTTTTTATAGTACAACTATGTGTTGGAAATGAATGCTACAAAGACAAAAATGCAAAAGTTTGAAAGAGAGAACTAAAGAACGATTTGTAAAATAAAGGTTGGTGATGAATGTTTGGAGCAAGTAAGCGAATATGTTTGTTTGCGAGGAATGGAAAGTGGCCGGTGTTAAGAGTCAGTGTAAGGCGAGTTCCACATCTCTTGTACATTAGGTCTAGCCTCTACCCTCAGGCTACCGACGAACTCCTTATAAAGGGACAGCACCCTAACAATTGCTATCTCAGGGGACACATTTTTTTAAAGTAGTACAGTCTTGTTACGTTGTAATGTCTTTGATGAATAGTAGGCATTTTACATGAATAGATGTTACATGTCATGATTCACTTGAGATTGGATGTTTTATATTAAGAAGCAAGTACAATGAGATTATGAGGCAAATACAGCAAGTTAAAATAGTCTTAATTTCTCATCTATTGAAATATAAAGGACCTGTAGGCCTAGTCAAAACACATTTAAGAGTTACGTTTTCGTTCAAACGCGGACGACGTTGCGAGAACGCGTCAATTTTCGTAGCTACTTGTGTATTTTAGCTACGAAAATTGACGCGTTCTCGCAACCTCGTCTAGTTTGAATGAAAACGTAACTCTTATGTGTTTTGACTAGGCTCACTGCTATGCCAAAGAGTATTGTCGGTAAACAAAAGAAACCAACTAAGTCCATTTTTTGAGGTATTAAATTATTTACATCACAATATTCTATGTTTTCCATCATTTGTACTTGTGTGTGACCATTCGAATGAGTTATATCAATTTTTTTATGTTTACTAATACAAGGAAAAAGGTATATAGCTGATTATCTCAGAACTAGGCCTAAGCATAAGTTAATTTTCTCTGCATACCAATGATTCTTTATGAAGTATTGGATAAAAAATTTAAAATCCTTACCGCTAAATTTCTTTCATATGCTAGTCTATTTAAAAGTGCCATTGTGCGGTACAAAATCCCAACTCTGTCTATATCTGAGCATCCATCTTTGAATGGTGATGATATATCGTCAATAATTATTAATTTAATCTGAAACAGATGCAACGTCTTTATTTTGTCCTGATCTAATAATTTTTATTTGCAGTTTCTGGCTAGGAACACCCTCAAGGGTAAAAGCCAACAAAAGGAAAAAGAGAGAGAGAGAGAGAGCTTAATAACTACCTGCAGTTATTATTTTTGACTTTAATCAACAATAGTCATAATATAAAGCAAGCAGCACATAAATCATTAATTGAAAAAAAAATAACTATTACATACTAAATCAGTTAGAATATAATAATATCAAAGTGTACTGGAAAATTAAAATAAGCATAAAATAAACAAATTGTAAATTTTGATAAATATTCCACTATGTACTTGCTTCAGCGGTATATATACTAAATAGCACCACCTGACTAAAATTTATATATGTACTTTATTTGGATATCTTCCAGACAGGGTGAAACCCCACTGAGTCGTCGTCATCATAAAATATACTAAGACGCAAAATGATAAATAAAAGACAAATCAGTACCTGTGGATTATCTTCAATGAACTTTTCTATAATGAACGTAGCTGCTAAAAACTCTGCTGTACTCAGAGCTTTCAAGTAATGAACTTTTTTCAAAGCAATTTTTGAGTCCCACTGACTAGAATATTCATTAGTTAACTTTTTGGCATAACATTCTGCAATTTCTGAAATGTAATTTAATTACATTTTTGTTAAGCATTTTTTCAATAACTAAAGCTAACTAAAAATTCATAAAAGAACAATATATTTTAGCTAACTCCATTTGTTGGAATTCCAATCTGTGAATAGGAATGAGGGTTTGAGTCGTGCAATTTGAACTACATTAAAATAAAAGTGATAAATTTTCCATGGCAGTATAGTAATACCTACAATATTTTATACATATTTTAATAAGTTGATAATTATAAAGTTCATGATTATCTGCATGAAAAAACATTTAAAACATCATTTAACCATTTTGGTGTTAAAATTATCACCTCTAACTGGATTTTTTTTTATTATTAGAGTAGACAGTTCATTTGAATCGCACTATTTGTCTGTCGTATTCTGTTATGTATGGTATATAATCACCACCAGATGGACATAGGCTTGACAGCCGAACGGATATGCCAAGGATTCTAACTCTTTAAGGATGAAAGTATTTTGCCCATATTATGCAAAATTTGAAAATACACTTTTTGGCAAAGAATACTTTTTTAACAAACCTATTCACAAAACTGTACTGTGGAGTTCCCAAAAAGAATAGGTCTCCTACTCTTTTCTGTAAGTTTTCTAGTGTCCTGTAAAAGGTAGGTGTTCATATAACACAAAACTTCCCTTTCACGACACAAGCTTTTGGTTTACTGTGAAAGGTGTATAAGGTTGTATTTGGGTTTATAACAAAACCACTAATTCCACCATTCTCACTATCACAATATATATGCCAACAACTCGACAAATCGAGTATCGTGAGCGCTTCAGTTTCACGGGGGATCTGACTGTGCTGTATCCACTCTGCTTTGCCATCTCAGATGACTAAATAGGCCAATCTGAGACAAGCACACTCTGTCGCATTTGGGACATGGATGTTCTCCCGCAGTTGGGCCTTGGTGTCTTCTGTCATTTGGGCTGTAGCTATATGTCAATTTTCTCCACTTGGTGCGATCAGTAGCGTCCTGTTCCCAGGTGTGCTGGATATTACTGTCCTTCAAGATGGTATGAAGGACGTCTCTGTATCGCTTACGTTGGCCACCTTGGTATCTTCTCCCATGTACGAGCTCCCCAAATAATGTTTTTTGGGAGTCGGTTCCTGGCATTCGGACGACATGACCAGACCAACGCATGGCACTTTGTGATACCAATATCCCAACTCTACAACAGTTGGCTCTCCTAAGAACTTCGGCATTCGACACCTTGTGGAACCACTGTATTTTTAAAATCTGTCTTAGCTAATAATAACCAGTCAAGTATTTTCAAAATTCTTACCTTTTAACCTATGAGCTGTAAAGTTAGCTGCAGTATCAATGTACAAGGATTCACCTTCTAAACCTCCAAAAGATTTTGGTAACTGCACACAAACACTTAGCTGTAAACTACAATAAAGGTATTTTAATTACATTACATTAATATTATATGTACTTACTAAATTTATTTGAAATCCATTCTTGTAGATCACATCCAAATACTTAGTAAGGTTACCAACCATAATTGTGTTTTTCCTTGAGCAGGAGCTCCACATACTTCAAGAGGTCTTCCACAAGGTACTCCACCTCCTAAACATTCATCTAGACTCAGACAACCTGTCTTGATTCTTATATTATTTATATCATTCTGAAAATAATATAACAGACTAATTAAACAATTTCATCCACTTTGAATGTAGTAGATATTATGATATCATGAAAATATTATATTATAAATTTGGGTACATTATCTATAACTTCAAATAGAAAAATCATTTATCCACCTACTTGACATGCATCCAAAGCAGTGATAAAAGAAAATTGTCGTATGTTATTTTCATTTATTTCACACTCAACATTCTTCACCCAAGGAGCACTGCTATTTCGTAAATCATAGACATAAATATATCCATTAGAATAAAGTTTCTCTCTGATTGATTTAGTAATATTTTCAGAAGAAATTGGTTTAAACATTTTGTCAATCTGATGCAATTGTTATGGTACCTGATGCTAAAGAAATATATCTGTAATTTTACAATTATTTTTTTATGGCTGCATATTGCACAAACGTCAAAGTATCAATCCCTATAATATTGTCCAAATAGTTTTTAATTATATCATGATCATGAGATACCACACAACTAAACCTATCTGATTAAAAACTGCCTTAGAACGTAAATCATTGCTCAGTACACAGGAGTCTAGTGAGGCAGTAAATTAGAATTCTTATTATAGTTTTTAGAACAATATAAGTCAATAACATTTATATTAGGTAGGTAAGAGGGAGGCCTTTGTTCAATACTGGACACAAGAAGAAGGCTGAGGTAAGGTAAGGTAAGGTACTTATACTTATTTAAAGATATCAAACAAGATAACTCTTTATTTTTTATTATTACTGTAATTCTTTTCCATAACTTTCGATTGTCTGGTAAAATGTATATGTTTGTATAAGTTATGACATTTTACACCTTAAATTCAGTGTTTAGGTTTGCCACCAATCCTGAATGCCATAAATTTTTGTTTTCATGGAGAGGACAGATTGCACGTTTAATGCATGTAGCTGATTCGCTGGCTACCCCACTTTTGACATATGCTGTAGTGGTATAGAAGCAGTAGTAATTTTTAGAACACAATGTAATTAGGTTAAGAAAAAGTTATGTTTAGTCATAGACATTTGTATGTTTAGTTATCGATGTTATTCGAAAAATTAATAAATATAAAAAAAACAATAAGAGAAATAAAAAAAAACCAGACCCCAACCCAGATCAAAATAAATAGGTACCTATTTACAATCTAACAAAGTGAATAAATATTATTACTTTACGAATACAACCTAACGTAACTTCGCCAAACTACTATTTTTATTTTCAATTTTATGAAACGTCATTTTGGCGCGGTGAACTTGAACAAAATTGGTGTAACTAGAATATTAATGTAAAGAAAAAAAACAATAATTATAATGCAAAATATCTCAAATTACGATTATTATCTGTATGATGTCAAAAATCAAGTACAAGTCGTAAAGTTGTAATAATATAACGACAAGGTCTAAAAACTTCGCTGATTCTAAGAAAAAAGCAAGGTTCCTCACTTTAACTTTTAAAAATATATCCGCTCATTACAAAGTTACATACATTGTTGTCATAACACTTTCGAAATTTATTTAAAGAAAATATAATGTGATCGATTTAATTATTTTTCTTTTTATCACATCTTTATTATCACCAAAATTAGTAAACATTGCTTTTATCGTCACGCACGCGCGTGCGTAACAATATTGTATATGTAGAAATCTTTTTTTATTTTGCCTCATATTTTTTTTCATTACGCTGGCTAGTTGTGGTTTTCATTTAAATAGATATAAATATCGTGCAAGTTGAATTAAGATAGCAAAAACTTTAATGAGAATTAAAAGAAGAATTAAAAAATTGAGACATTAGTTTGTGTTACATTTCTGGGAAGGTAAGTAAATGTATCACTAAAATAATATTTACCTCTTGGCAATTCCTCCTCATTCAATGAATTTCTAAACATCTCCTTTTACCATCCATGCTGCTAGAGTTTGGAACAATCTTTCCACGGATATAAGGAATTAAAACTTAATCACATATTTTAAGAGTAAAATAAAATCCCAATGGTGTTTCATAAATAATTCAGTCTCTTCCAAAATTTCCTTTTATAAAAATAAAACAAAATATGGATGTTGATGGATAATATGCGTGAACATAATAGAAATTAATATAATTTTTCTGTAATTAATATAGAGATGTATGTACCCTGATATATTTTTTATAGTAATTTTTAATTTTTTTTATTGTAAAACAGTGTCACAGTTACATAGAGGTTTGCTGGAATACGCACACCTATTGTATGTAGCTTTTATTACAATGACAATAAAGTTTATTATTACTACTTGTAGTTGTGGGAAATACCTTGATGGTAAAGTAGTAGTATTATTATTAATATGTTGGATGATTTATTCGGCGCCGTTTAATGGAGCATCCATCTCAAGGGCGCGGGAAACCATGTTGGAAGAGCGAAGTCTTCAGCTTGCTCCTGAATGCTGTAATCGGCTGGTTTTTACGGAGGTCCTCGGGGAGTCGGTTCCAAATGACTGGTCCTGCGACGCCAAAAACCCTATCATAGAAGCAGGACTTGTTTGCTCTGTTATTTTCGTCCAGCATGTTGGTGGATGTCTTAGATGAGCGTAGAGGTCTTCTTGCAGGTGTTTTGAGAACACAGAGTTCAGAAAGTGACTAAGGTGCCATTTTGTTCAAAGTTTTGTAGACTATAAGGCACAGTTTGTATTGGACCCATTCACCTACTCTTAAAGGTGTGATGTACTAAAATATTCAGTTATTTTTTTTTAATTTATAAGCTTAGATACCCTATTTATATGTCTATGGAGAAAAGACATCTGCTTCGGTTTAATAAACATTTTAGAAGAATGAAAAACTATGTTTAGTTTTAATAAGGAATTCTACAATTTGTGCACCAACTAGTGATTTAACGAATGTGTGATTTTGAATATTCGCGAATGCGAATATTTGTTGCCGACATTCGCGAATGCGAATATTGACTTGCTTAAATTTATACAATTGCTCAAATATTAAAATTTCTACCCCCCCGTCGCCGAATTTTCAAAATGGTATAGAAATTTAAAATATTTCAAAACTCCTCGGTTTTCTTAAAGAATATTTTCTTGCAGTACCTTTTTCTACAATGTACTGGGTAAGTATCCGGTACAATTACCGAATATCCGATACTTTATTATCTACCAAAATAATACTCGCAAAACATTCAAATATTTTTTTGCGAATACTTTGAAATATGTGAATATTCGCAAATGCGAATACGAATATTCGTTACATCACTAGCACCAACACTACAATAAACTGCAAACATTTAGAGAAAGACAGATTTAATTCTTCCAAAAAAAGCTTTATTCAAATAAAATGTATGACATAGAACAGTTATCATGTCTCATAAATTTATATTTGCATTTCTAAAATATAAAGTAGCTAAAAAAATATAACAGGGATAAAAAATCATGGATCCACTAATTTGAAATTCTGTACACATTCAATGAGCCATGCAACAGGCAAAGATTTGAGGTGCTTCATATTGTAAGCCAGTTTTGGTCTAGACCTATAAATAATATAGTGGGCACAGAGCTCCAACGGACTACCAGGTGCTGCGTGGTATGGAAAAATACGCTCATTTTCTGGAATGGACTCAGGATTAGGCTCTCTACGTAAGACAACTCCACCACCTTCTGTGACCAGTTGGCATAAAAATTGTTTATTAATTGTTAAGTGAGAACTTATTTCATATTCTGATTTGAACTCTACAAAGTAAAAGTGGCATCCAGCAAAAAGACCAGGCATTAATGTCAAATTATTCATAAGTGATAAATGAACACATTCAGTGGCTCCCCCAAGATTAGTCACATAAAACTCGCCAACATTGGCTATATACGAGTCATTGCAAGCTTCCAGCCACTGGGATGATACTATCGGCTTGCCACGCACAACTGCCAGTAAAGTATCTTGTGTCAGATAACAATATCCATCTTCTGTCTCTACTAAAATATGACTTACATTTTTAGAGAACTCTGGAATAACTTTCATATTTCCATGTTCTTTCACAAGTTTCTGTAGCTTAGCCTTATTCTCTTTCTTTAGAAATAATGGGAATATACAAAATATATTATCATTATGTATGTTGAAACTAACATCAGGGATCTGTGACGGAGCATGTTGCTCTTCGCCAGAAAGAAGTATCTTTTTGATATCTTCTGAAGCTATACTCAAAGGAGTTTCACCTTTATCATTTTTAGTGTGTACATTGGCTCCAGCTGAGATAAGCAATTGTACAATATCACTAAACTGTGATCTAACTGCTTCATGTAATGGTGTTTCATAATGTAGTCCTGGAACCTGTGGGAAGGCCCCGTGATTCAAAAGTAGTTGTACTAGAGG
Source organism: Athripsodes cinereus (assembly GCA_947579605.1). Classification (NCBI taxonomy): domain Eukaryota; kingdom Metazoa; phylum Arthropoda; class Insecta; order Trichoptera; family Leptoceridae; genus Athripsodes; species Athripsodes cinereus. The sequence continues at coordinate 7,781,526 of OX388308.1, read as the reverse complement.
TAAATTCCCCCCAGCTACGGCTTCATGCAGAGGCGTCCATCCTGCATTGTCCTTGGTATTGGGAGAAGCACCCTCCTCCAGCAGTATTCTCACTTCTTCTATTTTATTTTGCACACAAGCTGAATGAAGGCATGTCTCTCCTTTTTTATTACGCTTCATAATCCCTTTACAAGTACTCATTGATATGTCCAATGACAACTCATTTGATGCTACTGAGGTTGTCCTAGTGGGAGCACACTTGGATTTTTTTTTATTATTCTTTGTTGTACACTTTTCAGAAACATCAGATACTTTAGAAGGTGTAGAATTAATGCTATTTTCATGACTTTGATTATGTTTATGTGGACTATTTGGCAGAGGCGACTTGGAAGTTTTTCGTGTGTAGCTTGGTTTGATAAAGTAGTTTGATACCATGCTAGTAGATTCTTTCATGTCTTGTGGTGACTTTCCTTCGGATTTTTTTATTTTTTTTATTACACTTACATCTGGAGAATTATCCTTACTATCTTTAATTAATTTATTTCTTAACACTCTTTTTTCAGGCACAATTTCAGATGTTATGTTACTGGTGCCACTTTTTGATGACAATAGCTTTTTGAGATTTTTGTTTTCACTCAAAAGTTTATTTACCTCAGAGTTTGCCCGGGCTTGTTCTTTGGTTCCAAGTTCGAGATGTACATTTTCCTTCATACTGTTGAATATTGTCTTCAGCTGCCTATACTCAAGTACCATTTGATTCACAATTTGGTCTGTAATCACATTTTGAATATCTCCTTTATGGCACAAAAAACACTTTTTCATACGACTACTTTTTAAATGCTTTTTACAAAATATATGTGAACACACAATAAACTTGTAGGAATTGTCCACCAATTCATTACAAAATGTACAAATCAATTGTTGTTTTAAATTTTCCATGGATAACATTAGTTCCTCCATTTTGTTTACAGTAACACAATAAAAATAGTCATCATCTGATTTAAAACAGCGGAGCAACAAATTATTTTTTGTTAGAGGAATAAAGCTGACATTTATTTCCTAATTCATTGCATAATAAAAAATGTACCACCCCACATGTATGAAAAATAATACTCAACGGGTGGGGCACTAAAGTAGCATAGTTCCCATGTATGCCAGCAACACCATTAATAAATACTTTATTACTGGAATATAAAGTAAACGTATATTAAAATTATTCGATAAAAAAACAAACATCGACTAAACTCCACAACATATTATTATACTTTATATCCATTATCCACAACCTCGCTTCGATCGCCTCATTTTTTAATTTTGACAGCGCGGGAAATGTTTCTATTTCTATGAATTTTGACAATATTGTGCACTATATGAGATGGTAGGCCAAACCACGGCCAAACTGTTGACAAATGTGAGATTTCATAGCAACTGAAACTGTTGCCATATGTAGAATTATTTTTTGGTCACCACCTTAAATTATTTTTGGACACCAAGTTTTTCGACACTGGCAAACTTTACATTCGAGTTAGATTTTATTTTTGCTGGTTTTATTTTATTTTTGCCGGCAAAATAAAATAAAACCAGAAAAATAAAATCTAACTCGAATAAAAATTTCTTAAAGTTTATATTCGAATTAAATTTCATTTTTGCCGGTTTTATTTTATTTTTGCCGGCAAAACTAAAATAAAACCTACCTCGAATATAAGCTTTAGGAAATTTAATATTCGAATTATATTTTATTTTGGCCGGTTTTATTTTATTTTTGCAAATAAAAAAAGAAGAAAAATATTTCGCCAAAAAATCCAAATATTATTAGTGTAGCAACAATTTTCCTCCATACAAAACTATGTTTGACAGATATCTGACATTGGGGCCTACCATCTCAATGAGTTCCCAATATTGTACGAGAGTCTAAATCCACCACCTTTTGACTCACGATTTATTCATTTCCGGACCGTCCCAGCTTCACCAGCGACACCTAGCGGCTATGTATAGAACTGGTTTAAGTGTAAATTATTGTGTATGCCAGCATAGATGTATTATATATATATATACTACATATATAATAATTTATAATATATAGATATATTATATCTATGTGTGACTGTCACAGATTGACAGATGACTTAAAATGGATGTGGTTGTCAAAACGAAAATGACGAAATTTGAAAACGTATCATTATAATAATCTGTTGGATCAGTATATCTGGGGATAGCGCAAACAAAATAGTTACTACTACTATACCATCACGGCATATCCCACAAGTGGGGTAGCCAGTAGACCAACTGCATGTAAGAAACATGCAAGCTGTCCTCTTCGTGCCAATACAAAATCAAGACATTCAGGATGGGTGGCAAACCTCATCGCTGAATTTAAGATGTAAAATGTCTTAGTTTTTTCGAACACCTGCCTTTTACAGGATACTCGAAAACTTAAGGAGAAGAGTGGGAGACCAATTCTTTACCGGGTGCTCCACGGGATACAACAAAATAGTTACTCATCAAAAACTGTTGTTTTTTTTTACTAACTTACTAACATAATGTGAGTTATTGCTAATTTTGTTATAGTATCAATATCTCATAAATAATACGCCTTGAGAATCAAAAGTGAGTTATAGTGTCAATCATTTTTAAGAATTGTTATGGTCATGTTTTTAATGACATAAAATTTACTTTGTCTTATAAAATCTATATAACAAAATAGCTACTTTGGAGGAGGGTGGCCATATGAACATAAAGTGGGTGACTGGATACAAGAATTAAACACATAATAATATATAGGGAGGCATCTTTTAAATTTGGCGCCTTGATTTATTTATTAGTTCAGTTCTACACACGGCCGCTAGGTATCGCTGGTGAAACTAAGATGGCCCCGAAATGAATGAATCGTGAAAGGTGGTGGATTTAGACTCTCGTCAATATTGTTGGGCTCATGGATTTTTCCATTATAAAAATCTATGGGTTGGTCTTAGTGATGTGAGAAGGGAAAATTCTCCAAAGAAATTTCTCGAGAACGAGAAATTTCTCCTCTGATGGAAGAGAAATTTCTCTCAATAATTTTTCTTAGTGCTATTATGATCTTTCGCCCAATACACTTCGCAGCCAACCTGATTGATCCAAAATTTGTGGGGCTGATTAAGGCCCAAATCAGAGGTTATTAACACTTTTTTCCATGTACGTACCTGCAATTTTTTTTTAAGTTAAATATGGGCATGTGGGGTAACGTCAAACATCAAGATTTTTCATCAGTTATTAGCACTTTTTTCTATGTAGGTACCTAACATTTTTTGTTTCCATAATTAATTGTAGCCATATTGGTGATAAATTGTCTCAACGTTTGTACGTTGTTATAGATTGATTGAATAAAGTATTTATTGTTATTATTATTATTATACTGTTAAATAAAAAATAAAAAAAATTCTCCGAAAATTCTCCACTTCGAGAAATTTACCAAGAAATATCTCGGTAAATTTCTCGAAAAATTATTTCGTGAGAATTCCACAACACTACTTATTATGAAAATACGAGATGCTGAATGGTCAATGGACTTTCTGGCAGGGTTGCCAGACGTACGGTAATTACCGTACTTGTACGGTAATTTCATTCCCCGTACGGTAGTAAATTACCGTACGACAAAAGTACGGTAATTTCAAATCAAAACTAATGTACGGTAATTTGGCACACAAATCATTTTTTTGTATCCATCAAGCTCAAGGACGTTTATCACGTGTACATAGCATGAGAGCACGGGGGGGGACGAAAACGACTGTACTAGGCAAAAGGCCTTCTTAACACGAGAAGATAGTGGCTAACGGCGTACTTTAGTGATGTACGGTAATTGTACGGATATTTTTCCCTAGAAGTACGGTATTTTTGGTTTCACAATCTGGCAACCCTGCTTTCTGGTTTTGTGACAGGTCGCCGGTTTAGTCGCGGTTTGTTGTTAGAGCGCAAGTAGAATAATAATATTGTATTAAAGAGTCGAATAATAAACATACTTAAGTAATTGAAAGGTTTGTTGATTCCCTACTAGATTCGTGTACTACTCTGATTAGAAATAGTTAAGTTTTCTGAAAAATTATTCCTATTTTGTTGTATATATTTTTTTAGTACCGGCAATCCACAAAACTTGTTTTCATTTATATCTACAGCACCTATTTTGACCATGTCTGATGACGAAGAAATAAGTTTTGTGAAAAAAACTAGGACTATTCATTATGGGTCCTTGGAGGAACAAGAAAGAGCTAGGCTTTCAGCCATTGCTGCAGCTGCCAGAAGTGAACCTGGAGAGAGTGATGCCCCTCCAGGAGTATCTTGTGATACTAAAGATCTTGGAGAAATACACATATCCAATGGTATGATTGCACTTTTTGAAACATTATAACCTCAAAATCATATTTTAATTTGGTATTCTCAGTTATAATAAGATTGTGTGTCTAATTATGTTTTAAATGGCTACTCACATTTTCAGAATATATGGAGTTGGAAGATGAGATGTCTAAAGACAAGCAAGCTTTGTTGGAAGAGTTTGAACGCAGAAGAAAAGCAAGACAGATTAATGTTTCTACCGATGATGGGGAAGTTCGAAAATCTCTTAGACAATTGGGGGAGCCTGTGTGTTTGTTTGGTGAAGGTCCAGCTGAAAGACGAGCACGTTTGAGGGATTTACTTTCCTTGTTAGTAGATTTAAATCACTTTCAGGTTTTTTAGTTTTTTTTACAAACTTCTAGTTTAGAAATCCCGTTACCAGTTTTCTCCACCTTCAAGGCAAAAAGTATATTACTTACCGTGAAGGTCTTTTTGGTGTATTTAGTTTTGCCAAGTAAAAACATACCTATTTACCTTTAAAATAAAAACTAAATATGAAATTCTAGTAATACTACTATTTTTTTTAGTAAATAAGAATGAATTGAAATCACTTCAATATATATTTTTTTTAGTTTGGGTGAAGATGCCATTCATAAAAAAATGGAGGAAGAAGAAGCTAGACTTGAAGCAGAAAGAGGCCAAGAAGGCACTTGGTATCATGAAGGAGATGCTGCTCTCAGAGATTGCAGACTTTGGTTGGCACATTATAGTCTGCCACGAGCTAGAGCGAGATTGCATGAGGCAAGAGAGTTGGCTGTTACCAGACAAAGATCTAAAGCAACACAATTACAAGATTTACAAAGAAGACTAACTGCCACACAGCCAATTGCTTCACAAGTTGGAGATCAAAGACCTCTAGCTTCGTGTGATTTCAGCTCTGATTCACAGTTATTACTTACATCTGCATGGTAATTAGCATACTTTGTTTATAATATCACAACATCTCCCAGTAGCCAGTAGACTAAAGCATGTAAGGAACATTCAGATCATCTTTTACATATATTCAGGGTGGGTGGCATACCTCATTAGGTAGAGTCTCAGACTTTCAATTAGAGACTTCTCCCTCATGACAGGAATAACTGTGAGGGTGTATGGGGTATATTTGGGCTTATTTTAAATTCAGATTCATGTTTTTTTATTTATGCATACCTACATATAAAATCTGTATTTCATTCTGTGTGTTTGTTTAATGTGATAGGTCGGGTCTTAGTAAAGTTTGGTCAGTACCAGACTGTTCTCTCTTACAAACATTGAGAGGTCACGCATGTCAAGTGAGTGCAGCTGTATTTAGACCAGACACTGTCAAACCATCTCACTTTAATTCTTCACAAGCAGAAGCTGATAGTAAAGCCAAGGAATTGTCTATGGCATCATGTGCTTATGATGGTACAGTTAAACTGTGGAATTTTGTAAGGTAATTCTTTTTTTATGTAAAAAAAACATGTACCTGTTTTTTACTAATTGGGTGACCTAATGAAACCAGATCAACCCAATTATTAAAAAAAATATTTGTAAAACTCAATAGTGAATCATAAATAGTAGTAAAAAACCATTTGTGTTTTTTTACAAAAATTAATATGGAATTTTAACAAATAAATTTCAACTCTTATCAATAAAGTAATTCTTCTACTTTCGCACTTAATATATTTCTAGGGAACATACTGAATTATTTATTTATTTATTTATTTTATTCTTCTTGCACATCATCATTCATATAACAAATAAAATAAAGCAATATACACAAGAAAAAATGTGATGATGTGCAGTGGCGAGATTATCACTATATAGTGATTTCTTCCATCTAACCCAATTAATATTTCCTGTTTAAATAAAGCGTGTGACATCCCATTTTTATAGCTTCATTTATTCATGTATGAATTGAAGGGATTGAATTTTAACATTTAAATAAGCATGAATTTCCATTATCCCTCAAAAAATAAATCCTTTTATGTCCACGTACCATAACTATTCTATTCTACGTTTAACAGACATCCATTTGTTTATGAGTGATTAGGATACCGCAACTTCATATTTGTTTTTTTTTTTTTTTTTACCATACATAATTCGTCGGTTAAATAGAAAAGTGACATAATTCAAAATGAACAAATTTTACAGTAAAAAGTTTTTTATTTGATTAATTAATGTATTTTTCTATAATTTCACATAACATATGTCCACATTAACATTTAATTGACGATATGTTAATGTGAAATTATAGTTAAAATATATTAATTAATAAAATATAAAACTTTAAATGAATGTACTCTCAATTTTTTTCATTTTGAATTATGTCACTTTTCTATTTAACCGACGATATAATGTACACAATTATATTACATATATCTATATCTTATTAACCATAATTTTCAGTGAAGAGCCAATTGGAGAATTATCAGGACACGAACCTCACAGAGTTTCTCATTTAGCCTTTCATCCATCTGGTCGTTTCCTGGGTACCTGTTGCCGAGATTCATCATGGAGATTATGGGACGTCACTACTGGCACTGAACTGTTGTATCAGGAGGGACATGCCAGACCCCCACATGACATTGCTTTTCAAGAAGACGGATCTTTAGCGGCCACAGGGTAATTTATACTTAATAAATTATTTTATTTTATTTGCAATTTATTGTTAAATGCTGTACAGGAAATGTAAAAACTTTTTGTATATCAAATAAGGCAATAAAGATGATGTCTCAGATTTAATAGTGTTGATTCAATTTATTTTAATGTTTAGCCAAATTGATTTATGTCAAATAAATAGGTTTCATTAAATATGTCACATGTATGATATTGTTTTGCAAAAAGTAGTGTTGATTTGTGTGAGGGGGCTGAAATAATTTGATAATCCTTGTATTTTATTTACAGTGGTTTAGATGCATTCGGTCGTGTTTGGGATCTTCGCACAGGACGATGTGTAATGTTCATGGAAGGACATCTGAAGGCTGTTTACTCTGTCTCATGGTCACCTAGTGGATATGAACTTGCAACAGGAGGAGGAGACCATGCTGTCCGAATTTGGGATCTTCGTACAAGAGAGTGTCTTCACACACTACCTGCACACAATAATTTGGTATCGGGAGTTCGGTGGCAGAGAACATCTGGATTATGTCTTGTAACTTCTAGCTATGATTGTTCTTTGAAGATCTGGGCCCATAAATCATGGCAGGCGCTGAGGACTCTACAGGGTCATGATTCTAAGATAATGGGAATGGACGTTTCGTATGATGACAAGTATATAGTATCAGCTGCTTATGATAGAACATTCAAGTTGTGGGCTGCGGAAGGTTAACAGTGGTTTATACAACTGCAATACATGTTTTCCTCACTTCATTTAAATGATTTTATCTTTTATTCAGATAAATGTGAGTGATTAATTGTATTCATGAAGTTTTTTTTATAAGAAAATTTATTTTAAGTTTATAATATTAATATAGAGAAATGACAAAAAGAAAGTAAATATGCCTGCAAGGACGCACAATAAGCAACTTTTATTTTACAAATTTAAAATGAACATCCATTAAGTACTGTTGGTCAAAAATATTGACCATTAGCATCTGCCTGCTCTCTAGGTACGCCCTTAAATGTTGTGAAAATATTGGGTGTAAAAATGTGGGAACATCAAAGAACTACTTGAATTAAATTATGTAATTTGACAAGTGTTTCTTTCTACTATTGGGTATTGGGTACTATTGGGTCTTTCTACCAATAGTAAAAAGAAACACTTGTTTCAAATTACATAATTATGGTACAAAGTACATAAATACATACATACAAATTCAAATTACATAAACATAATACAAATTACACTACTACGTGTGCACCGACACAATTAATAAACTTGAATTAAAGCTGGTACTAAGCAAGAAAAAACTGCTGTATACTAACAGGGTGCAAACACAAAGAAAGCAGGTTGCCAGCGCCGATCAGTGACGGTAAGCGCCGGCGAAGTAAATCGCAATCGGCATTCCTGCTTTTACTTTGTGCATGTTCATCGAAATGCATGTAACCGTCCTCGGCGCTGGTAGACGCAGGGATCGGAAAGCAGGTAACCTGCTTTCTTTGTGTTTATCAAGATCTTTGTGTTAACAAGATTTTTCGAATGTGGAAATAGTGAAGAGGTTATAGCGCCTCATCACCTTTACAATGAGGATAATAGTTTATTTATATTGGAAAATATTTTCTTTATATATAAATACAGAGAACATATCTATAAAATCATAAATTATTCTGAAATGATGTTCATATATTATTTTTAATGATTCTGAGGAAAACCAGTGTCCTCTCACTTTAGCCTGCATAAAATAAATATATCCATGCTCTGCTCCAGTTGAACATCTTTTTTCTTTTGGTGGGATGTTTATAAGGCTACATAGAAGGGAAATGAGAGATAATATATTTGAAAAATTTGTTGCATTAAAATCAACACAACCTCAACCCTGTCAATTTTTTGGAATTTTTAAAATTGTCACTTTTTGAAAAATTTAATTTTTAAAATTTAAATTTTTTTTTAAACCGTGACCCCTATTTTGTGGCACATCAGATTAAAGCCCCAGCTTGAAAACGAGACCTCTCCCAGGTTTATATCATCACTGGTTGCCAGTCTATAGGCTTCCAAAGGTGCCAAGACATGAGATTTTTTCATAAAAAATGTGATTTTCAAAAATTAATAACTTCAAAAATAATTGTGCTACATAACTGAAATTTGGTATTTTTTCATAAGTCTATGATATATTGCTGTATAAAAAAAATCATGAAAATCTGAGACATCAAGTCTGAAAATCTCCCAAAATTGTGTTGAATTGACACGGAATGACCCTATTGTAACGTATGTATACATAAAAAATATAAATATGTAGCAAGACTGCGCTCTTTGACTAAATTCTAGCAAAAAAAAATTCTCTACTCTTGCAAGTTGGTCTATTTTCCTACCAAAACAAAAACTGCGGGATAGCAAGTGGGGTGGAGGAGCAGCCAGTGGACTCACTGCTAGTAATTAACATGCAAATTGTTCTCTATGTGTCAATAAAAAAAGACATTCGGGATAGGTGGTGTGCTTCATCTCTGAATTGTAGATGTATTATCTTGTTTTTTTTTAATATGTTCAGAAATTATCCCGGGTAATCCCCAGTGAAGAATGTAGAATTCTACATACAAGGTCTGTTCAAAAAGTATTGCGAATTTTGAATTTCCGCGGGCTACGTATTTTTGATTTTTTTGTAGCGTTATGTTGGTACTCATGTCCCTTACATATGCTGACAAGGTCGGCCATTTTGCATGTTTAGTTAATTTTTGATAGTTTTGCTTGAATGTTTTGGCTCGTCTTCGATTTTTGCCTATTCCAAAAAATGGATCAAAGAATCTGTATCAAATTTTGTGTGAAAAACAAAATAAAGTGCGCGGACGCATTTGAATGTTGACTGGCATATGGTGAAGCTACCTTGGACCAAAGCAACATTTATCGGTGGTGCAAAATGTTCTCAGAAGGCCGAGAAGATGTGAACGAAGAAGAGCATGCTGGACGCCCGAGCATGTCAATAACAGACGAAAACATTGATAAAGTGAAGAAAATAGTATTAGCCAATCATCGAATCGCCGTTAGAGAAGTTGCTGAGGACCTAAACATATTGTTTGGCTCATGTCATTTGATTTTAACCAATGATTTGGGCATGAGTCGGGTCGCCGCGAAATTCGTGCCAAAATTGCTCAATTTCGACCTATGCTTGTACGCAAGTATTTGGCCTAAAACGCCACCGTATTCCCCAGACTTGACCCCTTGTGACTTTTTCCTGTTTCCAAAACTGAAGAGGCCCATGAAAGGACGATGCTACGCCAAGATTGAGGAGATAAAGACTGAATCGAAGGAGGGACTGAACAAGATAACAAAAAATGATTTTTTTAAGTGCTTCGAGGATTGGAAAAAACGTTGGTATAAATGTATTATATCCAAGGGGAATTACTTTGATGGGGACAAAGTAGATATATTCATGAATAAGTAAATACTTTTTGAAAAATATAAAATTCCTGATACTTTTTGAACAGACCTCCTATATTGAAATCGACAAAGGTCAAATATTATAGATAATTGTCTATTTTCCCTTATCGTCATCGAATTTTGAAGGCACAAAGCTTTGGCGCATTACCAGAAATTTAGAGGAACCTCGTTAAGAGATATATATATATATATGAGGTGAAGGTTTTACTCCATTTCACTGCGTACAGTCGGGCAGAGACTTGGCTCTTGCCTTTGCATGTGGGACGAGACACGGCCCGTCACCGGAACATGCAGATTGGATTTGCAGAATAGGTGTTGTGTTTCTGCATTGTGTATACATGTGCTTCTTCAGGACCATCTCGCAGAATGGCCGACACAACATTAAATCCAGTATGCGGGGAGTATCGCATATTATGAATGACTGTGTGATCAAATTTTCATCGGAAATGCATGTGCAACATGCATTCCATTAATGAAAGATCACTTGATTTTACGCAGGAGATAGTATGAGGTGAAGGTTTTACTCCATTTCACTGCGTACAGTCGGGCAGAGACTTGGCTCTTGCCTTTGCATGTGGGACGAGACACGGCCCGTCACCGGAACATGCAGATTGGATTTGCAGAATAGGTGTTGTGTATATATATATATATATATGTATTGATTGTCTTTGCGGACACATCGCGTATTTTTGTTTGGTGGTGAGCTTTCGAATGCGCTCGGGCATCCATTGTCAAACCGATGTCGGTTTGACAATGGATGCTTGTCAAACCGACTTGGATGGATCACAAAGATCTTAATATACAACCCTTTATGGGCAGAGAGAGAGTGTATGGGTGTTTCCAATGCTTAAGATCACAGATCTGCTTATGATCACAGATGTCTGTTGAAAAATAACATTTATCAACAACGCAAGTACCAAATTCCAGGTGAATGCGAAAATAATACAATATTTCATAAAAATATTTCCTGGCAAAAAATGCAATAGAGACATCTGTGTCTCACTCGCTGTGTTTCTATAACAATTCAAGGGTCGTATTCCTTGCCAAAGCCACTTCGTAAGCATTGGAAACACCCATACACTCTCTCTCTGCCCATAAAGGGATGTATATTAAGATCTTTGTGATCACAGATGTCTGTTGAAAAATAACATTTATCAACAACGCAAGTACCAAATTCCAGGTGAATGCGAAAATAATACAATATTTCATATACCTATATATATATAAATGAATCAAGAAATGTTGGTTACTTTTTAAAATCGGTCGTGTCGGCTACCGGTGAATTTTCGGTTCAAATACCCGTTAGTCGCTATAATCGGTGTATTGTCTGTCTATTGGCAATCAGTAGATACAATACTCGGTAAACGTATCCGATACTTTGAAGAAATGGAATTGTGAATAAATATTCTTAAACAAAACTGAAGAGTTTAAGAAACATTTCAGATTCCTGAATCATTTCGAAAATCAAGGAGTAATAAGAAACCGAGGAGTTTGTGAAACATTTCAAATTTCTATACCTACCGCGGAGGGCTAGAGCAGATAGTAAGATGTTTTCCAGTACAAAGATGAGGGAAATTGCATATTTGGGACACGTACTTACTTCGAAATGAGAAATATTGTTTGCTCCAACTCATTTTGAAGGGAAAATTGAGAGGTCGTGATGTGGGAAGGCGGCAGATGTCCTGTCTAAGAAATATCCAAGAATGGACAGGAGTCCAGAAGGTAGGAAGAGCTGTTCCGGCTAGCACAGGACAGAGAAGCCTACGCCGGGTGATAGCCGACGTCGAGGGGACCTGACATAGCATTTTATGAAGAAGATACCTTCTTCTTTGAAAATTTGGTGACGGGAGGGTAGAAATTTTTATTATAAAATTTGAAAATTTATTGAGATACACATTACCTAGAACCGGTAATATACCCGCTACTTTATAACGGGTACTTTTGTAATCTTTCGGTACTCGGTAAGAAATAATATCCGGTATTAACATCACTACTGCCGACAAAATTTCATTTTGACATATTGTCATCTCAGTATTCTATGGTTGTGTATTTACGTTTTTGTTTGTAGTGCCTATCACGTTATCATAAATATACTAATTCATTATTTTGGAGGAGGTGGAGCGAAAGACAAGAGGCAGTAGCGCTAGCCAAAAGCGATTACCAATTTTTTTTTATTAACGTTACATATATAAAAATTAGGTTCTAAAAATGCAAGCAAACTAGGGTAATTCAAATGTAATATGTATTAGTGCAATAATTGGGAACACTTATAAGATGTCTTCGGATGAGGATTATATGTCTGAGAAGTTTTTGGCGAAATGGTAAGATAATAGTTCAGCAAAAGATTCAAGTAATATTAGTACACCCCTACTAATAAAAACCCTATCATTTAGTTTACCAGAGAAGGATATTACTCCAGGATTAATAAAGAATCGTACAGCAAAGCGCCAGCACGAAGCTCACAAAAAGAAGGAAGAATCAAAGAAATTAAGATCAATACCTAGAAAAGAATTGGAGATGAATCGCAGAGAGGAAGGGTTGCAAGCTTCAATATCAAGTGATAATAAAGGGTTTGCCATGTTGCAAAAGATGGGATACCAGCCAGGGAGGGGTATAGGAAAAGAAAGTAAGATATTTTTTCTTCATAATACCTCTCTGTGCCATAGAATCTACTTTGTATGTCTTAAGTGATTACATGCAATTAGTCCGCTGACTTCGCCAGTTGGGGAAAATGTGATGGATGTTAATTATAAAATATAATATGAAAAATGATAGTTTTAAAATTTTACATTTCCAAGTTATTTAATGATATTTCATGTGGATTTTAGGAAGTGGAATAGCTGAACCAATTTCTATAAGAGTAAAAAATAATAGATTTGGATTAGGTCGAGAGAGCATTCTAAAAGAAATATCAGAACAGAAGGCAAAGCGAAAGGAAGAAAAAATTCAAAATAAAGGGGAAAAAGTTACTTTAGAGGACTATAGGAAAAGACTTGTTATGAAGTCACAAGATAAATGCATACAAAGGGATATCATCACAAGTCAGAAGACATGTCAGCGACTAGATATAGATAATGTAAGAGGAGCACAGACTATTAAACCAAGGATAAACTTTATGTACAATTTAGACAAAAATAATTGTATTGATCAAAATGCAAATCTCCTACAAAAGAAATACAAGTTTGTATAATATATAACTAACAAGCATGTAAGCAGTTAGCTTATAAAGCTAATGATTTTACACGCATCAGTATTTTTGATTGAATAAGTGCATAGAAATATTAATCTAAAATCACCCTTAATTTCCTATAGTGCTTGTAATTTTATTCTAATATGATTCTAGGGAATTCTCAAGCCAGATGAGAGGTGGTTTTGGCCAGAGGAAATCAAAACTTCCGATGATGAAATGGAAGAAGAAATTGAGGAAGACGATTTAGAGGTTTGAATTGTGTTGAAAAAAATTGAGTAATATTTTTCAAATCAGTCTAGACGTTAACGCATTGAATTGATATTTTTTTAGCCATGGGAGAAATTGAAATACCTGACAAGTTACCTTCGACAGTGTCACAGCTATTGCATATGGTGTGGAGTTGTATATGAAAGCCATCAAGATCTCTTAACCAATTGTCCAGGAGAAACTAGAGATGATCATTAACCTGGTGGTCCGATCCAACATACAATAATAATAACTTTCATAGACACCATACTGCAGTGTCTACTATTTATATTTTTAGTAAAATAGTTCCACTTATTGAACACCAACAGTTTTATTATCAAACCAAAGGACTAGCTGATCACTATGGAATACACAATGCAATGTGGGTCTACCGACACAAACAGGCTCTTAAAGTATATGTAATTCATACGTGGCCGTCTGAACATGTGAGATGGCCCCTGAGCACAGTGACGTTACAGGACTCTGGATGGTGCAATTAATTCTTAGTCTCGTGATTAATAATTTGGTTCACTGATTGAGTTGACATTTATTTTGTAAAACTCCATGTTTATAGTAACTAAAACCAATTGTGGTTTATAAATTATATATAAATTTGGTTTACATTTAAAATTTCATTCCCCACTTGCGGCGTACAGACAAATGGATGCGAACGTCAATCATCAAGGAAAAATCTTAAATCTTTCGGTGAAAATTTGAAGCATTCTCCGAAGAAATATCGGAATACACGTCCATGAGACGTAACAAAGGCACTCATTCAAATATTTCTTCGGAGAATGCTCCGAAAGATTTAAGATTTTTCCTTGATGATTGATGTTCGCATCCAGCTGTCTGTACGCCGCCATTGCCAAATTTTCAAAAAGGTATGAGAATTTGAAATGTTTTGAGAATCTCAGTTTTGTCAAAGGATGTATGCACAAATATTTGAATTTGGTTAATCTCCTTATTTTGTCTAGACAAATTTGTCAGTATCGAGGCTCTGAGGACGAACCTTGTGTGTCAGAACTGAGCACCTATTATTGGAGTGCACTTGAGACAATTTCAGAAGATTTCTACATCCAGAGTAGCGTCCGGATCATTTAAATCTGTGTATGTGAAAAAATTTTAAAACCAGAAAATTTGGACTTTACCATCTTAAATTTTAATAAAAATTTGGTTTGTGGATGTAACAAAAAATGCAAAATATTTCAGAATAGTGACAAGTAGCTCCCCATCATGGCCTACAACAGTTCTTGCTAAAAATTACCTTGTATCAATTTACTTTTTTCTTCGTAAATCCATAAAAATTGTTGAAACTTCTTCAAACTCAATATCAAATTAATTGAACAGTGTAATAAAGTCTATAAATCACTCGAAGACGGGTGCTTTGCCTTAAAGCAAGAAAGAAGAGAAGAGTGTAATAAAGTCGATATATTTTTCATGTCGGTTAAAATTTATCTTCGAAAAAATATTTCAATATTGTGACATGTACTTAGTAAATTCTCTATTTATTAGATTAAAAATTTATTAGGATTTTGATTACCTACATAATTAGAATTTTAATATTTTTTTAAAAGTACTAAGCAGCATTGGATCGAAAAGAAATCTGAAGTTCACACAGGTTTAATAAAAATTGTTGAGAAGAGGGATATCAGCCTACATGGGAGTGTTAGAACAAGATAAATCAGAAAATGTACTTGTTCAGAAACTTGAGATAGCAATAAAGATTAGGTCTTGAAATTCATAAGGAAAAGTCCAAAATCATTGCTTATTTTGAGAATAGCCAGTATTTCCTCACTTTAACCAGCATTAAAGAATATGTAAACCTTATTTCAGACAAATTTATGATCCCTGTATTTTAAACACAATTACATATTTAATAAAGTTTAATTTATGGACCAACGGTTCTTGGTGAAAGTTCATATTAATAATTTTTAAAATGAAACACGATATCTAGTTATTCTACTATTATCAATTGTGGAATAACTATATATTATCGTGTTTCATTTTAAAAATTATAATTATTTAAGACTAGTTGGCCCAGCGAACTTCGTACCGCCTAACAATCAATAATGAGTGATTAATATTATTTTTAATCTCTTTACAAACTCCCGAGGTTCCTAAAGATTTTTCTCATAGACTACTTCCAAAAATTTTGCTAGTTCCGGTGGACCCCCTGTATTTCTACCCTCCCCCGTTGCTAAATTTTCGAAATGGTATAGGAATTTCCTTACAGGGTATTTTCTCACAGTACGTTTTTCTACTATGTAACGGGTATTTGTACCGACTATTGTTTATGTCAATATCTGGCGCTTTTACCGAATATCCGATACTTCAACTATGGATTTGTGGACCCCCACTTACGACTCGTGCACGCCATACCTACCTACTCATTCATTTTAAATTTAAAACTTCATCGTTGGTTTTGTATAATTATACATATTGTTTGTGTGACTGCGGAACTGTCATACAAACGTCATTTTCATACAAAAGTACAATCCGAATATCTGACTTTTCCGTTGGATTTTCTTTCACATAAACAGTCTCCTGATAATTACAAACACAACAAAAAAAGAATCACCCAATTTGGTCCAGCCGTTCTCAAGTTATGGAATGACATACATGGTCAATCCATTTTTATTTATAAGATATCCAGTTTACATCCTTTTATAACTGTCACTGAATTTCAAAAAGAGCCTTCACTTTCCACTCTATATAAAGTAACAGTTGTCGACAGGACACTTTCAAATGTTATTAGAAAATATAAATGAATTTAAAAAACTTAAACTTTTTTATACACACTTATATTTTTATTTTTGTAGACAGTATTGTTTCGTCTCTTAATGAGACATTATCAATACTAAACTAAACTAAACAAAACAAATAATCAATTAAGGTGAAGATACAGTGGTACAACAAAAGTTTTTATAAAAATATAAGTGTATAAAAAAGTTAAAGTTTTTTAAATTCATTTAATATGGATACACAAAAAGTGATGGATTACATTGAAAATATAAAGATTTTGTTATATTTAAAGTATTGATTTCAATAAAATACTAAATTTTAATGTTTTCATTTATGATTACTATCACCAAAATTAGTGAAAATTGTAATCTGTGTGCCTAGTGTGTGTACATAGAGATATTTACAGTAAAAACTATTTTTATCTTGCGTATCGTCGTTGGTTCTATGAAGCTTCTTAGTGCTCCAAGCCAAATTTTACAGAGGACGCAAAAAACTGTTGGAAGTCCACAGATCAACAAATGTAATCAAATTTACGTAAAATGTCGAGTCTCATCATGAGGTTTCATAGAACCAACGACGATATATTACAGTATTTTTAATTTCACTGTTTACTTTTGGTTCTTCATTAAGGTTGAGTGAAGTTCTTGGTGTCAGTTTTTGAGGATTATTTTTCGCAGTCCACTCCTGAATGAAGGCCTCCTCCATTTCCTTACAGGAGAATTTGTGACAAGGCTAATTTAAACCACCAAGGAAAAATATAATTCGCTATATTACCTTATTATTCGATATCAAGTTTAAGGAAATAATTTTGCACAAAACTTTGGAGGACCCTGGCCCCTGAACGGTGACAGGAAAATTATTTGAAATACAATTATTCGAAAAAAACAATTGTTCGAATTAACTTTTTTTCGAATGGCAATTGTTCGAATTTTTTTATGTAATATTGGTAACAATTATTCGAAATACAATTCTTCGAATTTTTACTTCTTGTCCATGGAAGTATAGGTTTACTTTTTATTATCAAGACAAATAATTGCTCCTATTTTCGGCGAAAAGTGAACGTGCTTAGCGAAGTAATATTATAATATAATTTGACTCAGTTTGCACGCCATGCGAATAAGACCAACGTATTTACATAGTGTCAAACAATAGGAAACATAATTTAAATATATTTATACGTAATTAGATATGAAAGCAATCGCCTCATTTTCTTAAGACACTAAAATAACATTGAAGTCATCCACAGTTGGATGAGGTATGACTGGAGTTTTGTACTAATATGAAAAGTTATAAAATCGTGTCAATATGACCTAAAGATCAAAATTAAATTAATTTAGGTTTATATAAAACGGTTCGAAGAATAGGGTTTTCGAACAATTAACTTTCTATTAATTGTAATTCGTATAATTGATAGTCGAACAAATGTTATTTGAAGATTTGCTAATTCGAATAATTCTTTTTTCGAATAATTGTAAATTCGAACAATTGTATTTCGAAGAATTTTCATGTAATCCCCCCGAACTACTTACCAGATTTATAAACATTTTCTTTTTATTGGTAAATACAACAAAGTTTTTATCAAAAATCTGACAGTGTTTTCAACCTAGCTGCTTTGAATTCAGGAATATTACTCTTCTATCTGCAGAACATTAGTAGCGGAGGATGTGTTTGCAGTGAAATAAAAAAACAATTTGTTTGGATGAGAATGTTTTAATTTTAAAATGATCTTATACACAAAACAAATATTTGGTAGAGAAGTTAACATTTATTTCCCGCAAGTAATGAATGTGAATGCATGTTATATCGTGTATATCCTAATGACTTATATTACAATAAGAGGACATGTATGGTGGGGAGCTAGAGCTTCTAGTGTATAATCACCACACAATATCCATAGTAAAAGTGAACCATAGAGGAATGTGTTGTGTGTAATCATGTTACATTAACTCTTAATGACATTTAAATATACGTATTTATATATACCTTACATACTAAAACACTAGACTAACCAACATGTATCTGGAGTGAAGCAACCTGGTACTTTTTTCCTCTCAAACAACATCAATGTCAAAAAATATTAAATTCAGTAAAAACAAACATAAGATGCTATTAGTAATCAATTGTTTGTGTCAAAATATGTCAATAATAGGGATGTGACGTGGTATGTTGGGCGCACTTGTAGGCCTATGTGAAGTGTGTCTAGTCTTCGTGACTCTCATTGTGATCAGACCCATTGTGTTCTCTTTTGTTGGGTGATGGCGACCTGGATTCTGACTTCTTTTTATCTTTGCTACCAGAACGAGACCTTTCCCTGAAGCAATATAAAATTATTTCATTAAATGATTGCTTACAAATTAATATGCACTATATGTAGGGCAATAGATAACACATTACACCAGACAATATAAAGTCAGTAAATACCTGGAGTGACGTGGTGAACTACGACTATTGTGTGACTTGGAGCGGGAACGTGACCTGGATGGTGATCTTTGCCTGTTGGGTAAAATATACAACGTATGGATACATGCTCATGCTACAGACTACATAGAGATACATACCTACTACACTTTTAAAATAATACATTTATGGCAACCATGTATGTGTGGGTCCTCTTCTAGACCAAATGGAATTAAAAAATAAACATGTTGGAATTATTAACCAACAATATTCCTTTGCAGGTTTCTATATAAGTATACATTTCTGCTGAACTATTTCATTTAACCACAACTGAAGCAAAATGCAACCAAATATAAGGATATATGCAGGCCAAGAATATTTCAAATTAAGTTTACAATTAACATCTAAAATACAGTCCATCAATAACAGAATATGTAACTCAACTGTTTGTTATCAGTGTACAGCAAATAAATGAATAAACAAATAACCTGATTGAAAATGAAAGTGCTATTTACAAAATAATCTAATGCAAACAAGAGAAATCAAAGAGCTAAGTGGGATTTTAAAGATTTTATGAACATAAATTTTAACATCAACAGAATTACAACATGAAGCAATTACCATCTCCTATAAGGTAACATACTTGTTTAAATAAAAAATAAGCAAATGTGGACTTACTTAGAACGAGACCTAGATTTGGCGATGGGAGACTTGCTGTCTTTCTTAGCGCGTCCCTTAGAGTTTGAACGAGAACGAGATCTGGAGGAGTGACGTGATCGTGATCTGAAAAGTGTCAAAACAATTTATTCTTATATAAAAACTTCACCAGCGAACTGGCCTTGTCTGACACACAATAGATGGCAGCATCATCGAAGTATTCAGGGTACACTACATTAAACTAGTATCAGATATATAAATATATGCAACACGCACCTGGATCTGGAACGGGAGCGAGAGCGACGGCGAGAGCGTGACCTGGATCTGGAGCTTGAGGAGCGGGACCTAGAGCGCCTTCCTCTTCCTCCTCGTCGGTCTTCTGTTAGCCGGATGCGGCGTCCATTTAAATCTGTGTTGTCCAATTTGTCAAGAGCATTTCGCATGTCGGCATGAGTGGCAAACTCCACCACACTAAAAAAATATTAACACACTTATAGTACAAACAGTGCAGAAGATATGTACAGAAAATAAAATATTATGTAAGGTGATTACCCTTCATTCTTCCTTTGTTTGTGAGCATCGGCATAGGTAACTTCTCCAGCCTGACGCATGAAGTCTTTTAAATCCTGGAAAAATACCAAGTTAATATCCAGTTTTAATAGGCAGCGGCATCCAGCCTCTACAATACTCAATATCTAAACCCAAATTCTGTTTATACACATGTTTGTTTGTTATGACTACATAACTAATTTTTGTTTTGAAATTAACTTTACATTGTATTTTGTTACTTCAAGATTCTTTATTTTTAGTATATGTTATGTGTTTCATTTGAGTATTGGCACATTTGATATTGAATATTATTTTAATGGCATCTAAATAAGCTATAAGAGTAAACAAATGTACAAACATTGAAGGTTTATACAAAATTTACTTCAATCTTAATTTGAGTACGGTAATACAAAGCCCAACATACTAACATGATTATACACTACCAATGATTAAAGCCTCGTATCACTGAGCCGATATAATAGACTTTTTAATAAAATATTCTCCATCGGCGAGTGACATTATATGAGCACATCACTTCTCCCTAATAGACAGACGTGTTAAGTTTTGTCATCTCAGAATTCATTGTCTCCTGCTGCCTGTGATATATTTTTACTGGTTCATTGATTGGTTGCCGTCATCGTTCCTCTCTTGTCTAAATCCATTCACTTTCACATAAATGTGCTGATTCCAAGTCCATAATAGCAGGTACCAAGACATCCTGTCAAAAACATCCGTAGCTTAGTAGCTTTCATTTGAGAAATAGTCTCAAATTATTATCAATCCCACTCCAGATTCCATTCAGCACCCAAAAGAATGTTGTTGATGTCCAATGCCTTTCTGATTTTCCAGTGAAGACTACAGTGTTGAATTTTTATTAATCTTTATCTTCCAGTCTAGTGTATGTATCCTTATCACATTAAAATGCTCTGCATAATTTGGTGAAATATTGATATTCATAAATGAATCAGATATCTCCTCAGTTCAAACAATGATTCCATTAGCTGGTTTAAGATCAACAATAAAATATAGAGTTTGTCGTGAAGTAGAAAAATGGTAGTCTATTATATAAGCGCAAGAATACATGGCTGAGAAATATTGAGAGTGTATGTGCGAGTTGGTACGCGAGCTGTTGTTCTACTGCTAGGTGTATGTATTGTATATAGTAAGTATGCAATATATATAATATATTTATACAGATATGTATATAATATCTTAGATATACTTATAATAATTAAAGTGACACAATAAATATAAAATGATTACTAGTGGTTGTTATGGCAGTCAGGCTGATAGAGCGCGCACACAAACCGGGTCGGGGGTGGACGAGGCGGGACGAATGGGGGGGCCCAGTGAGGGGGACTGCACTGCCAACCAGTGGACGGGACTCAATGCCTCCCTCTCCCCTTCCTTCCAAAGAAACCATTGCCATTGCAATCTACAGTAGGTCTCCATCCACGCATGGTGCATAGCAGGTGTCGCTACTAAATAGAATGAACACAACTTGTGTTTTTGTGTGTGTGTAGAATCCATTATACCCCACACACATGGTGTGGACCTTCTGTCCTGGACCGCCACTAGCCCTAGTCCCTTGTGTGTTATGGTAAGTGTGGTCTCCCTCCCTCCCGGTGTCTCAACAACAACACTGCTCACTGCCTATTAGAAAGCGCTCAACCACTAGGGGCCCTCTCACACATCAAAGGAAGTTGGCAACCGTAACTCATAGCATGGCATTCATTGCGCCGTACCTAAAAACCATTTCATCTTAAAAGATAATATGCATTATATTTTTGTAACAAAAACAAACTCTTTTATACAAAATAAAAGAGGGAAACATTGCAAAGAGAGAAAATAAAACGCAAGTGTGTATTTCAGCCATACACCTCAATATGGAAGCATGAGATGCCTCGTTCCCAAAGAAGAATGTCACTGTCATTATTTTCAGAGAAATGCAGTTTAACTGACTTACTGATTGATGTGTTAATTTACCTACGCAGAAGGATCGGGATATGCCAACGCTGTATATAATCTAATGCCCCTACAACCTAATGACAAGTGGAGTGAGTTGCACGAATTCAAATCTCTTATCTACTAATGGAGTGGTTGGTAGACTCAATGATGTGATGTGTGGTCAAAAGAATGTAAAGACATCTTACCTGCCAACTGATGCGACTGGACAAGTTCTCCACAATGAGGCGGAATTCTGTCCTTGTTGGTGGTCCATACCTGTCACACACAAAAGGCACATTTAGCATAATATTTAGTCCACCTAGTCACGTAACACACTCCTCCAATTGAACAAATGCAATCTCTACACCTCTACATGTATAAAATATGTTGCTTTTAATCAATGAAAATGTAGTCTTAAACTGCTCAAGTAGCAAAAGTAAGTTAATTGATAGAAGAGTGTGCGACGTATATGTTGTGTTGGTGTTTAAAAAATCAAAATTCTATTAATAATGAGCTAGTGGTCTGTCCTGCCTTCTTGCAAGTGACATTTCCCAAGTTTGCTGACATCCAGGGAATACAATTACACCTGACAGAGTGTGTGTGGGGGATGGAAATGAGGTGAAATAGGTTGCTTGTTTATTAACTTGGTTAGTAAAGAGATTATATAAATTTAAATAATGTGTATTTTGTTAAGTAGGTAGTATTTGTTTTGGCGTACTTGTCGCGTGAGCGTGCCCGCCTGGGAGGCGGGCCGTAGCGTCCGCTGTCCCTCCACATGTCCGAGCCCCTGGGTGTGCCTCTGGCTCTCTCCACCGATACCCTGTAACACACACCCCCTCAGTCAGACAGCCATGCTACCTACCTGGTGCACTCCACTCACCCTGCACTCATCCTGCCAGCGGTATTACTTATATAGTAGATATGCTTATATACTTATATGTATCACTATATGTGTATGTACTAGTTAGTTGGTCTCTCACTTGTCTCCGTATCTTGAAGAGCGCCTCCCGTCATCCCTGTCCCTGCGCCTGTCGATGCCCCTGGCTGGTTCCACCACCACCCTGCCAACACACAGCACCACTTGACCCTCAACACTCCACCCTCCCTCACTATCCTACGACATCTATGCCTCATCTCATCACACAAATAATAAAACACATTGTTGTCATACTGTATACGTATGCACTCTACACCATGTTTCATTACTTGTGTGTTACCGCTGACATTATGTCTACTCTACAAGCTGTTTGTGATGCATACCTTCCTGGCTATGGTTACAATCTGTACTGTACAGCACTGCACTGCACTATATTATATAATACACAGCAAGGATACAAAGTGCAGAGCAAGCGATACACATATTAATTCATATACAGTCAACTGTGGCAGTCTCCAGTGAGGACACTTGTCACTCGCTGTGTCTTTTATAGCTGTATGTGCTCAATGTCATTCATCTCTTTGTATTAAGTAATTCTCAAACATTACAAACAATAGCTAACAGCACATACATGGATAAATAAGTTTCCTTGAGTCACATTAGATGGTGCACTAAGTTACCAATATCAATCAAACACTTAAAACAATATTTCTAATATTGGAAAAAAGCTTTCAATTATATTTGAAAAGTCTCCAAACTGATTATTGGCAAAGCATGAGAAAAAAAATGTGGTAGATATCTAGGTCTTCATTTTGTTTCACTGATTTCTCAGGAGATCAAAACATGGGTCAGTCTAAGATTCGGTTGAAATCGGACATGGGAAAAGTTCTGATGTGAAGGTAAAAATTGAGTTGCGATAATACCTTTCTCCCAGCAATTCCTTCCCATTGAGTTCATAAACTGCATCATCTGCATCGCGATAGTCTTCAAATTCCTGTAATGGAAAAGAATATATATAATATTTCCAATGGAAGATACATGATGTTTTGAGTGTAATGTACTTTGTTCAGCAAAATATTGGCATCAAGGTTTATATCAGCCCCGAAAGATGAAAAACATCATTACAAATAAGTATAATGTACTAATATCAAAGTCCACAAAGCACCTAGCAACAAAATAAGTATAGGAAAACCACATACATTCAGTAAAAATAATCATTATATTTAAAAAAAAAAACCTATATATACCTACATGTGATAACTTATCATGAAGCACACAAATGATCGGCTACTAATTATTATACAGCAAACTAAAAGTGCCTCGTGGTCATAGACATACTTATATATTATCTTAGCTCATGGAAGGCGGTTTAGAGAACATGACCAACCGCCATATTGTAAAAACCACGAGTCGGTTTAAAAACACGTTGCAAGTACACAAAAAAACGCAAATTTAACAACAAAAAAAGGTAAACGCCTATACACTTACCACAAAGCCATAGCCATTTTTGATCAGAATATCCCTGGTTCTCCCGAAACCCTTGAAGAACTTCTCAAGGTCTCTCTCCCGAACTCCAAACGGCAATCCGCCCACGTAAACACGGGACCCAACCATTATCTGCAGAAACGACAAGCATGAAATACAAATTAAAGAACAATGCGCTTAGTCAGAAGTAATCAATCTTCCAAATTTAGTCTAAAAATAATGACGCAGTCGCCATGCGGTACAAATGGCGTCTGCTTGCTGGTTAATAAATAATGGTTTATTGTCGTTAACTCACCTGAGCCTCTTGTCGCTAAAATAGCTTAAACGACTGTTCACTTCTTCGTTTGATATAATATGTACAAATATTTAATTTTTATGATATATGAACCGTATGCTAACGTACCGCTCAACGACTTACCAGAGAATACTCAACACAGGCGCAACTCACTATAGCCGAAGCAACCGGAAGCGGACGCCAAACCCAAAGGGAAAAGGAAACGAATACGAATAAAACAAAATGCTTTTTTGACGTCGGTAGTAGCACGATCTTCCCTTTTAAACTATTGTCTATTTTAGGTTATTCGGTGATTCGGTCATTATTCGGCAGGGTCCTGAAATGGGCCAGTTGCGGATTTTTTTTTATTGATTAAAAATGTTAAACCGCACGTAAGAATCACGAATATATGCATAATTTTATTATATTTAGCCTAGTTTTGGAGAAATCAGCATTTGAAATTTGAAAAATAATATTCCCGCAAAAACGCCATTCATTACCCTCCATCTTGTGATGACGTCACTTCATCCGAGTGTGACAATAATAATAAAATCTTTGTATATTT
Organism: Athripsodes cinereus; assembly: GCA_947579605.1. Classification (NCBI taxonomy): domain Eukaryota; kingdom Metazoa; phylum Arthropoda; class Insecta; order Trichoptera; family Leptoceridae; genus Athripsodes; species Athripsodes cinereus. The sequence continues at coordinate 7,756,255 of OX388308.1, read as the reverse complement.
TTTGATAAAATTCCAAAGTGTTACACGGACTCGTGCCAAGTCATGTAAAATTAATATCTTTGAATAGTTGTAAAAATATACAGAAATTAACATTAAATCATAAATTATTCCGAAATGACGTTAAAACATTTTTTAATTCACTATGTTAAAATGAAAAGTCACTCTCGTAGGGCAAAATGGGGGAGTTGCGGTAGTGAGGGATTTTGCTGAAAATGCTTGAAGTACGTAAATTGAAGGTCACATATTAATAATTTGAGGTTTAAAATGTATAAAAAACACTTTTTCATACGTAAAAATAAAATATAAAATCATTAAAATTTGACAGTTATCAAAACACGACGTAAATGGTCAATGGCGGATGTGACGTCATTTTATTCGAATTTCTCGAGGTCACATGTTTATCCAGTTTATTTGAGAAGTGAATGTTCGCTGTTTGTTGCATTTTCTCGGTCTTTACAGACAAAATTATTATTTTTATGTTTAAAAATGTCTACAAATAAATTTTATAAATATTGCATAGAGCCACTATGCTCAGACACCACGGTTACAGCTCCAAATAAAGCATTTATTTGCGTGCCTACAGACCTGGTAAAAAGGAAAAACTGGTGTATGGTGATCAAAAGAGACGATAAGAAATATAAAGTTTTATCCAATGTTAGTCGCTATGTTT